>OW569398.1:69614917-70246917 GCA_937620795.1 Thecophora atra
CTAGAAGTCACCTTTCGTTCATCCTCTGTCTCATGTGTGCACATCCGTTCTGGACCGAGCAATGTCTACTCCATCATTTGGATTTTTGCATGGCGCTCGAACGCAAAGAGAGCAATTTTCAAGAAGACGGCTACGTAAGGCCCTTTAATTTTATCAGAGCACATCTGTCAGCACATCTGTTCAGGACCAAGAAGGGTCTATTTCATCATTAGGATTTTTGTATGGCACTCGACCGCAAAGAGAGCAATTTTCAAAAATTTTTTAAGGAAAAACGGCTACTCAGGGCCTTTTGATTTTATCAGCATTGATGCTGCTAGAAGTCACCTTTCGTTCACCCTATGCCTTATGTGAGCACATCTGTCCAGGACCGAGCAGTGTCTACTTCATCATTTGGATTTTTGCATGGCGCTTGAACGCAAAGAGACCAATTTTTAAGAAGACGGCTACTCAAGGCCCTTTGATTTTATCAGCATTAATGCTTCTAGAAGTCACCGTTTATTTACCATATGCCTCATGTCAGCACATCTGTCCAGGACCAAGCAGTGTCTACTTCATCATTATGATTTTTATATGACGCTCGACCGCAAAGAGAGCTATTTTCAAAAGCTTCTTAAGGAAAATTGGCTATTCAAAGAGCTTTGCTTTTATCAGCATTGATGCTCCTAGAAGTCACCTTTCGTCTACGGTATGGTATGCCTTATGTCAGCACATCTGTTCAGGACTGAACTGGGTCCATTTCACCATTAAGATTTTTGTATGGCACTTGACCGCTAGTAGCGCTAATTTCAAAAATTTTTTAATAAAAACGGCTACTCAGGGCCCCTTGATTTTATCAGCATTAATGCTCCTAGAAGTCACCGTTTATTTACCATATGCCTCATGTCAGCACATCTGTCCAGGACCAAGAAGAGTCTATTTCATCATTACGATTTTTGCATGGCACTCGACCGCAAAGAGAGCAATTTTGAAAAATTTCTTAAGGAAAAACGGCTACTCAGGGCCTTTTGATTTTATCAGCATTAATGCTGCTAGAAGTCACTTTTCGTTCATCCTATGTCTTATGTGCGCACATCTGTCCAGGACCGAGCAATGTCTACTTCATCATTTGGATATTTGCATGGCGTTCGAACGAAAAGAGAGCAATTTTCAAGAAGACGGCTACTCAAGGCCCTTTGATTTTATCAGAATTAATGCTTCTAGAAGTCACCTTTCGTTCATCTTATGTCTCATATGTGCACGTACGTCCTGGACCGAGCAATGTCTACTTCATCATTTGGATTTTTGCATGGCGCTCGAACGCAAAGAGAGCCATTTTCAAGAAGACGGCTACTCAAGGCCCTTTGATTTTATCAGCATTAATGCTTCTGGAAGTCACCGTTTATTTACCATATGCCTCATGTCAGCACATCTGTCCAGGACCAAGCAGTGTCTACTTCATCATTATGATTTTTATATGACGCTCGACCGCAAAGAGAGCAATTTTCAAAAGCTTCTTAGGGAAAATTGGCTATTCAGGGAGCTTCGCTTTTACCAGAATTGATGCTCCTAGAAGTCACCTTTCGTGTACGGTATGGTATGCCTTATGTCAGCACATCTGTCCAGGACCGAGCTGGGTCCATTTCACCATTAAGATTTTTGTATGGCACTTGACCGCTAGTAGCGCTAATTTCAAAAATTTCCTAATAAAAACGGGTACTCAGGACCCTTTGATCTTATCAGCATTGATGCTGCTAGAAGTAACTTTTCGTTCATCCTATGCCTCATGTGAGCACATCTGTCTAGGACCGAGCAGTGTCTACATAATCATTTGGATTTTTGCATAGCGCTCGAACGCAAAGAGAGCAATTTTCAACAAGACGGCTACTCAAGGCCCTTTGATTTTATCAGCATTAATGCTTCTAGAAGTCACCGTTTATTTACCATATGCCTCATGTCAGCACATCTGTCCAGGACCAAGCAGTGTCTACTTCATCATTATGATTTTTATATGACGCTCGACCGCAAAGAGAGCAATTTTCAAAAGCTTCTTAGGGAAAATTAGCTATTCAGGAAGCTTTGCTTTTACCAGCATTGATGCTCCTAGAAGTCACCTTTCGTGTACGGTATGGTATGCCTTATGTCAGCACATCTGTCCAGGACCGAGCTGGGTCCATTTCACCATTAAGATTTTTGTATGGCACTTGACCGCTAGTAGCGCTAATTTCAAAAATTTCCTAATAAAAACGGCTACTCAGGACCCTTTGATCTTATCAGCATTAATGCTCATAGAAGTCACCTTTCATTTACCATATGCCTCATGTCAGCACATCTGTCCAGGACCAAGAAGGGTCTATTTCATCATTACGATTTTTGCATGGCACTCGACCGCAAAGAGAGCAATTTTGAAAAATTTCTTAAGGAAAAACGGCTACTCAGGGCCTTTTGATTTTATCAGCATTAATGCTGCTAGAAGTCACTTTTCGTTCATCCTATGTCTCATGTGCGCACATCTGTCCTGGACCGAGCAATGTCTACTTCATCATTTGGATTTTTGATGGCGCTTGAACGCAAAGAGAGCAATTTTTAAGAAGACAGCTACTCAAGGCCCTTTGATTTTATCAGCATTAATGCTTCTAGAAGTCACCGTTTATTTACCATATGCCTCATGTCAGCACATCTGTCCAGGACCAAGCAGTATCTACTTCATAATTTGGACTTTTGCATGGCGCTCGAACGCAAAGAGAGTAATTTTCAAGAAGACGGCTACTCAAGACCCTTTGATTTTATCATCATTAATGCTTCTAGAAGTCACCTTTCGTTCATCCTCTGTCTCATGTGTGCACATCCGTCCTGGACCGAGCAATGTCTACTCCATCATTTGGATTTTTGCATGGCGCTCGAACGCAAAGAGAGCAATTTTCAAGAAGACGGCTACGTAAGGCCCTTTAATTTTATCAGAGCACATCTGTCAGCATATCTGTTCAGGACCAAGAAGGGTCTATTTCATCATTAGGATTTTTGTATGGCACTCGACCGCAAAGAGAGCAATTTTCAAAAATTTTTTAAGGAAAAACGGCTACTCAGGGCCTTTTGATTTTATCAGCATTGATGCTGCTAGAAGTCACTTTTCGTTCACCCTATGCCTCATGTGAGCACATCTGTCCAGGACCGAGCAGTGTCTACTTCATCATTTGGATTTTTGCATGGCGCTTGAACGCAAAGAGAGCAATTTTTAAGAAGACTACTCAAGGCCCTTTGATTTTATCAGCATTAATGCTTCTAGAAGTCACCGTTTATTTACCATATGCCTCATGTCAGCACATCTGTCCAGGACCAAGCAGTGTCTACTTCATCATTATGATTTTTATATGACGCTCGACCGCAAAGAGAGCTATTTTCAAAAGCTTCTTAAGGAAAATTGGCTATTCAAAGAGCTTTGCTTTTATCAGCATTGATGCTCCTAGAAGTCACCTTTCGTCTACGGTATGGTATGCCTTATGTCAGCACATCTGTTCAGGACTGAGCTGGGTCCATTTCACCATTAAGATTTTTGTATGGCACTTGACCGCTAGTAGCGCTAATTTCAAAAATTTCCTAATAAAAACGGCTACTCAGGGCCCCTTGATTTTATCAGCATTAATGCTCCTAGAAGTCACCGTTTATTTACCATATGCCTCATGTCAGCACATCTGTCCAGGACCAAGAAGGGTCTATTTCATCATTACGATTTTTGCATGGCACTCGACCGCAAAGAGAGCAATTTTGAAAAATTTCTTAAGGAAAAACGGCTACTCAGGGCCTTTTGATTTTATCAGCATTAATGCTGCTAGAAGTCACTTTTCGTTCATCCTATGTCTCATGTGCGCACATCTGTCCTGGACCGAGCAATGTCTACTTCATCATTTGGATATTTGCATGGCGTTCGAACGAAAAGAGAGCAATTTTCAAGAAGACGGCTACTCAAGGCCCTTTGATTTTATCAGAATTAATGCTTCTAGAAGTCACCTTTCGTTCATCTTATGTCTCATATGTGCACGTACGTCCTGGACCGAGCAATGTCTACTTCATCATTTGGATTTTTGCATGGCGCTCGAACGCAAAGAGAGCCATTTTCAAGAAGACGGCTACTCAAGGCCCTTTGATTTTATCAGCATTAATGCTTCTGGAAGTCACCGTTTATTTACCATATGCCTCATGTCAGCACATCTGTCCAGGACCAAGCAATGTCTATTTCACCATTAAGATTTTTGCATGGCACTTGACCGCAAGTAGCGCTAATTTCGTAAATTTCCGAATAAAAACGGCTACTCAGGACCCTTTGACTTTTTCAGCACTAATGCTCCTAGAAATCACCTTTCGTTTGCTGGACGGCTCATATCAGCACATCTGTCCAGGACCGAGCAGTGTCCACTTCATCATTAGGATTTTTGTATGGCGCTCGACCCCAAAGAGAGCAATTTTCATAAATTTTTAAGAAAAAACGACTACCCAGGGCCCTTTGATTTTATCACCATTGATGCTGCTAGAAGTCACGTTTCGTTCATCCTATGCCTCATGTGAGCACATCTGTCTAGGACCGAGCAGTATCTACTTCATAATTTGGACTTTTGCATGGCGCTCGAACGCAAAGAGAGCAATTTTCAACAAGACGGCTACGTAAGGCCCTTTGATTTTATCAGAGCACATCTGTCAGCACATCTGTCCAGGACCAAGAAGGGTCTATTTCATCATTAGGATTTTTGTATGGCACTCGACCGCAAAGAGAGCAATTTTGAAAAATTTCTTAAGGAAAAACGGCTACTCAGGGCCTTTTGATTTTATCAGCATTAATGCTGCTAGAAGTCACCTTTCGTTCACCCTATGCCTCATGTGAGCACATCTGTCCAGGACCGAGCAGTGTCTACTTCATCATTTGGATTTTTGCATGGCGCTTGAACGCAAAGAGACCAATTTTTAAGAAGACGGCTACTCAAGGCCCTTTGATTTTATCAGCATTAATGCTTCTAGAAGTCACCGTTTATTTACCATATGCCTCATGTCAGCACATCTGTCCAGGACCAAGCAGTGTTTACTTCATCATTATGATTTTTATATGACGCTCGACCGCAAAGAGAGCTATTTTCAAAAGCTTCTTAAGGAAAATTGGCTATTCAAAGAGCTTTGCTTTTATCAGCATTGATGCTCCTAGAAGTCACCTTTCGTCTACGGTATGGTATGCCTTATGTCAGCACATCTGTTCAGGACTGAACTGGGTCCATTTCACCATTAAGATTTTTGTATGGCACTTGACCGCTAGTAGCGCTAATTTCAAAAATTTTTTAATAAAAACGGCTACTCAGGGCCCCTTGATTTTATCAGCATTAATGCTCCTAGAAGTCACCGTTTATTTACCATATGCCTCATGTCAGCACATCTGTCCAGGACCAAGAAGAGTCTATTTCATCATTACGATTTTTGCATGGCACTCGACCGCAAAGAGAGCAATTTTGAAAAATTTCTTAAGGAAAAACGGCTACTCAGGGCCTTTTGATTTTATCAGCATTAATGCTGCTAGAAGTCACTTTTCGTTCATCCTATGTCTTATGTGCGCACATCTGTCCAGGACCGAGCAATGTCTACTTCATCATTTGGATATTTGCATGGCGTTCGAACGAAAAGAGAGCAATTTTCAAGAAGACGGCTACTCAAGGCCCTTTGATTTTATCAGAATTAATGCTTCTAGAAGTCACCTTTCGTTCATCTTATGTCTCATATGTGCACGTACGTCCTGGACCGAGCAATGTCTACTTCATCATTTGGATTTTTGCATGGCGCTCGAACGCAAAGAGAGCCATTTTCAAGAAGACGGCTACTCAAGGCCCTTTGATTTTATCAGCATTAATGCTTCTGGAAGTCACCGTTTATTTACCATATGCCTCATGTCAGCACATCTGTCCAGGACCAAGCAGCGTCTCTCTACGCTCGACCGCAAAGAGAGCAATTTTCAAAAGCTTCTTAGGGAAAATTGGCTATTCAGGGAGCTTTGCTTTTACCAGAATTGATGCTCCTAGAAGTCACCTTTCGTGTACGGTATGGTATGCCTTATGTCAGCACATCTGTCCAGGACCGAGCTGGGTCCATTTCACCATTAAGATTTTTGTATGGCTCTTGACCGCTAGTAGCGCTAATTTCAAAAATTTCCTAATAAAAACGGGTACTCAGGACCCTTTGATCTTATCAGCATTGATGCTGCTAGAAGTAACTTTTCGTTCATCCTATGCCTCATGTGAGCACATCTGTCTAGGACCGAGCAGTGTCTACATAATCATTTGGATTTTTGCATAGCGCTCGAACGCAAAGAGAGCAATTTTCAACAAGACGGCTACTCAAGGCCCTTTGATTTTATCAGCATTAATGCTTCTAGAAGTCACCGTTTATTTACCATATGCCTCATGTCAGCACATCTGTCCAGGACCAAGCAGTGTCTACTTCATCATTATGATTTTTATATGACGCTCGACCGCAAAGAGAGCAATTTTCAAAAGCTTCTTAGGGAAAATTAGCTATTCAGGAAGCTTTGCTTTTACCAGCATTGATGCTCCTAGAAGTCACCTTTCGTGTACGGTATGGTATGCCTTATGTCAGCACATCTGTCCAGGACCGAGCTGGGTCCATTTCACCATTAAGATTTTTGTATGGCACTTGACCGCTAGTAGCGCTAATTTCAAAAATTTCCTAATAAAAACGGCTACTCAGGACCCTTTGATCTTATCAGCATTAATGCTCATAGAAGTCACCTTTCATTTACCATATGCCTCATGTCAGCACATCTGTCCAGGACCAAGAAGGGTCTATTTCATCATTACGATTTTTGCATGGCACTCGACCGCAAAGAGAGCAATTTTGAAAAATTTCTTAAGGAAAAACGGCTACTCAGGGCCTTTTGATTTTATCAGCATTAATGCTGCTAGAAGTCACTTTTCGTTCATATTATGTCTCATGTGCGCACATCTGTCCTGG
The DNA here is from genome assembly GCA_937620795.1 of Thecophora atra. Taxonomy (NCBI): domain Eukaryota; kingdom Metazoa; phylum Arthropoda; class Insecta; order Diptera; family Conopidae; genus Thecophora; species Thecophora atra. The sequence goes on from OW569398.1 coordinate 69,621,896, forward strand.
ACCGAGCAATGTCTACTTCATCATTTGGATTTTTGCATGGCGCTTGAACGCAAAGGGAGCAATTTTTACGAAGACAGCTACTCAAGGCCCTTTGATTTTATCAGCATTAATGCTTCTAGAAGTCACCGTTTATTTACCATATGCCTCATGTCAGCACATCTGTCCAGGACCAAGCAGTATCTACTTCATAATTTGGACTTTTGCATGGCGCTCGAACGCAAAGAGAGTAATTTTCAAGAAGACGGCTACTCAAGACCCTTTGATTTTATCAGCATTAATGCTTCTAGAAGTCACCTTTCGTTCATCCTCTGTCTCATGTGTGCACATCCGTCCTGGACCGAGCAATGTCTACTCCATCATTTGGATTTTTGCATGGCGCTCGAACGCAAAGAGAGCAATTTTCAAGAAGACGGCTACGTAAGGCCCTTTAATTTTATCAGAGCACATCTGTCAGCACATCTGTTCAGGACCAAGAAGGGTCTATTTCATCATTAGGATTTTTGTATGGCACTCGACCGCAAAGAGAGCAATTTTCAAAAATTTTTTAAGGAAAAACGGCTACTCAGGGCCTTTTGATTTTATCAGCATTGATGCTGCTAGAAGTCACTTTTCGTTCACCCTATGCCTCATGTGAGCACATCTGTCCAGGACCGAGCAGTGTCTACTTCATCATTTGGATTTTTGCATGGCGCTTGAACGCAAAGAGAGCAATTTTTAAGAAGACGGCTACTCAAGGCCCTTTGATTTTATCAGCATTAATGCTTCTAGAAGTCACCGTTTATTTACCATATGCCTCATGTCAGCACATCTGTCCAGGACCAAGCAGTGTCTACTTCATCATTATGATTTTTATATGACGCTCGACCGCAAAGAGAGCTATTTTCAAAAGCTTCTTAAGGAAAATTGGCTATTCAAAGAGCTTTGCTTTTATCAGCATTGATGCTCCTAGAAGTCACCTTTCGTCTACGGTATGGTATGCCTTATGTCAGCACATCTGTTCAGGACTGAGCTGGGTCCATTTCACCATTAAGATTTTTGTATGGCACTTGACCGCTAGTAGCGCTAATTTCAAAAATTTTTTAATAAAAACGGCTACTCAGGGCCCCTTGATTTTATCAGCATTAATGCTCCTAGAAGTCACCGTTTATTTACCATATGCCTCATGTCAGCACATCTGTCCAGGACCAAGAAGGGTCTATTTCATCATTACGATTTTTGCATGGCACTCGACCGCAAAGAGAGCAATTTTGAAAAATTTCTTAAGGAAAAACGGCTACTCAGGGCCTTTTGATTTTATCAGCATTAATGCTGCTAGAAGTCACTTTTCGTTCATCCTGTCTCATGTGCGCACATCTGTCCTGGACCGAGCAATGTCTACTTCATCATTTGGATATTTGCATGGCGTTCGAACGAAAAGAGAGCAATTTTCAAGAAGACGGCTACTCAAGGCCCTTTGATTTTATCAGCATTAATGCTTCTGGAAGTCACCGTTTATTTACCATATGCCTCATGTCAGCACATCTGTCCAGGACCAAGCAATGTCTATTTCACCATTAAGATTTTTGCATGGCACTTGACCGCAAGTAGCGCTAATTTCGTAAATTTCCGAATAAAAACGGCTACTCAGAACCCTTTGACTTTTTCAGCACTAATGCTCCTAGAAATAACCTTTCGTTTGCTGGATGGCTCATATCAGCACATCTGTCCAGGACCGAGCAGTGTCCACTTCATCATTAGGATTTTTGTATGGCGCTCGACCCCAAAGAGAAAAATTTTCATAAATTTTTAAGAAAAAACGACTACTCAGGGCCCTTTGATTTTATCACCATTGATGCTGCTAGAAGTCACGTTTCGTTCATCCTATGCCTCATGTGAGCACATCTGTCTAGGACCGAGCAGTATCTACTTCATAATTTGGACTTTTGCATGGCGCTCGAACGCAAAGAGAGCAATTTTCAACAAGACGGCTACGTAAGGCCCTTTGATTTTATCAGAGCACATCTGTCAGCACATCTGTCCAGGACCAAGAAGGGTCTATTTCATCATTACGATTTTTGCATGGCACTCGACCGCAAAGAGAGCAATTTTCAAAAATTTTTTAAGGAAAAACGGCTACTCAGGGCCTTTTGATTTTATCAGCATTGATGCTGCTAGAAGTCACTTTTCGTTCACCCTATGCCTCATGTGAGCACATCTGTCCAGGACCGAGCAGTGTCTACTTCATCATTTGGATTTTTGCATGGCGCTTGAACGCAAAGAGAGCAATTTTTAAGAAGACAGCTACTCAAGGCCCTTTGATTTTATCAGCATTAATGCTTCTAGAAGTCACCGTTTATTTACCATATGCCTCATGTCAGCACATCTGTCCAGGACCAAGCAGTGTCTACTTCATCATTATGATTTTTATATGACGCTCGACCGCAAAGAAAGCAATTTTCAAAAGCTTCTTAGGGAAAATTGGCTATTCAGGGAGCTTTGCTTTTACCAGCATTGATGCTCCTAGAAGTCACCTTTCGTGTACTGTATGGTATGCCTTATGTCAGCACATCTGTCCAGGACCGAGCTGGGTCCATTTCACCATTAAGATTTTTGTATGGCACTTGACCGCTAGTAGCGCTAATTTCAAAAATTTCCTAATAAAAACGGCTACTCAGGACCCTTTGATCTTATCAGTATTAATGCTCATAGAAGTCACCTTTCATTTACCATATGCCTCATGTCAGCACATCTGTCCAGGACCAAGAAGGGTCTATTTCATCATTACGATTTTTGCATGGCACTCGACCGCAAAGAGAGCAATTTTGAAAAATTTCGTAAGGAAAAACGGCTACTCAGGGCCTTTTGATTTTATCAGCATTAATGCTGCTAGAAGTCACTTTTCGTTCATCCTATGTTTCATGTGCCCACATCTGTCCTGGACCGAGCAATGTCTACTTCATCATTTGGATATTTGCATGGCGTTCGAACGAAAAGAGAGCAATTTTCAAGAAGACGGCTACTCAAGGCCATTTGATTTTATCAGAATTAATGCTTCTAGAAGTCACCTTTCGTTCATCTTATGTCTCATATGTGCACGTACGTCCTGGACCGAGCAATGTCTACTTCATCATTTGGATTTTTGCATGGCGCTCGAACGCAAAGAGAGCCATTTTCAAGAAGACGCCTACTCAAGGCCCTTTGATTTTATCAGCATTAATGCTTCTGGAAGTCACCGTTTATTTACCATATGCCTCATGTCAGCACATCTGTCCAGGACCAAGCAATGTCTATTTCACCATTAAGATTTTTGCATGGCACTTGACCGCAAGTAGCGCTAATTTCGTAAATTTCCGAATAAAAACGGCTACTCAGGACCCTTTGACTTTTTCAGCACTAATGCTCCTAGAAATCGCCTTTTGTTGCTGGATGGCTCATATCAGAACATCTGTCCAGGACCGAGCAGTGTCCACTTCATCACTAGGATTTTTGTATGGCGCTCGACCGCAAAGAGAGCAATTTTCATTAATTTTTAAGAAAAAACGACTACTCAGGGCCCTTTGATTTTATCATCATTAATGCTGCTAGAAGTCACCTTTCGTTCACCCTATGCCTCATGTGAGCACATCTGTCCAGGACCGAGCAGTGTCTACTTCATCATTTGGATTTTTGCATGGCGCTTGAACGCAAAGAGAGCAATTTTTAAGAAGACGGCTACTCAAGGCCCTTTGATTTTATCAGCATTAATGCTTCTAGAAGTCACCGTTTATTTACCATATGCCTCATGTCAGCACATCTGTCCAGGACCAAGCAGTGTCTACTTCATCATTATGATTTTTATATGACGCTCGACCGCAAAGAGAGCTATTTTCAAAAGCTTCTTAAGGAAAATTGGCTATTCAAAGAGCTTTGCTTTTATCAGCATTGATGCTCCTAGAAGTCACCTTTCGTCTACGGTATGGTATGCCTTATGTCAGCACATCTGTTCAGGACTGAACTGGGTCCATTTCACCATTAAGATTTTTGTATGGCACTTGACCGCTAGTAGCGCTAATTTCAAAAATTTTTTAATAAAAACGGCTACTCAGGGCCCCTTGATTTTATCAGCATTAATGCTCCTAGAAGTCACCGTTTATTTACCATATGCCTCATGTCAGCACATCTGTCCAGGACCAAGAAGAGTCTATTTCATCATTACGATTTTTGCATGGCACTCGACCGCAAAGAGAGCAATTTTGAAAAATTTCTTAAGGAAAAACGGCTACTCAGGGCCTTTTGATTTTATCAGCATTAATGCTGCTAGAAGTCACTTTTCGTTCATCCTATGTCTTATGTGCGCACATCTGTCCTGGACCGAGCAATGTCTACTTCATCATTTGGATATTTGCATGGCGTTCGAACGAAAAGAGAGCAATTTTCAAGAAGACGGCTACTCAAGGCCCTTTGATTTTATCAGAATTAATGCTTCTAGAAGTCACCTTTCGTTCATCTTATGTCTCATACGTGCACGTACGTCCTGGACCGAGCAATGTCTACTTCATCATTTGGATTTTTGCATGGCGCTCGAACGCAAAGAGAGCCATTTTCAAGAAGACGGCTACTCAAGGCCCTTTGATTTTATCAGCATTAATGCTTCTGGAAGTCACCGTTTATTTACCATATGCCTCATGTCAGCACATCTGTCCAGGACCAAGCAGTGTCTACTTCATCATTATGATTTTTATATGACGCTCGACCGCAAAGAGAGCAATTTTCAAAAGCTTCTTAGGGAAAATTGGCTATTCAGGGAGCTTTGCTTTTACCAGCATTGATGCTCCTAGAAGTCACCTTTCGTGTACGGTATGGTATGCCTTATGTCAGCACATCTGTCCAGGACCGAGCTGGGTCCATTTCACCATTAAGATTTTTGTATGGCACTTGGCCGCTAGTAGCGCTAATTTCAAAAATTTCCTAATAAAAACGGCTACTCAGGACCCTTTGATCTTATCAGCATTGATGCTGCTAGAAGTAACTTTTCCTTCATCCTATGCCTCATGTGAGCACATCTGTCTAGGACCGAGCAGTGTCTACATAATCATTTGGATTTTTGCATAGCGCTCGAACGCAAAGAGAGCAATTTTCAACAAGACGGCTACTCAAGGCCCTTTGATTTTATCAGCATTAATGCTTCTAGAAGTCACCGTTTATTTACCATATGCTTCATGTCAGCACATCTGTCCAGGACCAAGCAGTGTCTACTTCATCATTATGATTTTTATATGACGCTCGACCGCAAAGAGAGCAATTTTCAAAAGCTTCTTAGGGAAAATTAGCTATTCAGGGAGCTTTGCTTTTACCAGCATTGATGCTCCTAGAAGTCACCTTTCGTGTACGGTATGGTATGCCTTATGTCAGCACATCTGTCCAGGACCGAGCTGGGTCCATTTCACTAGCGCTAATTTCAAAAATTTCCTAATAAAAACGGCTACTCAGGACCCTTTGATCTTATCAGCATTAATGCTCATAGAAGTCACCTTTCATTTACCATATGCCTCATGTCAGCACATCTGTCCAGGACCAAGAAGGGTCTATTTCATCATTACGATTTTTGCATGGCACTCGACCGCAAAGAGAGCAATTTTGAAAAATTTCTTAAGGAAAAACGGCTACTCAGGGCCTTTTGATTTTATCAGCATTAATGCTGCTAGAAGTCACTTTTCGTTCATCCTATGTCTCATGTACGCACATCTGTCCTGGACCGAGCAATGTCTACTTCATCATTTGGATATTTGCATGGCGTTCGAACGAAAAGAGAGCAATTTTCAAGAAGACGGCTACTCAAGGCCCTTTGATTTTATCAGAATTAATGCTTCTAGAAGTCACCTTTCGTTCATCTTATGTCTCATATGTGCACGTACGTCCTGGACCGAGCAATGTCTACTTCATCATTTGGATTTTTGCATGGCGCTCGAACGCAAAGAGAGCCATTTTCAAGAAGACGGCTACTCAAGGCCCTTTGATTTTATCAGCATTAATGCTTCTGGAAGTCACCGTTTATTTACCATATGCCTCATGTCAGCACATCTGTCCAGGACCAAGCAATGTCTATTTCACCATTAAGATTTTTGCATGGCACTTGACCGCAAGTAGCGCTAATTTCGTAAATTTCCGAATAAAAACGGCTACTCAGGACCCTTTGACTTTTTCAGCACTAATGCTCCTAGAAATCACCTTTCGTTTGCTGAATGGCTCATATCAGCACATCTGTCCAGGACCGAGCAGTGTCCACTTCATCATTAGGATTTTTGTATGGCGCTCGACCCCAAAGAGAGCAATTTTCATAAATTTTTAAGAAAAAACGACTACTCAGGGCCCTTTGATTTTATCACCATTGATGCTGCTAGAAGTCACGTTTCGTTCATCCTATGCCTCATGTGAGCACATCTGTCTAGGACCGAGCAGTATCTACTTCATAATTTGGACTTTTGCATGGCGCTCGAACGCAAAGAGAGCAATTTTCAACAAGACGGCTACGTAAGGCCCTTTGATTTTATCAGAGCACATCTGTCAGCACATCTGTCCAGGACCAAGAAGGGTCTATTTCATCATTAGGATTTTTGTATGGCACTCGACCGCAAAGAGAGCAATTTTGAAAAATTTCTTAAGGAAAAACGGCTACTCAGGGCATTTTGATTTTATCAGCATAAATGCTGCTAGAAGTCACCTTTCGTTCACCCTATGCCTCATGTGAGCACATCTGTCCAGGACCGAGCAGTGTCTACTTCATCATTTGGATTTTTGCATGGCGCTTGAACGCAAAGAGAGCAATTTTTAAGAAGACGGCTACTCAAGGCCCTTTGATTTTATCAGCATTAATGCTTCTAGAAGTCACCGTTTATTTACCATATGCCTCATGTCAGCACATCTGTCCAGGACCAAGCAGTGTCTACTTCATCATTATGATTTTTATATGACGCTCGACCGCAAAGAGAGCTATTTTCAAAAGCTTCTTAAGGAAAATTGGCTATTCAAAGAGCTTTGCTTTTATCAGCATTGATGCTCCTAGAAGTCACCTTTCGTCTACGGTATGGTATGCCTTATGTCAGCACATCTGTTCAGGACTGAACTGGGTCCATTTCACCATTAAGATTTTTGTATGGCACTTGACCGCTAGTAGCGCTAATTTCAAAAATTTTTTAATAAAAACGGCTACTCAGGGCCCCTTGATTTTATCAGCATTAATGCTCCTAGAAGTCACCGTTTATTTACCATATGCCTCATGTCAGCACATCTGTCCAGGACCAAGAAGAGTCTATTTCATCATTACGATTTTTGCATGGCACTCGACCGCAAAGAGAGCAATTTTGAAAAATTTCTTAAGCAAAAACGGCTACTCAGGGCCTTTTGATTTTATCAGCATTAATGCTGCTAGAAGTCACTTTTCGTTCATCCTATGTCTTATGTGCGCACATCTGTCCTGGACCGAGCAATGTCTACTTCATCATTTGGATATTTGCATGGCGTTCGAACGAAAAGAGAGCAATTTTCAAGAAGACGGCTACTCAAGGCCCTTTGATTTTATCGGAATTAATGCTTCTAGAAGTCAGCTTTCGTTCATCTTATGTCTCATATGTGCACGTACGTCCTGGACCGAGCAATGTCTACTTCATCATTTGGATTTTTGCATGGCGCTCGAACGCAAAGAGAGCCATTTTCAAGAATACGGCTACTCAAGGCCCTTTGATTTTATCAGCATTAATGCTTCTGGAAGTCACCGTTTATTTACCATATGCCTCATGTCAGCACATCTGTCCAGGACCAAGCAGTGTCTACTTCATCATTATGATTTTTATATGACGCTCGACCGCAAAGAGAGCAATTTTCAAAAGCTTCTTAAGGAAAATTGGCTATTCAGGGAGCTTTGCTTTTACCAGAATTGATGCTCCTAGAAGTCACCTTTCGTGTACGGTATGGTATGCCTTATGTCAGCACATCTGTCCAGGACCGAGCTGGGTCCATTTCACCATTAAGATTTTTGTATGGCACTTGACCGCTAGTAGCGCTAATTTCAAAAATTTCCTAATAATCTTATCAGCATTGATGCTGCTAGAAGTAACTTTTCGTTCATCCTATGCCTCATGTGAGCACATCTGTCTAGGACCGAGCAGTGTCTACATAATCATTTGGATTTTTGCATAGCGCTCGAACGCAAAGAGAGCAATTTTCAACAAGACGGCTACTCAAGGCCCTTTGATTTTATCAGCATTAATGCTTCTAGAAGTCACCGTTTATTTACCATATGCCTCATGTCAGCACATCTGTCCAGGACCAAGCAGTGTCTACTTCATCATTATGATTTTTATATGACGCTCGACCGCAAAGAAAGCAATTTTCAAAAGCTTCTTAGGGAAAATTAGCTATTCAGGGAGCTTTGCTTTTACCAGCATTGATGCTCCTAGAAGTCACCTTTCGTGTACGGTATGGTATGCCTTATGTCAGCACATCTGTCCAGGACCGAGCTGGGTCCATTTCACCATTAAGATTTTTGTATGGCACTTGACCGCTAGTAGCGCTAATTTCAAAAATTTCCTAATAAAAACGGCTACTCAGGACCCTTTGATCTTATCAGCATTAATGCTCATAGAAGTCACCTTTCATTTACCATATGCCTCATGTCAGCACATCTGTCCAGGACCAAGAAGGGTCTATTTCATCATTACGATTTTTGCATGGCACTCGACCGCAAAGAGAGCAATTTTGAAAAATTTCTTAAGGAAAAACGGCTACTCAGGGCCTTTTGATTTTATCAGCATTAATGCTGCTAGAAGTCACTTTTCGTTCATCCTATGTCTCATGTGCGCACATCTGTCCTGGACCGAGCAATGTCTACTTCATCATTTGGATATTTGCATGGCGTTCGAACGAAAAGAGAGCAATTTTCAAGAAGACGGCTACTCAAGGCCCTTTGATTTTATCAGAATTAATGCTTCTAGAAGTCACCTTTCGTTCATCTTATGTCTCATATGTGCACGTACGTCCAGGACCGAGCAATGTCTACTTCATCATTTGGATTTTTGCATGGCGCTCGAACGCAAAGAGAGCCATTTTCAAGAAGACGGCTACTCAAGGCCCTTTGATTTAATCAGCATTAATGCTTCTCGAAGTCACCATTTATTTACCATATGCCTCATGTCAGCACATCTGTCCAGGACCAAGCAATGTCTATTTCACCATTAAGATTTTTGCATGGCACTTGACCGCAAGTAGCGCTAATTTCGTAAATTTCCGAATAAAAACGGCTACTCAGGACCCTTTGACTTTTTCAGCACTAATGCTCCTAGAAATCGCCTTTCGTTTGCTGGATGGCTCATATCAGCACATCTGTCCAGGACCGAGCAGTGTCCACTTCATCATTAGGATTTTTGTATGGCGCTCGACCCCAAAGAGAGCAATTTTCATAAATTTTTAAGAAAAAACGACTACTCAGGGCCCTTTGATTTTATCACCATTGATGCTGCTAGAAGTCACGTTTCGTTCATCCTATGCCTCATGTGAGCACATCTGTCTAGGACCGAGCAGTATCTACTTCATAATTTGGACTTTTGCATGGCGCTCGAACGCAAAGAGAGCAATTTTCAACAAGACGGCTACGTAAGGCCCTTTGATTTTATCAGAGCACATCTGTCAGCACATCTGTCCAGGACCAAGAAGGGTCTATTTCATCATTAGGATTTTTGTATGGCACTCGACCGCAAAGAGAGCAATTTTGAAAAATTTCTTAAGGAAAAACGGCTACTCAGGGCCTTTTGATTTTATCAGCATTGATGCTGCTAGAAGTCACTTTTCGTTCATCCTATGTCTCATGTGTGCACATCTGTCCTGGACCGAGCAATGTCTACTTCATCATTTGGATTTTTGCATGGCGCTCGAACGCAAAGAGAGTAATTTTCAAGAAGACGGCTACTCAAGACCCTTTGATTTTATCAGCATTAATGCTTCTAGAAGTCACCTTTCGTTCATCCTCTGTCTCATGTGTGCACATCCGTCCTGGACCGAGCAATGTCTACTCCATCATTTGGATTTTTGCATGGCGCTCGAACGCAAAGAGAGCAATTTTCAAGAAGACGGCTACTCAAGGCCATTTGATTTTATCAGCATTAATGCTTCTAGAAGTCAACGTTCATTTACCATATGCCTCATGTCAGCAGATCTGTCCAGGACCAAGCAATGCCTATTTCACCATTAAGATTTTTGTATGGCACTTGACCGCAAATAACGTAATTTTTAAAAATTTCCTAATAAAAACGTCTACTTAGAACCCTTTGATTTTATCAGCATTAATGCTCCTAGAAGTAAGCTTTCGTTCATCGTATGTCTCATGTCAACACATCTGTCCAGAACCGAGCAGTGTCTACTTCATCATTAATATTTTTGTATGACGCTCGACCGCAAAGAGAGCAATTTTCAAAAGCTTCTTAAGGAAAATTGGCTATTCAGGGACCTTTGGTTTTATCAGCATTGATGCTCCTAGTAGTCACCTTTCGTCTACGGTATGCCTTATGTCAGCACATCTGTCCAGGACCGAGCAGGCTCCATTTCACCATTAAGATTTTTGTATGGCACTTGACCGCAAGTAGCGTTAATTTCAAAAATTTCCTAATAAAAACGGCTACTTAGGACCCTTTGATTTTATCAGCATTAATGCTCCTAGAAGTCACCTTTAGTTCATCGTATGTCTCATGTCACCACATCTGTCCAGGACCGAGCAGTGTCTACTTCATCATTAGGATTTTTGTATGACGCTCGACCGCAAAGAGAGCAATTTTCAAAAGCTTCTTAAGGAAAATTGGCTATTCAGGGACCTTTGATTTTATCAGCGTTGATGCTCCTAGTAGTCACCTTTCGTCTACGGTATGCCTTATGTCAGCACATCTGTCCAGGACCGAGCTGGGTCCATTTCACCATTAAGATTTTTGTATGGCACTTGACCGCAAGTAGCGCTAATTTCGTAAATTTCCGAATAAAAACGGCTACTCAGGACCCTTTGACTTTTTCAGCATTAATGCTCCTAGAAATCGCCTTTTATTGCTGGATGGCTCATATCAGAACATCTGTCCAGGACCGAGCAGTGTCCACTTCATCATTAGGATTTTTGTATGGCGCTCGACCGCAAAGAGAGCAATTTTCATTAATTTTTAAGAAAAAACGACTACTCAGGGCCCTTTGATTTTATCAGCATTAATGCTGCTAGAAGTCACTTTTCGTTCATCTTATGCCTCATGTGAGCACATCTGTCCTGGACCGAGCAGTGTCTACTTCATCATTTGGATTTTTGCATGGCGCTCGAGCGCAAAGAGAGCAATTTTTAACAAGACGGCTACTCAAGACCCTTTGATTTTATCAGCATTAATGCTTCTAGAGGTCACCTTTCATTTACCATATGCCTCATGCCAGCACATATGTCCAGGACCAAGCAGGGTCTATTTCACCATTAAGATTTTTGTATGGCACTTGACCGCAAATACTGTAATTTTTAAAAATTTCCTAACAAAAACGTCTACTTAGAACCCTTTGATTTTATCAGCATTAATGCTCCTAGTAGTCACCTTTCGTCTACGGTATGCCTTATGTCAGCACATCTGTCCAGGACCGAGCTGGGTCCATTTCACCATTAAGATTTTTGTATGGCACTTGACCGCAAGTAGCGCTAATTTCGTAAATTTCCGAATAAAAACGGCTACTCAGGACCCTTTGACTTTTTCAGCATTAATGCTCCTAGAAATCGCCTTTTATTGCTGGATGGCTCATATCAGAACATCTGTCCAGGACCGAGCAGTGTCCACTTCATCATTAGGATTTTTGTATGGCGCTCGACCGCAAAGAGAGCAATTTTCATAAATTTTTAAGAAAAAACGACTACTCAGGGCCCTTTGATTTTATCACCATTGATGCTGCTAGAAGTCACGTTTCGTTCATCCTATGCCTCATGTGAGCACATCTGTCTAGGACCGAGCAGTATCTACTTCATAATTTGGACTTTTGCATGGCGCTCGAACGCAAAGAGAGCAATTTTCAACAAGACGGCTACGTAAGGCCCTTTGATTTTATCAGAGCACATCTGTCAGCACATCTGTCCAGGACCAAGAAGGGTCTATTTCATCATTAGGATTTTTGTATGGCACTCGACCGCAAAGAGAGCAATTTTGAAAAATTTCTTAAGGAAAAACGGCTACTCAGGGCCTTTTGATTTTATCAGCATAAATGCTGCTAGAAGTCACCTTTCGTTCACCCTATGCCTCATGTGAGCACATCTGTCCAGGACCGAGCAGTGTCTACTTCATCATTTGGATTTTTGCATGGCGCTTGAACGCAAAGAGAGCAATTTTTAAGAAGACGGCTACTCAAGGCCCTTTGATTTTATCAGCATTAATGCTTCTAGAAGTCACCGTTTATTTACCATATGCCTCATGTCAGCACATCTGTCCAGGACCAAGCAGTGTCTACTTCATCATTATGATTTTTATATGACGCTCGACCGCAAAGAGAGCTATTTTCAAAAGCTTCTTAAGGAAAATTGGCTATTCAAAGAGCTTTGCTTTTATCAGCATTGATGCTCCTAGAAGTCACCTTTCGTCTACGGTATGGTATGCCTTATGTCAGCACATCTGTTCAGGACTGAACTGGGTCCATTTCACCATTAAGATTTTTGTATGGCACTTGACCGCTAGTAGCGCTAATTTCAAAAATTTTTTAATAAAAACGGCTACTCAGGGCCCCTTGATGTTATCAGCATTAATGCTCCTAGAAGTCACCGTTTATTTACCATATGCCTCATGTCAGCACATCTGTCCAGGACCAAGAAGAGTCTATTTCATCATTACGATTTTTGCATGGCACTCGACCGCAAAGAGAGCAATTTTGAAAAATTTCTTAAGGAAAAACGGCTACTCAGGGCCTTTTGATTTTATCAGCATTAATGCTGCTAGAAGTCACTTTTCGTTCATCCTATGTCTTATGTGCGCACATCTGTCCTGGACCGAGCAATGTCTACTTCATCATTTGGATATTTGCATGGCGTTCGAACGAAAAGAGAGCAATTTTCAAGAAGACGGCTACTCAAAGCCCTTTGATTTTATCAGAATTAATGCTTCTAGAAGTCACCTTTCGTTCATCTTATGTCTCATATGTGCACGTACGTCCTGGACCGAGCAATGTCTACTTCATCATTTGGATTTTTGCATGGCGCTCGAACGCAAAGAGAGCCATTTTCAAGAAGACGGCTACTCAAGACCCTTTGATTTTATCAGCATTAATGCTTCTGGAAGTCACCGTTTATTTACCATATGCCTCATGTCAGCACATCTGTCCAGGACCAAGCAGTGTCTACTTCATCATTATGATTTTTATATGACGCTCGACCGCAAAGAGAGCAATTTTCAAAAGCTTCTTAGGGAAAATTGGCTATTCAGGGAGCTTTGCTTTTACCAGAATTGATGCTCCTAGAAGTCACCTTTCGTGTACGGTATGGTATGCCTTATGTCAGCACATCTGTCCAGGACCGAGCTGGGTCCATTTCACCATTAAGATTTTTGTATGGCACTTGACCGCTAGTAGCGCTAATTTCAAAAATTTCCTAATAAAAACGGCTACTCAGGACCCTTTGATCTTATCAGCATTGATGCTGCTAGAAGTAACTTTTCGTTCATCCTATGTCTCATGTGAGCACATCTGTCTAGGACCGAGCAGTGTCTACATAATCATTTGGATTTTTGCATAGCGCTCGAACGCAAAGAGAGCAATTTTCAACAAGACGGCTACTCAAGGCCCTTTGATTTTATCAGCATTAATGCTTCTAGAAGTCACCGTTTATTTACCATATGCCTCATGTCAGCACATCTGTCCAGGACCAAGCAGTGTCTACTTCATCATTATGATTTTTATATGACGCTCGACCGCAAAGAGAGCAATTTTCAAAAGCTTCTTATGGAAAATTAGCTATTCAGGGAGCTTTGCTTTTACCAGCATTGATGCTCCTAGAAGTCACCTTTCGTGTACGGTATGGTATGCCTTATGTCAGCACATCTGTCCAGGACCGAGCTGGGTCCATTTCACCATTAAGATTTTTGTATGGCACTTGACCGCTAGTAGCGCTAATTTCAAAAATTTCCTAATAAAAACGGCTACTCAGGACCCTTTGATCTTATCAGCATTAATGCTCATAGAAGTCACCTTTCATTTACCATATGCCTCATGTCAGCACATCTGTCCAGGACCAAGAAGGGTCTATTTCATCATTACGATTTTTGCATGGCACTCGACCGCAAAGAGAGCAATTTTGAAAAATTTCTTAAGGAAAAACGGCTACTCAGGGCCTTTTGATTTTATCAGCATTAATGCTGCTAGAAGTCACTTTTCGTTCATCCTATGTCTCATGTGCGCACATCTGTCCTGGACCGAGCAATGTCTACTTCATCATTTGGATATTTGCATGGCGTTCGAACGAAAAGAGAGCAATTTTCAAGAAGACGGCTACTCAAGGCCCTTTGATTTTATCAGAATTAATGCTTCTAGAAGTCACCTTTCGTTCATCTTATGTCTCATATGTGCACGTACGTCCAGGACCGAGCAATGTCTACTTCATCATTTGGATTTTTGCATGGCGCTCGAACGCAAAGAGAGCCATTTTCAAGAAGACGGCTACTCAAGGCCCTTTGATTTAATCAGCATTAATGCTTCTGGAAGTCACCGTTTATTTACCATATGCCTCATGTCAGCACATCTGTCCAGGACCAAGCAATGTCTATTTCACCATTAAGATTTTTGCATGGCACTTGACCGCAAGTAGCGCTAATTTCGTAAATTTCCGAATAAAAACGGCTACTCAGGACCCTTTGACTTTATCACCATTGATGCTGCTAGAAGTCACGTTTCGTTCATCCTATGCCTCATGTGAGCACATCTGTCTAGGACCGAGCAGTATCTACTTCATCATTTGGACTTTTGCATGGCGCTCGAACGCAAAGAGAGCAATTTTCAACAAGACGGCTACGTAAGGCCCTTTGATTTTATCAGAGCACATCTGTCAGCACATCTGTCCAGGACCAAGAAGGGTCTATTTCATCATTAGGATTTTTGTATGGCAGTCGACCGCAAAGAGAGCAATTTTGAAAAATTTCGTAAGGAAAAACGGCTACTCAGGGCCTTTTGATTTTATCAGCATTGATGCTGCTAGAAGTCACTTTTCGTTCATCCTATGTCTCATGTGTGCACATCTGTCCTGGACCGAGCAATGTCTACTTCATCATTTGGATTTTTGCATGGCGCTCGAACGCAAAGAGAGTAATTTTCAAGAAGACGGCTACTCAAGACCCTTTGATTTTATCAGCATTAATGCTTCTAGAAGTCACCTTTCGTTCATCCTCTGTCTCATGTGTGCACATCCGTCCTGGACCGAGCAATGTCTACTCCATCATTTGGATTTTTGCATGGCGCTCGAACGCAAAGAGAGCAATTTTCAAGAAGACGGCTACTCAAGGCCATTTGATTTTATCAGCATTAATGCTTCTAGAAGTCAACGTTCATTTACCATATGCCTCATGTCAGCAGATCTGTCCAGGACCAAGCAATGCCTATTTCACCATTAAGATTTTTGTATGGCACTTGACCGCAAATAACGTAATTTTTAAAAATTTCCTAATAAAAACGTCTACTTAGAACCCTTTGATTTTATCAGCATTTATGCTCCTAGAAGTAAGCTTTCGTTCATCGTATGTCTCATGTCAACACATCTGTCCAGGACCGAGCAGTGTCTACTTCATCATTAATATTTTTGTATGACGCTCGACCGCAAAGAGAGCAATTTTCAAAAGCTTCTTAAGGAAAATTGGCTATTCAGGGACCTTTGGTTTTATCAGCATTGATGCTCCTAGTAGTCACCTTTCGTCTACGGTATGCCTTATGTCAGCACATCTGTCCAGGACCGAGCAGGCTCCATTTCACCATTAAGATTTTTGTATGGCACTTGACCGCAAGTAGCGTTAATTTCAAAAATTTCCTAATAAAAACGGCTACTTAGAACCCTTTGATTTTATCAGCATTTATGCTCCTAGAAGTAAGCTTTCGTTCATCGTATGTCTCATGTCAACACATCTGTCCAGGACCGAGCAGTGTCTACTTCATCATTAATATTTTTGTATGACGCTCGACCGCAAAGAGAGCAATTTTCAAAAGCTTCTTAAGGAAAATTGGCTATTCAGGGACCTTTGATTTTATCAGCATTAATGCTCCTAGAAGTCACCTTTAGTTCATCGTATGTCTCATGTCACCACATCTGTCCAGGACCGAGCAGTGTCTACTTCATCATTAGGATTTTTGTATGACGCTCGACCGCAAAGAGAGCAATTTTCAAAAGCTTCTTAAGGAAAATTGGCTATTCAGGGACCTTTCATTTTATCAGCGTTGATGCTCCTAGTAGTCACCTTTCGTCTACGGTATGCCTTATGTCAGCACATCTGTCCAGGACCGAGCTGGGTCCATTTCACCATTAAGATTTTTGTATGGCACTTGACCGCAAGTAGCGCTAATTTCGTAAATTTCCGAATAAAAACGGCTACTCAGGACCCTTTGACTTTTTCAGCATTAATGCTCCTAGAAATCGCCTTTTATTGCTGGATGGCTCATATCAGAACATCTGTCCAGGACCGAGCAGTGTCCACTTCATCATTAGGATTTTTGTATGGCGCTCGACCGCAAAGAGAGCAATTTTTATTAATTTTTAAGAAAAAACGACTACTCAGGGCCCTTTGATTTTATCAGCATTAATGCTGCTAAAAGTCACTTTTCGTTCATCTTATGCCTCATGTGAGCACATCTGTCCTGGACCGAGCAGTGTCTACTTCATCATTTGGATTTTTGCATGGCGCTCGAGCGCAAAGAGAGCAATTTTTAACAAGACGGCTACTCAAGACCCTTTGATTTTATCAGCATTAATGCTTCTAGAGGTCACCTTTCATTTACCATATGCCTCATGCCAGCACATATGTCCAGGACCAAGCAGGGTCTATTTCACCATTAAGATTTTTGTATAGCACTTGACCGCAAATACTGTAATTTTTAAAAATTTCCTAACAAAAACGTCTACTTAGAACCCTTTGATTTTATCAGCATTAATGCTCCTAGTAGTCACCTTTCGTCTACGGTATGCCTTATGTCAGCACATCTGTCCAGGACCGAGCAGGCTCCATTTCACCATTAAGATTTTTGTATGGCACTTGACCGCAAGTAGCGTTAATTTCAAAAATTTCCTAATAAAAACGGCTACTTAGGACCCTTTGATTTTATCAGCATTAATGCTCCTAGAAGTCACCTTTAGTTCATCGTATGTCTCATGTCAACACATCTGTCCAGGACCGAGCAGTGTCTACTTCATCATTAGGATTTTTGTATGACGCTCGACCGCAAAGAGAGCAATTTTCAAAAGCTTCTTAAGGAAAATTGGCTATTCAGGGACCTTTGATTTTATCAGCGTTGATGCTCCTAGTAGTCACCTTTCGTCTACGGTATGCCTTATGTCAGCACATCTGTCCAGGACCGAGCTGGGTCCATTTCACCATTAAGATTTTTGTATGGCACTTGACCGCAAGTAGCGCTAATTTCGTAAATTTCCGAATAAAAACGGCTACTCAGGACCCTTTGACTTTTTCAGCACTAATGCTCCTAGAAATCGCCTTTTGTTGCTGGATGGCTCATATCAGAACATCTGTCCAGGACCGAGCAGTGTCCACTTCATCATTAGGATTTTTGTATGGCGCTCGACCGCAAAGAGAGCAATTTTCATTCATTTTTAAGAAAAAACGACTACTCAGGGCCCTTTGATTTTATCAGCATTAATGCTGCTAGAAGTCACTTTTCGTTTATCTTATGCCTCATGTGAGCACATCTGTCCTGGACCGAGCAGTGTCTACTTCATCATTTGGATTTTTGCATGGCGCTCGAGCGCAAAGAGAGCAATTTTTAACAAGACGGCTACTCAAGACCCTTTGATTTTATCAGCATTAATGCTTCTAGAGGTCACCTTTCATTTACCATATGCCTCATGCCAGCACATATGTCCAGGACCAAGCAGGGTCTATTTCACCATTAAGATTTTTGTATAGCACTTGACCGCAAATACTGTAATTTTTAAAAATTTCCTAACAAAAACGTCTACTTAGAACCCTTTGATTTTATCAGCATTAATGCTCCTAGTAGTCACCTTTCGTCTACGGTATGCCTTATGTCAGCACATCTGTCCAGGACCGAGCAGGCTCCATTTCACCATTAAGATTTTTGTATGGCACTTGACCGCAAGTAGCGTTAATTTCAAAAATTTCCTAATAAAAACGGCTACTTAGGACCCTTTGATTTTATCAGCATTAATGCTCCTAGAAGTCACCTTTAGTTCATCGTATGTCTCATGTCAACACATCTGTCCAGGACCGAGCAGTGTCTACTTCATCATTAGGATTTTTGTATGACGCTCGACCGCAAAGAGAGCAATTTTCAAAAGCTTCTTAAGGAAAATTGGCTATTCAGGGACCTTTGATTTTATCAGCGTTGATGCTCCTAGTAGTCACCTTTCGTCTACGGTATGCCTTATGTCAGCACATCTGTCCAGGACCGAGCTGGGTCCATTTCACCATTAAGATTTTTGTATGGCACTTGACCGCAAGTAGCGCTAATTTCGTAAATTTCCGAATAAAAACGGCTACTCAGGACCCTTTGACTTTTTCAGCACTAATGCTCCTAGAAATCGCCTTTTGTTGCTGGATGGCTCATATCAGAACATCTGTCCAGGACCGAGCAGTGTCCACTTCATCATTAGGATTTTTGTATGGCGCTCGACCGCAAAGAGAGCAATTTTCATTAATTTTTAAGAAAAAACGACTACTCAGGGCCCTTTGATTTTATCAGCATTAATGCTGCTAGAAGTCACTTTTCGTTCATCTTATGCCTCATGTGAGCACATCTGTCCTGGACCGAGCAGTGTCTACTTCATCATTTGGATTTTTGCATGGCGCTCGAGCGCAAAGAGAGCAATTTTCAACAAGACGGCTACTCAAGACCCTTTGATTTTATCAGCATTAATGCTTCTAGAAGTCACCTTTCATTTACCATATGCCTCATGTCAGCACATCTGTCCAGGACCAAGCAGGGTCTATTTCACCATTAAGATTTTTGTATGGCACTTGACCGCAAATACTGTAATTTTTAAAAATTTTCTAACAAAAACGTCTACTTAGAACACTTTGATTTTATCAGCATTAATGCTCCTAGAAGTAACCTTTCGTTCATCGTATGTCTCATGTCAACACATCTGTCCTGGACTGAGCAGTGTCTACTTCATCATTACGATTTTTGTATGGCACTCGACCGCAAAGAGAGCAATTTTCAAAAATTTTTTAAGGAAAAACGGCTACTCAGGGCCTTTTGATTTTATCAGCATTGATGCTGCTAGAAGTCACTTTTCGTTCATCCTATGCCTCATGTGAGCACATCTGTGCAGGACCGAGCAGTGTCTACTTCATCATTTGGATTTTTGCATGGCGCTCGAACGCAAAGAGAGCAATTTTTAAGAAGACGGCTACTCAAGGCCCTTTGATTTTATCAGCATTAATGCTTCTAGAAGTCACCGTTTATTTACCATATGCTTCATGTCAGCACATCTGTCCAGGACCAAGCAGTGTCTACCTCATCATTATGATTTTTGTATGACGCTCGACCGCAAAGAGAGCAATTTTCAAAAGCTTCTTAAGGAAAATTGGCTATTCATGGACCTTTGATTTTATCAGCATTGATGCTCCTAGAAGTCACCTTTCGTCTACGGTATGCTTTATGTCAGCACATCTGTCCAGGACCGAGCTGGGTCCATTTCACCATTAAGATTTTTGTATGGCACTTGACCGCTAGTAGCACTAATTTCAAAATATTCCTAATAAAAACGGCTACTCAGGGCCCCTTGATTTTATCAGCATTAATGCTCCTAGAAGTCACCTTTCATTTACCATATGCCTCATGTCAGCACATCTGTCCAGGACCAAGAAGGGTCTATTTCATCATTAGGATTTTTGCATGGCGCTCGAACGCAAAGAGAGCAATTTCCAAGAAGACGGCTACTCAAGGCCCTTTGATTTTATCAGCATTAATGCATCTAGAAGTCACTGTTCATTTACCATATGCCTCATGTCAGCACATCTGTCCAGGACCAAGCAATGTCTATTTCACCATTAAGATTTTTGTATGGCACTTGACCGCAAGTAGCGCTAATTTCGTAAATTTCCTAATAAAAACGGCTACTCAGGACCCTTTGACTTTTTCAGCAATAATGCTCCTAGAAATCGCCTTTTGTTGCTGGATGGCTCATATCAGCACTTCTGTCCAGGAGCGAGCAGTGTTCACTTCATCATTAGGACTTTTGTATGGCGCTCAACCGCAAAGAGAGCAATTTTCATAAATTTTTAAGTAAAAACGACTACTCAGGGCCTTTTGATTTTATCAGCATTAATGCTGCTAGAAGTCACTTTTCGTTCATCCTATGTCTCATGTGCGCACATCTGTCCTGGACCGACCAATGTCTACTTCATCATTTGGATATTTGCATGGCGTTCGAACGAAAAGAGAGCAATTTTTAAGAAGACGGCTACTCAAGGCCCTTTGATTTTAGCAGAATTAATGCTTCTAGAAGTCACCTTTCGTTTATCTTATGTCTCATATGTGCACGTACGTCCTGGACCGAGCAATGTCTACTTCATCATTTGGATTTTTGCATGGCGCTCGAACGCAAAGAGAGCAATTTTCAAGAAGACGGCTACTCAAGGCCCTTTGATTTTATCAGCATTAATGCTTCTGGAAGTCACCGTTTATTTACAATATGCCTCATGTCAGCACATCTGTCCAGGACCAAGCAATGTCTATTTCACCATTAAGATTTTTGCATGGCACTTGACCGCAAGTAGCGCTAATTTCGTAAATTTCCGAATAAAAACGGCTACTCAGGACCCTTTGACTTTTTCAGCACTAATGCTCCTAGAAATCGCCTTTCGTTTGCTGGATGGCTCATATCAGCACATCTGTCCAGGACCGAGCAGTGTCCACTTCATCATTAGGATTTTTGTATGCCGCTCGACCCCAAAGAGAGCAATTTTCATAAATTTTTAAGAAAAAACGACTATTCAGGGCCCTTTGATTTTATCACCATTGAGCTGCTAGAAGTCACGTTTCGTTTATCCTATGCCTCATGTGAGCACATCTGTCTAGGACCGAGCAGTATCTACTTCATAATTTGGACTTTTGCATGGCGCTCGAACGCAAAGAGAGCAATTTTCAACAAGACGGCTACGTAAGGCCCTTTGATTTTATCAGAGCACATCTGTCAGCACATCTGTCCAGGACCAAGAAGGGTCTATTTCATCATTAGGATTTTTGTATGGCACTCGACCGCAAAGAGAGCAATTTTGAAAAATTTCTTAAGGAAAAACGGCTACTCAGGGCCTTTTGATTTTATCAGCATTAATGCTGCTAGAAGTCACCTTTCGTTCATCCTATGTCTCATGTGTGCACATCTGTCCTGGACCAAGCAATGTCTACTTCATCATTTGGATTTTTGCATGGCGCTTGAACGCAAAGAGAGCAATTTTTAAGAAGACGGCTCCTCAAGGCCCTTTGATTTTATCAGCATTAATGCTTCTAGAAGTCACCGTTTATTTACCATATGCCTCATGTCAGCACATCTGTCCAGGACCAAGCAGTGTCTACTTCATCATTATGATTTTTATATGACGCTCGACCGCAAAGAGAGCTATTTTCAAAAGCTTCTTAAGGAAAATTGGCTATTCAAAGAGCTTTGCTTTTATCAGCATTGATGCTCCTAGAAGTCACCTTTCGTCTACGGTATGGTATGCCTTATGTCAGCACATCTGTTCAGGACTGAACTGGGTCCATTTCACCATTAAGATTTTTGTATGGCACTTGACCGCTAGTAGCGCTAATTTCAAAAATTTTTTAATAAAAACGGCTACTCAGGGCCCCTTGATTTTATCAGCATTAATGCTCCTAGAAGTCACCGTTTATTTACCATATGCCTCATGTCAGCACATCTGTCCAGGACCAAGAAGAGTCTATTTCATCATTACGATTTTTGCATGGCACTCGACCGCAAAGAGAGCAATTTTGAAAAATTTCTTAAGGAAAAACGGCTACTCAGGGCCTTTTGATTTTATCAGCATTAATGCTGCTAGAAGTCACTTTTCGTTCATCCTATGTCTTATGTGCGCACATCTGTCCTGGACCGAGCAATGTCTACTTCATCATTTGGATATTTGCATGGCGTTCGAACGAAAAGAGTGCAATTTTCAAGAAGACGGCTACTCAAGGCCCTTTGATTTTATCAGAATTAATGCTTCTAGAAGTCACCTTTCGTTCATCTTATGTCTCATATGTGCACGTACGTCCTGGACCGAGCAATGTCTACTTCATCATTTGGATTTTTGCATGGCGCTCGAACGCAAAGAGAGCCATTTTCAAGAAGACGGCTACTCAAGGCCCTTTGATTTTATCAGCATTAATGCTTCTGGAAGTCACCGTTTATTTACCATATGCCTCATGTCAGCACATCTGTCCAGGACCAAGCAATGTCTATTTCACCATTAAGATTTTTGCATGGCACTTACCGCAAGTAGCGCTAATTTCGTAAATTTCCGAATAAAAACGGCTACTCAGGACCCTTTGACTTTTTCAGCACTAATGCTCCTAGAAATCGCCTTTCGTTTGCTGGATGGCTCATATCAGCACATCTGTCCAGGACCGAGCAGTGTCCACTTCATCATTAGGATTTTTGTATGGCGCTCGACCCCAAAGAGAGCAATTTTCATAAATTTTTAAGAAAAAACGACTACTCAGGGCCCTTTGATTTTATCACCATTGATGCTGCTAGAAGTCACGTTTCGTTCATCCTATGCCTCATGTGAGCACATCTGTCTAGGACCGAGCAGTATCTACTTCATCATTTGGACTTTTGCATGGCGCTCGAACGCAAAGAGAGCAATTTTCAACAAGACGGCTACGTAAGGCCCTTTGATTTTATCAGAGCACATCTGTCAGCACATCTGTCCAGGACCAAGAAGGGTCTATTTCATCATTAGGATTTTTGTATGGCACTCGACCGCAAAGAGAGCAATTTTGAAAAATTTCTTAAGGAAAAACGGCTACTCAGGGCCTTTTGATTTTATCAGCATTGATGCTGCTAGAAGTCACTTTTCGTTCATCCCATGTCTCATGTGTGCACATCTGTCCTGGACCGAGCAATGTCTACTTCATCATTTGGATTTTTGCATGGCGCTCGAACGCAAAGAGAGTAATTTTCAAGAAGACGGCTACTCAAGACCCTTTGATTTTATCAGCATTAATGCTTCTAGAAGTCACCTTTCGTTCATCCTCTGTCTCATGTGTGCACATCCGTCCTGGACCGAGCAATGTCTACTCCATCATTTGGATTTTTGCATGGCGCTCGAACGCAATTTTCAAGAAGACGGCTACTCAAGGCCATTTGATTTTATCAGCATTAATGCTTCTAGAAGTCAACGTTCATTTACCATATGCCTCATGTCAGCAGATCTGTCCAGGACCAAGCAATGCCTATTTCACCATTAAGATTTTTGTATGGCACTTGACCGCAAAGAACGTAATTTTTAAAAATTTCCTAATAAAAACGTCTACTTAGAACCCTTTGATTTTATCAGCATTAATGCTCCTAGAAGTAAGCTTTCGTTCATCGTATGTCTCATGTCAACACATCTGTCCAGGACCGAGCAGTGTCTACTTCATCATTAATATTTTTGTATGACGCTCGACCGCAAAGAGAGCAATTTTCAAAAGCTTCTTAAGGAAAATTGGCTATTCAGGGACCTTTGGTTTTATCAGCATTGATGATCCTAGTAGTCACCTTTCGTCTACGGTATGCCTTATGTCAGCACATCTGTCCAGGACCGAGCAGGCTCCATTTCACCATTAAGATTTTTGTATGGCACTTGACCGCAAGTAGCGTTAATTTCAAAAATTTCCTAATAAAAACGGCTGCTTAGGACCCTTTGATTTTATCAGCATTAATGCTCCTAGAAGTCACCTTTAGTTCATCGTATGTCTCATGTCAACACATCTGTCCAGGACCGAGCAGTGTCCACTTCATCATTAGGATTTTTGTATGGCGCTCGACCGCAAAGAGAGCAATTTTCATTAATTTTTAAGAAAAAACGACTACTCAGGGCCCTTTGATTTTATCAGCATTAATGCTGCTAGAAGTCACTTTTCGTTTATCTTATGCCTCATGTGAGCACATCTGTCCTGGACCGAGCAGTGTCTACTTCATCATTTGGATTTTTGCATGGCGCTCGAGCGCAAAGAGAGCAATTTTTAACAAGACGGCTACTCAAGACCCTTTGATTTTATCAGCATTAATGCTTTAAGAGGTCACCTTTCATTTACCATATGCCTCATGCCAGCACATATGTCCAGGACAAAGCAGGGTCTATTTCACCATTAAGATTTTTGTATAGCACTTGACCGCAAATACTGTAATTTTTAAAAATTTCCTAACAAAAACGTCTACTTAGAACCCTTTGATTTTATCAGCATTATTGCTCCTAGTAGTCACCTTTCGTCTACGGTATGCCTTATGTCAGCACATCTGTCCAGGACCGAGCAGGCTCCATTTCACCATTAAGATTTTTGTATGGCGCTTGACCGCAAGTAGCGTTAATTTCAAAAATTTCCTAATAAAAACGGCTACTTAGGACCCTTTGATTTTATCAGCATTAATGCTCCTAGAAGTCACCTTTAGTTCATCGTATGTCTCATGTCAACACATCTGTCCAGGACCGAGCAGTGTCTACTTCATCATTAGGATTTTTGTATGACGCTCGACCGCAAAGAGAGCAATTTTCAAAAGCTTCTTAAGGAAAATTGGCTATTCAGGGACCTTTGATTTTATCAGCGTTGATGCTCCTAGTAGTCACCTTTCGTCTACGGTATGCCTTATGTCAGCACATCTGTCCAGGACCGAGCTGGGTCCATTTCACCATTAAGATTTTTGTATGGCACTTGACCGCAAGTAGCGCTAATTTCGTAAATTTCCGAATAAAAACGGCTACTCAGGACCCTTTGACTTTTTCAGCACTAATGCTCCTAGAAATCGCCTTTTGTTGCTGGATGGCTCATATCAGAACATCTGTCCAGGACCGAGCAGTGTCCACTTCATCATTAGGATTTTTGTATGGCGCTCGACCGCAAAGAGAGCAATTTTCATTAATTTTTAAGAAAAAACGACTACTCAGGGCCCTTTGATTTTATCAGCATTAATGCTGCTAGAAGTAACTTTTCGTTCATCTTATGCCTCATGTGAGCACATCTGTCCTGGACCGAGCTGGGTCCATTTCACCATTAAGATTTTTGTATGGCACTTGACCGCAAGTAGCGCTAATTTCGTAAATTTCCGAATAAAAACGGCTACTCAGGACCCTTTGACTTTTTCAGCACTAATGCTCCGAGAAATCGCCTTTCGTTTGCTGGATGGCTCATATCAGAACATCTGTCCAGGACCGAGCAGTGTCCACTTCATCATTAGGATTTTTGTATGGCGCTCGACCGCAAAGAGAGCAATTTTCATTCATTTTTAAGAAAAAACGACTACTCAGGGCCCTTTGATTTTATCAGCATTAATGCTGCTAGAAGTCACTTTTCGTTCATCTTATGCCTCATGTGAGCACATCTGTCCTGGACCGAGAAGTGTCTACTTCATCATTTGGATTTTTGCATGGCGCTTGAGCGCAAAGAGAGCAATTTTCAACAAGACGGCTACTCAAGACCCTTTGATTTTATCAGCATTAATGCTTCTAGAAGTCACCTTTCATTTACCATATGCCTCATGTCAGCACATCTGTCCAGGACAAAGCAGGGTCTATTTCACCATTAAGATTTTTGTATGGCACTTGACCGCAAATACTGTAATTTTTAAAAATTTCCTAACAAAAACGTCTACTTAGAACACTTTGATTTTATCAGCATTAATGCTCCTAGAAGTAACCTTTCGTTCATCGTATGTCTCATATCAGAACATCTGTCCAGGACCGAGCAGTGTCCACTTCATCATTAGGATTTTTGTATGGCGCTCGACCGCAAAGAGAGCAATTTTCATTCATTTTTAAGAAAAAACGACTACTCAGGGCCCTTTGATTTTATCAGCATTAATGCTGCTAGAAGTCACTTTTCGTTCATCTTATGCCTCATGTGAGCACATCTGTCCAGGACCGAGCAGTGTCCACTTTATCATTAGGATTTTTGTATGGCGCTCGACCGCAAAGAGAGCAATTTTCATTCATTTTTAAAAAAAAACGACTACTCAGGGCCCTTTGATTTTATCAGCATTAATGCTGCTAGAAGTCACTTTTCGTTTATCCTTTGCCTCATGTGAGCACATCTGTGCAGGACCGAGCAGTGTCTACTTCATCATTTGGATTTTCGCATGGCGCTCGAACGCAAAGAGAGCAATTTTTAAGAAGACGGCTACTCAAGGCCCTTTGATTTTATCAGCATTAATGCTTCTAGAAGTCACCGTTTATTTACCATATGCTTCATGTCAGCACATCTGTCCAGGACCAAGCAGTGTCTACCTCATCATTATGATTTTTGTATGACGCTCGACCGCAAAGAGAGCAATTTTCAAAAGCTTCTTAAGGAAAATTGGCTATTCATGGACCTTTGATTTTATCAGCATTGATGCTCCTAGAAGTCACCTTTCGTCTACGGTATGCTTTATGTCAGCACATCTGTCCAGGACCGAGCTGGGTCCATTTCACCATTAAGATTTTTGTATGGCACTTGACCGCTAGTAGCACTAATTTCAAAAATTTCCTAATAAAAACGACTACTCAGGGCCCCTTGATTTTATCAGCATTAATGCTCCTAGAAGTCACCTTTCATTTACCATATGCCTCATGTCAGCACATCTGTCCAGGACCAAGAAGGGTCTATTTCATCATTAGGATTTTTGTATGCCACTCGACCGCAAAGAAAGAAATTTTGAAAAATTTCTTCTTCTATGTCTCATGTGTGCACATCTGTCCTGGACCGAGCAATGTGTACTTCATCATTTGGATTTTTGCATGGCGCTCGAACGCAAAGAGAGCAATTGTCAAGAAGACGGCTACTCAAGGCCCTTTGATTTTATCAGCATTAATGCATCTAGATGTCACTGTTCATTTACCATATGCCTTATGTCAGCACATCTGTCCAGGACCAAGCAATGTCTATTTCACCATTAAGATTTTTGTATGGCACTTGACCGCAAGTAGCGCTAATTTCGTAAATTTCCTAATAAAAACGGCTACTCAGGACCCTTTGACTTTTTCAGCAATAATGCTCCTAGAAATCGCCTTTTGTTGCTGGATGGCTCATATCAGCACTTCTGTCCAGGAGCGAGCAGTGTCCACTTCATCATTAGGATTTTTGTATGGCTCTCAACCGCAAAGAGAGCAATTTTCATAAATTTTTAAGTAAAAACGACTACTCAGGGCCTTTTGATTTTATCAGCATTAATGCTGCTAGAAGTCACTTTTCGTTCATCCTATGTCTCATGTGCGCACATCTGTCCTGGACCGACCAATGTCTACTTCATCATTTGGATATTTGCATGGCGTTCGAACGAAAAGAGAGCAATTTTTAAGAAGACGGCTACTCAAGGCCCTTTGATTTTAGCAGAATTAATGCTTCTAGAGGTCACCTTTCGTTCATCTTATGTCTCATATATGCACGTACGTCCTGGACCGAGCAATGTCTACTTCATCATTTGGATTTTTGCATGGCGCTCGAACGCAAAGAGAGCAATTTTCAAGAAGACGGCTACTCAAGGCCCTTTGATTTTATCAGCATTAATGCTTCTGGAAGTCACCGTTTATTTACAATATGCCTCATGTCAGCACATCTGTCCAGGACCAAGCAATGTCTATTTCACCATTAAGATTTTTGCATGGCACTTGACCGCAAGTAGCGCTAATTTCGTAAATTTCCGAATAAAAACGGCTACTCAGGACCCTTTGACTTTTTCAGCACTAATGCTCCTAGAAATCGCCTTTCGTTTGCTGGATGGCTCATATCAGCACATCTGTCCAGGACCGAGCAGTGTCCACTTCATCATTAGGATTTTTGTATGGCGCTCGACCCCAAAGAGAGCAATTTTCATAAATTTTTAAGAAAAAACGACTACTCAGGGCCCTTTGATTTTATCAGCATTAATGCTGCTAGAAGTCACGTTTCGTTTATCCTATGCCTCATGTGAGCACATCTGTCTAGGACCGAGCAGTAACTACTTCATCATTTGGACTTTTGCATAGCGCTCGAACGCAAAGAGAGCAATTTTCAACAAGACGGCTACGTAAGGCCCTTTGATTTTATCAGAGCACATCTGTCAGCACATCTGTCCAGGACCAAGAAGGGTCTATTTCATCATTAGGATTTTTGTATGGCACTCGACCGCAAAGAGAGCAATTTTGAAAAATTTCTTAAGGAAAAACGGCTACTCAGGGCCTTTTGATTTTATCAGCATTGATGCTGCTAGAAGTTACTTTTCGTTCATCCTATGTCTCATGTGTGCACATCTGTCCTGGACCGAGCAATGTCTACTTCATCATTTGGATTTTTGCATGGGGCTCGAGCGCAAAAAGAGCAATTTTTAACAAGACGGCTACTAAGACCCTTTGATTTTATCAGCATTAATGCTTCTAGAGGTCACCTTTCATTTACCATATGCCTCATGTCAGCACATATGTCCAGGACCAAGCGGGGTCTATTTCACCATTAAGATTTTTGTATGGCACTTGACCGCAAATACTGTAATTTTTAAAAATTTCCTAACAAAAACGTCTACTTAGAACACTTTGATTTTATCAGCATTAATGCTCCTAGAAGTAACCTTTCGTTCATCGTATGTCTCATGTCAACACATCTGTCCAGGACTGAGCAGTGTCTACTTCATCATTAGGATTTTTGTATGGCGCTCGACCCCAAAGAGAGCAATTTTCATAAATTTTTAAAAAAAAACGACTACTCAGGGCCCTTTGATTTTATCACCATTGATGCTGCTAGAAGTCACGTTTCGTTTATCCTATGCCTCATGTGAGCACATCTGTCTAGGACCGAGCAGTAACTACTTCATCATTTGGACTTTTGCATGGCGCTCGAACGCAAAGAGAGCAATTTTCAACAAGACGGCTACGTAAGGCCCTTTGATTTTATCAGAGCACATCTGTCAGCACATCTGTCCAGGATCAAGAAGGGTCTATTTCATCATTAGGATTTTTGTATGGCACTCGACCGCAAAGAGAGCAATTTTGAAAAATTTCTTAAGGAAAAACGGCTACTCAGGGCCTTTTGATTTTATCAGCATTAATGCTCCTAGTAGTCACCTTTCGTCTACGGTATGCCTTATGTCAGCACATCTGTCCAGGACCGAGCTGGGTCCATTTCACCATTAAGATTTTTGTATGGCACTTGACCGCAAGTAGCGCTAATTTGGTAAATTTCCGAATAAAAACGGCTACTCAGGACCCTTCGACTTTTTCAGCACTAATGCTCCGAGAAATCGCCTTTCGTTTGCTGGATGGTTCATATCAGAACATCTGTCCAGGACCGAGCAGTGTCCACTTCATCATTAGGATTTTTGTATGGCGCTCGACCGCAAAGAGAGCAATTTTTATTCATTTTTAAGAAAAAACGACTACTCAGGGCCCTTTGATTTTATCAGCATTAATGCTGCTAGAAGTCACTTTTCGTTCATCTTATGCCTCATGTGAGCACATCTGTCCTGGACCGAGCAGTGTCTACTTCATCATTTGGATTTTTGCATGGCGCTCGAGCGCAAAGAGAGCAATTTTTAACAAGACGGCTACTCAAGACCCTTTGATTTTATCAGTATTAATGCTTCTAGAAGTCACCTTTCATTTACCATATGCCTCATGTCAGCACATATGTCCAGGACCAAGCAGGGTCTATTTCACCATTAAGATTTTTGTATGGCACTTGACCGAAAATACTGTAATTTTTAAAAATTTCCTAACAAAAACGTCTACTTAGAACCCTTTGATTTAATCAGCATTAATGCTACTAGTAGTCACCTTTCGTCTACGGTATGCCTTATGTCAGCACATCTGTCCAGGACCGAGCTGGGTCTATTTCACCATTAAGATTTTTGTATGGCACTTGACCGCAAGTAGCGCTAATTTCGTAAATTTCCGAATAAAAACGGCTAATCAGGACCCTTTGACTTTTTCAGCACTAATGCTCCGAGAAATCGCCTTACGTTTGCTGGACGGCTCATATCAGAACATCTGTCCAGGACCGAGCAGTGTCCACTTCATCATTAGGATTTTTGTATGGCGCTCGACCGCAAAGAGAGCAATTTTCATTCATTTTTAAGAAAAAATGACTACTCAGGGCCCTTTGATTTTATCAGCATTAATGCTGCTAGAAGTCACTTTTCGTTCATCTTATGCCTCATGTGAGCACATCTGTCCTGGACCGAGCAGTGTCTACTTCATCATTTGGATTTTTGCATGGCGCTCGAGCGCAAAGAGAGCAATTTTCAACAAGACGGCTACTCAAGACCCTTTGATTTTATCAGCATTAATGCTTCTAGAAGTCACCTTTCATTTACCATATGCCTCATGTCAGCACATCTGTCCAGGACCAAGCAGGGTCTATTTCACCATTAAGATTTTTGTATGGCACTTGACCGCAAATACTGTAATTTTTAAAAATTTTCTAACAAAAACGTCTACTTAGAACACTTTGATTTTATCAGCATTAATGCTCCTAGAAGTAACCTTTCGTTCATCGTATGTCTCATGTCAACACATCTGTCCAGGACTGAGCAGTGTCTACTTCATCATTACGATTTTTGTATGGCACTCGACCGCAAAGAGAGCAATTTTCAAAAATTTTTTAAGGAAAAACGGCTACTCAGGGCCTTTTGATTTTATCAGCATTGATGCTGCTAGAAGTCACTTTTCGTTCATCCTATGCCTCATGTGAGCACATCTGTGCAGGACCGAGCAGTGTCTACTTGATCATTTGGATTTTTGCATGGCGCTCGAACGCAAAGAGAGCAATTTTTAAGAAGACGGCTACTCAAGGCCCTTTGATTTTATCAGCATTAATGCTTCTAGAAGTCACCGTTTATTTACCATATGCTTCATGTCAGCACATCTGTCCAGGACCAAGCAGTGTCTACCTCATCATTATGATTTTTGTATGACGCTCGACCGCAAAGAGAGCAATTTTCAAAAGCTTTTTAAGGAAAATTGGCTACTCATGGACCTTTGATTTTATCAGCATTGATGCTCCTAGAAGTCACCTTTCGTCTACGGTATGCTTTATGTCAGCACATCTGTCCAGGACCGAGCTGGGTCCATTTCACCATTAAGATTTTTGTATGGCACTTGACCGCAAGTAGCGCTAATTTCGTAAATTTCCTAATAAAAACGGCTACTCAGGACCCTTTGACTTTTTCAGCAATAATGCTCCTAGAAATCGCCTTTTGTTGCTGGATGGCTCATATCAGCACTTCTGTCCAGGAGCGAGCAGTGTCCACTTCATCATTAGGATTTTTGTATGGCGCTCAACCGCAAAGAGAGCAATTTTCATAAATTTTTAAGTAAAAACGACTACTCAGGGCCTTTTGATTTTATCAGCATTAATGCTGCTAGAAGTCACTTTTCGTTCATCCTATGTCTCATGTGCGCACATCTGTCCTGGACCGACCAATGTCTACTTCATCATTTGGATATTTGCATGGCGTTCGAACGAAAAGAGAGCAATTTTCAAGAAGACGGCTACTCAAGGCCCTTTGATTTTAGCAGAATTAATGCTTCTGGAAGTCACCGTTTATTTACAATATGCCTCATGTCAGCACATCTGTCCAGGACCAAGCAATGTCTATTTCACCATTAAGATTTTTGCATGGCACTTGACCGCAAGTAGCGCTAATTTCGTAAATTTCCGAATAAAAACGGCTACTCAGGACCCTTTGACTTTTTCAGCACTAATGCTCCTAGAAATCGCCTTTCGTTTGCTGGATGGCTCATATCAGCACATCTGTCCAGGACCGAGCAGTGTCCACTTCATCATTAGGATTTTTGTATGGCGCTCGACCCCAAAGAGAGCAATTTTCATAAATTTTTAAGAAAAAACGACTACTCAGGGCCCTTTGATTTTATCAGCATTAATGCTGCTAGAAGTCACGTTTCGTTTATCCTATGCCTCATGTGAGCACATCTGTCTAGGACCGAGCAGTATCTACTTCATCATTAGGATTTTTGTATGGCACTCGACCGCAAAGAGAGCAATTTTGAAAAATTTCTTAAGGAAAAACGGCTACTCAGGGCCTTTTGATTTTATCAGCATTGATGCTGCTAGAAGTCACTTTTCGTTCATCCTATGTCTCATGTGTGCACATCTGTCCTGGACCGAGCAACGCCTACTTCATCATTTGGATTTTTGCATGGCGCTCGAACGCAAAAAGAGTAATTTTCAAGAAGACGGCTACTCAAGGCCCTTTGATTTTTCCAGCATTAGTGCTTCTAGAAGTCACCTTTCGTTCATCCTCTGTCTCATGTGTGCACATCCGTCCTGGACCGAGCAATGTCTACTCCATCATTTGGATTTTTGCATGGCGCTCGAACGCAAAGAGAGCAATTTTCAAGAAGACGGCTACTCAAGGCCATTTGATTTTATCAGCATTAATGCTTCTAGAAGTCACTTTTCATTTACCATATGCCTCATGTCAGCAGATCTGTCCAGGACCAAGCAATGCCTATTTCACCATTAAGATTTTTGTATATCACTTGACCGCAAATACTGTAATTTTTAATAATTTCCTAATAAAAACGTCTACTTAGAACCCTTTGATTTTATCAGCATTAATGCTCCTAGAAGTAAGCTTTCGTTCATCGTATGTCTCATGTCAACACATCTGTCCAGGACCGAGCAGTGTCTACTTCATCATTAGGATTTTTGTATGACGCTCGACCGCAAAGAGAGCAATTTTCAAAAGCTTCTTAAGAAAAATTGGCTATTCAGGGACCTTTGGTTTTATCAGCATTGATGCTCCTAGTAGTCACCTTTCGTCTACGGTA
Organism: Thecophora atra; assembly: GCA_937620795.1. Taxonomy (NCBI): domain Eukaryota; kingdom Metazoa; phylum Arthropoda; class Insecta; order Diptera; family Conopidae; genus Thecophora; species Thecophora atra. Next base: position 69,655,066 of record OW569398.1, read on the forward strand.
TGCCTTATGTCAGCACATCTGTCCAGGACCGAGCTGGGTCCATTTCACCATTAAGATTTTTGTATGGCACTTGACCGCTAGTAGCGCTAATTTCAAAAATTTCCTAACAAAAACGTCTACTTAGAACCCTTTGATTTTATCAGCATTAATGCTCCTAGTAGTCACCTTTCGTCTACGGTATGCCTTATGTCAGCACATCTGTCCAGGACCGAGCTGGGTCCATTTCACCATTAAGATTTTTGTATGGCACTTGACCGCAAGTAGCGCTAATTTCGTAAATTTCCGAATAAAAACGGCTACTTAGGACCATTTGACTTTTTCAGCACTAATGCTCCTAGAAATCGCCTTTCGTTTGCTGGATGGCTCATAACAGAACATCTGTCCAGGACCGAGCAGTGTCCACTTCATCATTAGGATTTTTGTATGGCGCTCGACCGCAAAGAGAGCAATTTTCATTAATTTTTAAGAAAAAACGACTACTCAGGGCCCTTTGATTTTATCAGCATTAATGCTGCTAGAAGTCACTTTTCGTTCATCTTTTGCCTCATGTGAGCACATCTGTCCTGGACTGAGCAGTGTCTACTTCATCATTTGGATTTTTGCATGGCGCTCGAGCGCAAAGAGAGCAATTTTCAACAAGACGGCTACTCAAGACCCTTTGATTTTATCAGCATTAATTCTTCTAGAAGTCACCTTCCATTTACCATATGCCTCATGTCAGCACATCTGTCCAGGACCAAGCAGGGTCTATTTCACCATTAAGATTTTTGTATGGCACTTGACCGCAAATACTGTAATTTTTAAAAATTTCCTAACAAAAACGTCTACTTAGAACCCTTTGATTTTATTAGCATTAATGCTCCTAGTAGTCACCTTTCGTCTACGGTATGCCTTATGTCAGCACATCTGTCCAGGACCGAGCTGGGTCCATTTCACCATTAAGATTTTTGTATGGCACTTGACCTCAAAGAGAGCAATTTTCATTCATTTTTAAGAAAAAACGACTACTCAGGGCCCTTTGATTTTATCAGCATTAATGCTGCTAGAAGTCACTTTTCGTTCATCTTTTGCCTCATGTGAGCACATCTGTCCTGGACCGAGCAATGTCTATTTCATCATTTGGATTTTTGTATGGCACTCGACCGCAAAGTGAGCAATTTTCAAAAATTTTTGAGGGAAAAACGGCTACTCAGGGCCTTTTGATTTCATCAGCATTGATGCTGCTAGTAGTCACCTTTCGTCTACGGTATACCTTATGTCACCACATCTGTCCAGGACCGAGCTGGGTCCATTTCACCATTAAGATTTTTGTATGGCACTTGACCGCTAGTAGCGCTATTTTCAAAAATTTCCTTATAAAAACGGCTACTTAGGGCCCCTTGATTTTATCAACATTAATGCTTCTAGAAGTCACGTTTCGTTTACGGTATGGCTTATGTCAGCACATCTGTCCAGGACCGAGCAGGGTACATTTCACCATTAAGATTTTTGTATGGCACTTGTCCGCAAGTAGCGCTAATTTCGTAAATTTCCTAATAAAAACGGCTACTCAGGACCCTTTGACTTTTTCAGCAATAATGCTCCTAGAAATCGCCTTTTGTTGCTGGATGGCTCATATCAGCACATCTGTCCAGGACCGAGCAGTGTCCACTTCATCATTAGGATTTTTGTATGGCGCTCAACCGCAAAGAGAGCAATTTTCATAAATTTTTAAGTAAAAACGACTACTCAGGGCCCTTTGATTTTATCACCATTGATGCTGCTAGAAGTCACGTTTCGTTCATCCTATGCCTCATGTGAGCACATTTGTCCAGCACTGAGCAGTGTCTACTTCATCATTACGATTTTTGTATGGCACTCGACCGCAAAGAGAGCAATTTTCAAAAATTTTTTAAGGAAAAACGGCTACTCAGGGCCTTTTGATTTTATCAGCATTGATGCTGCTAGAAGTCACTTTTCGTTCATCCTATGCCTCATGTGAGCACATCTGTCCAGGACCGAGCAGTGTCTACTTCATCATTTGGATTTTTGCATGGCCCTCGAACACAAAGAGAGCAATTTTTAAGAAGACGGCTACTCAAGGCCCTTTGATTTTATCAGCATTGATGCTCCTAGAAGTCACCTTTCGTCTACGGTATGCCTTATGTCAGCACATCTGTCCAGGACCGAGCTGGGTCCATTTCACCATTAAGATTTTTGTATGGCACTTGACCGCTAGTAGCACTAATTTCAAAAATTTCCTAATAAAAACGGCTACTCAGGTCCCCTTGATTTTATCAGCATTAATGCTCCTAGAAGTCACCTTTCATTTATTATATGCCTCATGTCAGCACATCTGTCCAGAACCAAGAAGGGTCTATTTCATCATTAGGATTTTTGTATGCCACTCGACCGCAAAGGGAGCAATTTTGAAAAATTTCTTAAGGAAAAACGGCAACTCAGGGCCTTTTGATTTTATCAGCATTGATGATGCTAGAAGTCACTTTTCGTTCATCCTATGTCTCATGTGTGCACATCTGTCCTGGACCGAGCAATGTCTACTTCATTATTTGGATTTTTGCATGGCGCTCGAAAGCAAAGAGAGCAATTTTCAAGAAGACGGCTACTTAAGGCCCTTTTATTTTATTAGCATTAATGTTTCTAGAAGTCACCTTTCGTTCATCCTATGTCTCATGTGTGCACATCTGTCCTGGACCGAGCAATGTCTACTTCATCATTTGGATTTTTGCATGGCGCTCGAAAGCAAAGAGAGCAATTTTCAAGAAGGCGGCTACTCAAGGCCCTTTTATTTTATCAGCATTAATGTTTCTAGAAGTCACCTTTCGTTCATCCTATGTCTCATGTGTGCACATCTGTCCTGGACCGAGCAATGTCTACTTCATCATTTGGATTTTTGCATGGCGCTCGAAAGCAAAGAGAGCAATTTTCAAGAAGACGGCTACTCAAGGCCCTTTGATTTTATCAGTATTAATGCTTCTAGAAGTCACCGTTCATTTACCATATGCCTCATGTCAGCACATCTGTCCAGGACCAAGCAATGTCTATTTCACCATTAAGATTTTTGTATGGCACTTGACCGCAAGTAGCGCTAATTTCGTAAATTTCCTAATAAAAACGGCTACTCAGGACCCTTTGACTTTTTCAGCAATAATGCTCCTAGAAATCGCCTTTCGTTTGCTGGATTTCCTCATATCAGCACATCTGTCCAGGACCGAGCAGTGTCCACTTCATCATTAGGATTTTTGTATGACGCTCGACCGCAAAGAGAGCAATTTTCAAAAGCTTCTTAAGGAAAATTGGCTATTCAGGGACCTTTGGTTTTATCAGCATTGATGCTCCTAGTAGTCACCTTTCGTCTACGGTATGCCTTATGTCAGCACATCTGTCCAGGACCGAGCTGGGTCCATTTCACCATTAAGATTTTTGTATGGCACTTGACCGCAAGTAGCGCTAATTTCGTAAATTGCCGAATAAAAACGGCTACTCAGGACCCTTTCACTTCTTCAGCACTAATGCTCCTAGAAATCGCCTTTCGTTTGCTGGATGGCTCATATCAGAACATCTGTCCAAGACCGAGCAGTGTCCACTTCGTCATTAGGATTTTTGTATGGCGCTCGACCGCAAAGAGAGCAATTTTCATTCATTTTTAAGAAAAAACGACTACTCAGGGCCCTTTGATTTTATCAGCATTAATGCTGCTAGAAGTCACTTTTAGTTCATCTTATGCCTCATGTGAGCACATCTGTCCTGGACCGAGCAGTGTCTACTTCATCATTTGGATTTTTGCATGGCGCTCGAGCGCAAAGAGAGCAATTTTCAACAAGACGGCTACTCAAGACCCTTTGATTTTATCAGCATTAATGCTTCTAGAAGTCACCTTTCATTTACCATATGCCTCATGTCAGCACATCTGTCCAGGACCAAGCAGGGTCTATTTCACCATTAAGATTTTTGTATGGCACTTGACCGCAAATACTGTAATTTTTAAAAATTTCCTAACAAAAACGTCTACTTAGAACACTTTGATTTTATCAGCATTAATGCTCCTAGAAGTAACCTTTCGTTCATCGTATGTCTCATGTCAACACGTCTGTCCAGGACTGAGCAGTGTCTACTTCATCATTACGATTTTTGTATGGCACTAGACCGCAAAGAAAGCAATTTTCAAACATTTTTTAAGGAAAAACGGCTACTCAGGGCCTTTTGATTTTATCAGCATTGATGCTCCTAGAAGTCACCTTTCATTTACCATATGCCTAATGTCAGCACATCTGTCCAGGACCAAGAAGAGTCTATTTCATCATTAGGATTTTTGTATGCCACTCGACCGCAAAGAGAGCAATTTTGAAAAATTTCTTCTTCTATGTCTCATGTGTGCACATCTATCCTGGACCGAGCAATGTCTACTTCATCATTTGGATTTTTGCATGGCGCTTGAACGCAAAGAGAGTAATTTTCAAGAAGACGGCTACTCAAGGCCCTTTGATTTTATCAGCATTAATGCTTCTAGAAGTCACTGTTCATTTACCATATGCCTCATGTCAGCACATCTGTCCAGGACCAAGCAATGTCTATTTTACCATTAAGATTTTTGTATGGCACTTGACCGCAAGTAGCGCTAATTTCGTAAATTTCCTAATAAAAACGGCTACACAGGACCCTTTGACTTTTTCAGCAATAATGCTCCTAGAAATCGCCTTTTGTTGCTGGATGGCTCATATCAGCACATCTGTCCAGGAGCGAGCAGTATCCACTTCATCATTAGGATTTTTGTATGGCGCTCAACCGCAAAGAGAGCAATTTTCATAAATTTTTAAGTAAAAACTACTACTCAGGGCCTTTTGATTTTATCAGCATTAATGCTGCTAGAAGTCACTTTTCGTTCATCCTATGTCTCATGTGCGCACATCTGTCCAGGACCGACCAATGTCTACTTCATCATTTGGATATTTGCATGGCGTTCGAACGAAAAGAGAGCAATTTTCAAGAAGACGGCTACTCAAAGCCCTTTGATTTTAGCAGAATTAATGCTTCTAGAAGTCACCTTTCGTTCATCTTATGTCTCATATGTGCACGTACGTCCTGGACCGAGCAATGTCTACTTCATCATTTGGATTTTTGCATGGCGCTCGAACGCAAAGAGAGCCATTTTCAAGAAGACAGCTACTCAAGGCCCTTTGATTTTATCAGCATTAATGCTTCTGGAAGTCACCGTTTATTTACAATATGCCTCATGTCAGCACATCTGTCCAGGACCAAGCAATGTCTATTTCAACATTAAGATTTTTGCATGGCAATTGACCGCAAGTAGCGCTAATTTCGTAAATTTCCGAATAAAAACGGCTACTCAGGACCCTTGACTTTTTCAGCACTAATGCTCCTAGAAATCGCCTTTCGTTTCTGGATGGCTCATATCAGCACATCTGTCCAGGACCGAGCAGTGTCCACTTCATCATTAGGATTTTTGTACGGCGCTCGACCCCAAAGAGAGCAATTTTCATAAATTTTTAAGAAAAAACGACTACTCAGGGCCCTTTGATTTTATCACCATTGATGCTGCTAGAAGTCACGTTTCGTTTATCCTATGCCCCATGTGAGCACATCTGTCTAGGACCGACCAGTATCTACTTCATCATTTGGACTTTTGCATGGCGCTCGAACGCAAAGAGAGCAATTTTCAACAAGACGGCTACGTAAGGCCCTTTGATTTTATCAGAGCACATCTGTCAGCACATCTGTCCAGGACCAAGAAGGGTCTATTTCATCATTAGGATTTTTGTATGGCACTCGACCGCAAAGAGAGCAATTTTGAAAAATTTCTTAAGGAAAAACGGCTACTCAGGGCCTTTTGATTTTATCAGCATTGATGCTGCTAGAAGTCACTTTTCGTTCATCCTATGCCTCATGTGAGCACATCTGTGCAGGACCGAGCAGTGTCTACTTCATCATTTGGATTTTTGCATGGCGCTCGAACGCAAAGAGAGCAATTTTTAAGAAGACGGCTACTCAAGGCCCTTTGATTTTATCAGCATTAATGCTTCTAGAAGTCACCGTTTATTTACCATATGCTTCATGTCAGCACATCTGTCCAGGACCAAGCAGTGTCTACCTCATCATTATGATTTTTGTATGACGCTCGACCGCAAAGAGAGCAATTTTCAAAAGCTTCTTAAGGAAAATTGGCTATTCATGGACCTTTGATTTTATCAGCATTGATGCTCCTAGAAGTCACCTTTCGTCTACGGTATGCTTTATGTCAGCACATCTGTCCAGGACCGAGCTGGGCCCATTTCACCATTAAGATTTTTGTATGGCACTTGACCGCTAGTAGCACTAATTTCAAAAATTTCCTAATAAAAACGGCTACTCAGGGCCCCTTGATTTTATCAGCATTAATGCTCCTAGAAGTCACCTTTCATTTACCATATGCCTAATGTCAGCACATCTGTCCAGGACCAAGAAGGGTCTATTTCATCATTAGGATTTTTGTATGCCACTCGACCGCAAAGAGAGCAATTTTGAAAAATTTCTTCTTCTATGTCTCATGTGTGCACATCTGTCCTGGACCGAGCAATGTCTACTTCATCATTTGGATTTTTGCATGGCGCTCGAAAGCAAAGAGAGCAATTTTCAAGAAGACGGCTACTCAAGGCCCTTTGATTTTATCAGCATTAATGCTTCTAGAAGTCACTGTTCATTTACCATATGCCTCATGTCAGCACATCTGTCCAGGACCAAGCAATGTCTATTTTACCATTAAGATTTTTGTATGGCACTTGACCGCAAGTAGCGCTAATTTCGTAAATTTCCTAATAAAAACGGCTACACAGGACCCTTTGACTTTTTCAGCAATAATGCTCCTAGAAATCGCCTTTTGTTGCTGGATGGCTCATATCAGCACATCTGTCCAGGAGCGAGCAGTGTCCACTTCATCATTAGGATTTTTGTATGGCGCTCAACCGCAAAGAGAGCAATTTTCGTAAATTTTTAAGTAAAAACGACTACTCAGGGCCTTTTGATTTTATCAGCATTAATGCTGCTAGAAGTCACTTTTCGTTCATCCTATGTCTCATGTGCGCACATCTGTCCAGGACCGACCAATGTCTACTTCATCATTTGGATATTTGCATGGCGTTCGAACGAAAAGAGAGCAATTTTCAAGAAGACGGCTACTCAAGGCCCTTTGATTTTAGCAGAATTAATGCTTCTAGAAGTCACCTTTCGTTCATCTTATGTCTCATATGTGCACGTACGTCCTGGACCGAGCAATCTCTACTTCATCATTTGGATTTTTGCATGGCGCTCGAACGCAAAGAGAGCAATTTTCAAGAAGACAGCTACTCAAGGCCCTTTGATTTTATCAGCATTAATGCTTCTGGAAGTCACCGTTTATTTACAATATGCCTCATGTCAGCACATCTGTCCAGAACCAAGCAATGTCTATTTCACCATTAAGATTTTTGCATGGCACTTGACCGCAAGTAGCGCTAATTTCGTAAATTTCCGAATAAAAACGGCTACTCAGGACCCTTTGACTTTTTCAGCACTAATGCTCCTAGAAATCGCCTTTCGTTTCTGGATGGCTCATATCAGCACATCTGTCCAGGACCGAGCAGTGTCCACTTCATCATTAGGGTTTTTGTATGGCGCTCGACCCCAAAGAGAGCAATTTTCATAAATTTTTAAGAAAAAACGACTACTCAGGGCCCTTTGATTTTATCACCATTGATGCTGCTAGAAGTCACGTTTCGTTTATCCTATGCCTCATGTGAGCACATCTGTCTAGGACCGACCAGTATCTACTTCATCATTTGGACTTTTGCATGGCGCTCGAACGCAAAGAGAGCAATTTTCAACAAGACGGCTACGTAAGGCCCTTTGATTTTATCAGAGCACATCTGTCAGCACATCTGTCCAGGACCAAGAAGGGTCTATTTCATCATTAGGATTTTTGTATGGCACTCGACCGCAAAGAGAGCAATTTTGAAAAATTTCTTAAGGAAAAACGGCTACTCAGGGCCTTTTGATTTTATCAGCATTGATGCTGCTAGAAGTCACTTTTCGTTCATCCTATGTCTCATGTGTGCACATCTGTCCTGGACCGAGCAATGTCTACTTCATCATTTGGATTTTTGCATGGCGCTCGAACGCAAAAAGAGTAATTTTCAAGAAGACGGCTACTCAAGGCCCTTTGATTTTTCCAGCATTAGTGCTTCTAGAAGTCACCTTTCGTTCATCCTCTGTCTCATGTGTGCACATCCGTCCTGGACCGAGCAATGTCTACTCCATCATTTGGATTTTTGCATGGCGCTCGAACGCAAAGAGAGCAATTTTCAAGAAGACGGCTACTCAAGGCCATTCGATTTTATCAGCATTAATGCTTCTAGAAGTCACTTTTCATTTACCATATGCCTCATGTCAGCAGATCTGTCCAGGACCAAGCAATGCCTATTTCACCATTAAGATTTTTGTATATCACTTGACCGCAAATACTGTAATTTTTAAAAATTTCCTAATAAAAACGTCTACTTAGAACCCTTTTTTATCAGCATTAATGCTCCTAGAAGTAAGCTTTCGTTCATCGTATGTCTCATGTCAACACATCTGTCCAGGACCGAGCAGTGTCTACTTCATCATTAGGATTTTTGTATGACGCTCGACCGCAAAGAGAGCAATTTTCAAAAGCTTCTTAAGGAAAATTGGCTATTCAGGGACCTTTGGTTTTATCAGCATTGATGCTCCTGGTAGTCACCTTTCGTCTACGGTATGCCTTATGTCAGCACATCTGTCCAGGACCGAGCTGGGTCCATTTCACCATTAAGATTTTTGTATGGCACTTGACCGCTAGTAGCGCTAATTTCAAAAATTTCCTAACAAAAACGTCTACTTAGAACCCTTTGATTTTATCAGCATTAATGCTCCTAGTAGTCACCTTTCATCTACGGTATGCCTTATGTCAGCACATCTGTCCAGGACCGAGCTGGGTCCATTTCACCATTAAGATTTTTGTATGGCACTTGACCGCAAGTAGCGCTAATTTCGTAAATTTCCGAATAAAAACGGCTACTCAGGACCATTTGACTTTTTCAGCACTAATGCTCCTAGAAATCGCCTTTCGTTTGCTGGATGGCTCATAACAGAACATCTGTCCGGGACCGAGCAGTGTCTACTTCATCATTACGATTTTTGAATGCCACTCGACCGCAAAGAGAGCAATTTTCAAAAATTTTTTAAGGAAAAACGGCTACTCAGGGCCTTTTGATTTTATCAGCATTGATGCTGCTAGAAGTCACTTTTCGCTTATCTTATGCCTCATGTGAGCACATCTGTCCTGGACCGAGCAGTGTCTACTTCATCATTTGGATTTTTGCATGGCGCTCGAACGCAAAGAGAGCAATTTTTAAGAAGACGGCTACTCAAGACCCTTTGATTTTATCAGCATTAATGCTCCTAGAAGTAACCCTTCGTTCATCGTATGTCTCATGTCAACACATCTGTCCAGGACTGAGCAGTGTCTACTTCATCATTTGGATTTTTGCATGGCGCTCGAGCGCAAAGAGAGCAATTTTCAACAAGACGGCTACTCAAGACCCTTTGATTTTATCAGCATTAATCCTTCTAGAAGTCACCTTTCATTTACCATATGCCTCATGTCAGCACATCTGTCCAGGACCAAGCAGGGTCTATTTCACCATTAAGATTTTTGTATGGCACTTGACCGCAAATACTGTAATTTTTAAAAATTTCCTAACAAAAACGTCTACTTAGAACCCTTTGATTTTATTAGCATTAATGCTCCTAGTAGTCACCTTTCGTCTACGGTATGCCTTATGTCAGCACATCTGCCCAGGACCGAGCTGGGTCCATTTCACCATTAAGATTTTTGTATGGCACTTGTCCGCAAGTAGCGCTAATTTCGTAAATTTCCTAATAAAAACGGCTACTCAGGACCCTTTGACTTTTTCAGCAATAATGCTCCTAGAAATCGCCTTTTGTTGCTGGATGGCTCATATCAGCACATCTGTCCAGGACCGAGCAGTGTCCACTTCATCATTAGTATTTTTGTATGGCGCTAAACCGCAAAGAGAGCAATTTTCATAAATTTTTAAGTATAAACGACTACTCAGGGCCCTTTGATTTTATCACCATTGATGCTGCTAGAAGTCACGTTTCGTTCATCCTATGCCTCATGTGACCACATTTGTCCAGGACTGAGCAGTGTCTACTTCATCATTACGATTTTTGTATGGCACTCGACCGCAAAGAGAGCAATTTTCAAAAATTTTTTAAGGAAAAACGGCTACTCAGGGCCTTTTGATTTTATCAGCATTGATGCTGCTAGAAGTCAATTTTCGTTCATCCTATGCCTCATGTGAGCACATCTGTCCAGGACCGAGCAGTGTCTACTTCATCATTTGGATTTTTGCATGGCGCTCGAACGCAAAGAGAGCAATTTTTAAGAAGACGGCTACTCAAGGCCCTTTGATTTTATCAGCATTGATGCTCCTAGAAGTCACCTTTCGTCTACGGTATGCCTTATGTCAGCACATCTGTCCAGGACCGAGCTGGGTCCATTTCACCATTAAGATTTTTGTATGGCAATTGGACGCTAGTAGCACTAATTTCAAAAATTTCCTAATAAAAACGGCTACTCAGGTCCCCTTGATTTTATCAGCATTAATGCTCCTAGAAGTCACCTTTCATTTACCATATGCCTCATGTCAGCACATCTGTCCAGGACCAAGAAGGGTCTATTTCATCATTAGGATTTTTGTATGCCACTCGACCGCAAAGGGAGCAATTTTGAAAAATTTCTTAAGGAAAAACGGCGACTCAGGGCCTTTTGATTTTATCAGCATTGATGATGCTAGAAGTCACTTTTCGTTCATCCTATGTCTCATGTGTGCACTCATTTTGCATGGCGCTCGAAAGCAAAGAGAGCAATTTTCAAGAAGACGGCTACTCAAGGCCCTTTTATTTTATCAGCATTAATGTTTCTAGAAGTCACCTTTCGTTCATCCTATGTCTCATGTGTGCACATCTGTCCTGGACCGAGCAATGTCTCCTTCATCATTTGGATTTTTGCATGGCGCTCGAAAGCAAAGAGAGCAATTTTCAAGAAGACGGCTACTCAAGGCCCTTTGATTTTATCAGTATTAATGCTTCTAGAAGTCACCGTTCATTTACCATATGCCTCATGTCAGCACATCTGTCCAGGACCAAGCAATGTCTATTTCACCATTAAGATTTTTGTATGGCACTTGACCGCAAGTAGCGCTAATTTCGTAAATTTCCTAATAAAAACGGCTACTCAACACCCTTTGACTTTTTCAGCAATAATGCTTCTAGAAATCGCCTTTCGTTTGCTGGATTTCCTCATATCAGCACATCTGTCCAGGACCGAGCAGTGTCCAATTCATCATTAGGATTTTTGTATGGCGCTCAACCGCAAAGAGAGCAATTTTCATAAATTTTTAAGTAAAAACGACTACTCAGGGCCCTTTGATTTTATCACCATTGATGCTGCTAGAAGTCACGTTTCGTTCATCCTATGCCTCATGTGAGCACATCTGTCTAGGACCGAGCAGTGTCTACTTCATCATTTGGATTTTTGCATTGCGCTCGAACGCAAAGAGAGCAATTTTATCAGCATTAGTGCTCCTAGAAGTCGCCTTTCGTATGACGGATAGCTCATATCAGCACATCTGTCCAAGAACGAGCGGTGTCCACTTCATCATTAGGATTTTTGTATGGCGCTCGACCGCAAAGAGAGCAATTTTCATAAATTTTTAAGAAAAAACGACTACTCAGGGCCCTTTGATTTTATCAGCATTGATGCTGCTAGAAGTCACTTTTCGTTCATCCTATGTCTCATGTGAGCACATCTGTCCAGGACCGAGCAGTGTCTACTTCATCATTTAAATTTTTGCATGGCGCTCGAACGCAAAGAGAGCAATTTTTAAGAAGACGGCTACTCAAGGCCCTTTGATTTTATCAGCATTAATGCTTCTAGAAGTCACCGCTTATTTACCATATGCCTCATGTCAACTCATCTGTCCAGGACCGAGCAGTGTCCAACTCATCATTAGGATTTTTGTATGGCGCTCAACCGCAAAGAGAGCAATTTTCATAAATTTTTAAGTAAAAACGACTACTCAGGGCCCTTTGATTTTATCACCATTGATGCTGCTAGAAGTCACGTTTCGTTCATCCTATGCCTCATGTGAGCACATCTGTCTAGGACCGAGCAGTGTCTACTTCATCATTTGGATTTTTGCATTGCGCTCGAACGCAAAGAGAGCAATTTTATCAGCATTAGTGCTCCTAGAAGTCGCCTTTCGTATGACGGATAGCTCATATCAGCACATCTGTCCAAGAACGAGCGGTGTCCACTTCATCATTAGGATTTTTGTATGGCGCTCGACCGCAAAGAGAACAATTTTCATAAATTTTTAAGAAAAAACGACTACTCAGGGCCCTTTGATTTTATCAGCATTGATGCTGCTAGAAGTCACTTTTCGTTCATCCTATGTCTCATGTGAGCACATCTGTCCAGGACCGAGCAGTGTCTACTTCATCATTTAAATTTTTGCATGGCGCTCGAACGCAAAGAGAGCAATTTTTAAGAAGACGGCTACTCAAGGCCCTTTGATTTTATCAGCATTAATGCTTCTAGAAGTCACCGTTTATTTACCATATGCCTCATGTCAGCACATCTGTCCTGGACCAAGCAGTGTCTACTTCATCATTATGATTTTTGTATGACGCTCGACCGCAAAGAGAGCAATTTTGAAAAGCTTCTTAAGGAAAATTGGCTATTCAGGGACCTTTGATTTTATCATCATTGATGCTCCTAGTAGTCACTTTTCGTCTACGGTATGCCTTATGTCAGCACATCTGTCCAAGAACGAGCGGTGTCCACTTCATCATTAGGATTTTTGTATGGCGCTCGACCGCAAAGAGAGCAATTTTCATAAATTTTTAAGAAAAAACGACTACTCAGGGCCCTTTGATTTTATCAGCATTGATGCTGCTAGAAGTCACTTTTCGTTCATCTTATGTCTCATGTGAGCACATCTGTCCAGGACCGAGCAGTGTCTACTTCATCATTTAAATTTTTGCATGGCGCTCGAACGCAAAGAGAGCAATTTTTAAGAAGACGGCTACTCAAGGCCCTTTGATTTTATCAGCATTAATGCTTCTAAAAGTCACCGTTTATTTACCATATGCCTCATGTCAGCACATCTGTCCAGGACCAAGCAGTGTCTACCTCATCATTATGATTTTTGTATGACGCTCGACCGCAAAGAGAGCAATTTTCAAAAGCTTCTTAAGGAAAATTGGCTATTCAGGGACCTTTGATTTTATCAGCATTGATGCTCCTAGTAGTCACCTTTGGCTGCGATATGCCTTATGTCAGCACATCTGTCCAGGACCGAGCAGGGTCCATTTCACCATTAAGATTTTTGTATGGCACTTGACCGCTAGTAGCGCTAATTTCAAAAATTTCCTAATAAAAACGGCTACTCAGGGCCCCTTGATTTTATCAGCATTAATGCTCCTAGAAGTCATCTTTAGTTCATCGTATGTCTCATGTCAACACATCTGTCCAGGACCGAGCAGTGTCTACTTCATCATTAGGATTTTTGTATGGCACTCGAACGCAAAGAGAGCAATTTTCAACAAGACGGCTACTCAAGACCCTTTGATTTTATCAGCATTAATGCTTCTAGAAGTCACCTTTCATTTACCATATGCCTCATGTCAGCACATCTGTCCAGGACCAAGCAGGGTCTAGTTCATCATTAAGATTTTTGTATGGCACTTGACCGCAAATACTGTAATTTTTAAAAATTTCCTAACAAAAACGTCTACTTAGAACACTTTTATTTTATCAGCATTAATGCTCCTAGAAGTAACCTTTCGTTCATCGTATGTCTCATGTCAACACGTCTGTCCAGGACTGAGCAGTGTCTACTTCATCATTACGATTTTTGTATGGCACTCGACCGCAAAGAAAGCAATTTTCAAAAATTTTTTAAGGAAAAACGGCTACTCAGGGCCTTTTGATTTTATCAGCATTGATGCTCCTAGAAGTCACCTTTCATTTACCATATGCTTAATGTCAGCACATCTGTCCAGGACCAAGAAGGGTCTATTTCATCATTAGGATTTTTGTATGCCAAGCAATTTTGAAAAATTTCTTCTTCTATGTCTCATGTGTGCACATCTGTCCTGGACCGAGCAATGTCTACTTCATCATTTGGATTTTTGCATGGCGCTTGAACGCAAAGAGAGCAATTTTCAAGAAGACGGCTACTCAAGGCCCTTTGATTTTATCAGCATTAATGCTTCTAGAAGTCACTGTTCATTTACCATATGCCTCATGTCAGCACATCTGTCCAGGACCAAGCAATGTCTATTTTACCATTAAGATTTTTGTATGGCACTTGACCGCAAGTAGCGCTAATTTCGTAAATTTCCTAATGAAAACGGCTACACAGGACCCTTTGACTTTTTCAGCAATAATGCTCCTAGAAATCGCCTTTTGTTGCTGGATGGCTCATATCAGCACATCTGTCCAGGAGCGAGCAGTGTCCACTTCATCATTAGGATTTTTGTATGGCGCTAAACCGCAAAGAGAGCAATTTTCATAAATTTTTAAGTATAAACGACTACTCAGGGCCCTTTGATTTTATCACCATTGATGCTGCTAGAAGTCACGTTTCGTTCATCCTATGCCTCATGTGACCACATTTGTCCAGGACTGAGCAGTGTCTACTTCATCATTACGATTTTTGTATGGCACTCGACCGCAAAGAGAGCAATTTTCAAAAATTTTTTAAGGAAAAACGGCTACTCAGGGCCTTTTGATTTTATCAGCATTGATGCTGCTAGAAGTCAATTTTCGTTCATCCTATGCCTCATGTGAGCACATCTGTCCAGGACCGAGCAGTGTCTACTTCATCATTTGGATTTTTGCATGGCGCTCGAACGCAAAGAGAGCAATTTTTAAGAAGACGGCTACTCAAGGCCCTTTGATTTTATCAGCATTGATGCTCCTAGAAGTCACCTTTCGTCTACGGTATGCCTTATGTCAGCACATCTGTCCAGGACCGAGCTGGGTCCATTTCACCATTAAGATTTTTGTATGGCAATTGGACGCTAGTAGCACTAATTTCAAAAATTTCCTAATAAAAACGGCTACTCAGGTCCCCTTGATTTTATCAGCATTAATGCTCCTAGAAGTCACCTTTCATTTACCATATGCCTCATGTCAGCACATCTGTCCAGGACCAAGAAGGGTCTATTTCATCATTAGGATTTTTGTATGCCACTCGACCGCAAAGGGAGCAATTTTGAAAAATTTCTTAAGGAAAAACGGCGACTCAGGGCCTTTTGATTTTATCAGCATTGATGATGCTAGAAGTCACTTTTCGTTCATCCTATGTCTCATGTGTGCACTCATTTTGCATGGCGCTCGAAAGCAAAGAGAGCAATTTTCAAGAAGACGGCTACTCAAGGCCCTTTTATTTTATCAGCATTAATGTTTCTAGAAGTCACCTTTCGTTCATCCTATGTCTCATGTGTGCACATCTGTCCTGGACCGAGCAATGTCTCCTTCATCATTTGGATTTTTGCATGGCGCTCGAAAGCAAAGAGAGCAATTTTCAAGAAGACGGCTACTCAAGGCCCTTTGATTTTATCAGTATTAATGCTTCTAGAAGTCACCGTTCATTTACCATATGCCTCATGTCAGCACATCTGTCCAGGACCAAGCAATGTCTATTTCACCATTAAGATTTTTGTATGGCACTTGACCGCAAGTAGCGCTAATTTCGTAAATTTCCTAATAAAAACGGCTACTCAACACCCTTTGACTTTTTCAGCAATAATGCTCCTAGAAATCGCCTTTCGTTTGCTGGATTTCCTCATATCAGCACATCTGTCCAGGACCGAGCAGTGTCCAATTCATCATTAGGATTTTTGTATGGCGCTCAACCGCAAAGAGAGCAATTTTCATAAATTTTTAAGTAAAAACGACTACTCAGGGCCCTTTGATTTTATCACCATTGATGCTGCTAGAAGTCACGTTTCGTTCATCCTATGCCTCATGTGAGCACATCTGTCTAGGACCGAGCAGTGTCTACTTCATCATTTGGATTTTTGCATTGCGCTCGAACGCAAAGAGAGCAATTTTATCAGCATTAGTGCTCCTAGAAGTCGCCTTTCGTATGACGGATAGCTCATATCAGCACATCTGTCCAAGAACGAGCGGTGTCCACTTCATCATTAGGATTTTTGTATGGCGCTCGACCGCAAAGAGAGCAATTTTCATAAATTTTTAAGAAAAAACGACTACTCAGGGCCCTTTGATTTTATCAGCATTGATGCTGCTAGAAGTCACTTTTCGTTCATCCTATGTCTCATGTGAGCACATCTGTCCAGGACCGAGCAGTGTCTACTTCATCATTTAAATTTTTGCATGGCGCTCGAACGCAAAGAGAGCAATTTTTAAGAAGACGGCTACTCAAGGCCCTTTGATTTTATCAGCATTAATGCTTCTAGAAGTCACCGCTTATTTACCATATGCCTCATGTCAACTCATCTGTCCAGGACCGAGCAGTGTCCAATTCATCATTAGGATTTTTGTATGGCGCTCAACCGCAAAGAGAGCAATTTTCATAAATTTTTAAGTAAAAACGACTACTCAGGGCCCTTTGATTTTATCACCATTGATGCTGCTAGAAGTCACGTTTCGTTCATCCTATGCCTCATGTGAGCACATCTGTCTAGGACCGAGCAGTGTCTACTTCATCATTTGGATTTTTGCATTGCGCTCGAACGCAAAGAGAGCAATTTTATCAGCATTAGTGCTCCTAGAAGTCGCCTTTCGTATGACGGATAGCTCATATCAGCACATCTGTCCAAGAACGAGCGGTGTCCACTTCATCATTAGGATTTTTGTATGGCGCTCGACCGCAAAGAGAACAATTTTCATAAATTTTTAAGAAAAACGACTACTCAGGGCCCTTTGATTTTATCAGCATTGATGCTGCTAGAAGTCACTTTTCGTTCATCCTATGTCTCATGTGAGCACATCTGTCCAGGACCGAGCAGTGTCTACTTCATCATTTAAATTTTTGCATGGCGCTCGAACGCAAAGAGAGCAATTTTTAAGAAGACGGCTACTCAAGGCCCTTTGATTTTATCAGCATTAATGCTTCTAGAAGTCACCGTTTATTTACCATATGCCTCATGTCAGCACATCTGTCCTGGACCAAGCAGTGTCTACTTCATCATTATGATTTTTGTATGACGCTCGACCGCAAAGAGAGCAATTTTGAAAAGCTTCTTAAGGAAAATTGGCTATTCAGGGACCTTTGATTTTATCATCATTGATGCTCCTAGTAGTCACTTTTCGTCTACGGTATGCCTTATGTCAGCACATCTGTCCAAGAACGAGCGGTGTCCACTTCATCATTAGGATTTTTGTATGGCGCTCGACCGCAAAGAGAGCAATTTTCATAAATTTTTAAGAAAAAACGACTACTCAGGGCCCTTTGATTTTATCAGCATTGATGCTGCTAGAAGTCACTTTTCGTTCATCTTATGTCTCATGTGAGCACATCTGTCCAGGACCGAGCAGTGTCTACTTCATCATTTAAATTTTTGCATGGCGCTCGAACGCAAAGAGAGCAATTTTTAAGAAGACGGCTACTCAAGGCCCTTTGATTTTATCAGCATTAATGCTTCTAAAAGTCACCGTTTATTTACCATATGCCTCATGTCAGCACATCTGTCCAGGACCAAGCAGTGTCTACCTCATCATTATGATTTTTGTATGACGCTCGACCGCAAAGAGAGCAATTTTCAAAAGCTTCTTAAGGAAAATTGGCTATTCAGGGACCTTTGATTTTATCAGCATTGATGCTCCTAGTAGTCACCTTTTGTCTGCGATATGCCTTATGTCAGCACATCTGTCCAGGACCGAGCAGGGTCCATTTCACCATTAAGATTTTTGTATGGCACTTGACCGCTAGTAGCGCTAATTTCAAAAATTTCCTAATAAAAACGGCTACTCAGGGCCCCTTGATTTTATCAGCATTAATGCTCCTAGAAGTCATCTTTAGTTCATCGTATGTCTCATGTCAACACATCTGTCCAGGACCGAGCAGTGTCTACTTCATCATTAGGATTTTTGTATGGCACTCGAACGCAAAGAGAGCAATTTTCAACAAGACGGCTACTCAAGACCCTTTGATTTTATCAGCATTAATGCTTCTAGAAGTCACCTTTCATTTACCATATGCCTCATGTCAGCACATCTGTCCAGGACCAAGCAGGGTCTAGTTCATCATTAAGATTTTTGTATGGCACTTGACCGCAAATACTGTAATTTTTAAAAATTTCCTAACAAAAACGTCTACTTAGAACACTTTTATTTTATCAGCATTAATGCTCCTAGAAGTAACCTTTCGTTCATCGTATGTCTCATGTCAACACGTCTGTCCAGGACTGAGCAGTGTCTACTTCATCATTACGATTTTTGTATGGCACTCGACCGCAAAGAAAGCAATTTTCAAAAATTTTTTAAGGAAAAACGGCTACTCAGGGCCTTTTGATTTTATCAGCATTGATGCTCCTAGAAGTCACCTTTCATTTACCATATGCTTAATGTCAGCACATCTGTCCAGGACCAAGAAGGGTCTATTTCATCATTAGGATTTTTGTATGCCACTCGACCGCAAAGAGAGCAATTTTGAAAAATTTCTTCTTCTATGTCTCATGTGTGCACATCTGTCCTGGACCGAGCAATGTCTACTTCATCATTTGGATTTTTGCATGGCGCTTGAACGCAAAGAGAGCAATTTTCAAGAAGACGGCTACTCAAGGCCCTTTGATTTTATCAGCATTAATGCTTCTAGAAGTCACTGTTCATTTACCATATGCCTCATGTCAGCACATCTGTCCAGGACCAAGCAATGTCTATTTTACCATTAAGATTTTTGTATGGCACTTGACCGCAAGTAGCGCTAATTTCGTAAATTTCCTAATGAAAACGGCTACACAGGACCCTTTGACTTTTTCAGCAATAATGCTCCTAGAAATCGCCTTTTGTTGCTGGATGGCTCATATCAGCACATCTGTCCAGGAGCGAGCAGTGTCCACTTCATCATTAGGATTTTTGTATGGCGCTTAACCGCAAAGAGAGCAATTTTCATAAATTTTTAAGTAAAAACGACTACTCAGGGCCTTTTGATTTTATCAGCATTAATGCTGCTAGAAGTCACTTTTCGTTCATCCTATGTCTCATGTGCGCACATCTGTCCAGGACCGACCAATGTCTACTTCATCATTTGGATATTTGCATGGCGTTCGAACGAAAAGAGAGCAATTTTCAAGAAGACGGCTACTCAAGGCCCTTTGATTTTAGCAGAATTAATGCTTCTAGAAGTCACCTTTCGTTCATCTTATGTCTCATATGTGCACGTACGTCCTGGACCGAGCAATGTCCACTTCATCATTTGGATTTTTGCATGGCGCTCGAACGCAAAGAGAGCAATTTTCAAGAAGACAGCTACTCAAGGCCCTTTGATTTTATCAGCATTAATGCTTCTGGAAGTCACCGTTTATTTACAATATGCCTCATGTCAGCACATCTGTCCAGGACCAAGCAATGTCTATTTCACCATTAAGATTTTTGCATGGCACTTGACCGCAAGTAGCGCTAATTTCGTAAATTTCCGAATAAAAACGGCTACTCAGGACCCTTTGACTTTTTCAGCACTAATGCTCCTAGAAATCGCCTTTCGTTTCTGGATGGCTCATATCAGCACATCTGTCCAGGACCGAGCAGTGTCCACTTCATCATTAGGATTTTTGTATGGCGCTCGACCCCAAAGAGAGCAATTTTCATAAATTTTTAAGAAAAAACGACTACTCAAGGCCCTTTGATTTTATCACCATTGATGCTGCTAGAAGTCACGTTTCGTTTATCCTATGCCTCATGTGAGCACATCTGTCTAGGACCGACCAGTATCTACTTCATCATTTGGACTTTTGCATGGCGCTCGAACGCAAAGAGAGCAATTTTCAACAAGACGGCTACGTAAGGCCCTTTGATTTTATCAGAGCACATCTGTCAGCACATCTGTCCAGGACCAAGAAGGGTCTATTTCATCATTAGGATTTTTGTATGGCACTCGACCGCAAAGAGAGCAATTTTGAAAAATTTCTTAAGGAAAAACGGCTACTCAGGGCCTTTTGATTTTATCAGCATTGATGCTGCTAGAAGTCACTTTTCGTTCATCCTATGTCTCATGTGTGCACATCTGTCCTGGACCGAGCAATGTCTACTTCATCATTTGGATTTTTGCATGGCGCTCGAACGCAAAGAGAGCGATTTTCAAGAAGACGGCTACTCAAGGCCCTTTGATTTTATCAGCATTGATGCTGCTAGAAGTCACTTTACGTTCATCCTATGCCTCATGTGAGCACATCTGTCCAGGACCGAGCAGTGTCTAGTTCATCATTTGGATTTTTGCATGGCACTCGAACGCAAAGAGAGCAATTTTTAAGAAGACGGCTACTCAAGGCCCTTTGATTTTGTCAGCATTAATGCTTCTAAAAGTCACCGTTTATTTACCATATGCCTCATGTCAGCACATCTGTCCAGTACCAAGCAGTGTCGACTTCATCATTATGATTTTTGTATGACGCTCGACCGCAAAGAGACCAATTTTCATAAATTTTTAAGAAAAAACGACTACTCAGGGCCCTTTGATTTAATCAGCATTGATGCTGCTAGAAGTCACTTTTCGTTCATCCTATGCCTCATGTGAGCACATCTGTCCAGGACCGAGCAGTGTCTACTTCATCATTTAAATTTTTGCATGGCGCTCGAACGCAAAGAGAGCAATTTTTAAGAAGACGGCTACTCAAGGCCCTTTGATTTTATCAGCATTAATGCTTCTACAAGTCACCGTTTATTTACCATATGCCTCATGTCAACTCATCTGTCCAGGACCGAGCAGTGTCTACTTCATCATTAGGATTTTTGTATGACGCTCGACCGCAAAGAGAGCAATTTTCAAAAGCTTCTTAAGGAAAATTGGCTATTCAGGGACCTTTGATTTTATCATCATTGATGCTCCTAGTAGTCACTTTTCGTCTACGGTATGCCTTATGTCAGCACATCTGTCCAGGACCGAGCTGGGTCCATTTCACCATTAAGATTTTTGTATGGCACTTGACCGCTTGTAGCGCTATTTTCAAAAATTTTAATTTTAACATTAATGCTCCTAGAAGTCACCTTTAGTTCATCGTATGTCTCATGTCAACACATCTGTCCAGGACCGAGCAGTGTCTACTTCATCATTAGGATTTTTGTATGGCACTCGAACGCAAAGAGAGCAATTTTCAAGAAGACGGCTACTCAAGGCCCTTTGGTTATATCAGCATTGATGCTGCTAGAAGTCACTTTTCGTTCATCCTATGCCTCATGTGAGCACATCTGTCCAGGACCGAGCAGTCTCTACTTTATCATTTGGATTTTTGCATGGCGCTCGAACGCAAAGAGAGCAATTTTCAAGAAGACGGCTACTCAAGGCCCTTTGATTTTATCAGAATTGATGCTGCTAGAAGTCACTTTTCGTTCATCCTATGCTTCATGTGAGCACATCTGTCCAGGACCGAGCAGTGTCTACTTCATCATTTGGATTTTTGCATGGCGCTCGAACGCAAAGAGAGCAATTTTTAAGAAGACGGCTACTCAAGGCCCTTTGATTTTATCAGTATTAATGCTTCTAAAAGTCACCGTTTATTTACCATATGCCTCATGTCAGCACATCTGTCCAGGACCAAGCAGTGTCTACCTCATCATTATGATTTTTGTATGACAATCGACCGCAAAGAGAGCAATTTTCAAAAGCTTCTTAAGGAAAATTGGCTCTTCAGGGACCTTTGATTTTATCAGCATTGATGCTCCTAGTAGTCACTTTTCGTCTACGATATGCCTTATGTCAGCACATCTGTCCAAGATCGAGCAGGGTCCATTTCACCATTAAGATTTTTGTATGGCACTTGACCGCTAGTAGCGCTAATTTCAAAACTTTCCTAATAAAAACGGCTACTAAGGGCCCCTTGATTTTATCAGCATTAATGCTCCTAGAAGTCACCTTTAGTTCATCGTATGTCTCATGTCAACACATCTGTCCAGGACCGAGCAGTGTCTACTTCATCATTAGGATTTTTGTATGGCACTCGAACGCAAAGAGAGCAATTTTCAAGAAGACGGCTACTCAAGGCCTTTTGATTTTATCAGCATTAATGCTTCTAGACGTCACCGTTCATTTACCATATGCCTCATGTCAGCACATCTGTCCAGGACCGAGCTGGGTCCATTTCACCATTAAGATTTTTGTATGGCACTTGACCGCTAGTAGCGCTAATTTCAAAAATTTCCTAATAAAAACGGCTACTCAGGGCCCCTTGATTTTATCAGCATTAATGCTCCTAGAAGTCACCTTTCATTTACCATATGCCTCATGTCAGCACATCTGTCCAGGACCAAGAATGGTCTATTTCATCATTAGGATTTTTGTATGGCACTCGACCGCAAAGAGAGCAATTTTGAAAAATTTCTTAAGGAAAAACGGGTACTCAGGGCTTTTTGATTTTATCAGCATTGATGCTGCTAGAAGTCACTTTTCGTTCATCCTATGTCCCATGTGTGCACATCTGTACTGGACCGAGCAATGTCTACTTCATCATTTGGATTTTTGCATGGCGCTCGAACGCAAAGAGAGCAATTTTCAAGAAGACGGCTACTCAAGGCCCTTTGAATTTATCAGCATTGATGCTGCTAGAAGTCACTTTACGTTCATCCTATGCCTCATGTGAGCACATCTGTCCAGGACCGAGCAGTGTCTAGTTCATCATTTGGATTTTTGCATGGCGCTCGAACGCAAAGAGAGCAATTTTTAAGAAGACGGCTACTCAAGGCCCTTTGATTTTATCAGCATTAATGCTTCTAAAAGTCACCGTTTATTTACCATATGCCTCATGTCAGCACATCTGTCCAGGACCAAGCAGTGTCTACCTCATCATTATGATTTTTGTATGACGCTCGTCCGCAAAGAGAGCAATTTTCAAAAGCTTCTTAAGGAATATTGGCTATTCAGGGACCTTTGATTTTATCAGCATTGATGCTCCTAGTAGTCACCTTTCGTCTACGATATGCCTTATGTCAGCACATCTGTCCAGAACCGAGCAGGGTCCATTTCACCATTAAGATTTTTGTATGGCACTTGACCGCTAGTACCGCTAATTTCAAAAATTTCCTAATAAAAACGGCTACTCAGGGCCCCTTGATTTTATCAGCATTAATGCTCCTAGAAGTCACCTTTAGTTCATCGTATGTCTCATGTCAACACATCTGTCCAGGACCGAGCTGTGTCTACTTCATCATTAGGATTTTTGTATGGCACTCGAACGCAAAGAGAGCAATTTTCAAGAAGACGGCTACTCAAGGCCTTTTGATTTTATCAGCATTAATGCTTCTAGACGTCACCGTTCATTTTCCATATGCCTCATGTCAGCACATCTGTCCAGGACCGAGCTGGGTCCATTTCACCATTAAGATTTTTGTATGGCACTTGACCGCTAGTAGCGCTAATTTCAAAAATTTCCTAATAAAAACGGCTACTCAGGGCCCCTTGATTTTATTAGCATTAATGCTCCTAGAAGTCGCCTTTCATTTACCATATGCCTCATGTCAGCACATCTGTCCAGGACCAAGAAGGGTCTATTTCATCATTAGGATTTTTGTCCATTTTTTTCCATTTCTCCCGATGGACACCTCACGAGGTACTGCGTCGGCCAAGAGCCTCACCGACTCCTTGAACAGACCCACGGTGGTAAATAGAACAATAACGGAAAATATAATGGTGCAAAGAGGATCCATGAACTTGTGCTTTCAATAATTGATCGATTCGAACGTACAAAGTAATGAATGAAGACAGCGGCGAGAAATATACCCACACTTTGAACCAAGTCACCGATCACGTGAATCATGGCAGCTCGAAGATTTAGGTTTTTTCGTGAGATCTGAAGAAGAACACAAAGAAAACGGCAATTGTATTTGTTGCTAGACTAGGAATAACTCGTAAATAGGCGATGGAATACGTTATCGATACTCACTCGTTCGTGAAAAGCGAATCGCTGCTGGCGTTTAGCTCGGCATCGCTGCTACTGCTGGCCTCGACGATGATCTGCGTTTCACGGGAGGCCGCGTGAGTGCGGTGAGGCGGATGTGGAGCTAAATGAGTTCATGGCACTCGACCGCAAAGAGAGCAATTTTGAAAAATTTCTTAAGGAAAAACGGCTACTCAGGGCCTTTTGATTTTATTAGCATTGATGCTGCTAGAAGTCACTTTTCGTTCATCCTATGTCACATGTGTGCACATCTGTCCTGGACCGAGCAATGTCTACTTAATCATTTGGATTTTTGCATGGCGCTCGAACGCAAAGAGAACAATTATTAAGAAGACAGCTACTCAAGGCCCTTTGATTTTATCAGCATTAATGTTTCTAGAAGTCACCTTTCGTTCATCCTTTGTCTCATGTGTGCACATCCGTACTGGACCGAGCAATGTCTACTTCATCATTTGGATTTTTGCATGGCGCTCGAACGCAAAGGGAGCAATTTTCAAGAAGACGGCTACTCAAGGCCCTTTGATTTTATCAGCATTAATGTTTCTAGAAGTCACCTTTCGTTCATCCTATGTCTCATATGTGCACATAAGTCCTGGACCGAGCAATGTCTACTTCATCATTTGGATTTTTGCATGGCGCTCGAACGCAAAGAGAGCAATTTTGAAAAATTTCTTAAAGAAAAACGGCTACTCAGGGCCTTTTGATTTTATCAGCATTGATGCTGCTAGAAGTCACTTTTCGTTCATCCTATGTCTCATGTGTGCACATCTGTCCTGGACCGAGCAATGTCTACTTCATAATTTGGATTTTTGCATGGCGGTCGAACGCAAAGAGAGCAATTTTCAAGAAGACGGCTTCTCAAGGCCCTTTGATTTTATCAGCATTAATGTTTCTAGAAGTCACCTTTCGTTCATCTTATGTCTCATGTGTGCACATCCGTCCTGGACCGAGCAATGTCTACTTCATCATTTGGATTTTTGCATGGCGCTCGAACGCAAAGAGAGCAATTTTCAAGAAGACGGCTACTCAAGGCCCTTTGATTTTATCAGCATTAATGCTTCTAGAAGTCACCGTTCATTTACCATATGCCTCATGTCAGCACATCTGTCCAGGACCAAGCAATGTCTATTTCACCATTAAGATTTTTGTATGGCACTTGACCGCAAGTAGCGCTAATTTTGTAAATTTCCTAATAAAAACGGCTACTCAGGACCCTTTGACTTTTTCAGCACTAATGCTCCTAGAAATCGCCTTTCGTTTGCTGGATGCCTCATGTCAGCACATCTGTCTAGGAAAATTCTTAAGGAAAATTGGCTATTCAGGGACCTTTGATTTTATCAGCATTGATGCTCCTAGAAGTCACCTTTCGTCTACGGTATGCCTTATGTCAGCACATCTGTCCAGGACCGAGCTGGGTCCATTTCACCATTAAGATTTTTGTATGGCACTTGACCGCTAGTAGCGCTAATTTCAAAAATTTTCTAATAAAAACGGCTACTCAGGGCCCCTTGATTTTATCAGCATTAATGCTCCTAGAAGTCACCTTTCATTTATCATATGCCTCATGTCAGCACATCTGTCCAGGACCAAGAATGGTCTATTTCATCATTAGGATTTTTGTATGGCACTCGACCGCAAAGAGAGCAATTTTGAAAAATTTCTTAAGGAAAAACGGGTACTCAGGGCTTTTTGATTTTATCAGCATTGATGCTGCTAGAAGTCACTTTTCGTTCATCCTATGTCTCATGTGTGCACATCTGTCCTGGACCGAGCAATGTCTACTTCATAATTTGGATTTTTGCATGGCGGTCGAACGCAAAGAGAGCAATTTTCAAGAAGACGGCTTCTCAAGGCCCTTTGATTTTATCAGCATTAATGTTTCTAGAAGTCACCTTTCGTTCATCTTATGTCTTATGTGTGCACATCCGTCCTGGACCGAGCAATGTCTACTTCATCATTTGGATTTTTGCATGGCGCTCGAACGCAAAGAGAGCAATTTTCAAGAAGACGGCTACTCAAGGCCCTTTAAATTTATCAGCATAAATGCTTCTAGAAGTCACCGTTCATTTACCATATGCCTCATGTCAGCACATCTGTCCAGGACCAAGCAATGTCTATTTCACCATTAAGATTTTTGTATGGCACTTGACCGCAAGTAGCGCTAATTTTGTAAATTTCCTAATAAAAACGGCTACTCAGGACCCTTTGACTTTTTCAGCACTAATGCTCCTAGAAATCGCCTTTCGTTTGCTGGATGCCTCATGTCAGCACATCTGTCTAGGAAAATTCTTAAGGAAAATTGGCTATTCAGGGACCTTTGATTTTATCAGCATTGATGCTCCTAGAAGTCACCTTTCGTCTACGGTATGCCTTATGTCAGCACATCTGTCCAGGACCGAGCTGGGTCCATTTCACCATTAAGATTTTTGTATGGCACTTGACCGCAAGTAGCGTTAATTTCAAAAATTTCCTAATAAAAACGGCTACTCAGGGCCTTTTGATTTCTTCAGCATTGATGCTACTAGAAGTCACTTTTCGTTCATCCTATGCCTCATGTGAGCACATCTGTCCAGAACCGAGCAGTGTATACTTCATCATTTGCATTTTTGCATGGCGCTCGAACGCAAAGAGAGCAATTTTTAAGAAGACGGCTACTCAAGGCCCTTTGATTTTATCAGCTTTAATGCTTCTAGAAGTCACCGTTTATTTACCATATGCCTCATGTCAGCACATCTGTCCAGGACCAAGCAGTGTCTACTTCATCATTATGATTTTTGTATGACGCTCGACCGCAAAGAGAGCAATTTTCAAAAGCTTCTTAAGGAAAATTGGCTATTCAGGGACCTTTGATTTTATCAGCATTGATGCTCCTAGTAGTCACCTTTCGTCTACGGTATGCCTTATGTCAGCACATCTGTCCAGGACCGAGCTGGGTCCATTTCACCATTAAGATTTTTGTATGGCACTTGACTGCTAGAAGCGCTAATTTCAAAAATTTCCTTATAAAAACGGCTACTTAGGGCCCCTTGATTTTCTCAGCATTAATGCTTCTAGAAGTCACCTTTCGTCTACGGTATGCCTTATGTCAGCACATCTGTCCAGGACCGAGCAGGGTCCATTTCACCATTAAGATTTTTGTATGGCACATTTGGCAGATTTTGTATGGACCGCAAGTAGCGTTAATTTCAAAAATGTCCTAATAAAAACGGCTACTTAGGACCCTTTGATTTTATCAGCATTAATGCTCCTAGAAGTCACCTTTAGTTCATCGTATGTCTCATGTCAACAAATCTGTCCAGGACCGAGCAGTGTCTACTTCATCATTAGGATTTTTGTATGGCACTCGACCGCAAAGAGAGCAATTTTGAAAAATTTCTTAAGGAAAAACGGCTACTCAGGGCCTTTTGATTTTATCAGCATTGATGCTGCTAGAAGTCACTTTTCGTTCATCCTATGTCTCATGTGTGCACATCTTTCCTGGACCGAGCAATGTCTACTTAATCATTTGGATTTTTGCATGGCGCTCGAACGCAAAGAGAGCAATTTTCAAGAAGACGGCTACTCAAGGCCCTTGGACTTTATCAGCATTGATGCTCCTAGTAGTCACCTTTCGTCTACGGTATGCCTTATGTCAGCACATCTGTCCAGGACCGAGCTGGGTCCATTTCACCATTAAGATTTTTGTATGGCACTTGACCGCTAGTAGCGCTAATTTCAAAAATTTCCTTATAAAAACGACTACGTAGGGCCCCTTGATTTTATCAGAATTAATGCTTCTAGAAGTCACCTTTCGTCTACGGTATGCCTTATGTCAGCACATCTGTCTAGGACCGAGCAGGGTCCATTTCACCATTAAGATTTTTTTATGGCACTTGACCGCTAGTAGCGCTAATGTCAAAAGATTCCTAATAAAAACGGCTACTCAGGGCCCCTTGGTTTTATCAGCATTAATGCTCCTAGAAGTCACCTTTCATTTACCATATGCCTCATGTCAGCACATCTGTCCAGGAGCAAGAAGGGTCTATTTCATCATTAGGATTTTTGTATGGCACTCGACCGCAAAGAGAGCAATTTTGAAAAATTTCTTAAGGAAAAACGGCTACTCAGGGCCTTTTGATTTTATCAGCATTGATGCTGCTAGAAGTCACTTTTCGTTCATCCTATGTCTCATGTGTGCACATCTGTCCTGGACCGAGCAATGTCTACTTCATCATTTGGATTTTTGCATTGCGCTCGAACGCAAAGAGAGCAATTTTATCAGCATTAGTGCTCCTAGAAGTCGCCTTTCGTATGACGGATAGCTCATATCACCACATCTGTCCAAGAACGAGCGGTGTCCACTTCATCATTATGATTTTTGTATGACGCTCGACCGCAAAGAGAGCAATTTTCAAAAGCTTCTTAAGGAAAATTGGCTATTCAGGGACCTTTGATTTTATCAGCATTGATGCTCCTAGTAGTCACCTTTCGTCTACGGTATGCCTTATGTCAGCACATCTGTCCAGGACCAAGCAATGTCTATTTCACCATTAAGATTTTTGTATGGCACTTGACCGCAAGTAGCGCTAATTTCGTAAATTTCCTAATAAAAACGGCTACTCAGGACCCTTTGACTTTTTCAGCACTAATGCTCCTAGAAATCGCCTTTCGTTTGCTGGATGGCTCATATCAGCACATCTGTCCAGGACCGAGCAGTGTCCACTTCATCATTAGGATTTTTGTATGGCGCTCAACCGCAAAGAGAGCAATTTTCATAATTTTTTAAGTAAAAACGACTACTCAGGGCCCTTTGATTTTATTACCATTGATGCTGCTAGAAGTCACGTTTCGTTCATCCTATGCCTCATGTGAGCACATCTGTCTAGGACCGAGCAGTGTCTACTTCATCATTTGGATTTTTGCATTGCGCTCGAACGCAAAGAGAGCAATTTTATCAGCATTAGTGCTCCTAGAAGTCGCCTTTCGTATGACGGATAGCTCATATCAGCACATCTGTCCAAGAACGAGCGGTGTCCACTACATCATTATGATTTTTGTATGACGCTCGACCGCAAAGAGAGCAATTTTCAAAAGCTTCTTAAGGAAAATTGGCTATTCAGGGACCTTTGATTTTATCAGCATTGATGCTCCTAGTAGTCACCTTTCGTCTACGGTATGCCTTATGTCAGCACATCTGTCCAGGACCGAGCTGGGTCCATTTCACCATTAAGATTTTTGTATGGCACTTGACCGCTAGTAGCGCTAATTTCAAAAATTTCCTTATAAAAACGACTACTTAGGGCCTTTTGATTTCATCAGCATTGATGCTGCTAGAAGTCACTTTTCGTTCCTCCTATGCCTCATGTGAGCACATCTGTCCAGAACCGAGCAGTGTCTACTTCATCATTTGCATTTTTGCATGGCGCTCGAACGCAAAGAGAGCAATTTTTAAGAAGACGGCTACTCAAGGCCCTTTGATTTTATCAGCATTAATGCTTCTAGAAGTCACCGTTTATTTACCATATGCCTCATGTCAGCACATCTGTCCAGGACCAAGCAGTGTCTACTTCATCATTATGATTTTTGTATGACGCTCGACCGCAAAGAGAGCAATTTTCAAAAGCTTCTTAAGGAAAATTGGCTATTCAGGAACCTTTGATTTTATCAGCATTGATGCTCCTAGTAGTCACCTTTCGTCTACGGTATGCCTTATGTCAGCACATCTGTCCAGGACCGAGGTGGGTCCATTTCACCATTAAAATTTTTGTATGGCACTTGACCGCTAGTAGCGCTAATTTCAAAAATTTCCTTATAAAAACGGCTACTTAGGGCCCCTTCATTTTATCAGAATTAATGCTTCTAGAAGTCACCTTTCGTCTACGGTATGCCTTATGTCAGCACATCTGTCCAGGGTCCATTTCACCATTAAGATTTTTGTATGGCACATTTGGCAGATTTTGTATGGACCGCAAGTAGCGTTAATTTCAAAAATGTCCTAATAAAAACGGCTACTTAGGACCCTTTGATTTTGTCAGCATTAATGCTCCTAGAAGTCACCTTTAGTTCATCGTATGTCTCATGTCAACACATCTGTCCAGGACCGAGCAGTGTCTACTTCATCATTAGGATTTTTGTATGGCACTCGACCGCAAAAAGAGCAATTTTGAAAAATTTCTTAAGGAAAAACGGCTACTCAGGGCCTTTTGATTTTATCAGCATTGATGCTGCTAGAAGTCACTTTTCGTTCATCCTATGTCTCATGTGTGCACATCTTTCCTGGACCGAGCAATGTCTACTTAATCATTTGGATTTTTGCATGGCGCTTGAACGCAAAGAGAGCAATTTTCAAGAAGACGGCTACTCAAGGCCCTTGGACTTTATCAGCATTAATGCTCCTAGTAGTCACCTTTCGTCTACGGTATGCCTTATGTCAGCACATCTGTTCAGGACCGAGCTGGGTCCATTTCACCATTAAGATTTTTGTATGGCACTTGACCGCTAGTAGCGCTAATTTCAAAAATTTCCTAATAAAAACGGCTACTCAGGGCCCCTTGGTTTTATCAGCATTAATGCTCCTAGAAGTCACCTTTCATTTACCATATGCCTCATGTCAGCACATCTGTCCAGGACCAAGCAGTGTCTACCTCATCATTATGATTTTTGTATGACGCTCGACCACTAGTAGCGCTAATTTCAAAAATTTCCTTATAAAAACGACTACTTAGGGCCCCTTGATTTTATCAGAATTAATGCTTCTAGAAGTCACCTTTCGTCTACGGTATGCCTTATGTCAGCACATCTGTCTAGGACCGAGCAGGGTCCATTTCACCATTAAGATTTTTGTATGGCACTTGACCGCTAGTAGCGCTAATTTCAAAAATTTCCTAATAAAAACGGCTACTCAGGGCCCCTTGGTTTTATCAGCATTAATGCTCCTAGAAGTCACCTTTCATTTACCATATGCCTCATGTCAGCACATCTGTCCAGGACCAAGCAGTGTCTACCTCATCATTATGATTTTTGTATGACGCTCGACCGCAAAGAGAGCAATTTTCAAAAGCTACTTAAGGAAAATTGGCTATTCATGGACCTTTGATTTTATCAGCATTAATGCTTCTAGAAGTCACCTTTCGTTTACGGTATGCCTTCTGTCCAGGACCGAGCAGGGTCCATTTCACCATTAATTTTTTTGTATGGCACTTGACCGCAAGTACCGTTAATTTCAAAAATGTCCTAATAATAAATTTAAAATAAAATTGTTAAAATTGAAATAAACTTAAAAAGCCATAGAATTAAATGTAAATCGAATGACGAAGGAAGAGCAACAAAAAGAATATTGACTATAGGAAAATTAAAATGAGCAAAGACGACTACGTTTAAATTGAATGCGAAGAAGACGAAGAAGCACAACATGTAAAATGTATTTTAATTTTCTGTAGAAGTTTCTGCTGCTGTTGTTGGCGTAATAGCCGCTTGGGAATGTCGCCGCACTGCGTTTGTTCTGGTTGTTTTTGTAGCTGTTTTTATCCACTATCAACCTTTGGAGCGATTCGCTTTGAACACTTACGAAAGCGCGCTACTTAGGACCCTTTGATTTTATCAGCATTAATGCTATTAGAAGTCACCTTTAGTTCATCGTATGTCTCATGTCAACACATCTGTCCAGGACCGAGCAGTGTCTACTTCATCATTAGGATTTTTGTATGGGACTCGACCGCAAAGAGAGCAATTTTGAAAAATTTCTTA
The DNA here is from genome assembly GCA_937620795.1 of Thecophora atra. Taxonomy (NCBI): domain Eukaryota; kingdom Metazoa; phylum Arthropoda; class Insecta; order Diptera; family Conopidae; genus Thecophora; species Thecophora atra. Next base: position 69,687,010 of record OW569398.1, read on the forward strand.
AGGAAAAACAGCTACTCAGGGCCTTTTGATTTTATCAGCATTGACGCTGCTAGAAGTCACTTTTCGTTCATCCTTTGTCTCATGTGTGCACATCTTTCCTGGACCGAGCAATGTCTACTTTATCATTTGGATTTTTGCATGGCGCTCGAACGCAAAGAGAGCAATTTTCAAGAAGACGGCTACTCAAGGCCCTTTGATTTTATCAGCATTGATGCTGCTAGAAGTCACTTTACGTTCATCCTATGCCTCATGTGAGCACATCTGTCCAGGACCGAGCAGGGTCCATTTCACCGTTAAGATTTTTGTATGGCACTTGACCGCAAGTAGCGTTAATTTCAAAAAAGTCCTAATAAAAACGGCTACTTAGGACCCTTTGATTTTATCAGCATTAATACTCCTAGAAGTCACCTTTAGTTCATCGTATGTCTCATGTCAACACATCTGTCCAGGACCGAGCAGTGTCTACTTCATCATTAAGATTTTTGTATGGCACTCGACCGCAAAGAGAGCAATTTTGAAAAATTTCTTAAAGAAAAACGGCTACACAGGGCCTTTTGATTTTATCAGCATTGATGCTTCTAGAAGTCACTTTTCGTTCATCCTATGTCTCATGTGTGCACATCTGTCCTGGACCGAGCAATGTCTACTTCATCATTTGGATTTTTGCATGGCGCTCGAACGCAAAGAGAGCAATTTTCAAGAAGACGGCTACTCAAGGCCCTTTGATTTTATCAGCATTAATGCTTCTAGAAGTCACCGTTCATTTACCATATGCCTCATGTCAGCATATCTGTCCAGGACCAAGCAATGTCTATTTCACCATTAAGATTTTTGTATGGCACTTGACCGCAAGTAGCGCTAATTTCGTAACATTCCTAATAAAAACGGCTACTCAGGACCCTTTGACTTTTTCAGCACTAATGCTCCTAGAAATCGCCTTTCGTTTGCTGGATGGCTCATATCAGCACACCTGTCCAGGACCGAGCAATGTCCATTTTATCATTAGGATTTTTGTATGGCGCTCAACCGCAAAGAGAGCAATTTTCAAAATTTTTTAAGTAAAAACGACTACTCAGGGCCCTTTGATTTTATCACCATTGATGCTGCTAGAAGTCACGTTTCGTTCATCCTATGCCTCATGTGAGCACATCTGTCTAGGACCGAGCAGTGTCTACTTCATCATTTGGATTTTTGCATTGCGCTCGAACGCAAAGAGAGCAATTTTATCAGCAATAGTGCTCCTAGAAGTCGCCTTTCGTATGACGGATAGCTCATATCAGCACATCTGTCCAAGAACGAGAGGTGTCCACTTCATCATTAGGATTTTGTATGGCGCTCGACCGCAAAGAGAGCAATTTTCATAAATTTTTAAGAAAAAACTACTACCCAAGGCCCTTTGATTTTATCAGCATTAATGCTTCTAGAAGTCACCTTTCATTTACCATATGCCTCATGTCAGCACATCTCTCCAGGACCAAGCAGGGTCTATTTCACCATTAAGATTTTTGTATGGCACTTGACCGCAAATACTGTAAATTTTAAAAATTTCCTAACAAAAACGTCTACTTAGAACCCTTTGATTTTATCAGCATCAATGCTCCTAGAAGTAACCTTTCATTCATCGTATGTCTCATGTCAACACATCTATCCAGGACCGAGCAGTGTCTACTTCATCATTAGGATTTTTGTATGGCACTCGACCGCAAAGAGAGCAATTTTCAAAACTTTTTTAAGGAAAAACGGCTACTCAGGGCCTTTTGATTTCATCAGCATTGATGCTGCTAGTAATCACCTTTCGTCTACGGTATGCCTTATGTCACCACATCTGTCCAGGACCGAGCTGGGTCCATTTCACCATTAAGATTTTTGTATGGCACTTGACCGCTAGTAGCGCTAATTTCAAAAATTTCCTTATAAAAACGGCTACTTAGGGCCCCTTGATTTTATCAGCATTAATGCTTCTAGAAGTCACCTTTCGTTTACGGTATGCCTTATGTCAGCACATCTGTCCAGGACCGAGCAGGGTCCATTTCACCATTAAGATTTTTGTATGGAACTTGACCGCAAGTAGCGTTAATTTCAAAAATGTCCTAATAAAAACGGCTACTTAGGAACCTTTGATTTTATGAACATTAATGCTCCTAGAAGTCACCTTTAGTTCATCGTATGTCTCATGTCAACACATCTGTTCAGGAACGAGCAGTGTCTACTTCATCATTAGGATTTTTGTATGGCACTCGACCGCAAAGTGAGCAATTTTCATAAATTTTTAAGAAAAAACGACTACTCAGGGCCCTTTGATTTTATCAGCATTAATGCTTCTAGAAGTCACCTTTCATTTACCATGTGCCTCATGCCAGCACATCTGTCCAGGACCAAACAGGGTCTATTTCACCATTAAGATTTTTGTATGGCACTTGCCCGCAAATACTGTAAATTTTAAAAATTTCCTAACAAAAACGTCTACTTAGAACCCTTTTATTTTATCAGCATCAATGCTCCTAGAAGTAACCTTTCATTCATCGTATGTCTCATGTCAACACATCTATCCAGGACCGAGCAGTGTCTACTTCATCATTAGGATTTTTGTATGGCACTCGACCGCAAAGTGAGCAATTTTCATAAATTTTTAAGAAAAAACGACTACTCAGGGCCCTTTGATTTTATCAGCATTAATGCTTCTAGAAGTCACCTTTCATTTACCATGTGCCTCATGCCAGCACATCTGTCCAGGACCAAACAGGGTCTATTTCACCATTAAGATTTTTGTATGGCACTTGCCCGCAAATACTGTAAATTTTAAAAATTTCCTAACAAAAACGTCTACTTAGAACCCTTTTATTTTATCAGCATCAATGCTCCTAGAAGTAACCTTTCGTTTATCGTATGTCTCATGTCAACACATCTATCCAGGACCGAGCAGTATCTACTTCATCATTAGGATTTTTGTATGGCACTCGACCGCAAAGTGAGCAATTTTCAAAAATTTTTTAGGGAAAAACGGCTACTCAGGGCCTTTTGATTTCATCAGCATTGATGCTGCTAGTAGTCACCTTTCGTCTACGGTATGCCTTATGTCACCACATCTGTCCAGGACCGAGCTGGGTCCATTTCACCATTAAGATTTTTGTATGGCACTTGACCGCTAGTAGCGCTAATTTCAAAAATTTCCTTATAAAAACGGCTACTTAGGGCCCCTTGATTTTATCAGCATTAATGCTTCTAGAAGTCACCTTTCGTTTACGGTATGCCTTATGTCAGTACATCTGTCCAGAACCGAGCAGGGTCCATTTCACCATTAAGATTTTTGTATGGCACTTGACCGCAAGTAGCGTTAATTTCAAAAATGTCCTAATAAAAACGGCTACTTAGGGTCCCTTGATTTTATCAGCATTAATGCTTCTAGAAGTCACCTTTCGTTTACGGTATGTCAGCACATCTGTCCAGGACCGAGCAGGGTCCATTTCACCATTAAGATTTTTGTATGGAACTTGACCGCAAGTAGCGTTAATTTCAAAAATGTCCTAATAAAAACGGCTACTTAGGAACCTTTGATTTTATGAACATTAATGCTCCTAGAAGTCACCTTTAGTTCATCGTATGTCTCATGTCAACACATCTGTTCAGGAACGAGCAGTATCTACTTCATCATTAGGATTTTTGTATGGCACTCGACCGCAAAGTGAGCAATTTTCATAAATTTTTAAGAAAAAACGACTACTCAGGGCCCTTTGATTTTATCAGCATTAATGCTTCTAGAAGTCACCTTTCATTTACCATATGCCTCATGCCAGCACATCTGTCCAGGACCAAACAGGGTCTATTTCACCATTAAGATTTTTGTATGGCACTTGACCGCAAGTAGCGTTAATTTCAAAAATGTCCTAATAAAAACGGCTACTTAGGGTCCCTTGATTTTATCAGCATTAATGCTTCTAGAAGTCACCTTTCGTTTACGGTATGTCAGCACATCTGTCCAGGACCGATCTGGGTCCATTTCACCATTAAGATTTTTGTATGGCACTTGACCGCAAGTAGCGTTAATTTCAAAAATTTCCTAATAAAAACGGCTACTCAGGGCACCTTGATTTTATCAGCATTAATGCTCCTAGAATTCACCCTTCATTTACCATATGCCTCATGTCAGCACATCTGTCCAGGACCAAGCAGGGTCTATTTCATCATTAGGATTTTTGTATGGCACTCGACCGCAAAGAGAGCAATTTTGAAAAATTTCTTAAAGAAAAACGGCTGCACAGGGCCTTTTGATTTTATCAGCATTGATGCTTCTAGAAGTCACTTTTCGTTCATCCTATGTCTCATGTGTGCACATCTGTCCTGGACCAAACAATGTCTACTTCATCATTTGGATTTTTGCATGGCGCTCGAACGCAAAGAGAGCAATTTTCAAGAAGACGGCTACTCAAAGCCCTTTGATTTTATCAACATTAATGCTCCTAGAATTCACCCTTCATTTACCATATGCCTCATGTCAGCACATCTGTCCAGGACCAAGCAGGGTCTATTTCATCATTAGGATTTTTGTATGGCACTCGACCGCAAAGAGAGCAATTTTGAAAAATTTCTAAAGTAAAAACGACTACTCAGGGAACTTTGATTTTATTACCATTGATGCTGCTAGAAGTCACGTTTCGTTCATCCTATGCCTCATGTGAGCACATCTGTCTAGGACCGAGCAGTGTCTACTTCATCATTTGGATTTTTGCATTGCGCTCGAACGCAAAGAGAGCAATTTTATCAGCATTAGTGCTCCTAGAAGTCGCCTTTCGTATGACGGATAGCTCATATCAGCACATCTGTCCAAGAACGAGCGGTGTCCACTTCATCATTAGGATTTTGTATGGCGCTCGACCGCAAAGAGAGCAATTTTCATAAATTTTTAAGAAAAAACGACTACTCAGGGCCCTTTGATTTTATCAGCATTAATGCTTCTAGAAGTCACCTTTCATTTACCATATGCCTCATGTCAGCACATCTCTCCAGGACCAAGCAGGGTCTATTTCACCATTAAGATTTTTGTATGGCACTTGCCCGCAAATACTGTAAATTTTAAAAATTTCCTAACAAAAACGTCTACTTAGAACCCTTTGATTTTATCAGCATCAATGCTCCTAGAAGTAACCTTTCGTTTATCGTATGTCTCATGTTAACACATCTATCCAGGACCGAGCAGTATCTACTTCACCATTAAGATTTTTGTATGGCACTTGACCGCTAGTAGCGCTAATTTCAAAAATTTCCTTATAAAAACGGCTACTTAGGGCCCCTTGATTTTATCAGCATTAATGCTTCTAGAAGTCACCTTTCGTTTACGGTATGCCTTATGTCAGTACATCTGTCCAGGACCGAGCAGGGTCCATTTCACCATTAAGATTTTTGTATGGCACTTGACCGCAAGTAGCGTTAATTTCAAAAATGTCCTAATAAAAACGTCTACTTAGGACCCTTTGATTTTATCAACATTAATGCTCCTAGAAGTCACCTTTCGTTCATCGTATGTCTCATGTCAACACATCTGTTCAGGAACGAGCAGTATCTACTTCATCATTAGGATTTTTGTATGGCACTCGACCGCAAAGTGAGCAATTTTCATAAATTTTTAAGAAAAAACGACTACTCAGGGCCCTTTGATTTTATCAGCATTAATGCTTCTAGAAGTCACCTTTCATTTACCATATGCCTCATGCCAGCACATCTGTCCTGGACCAAACAGAGTCTATTTCACCATTAAGATTTTTGTATGGCACTTGCCCGCAAATACTGTAAATTTTAAAAATTTCCTAACAAAAGCCTCTTCTTAGAACCCTTTGATTTTATCAGCATCAATGCTCCTAGAAGTAACCTTTCGTTTATCGTATGTCTCATGTTAACACATCTATCCAGGACCGAGCAGTATCTACTTCATCATTAGGATTTTTGTATGGCACTCGACTGCAAAGTGAGCAATTTTCAAAAATTTTTTAAGGAAAAACGGCTACTCAGGGCCTTTTGATTTCATCAGCATTGATGCTGCTAGTAGTCACCTTTCGTCTACGGTATGCATTATGTCACCACATCTGTCCAGGACCGATCTGGGTCCATTTAACCATTAAGATTTTTGTATGGCACTTGACCGCAAGTAGCGTTAATTTCAAAAATTTCCTAATAAAAACGGCTACTCAGGGCACCTTGATTTTATCAGCATTAATGCTCCTAGAATTCACCCTTCATTTACCATATGCCTCATGTCAGCACATCTGTCCAGGACCAAGCAGGGTCTATTTCATCATTAGGATTTTTGGTATGGCACTCGACCGCAAAGAGAGCAATTTTGAAAAATTTCTTAAAGAAAAACGGCTACACAGGGCCTTTTGATTTTATCAGCATTGATGCTTCTAGAAGTCACTTTTCGTTCATCCTATGTCTCATGTGTGCACATCTGTCCTGGACCGAGCAATGTCTACTTCATCATTTGGATTTTTGCATGGCGCTCGAACGCAATGAGAGCAATTTTCAAGAAGACGGCTACTCAAGGCCCTTTGATTTTATCAGCATTAATGCTTCTAGAAGTCACCGTTCATTTACCATATGCCTCATGTCAGCACGTCTGTCCAGGACCAAGCAATGTCTATTTCACCATTAAGATTTTTGTATGGCACTTGACCGCAAGTAGCGCTAATTTCGTAAATTTCCTAATAAAAACGGCTACTCAGGACCCTTTGACTTTTTCAGCACTAATGCTCCTAGAAATCGCCTTTCGCTTGCTGGATGGCTCATATCAGCACATCTGTCCAGGACCGAGCAGTGTCCACTTCATCATTAGGATTTTTGTATTGCGCTCAACCGCAAAGAGAGCAATTTTCATAAGTTTTTAAGTAAAAACGACTACTCAGGGCCCTTTGATTTTATTACCATTGATGCTGCTAGAAGTCACGTTTCGTTCATCCTATGCCTCAGATGTGAGCACATCTGTCTAGGACCGAGCAGTGTCTACTTCATCATTTGGATTTTTGCATTGCGCTCGAACGCAAAGAGAGCAATTTTATCAGCATTAGTGCTCCTAGAAGTCCCCTTTCGTATGACGGATAGCTCATATCAGCACATCTGTCCAAGAACGAGCGGTGTCCACTTCATCATTAGGATTTTGTATGGCGCTCGACCGCAAAGAGAGCAATTTTCATAAATTTTTAAGAAAAATTGGCTATTCAGGGACCTTTGATTTTATCAGCATTGATGCTCCTAGAAGTCACCTTTCGTCTACGGTATGCTTTATGTCAGCACATCTGTCCAGGACCGAGCTGGGTCCATTTCACCATTAAGATTTTTGTATGGCAAGTACCGCAAGTAGCGTTAATTTCAAAAATTTCCTAATAAAAACGGCTACTCAGGGCCTTTTGATTTCATTAGCATTGATGCTGCTAGAAGTCACTTTTCGTTCATCCTATGCCTCATGTGAGCACATCTGTCCAAAACCGAGCAGTGTCTACTTCATCATTTGCATTTTTGCATGGCGCTCAACGCAAAGAGAGCAATTTTTAAGAAGACGGCTACTCAAGGCCCTTTGATTTTATCAGCATTAATGCTTCTAGAAGTCACCGTTTATTTATCATATGTCTCATGTCAGCACATCTGTCCAGGACCAAGCAGTGTCTACTTCATCATTATGATTTTTGTATGACGCTCGACCGCAAAGAGAGCAATTTTCGAAAGCTTCTTAAGGAAAATTGGCTATTCAGGAACCTTTGATTTTATCAGCATTAATGCTTCTAGAAGTCACCTTTCGTCTACGGTATGCCTTATGTCAGCACATCTGTCCAGGACCGAGCAGGGTCCATTTCACCATTAAGATTTTTGTATGGCACATTTGGCAGATTTTGTATGGACCGCAAGTAGCGTTAATTTCAAAAATGTCCTAATAAAAACGGCTACTTAGGACCCTTTGATTTTATCAGCATTAATGCTCCTAGAAGTCACCTTTAGTTCATCGTATGTCTCATGTCAACACAACTGTCCAGGACCGAGCAGTGTCTACTTCATCATTAGGATTTTTGTATGGCACTCGACCGCAAAGGGAGCAATTTTGAAAAATTTCTTAAGGAAAAACGGCTACTCAGGGCGTTTCGATTTTATCAGCATTGATACTGCTAGAAGTCACTTTTCGTTCATCCTATGTCTCATGTGTGCACATCTTTCCTGGACCGAGCAATGTCTACTTAATCATTTGGATTTTTGCATGGCGCTCGAACGCAAAGAGAGCAATTTTCAAGAAGACGGCTACTCAAGGCCCTTGGACTTTATCAGCATTGATGCTCCTAATAGTCACCTTTCGTCTACGGTATGCCTTATGTCAGCACATCTGTCCAGGACCGAGCTGGGTCCATTTCACCATTAAGATTTTTGTATGGCACTTGACCGCTAGTAGCGCTAATTTCAAAAATTTCCTTATAAAAACGACTACTTAGGGCCCCTTGATTTTATCAGAATTAATGCTTCTAGAAGTCACCTTTCGTCTACGGTATGCTTTATGTCAGCACATCTGTCTAGGACCGAGCAGGGTCCATTTCACCATTAAGATTTTTGTATGGCACTTGACCGCTAGTAGCGCTAATTTCAAAAATTTCCTAATAAAAACGGCTACTCAGGGCCCCTTGGTTTTATCAGCATTAATGCTCCTAGAAGTCACCTTTCATTTACCATATGCCTCATGTCAGCACATCTGTCCAGGAGCAAGAAGGGTCTATTTCATCATTAGGATTTTTGTATATCACTCGACCGCAAAGAGAGCAATTTTGAAAAATTTCTTAAGGAAAAACGGCTACTCAGGGCCTTTTGATTTTATCAGCATTGATGCTGTTAGAAGTCACTTTTCGTTCATCCTATGTCTCATGTGTGCACATCTGTCCTGGACCGAGCAATGTCTACTTCATCATTTGGATTTTTGCATGGCGCTCGAACGCAAAGAGAGCAATTTTCAAGAAGACCGCTACTCAAGGCCCGTTGATTTTATCAGCATTAATGCTTCTAGAAGTCACCGTTTAGTTACCATATGCCTCATGTCAGCACATCTGTCCAGGACCAAGCAGTGTCTACCTCATCATTATGATTTTTGTATGACGCTCGACCGCAAAGAGAGCAATTTTCAAAAGCTACTTAAGGAAAATTGGCTATTCATGGACCTTTGATTTTATCAGCATTAATGCTTCTAGAAGTCACCTTTCGTTTACGGTATGCCTTCTGTCCAGGACCGAGCAGGGTCCATTTCACCATTAAGTTTTTTGTATGGCACTTGACCGCAAGTACCGTTAATTTCAAAAATGTCCTAATAATAAATTTAAAATAAAATTGTTAAAATTAAAATAAACTTAAAAAGCCATAGAATTAAATGTAAATTGAATGACGAAGGAAGAGCAACAAAAAGAATATTGACTATAGGAAAATTAAAATGAGCAAAGACGACGACGTTTAAATTGAATGCGAAGAAGACGAAGAAGCACAACATGTAAAATATATTTTAATTTTCTGTAGAAGTTTCTGCTGCTGTTGTTGGCGTAATAGCCGCTTGGGAATGTCGCCGCACTGCGTTTGTTCTGGTTGTTTTTGTAGCTGTTTTTATCCACTATTAACCTTTGGAGCGATTCGCTTTGAACACTAACGAAAGCGCGCTACTTAGGACCCTTTGATTTTATCAGCATTAATGCTCCTAGAAGTCACCTTTAGTTCATCGTATGTCTCATGTCAACACATCTGTCCAGGACCGAGCAGTGTCTACTTCATCATTAGGATTTTTGTATGGCACTCGACCGCAAAGAGAGCAATTTTGAAAAATTTCTTAAGGAAAAACGGCTACTCAGGGCCTTTTGATTTTATCAGCATTGATGCTGCTAGAAGTCACTTTTCGTTCATCCTTTGTCTCATGTGTGCACATCTGTCCTGGACCGAGCAATGTCTACTTCATCATTTGGATTTTTGCATGGCGCTCGAACGCAAAGATAGCAATTTTCAAGAAGACGGCTACTCAAGGCCCTTTGATTTTATCAGCATTAATGCTTCTAGAAGTCACCGTTTATTTACCATATGCCTCATGTCAGCACATCTGTCCAGGACCAAGCAGTGTCTACTTCATCATTATGATTTTTGTATAACGCTCGACGGCAAAGAGCAATTTTCAAAAGCTTCTTAAGGAAAATTGGCTATTCAGGGACCTTTGATTTTATCAGCATTGATGCTCCTAGAAGTCACCTTTCGTCTACGGTATGCCTTATGTCAGCACATCTGTCCAGGACCGAGCTGGGTCAATTTCACCATTAAGATTTTTGTATGGCACTTGACCGCAAGTAGCGTTAATTTCAAAAATTTCCTAATAAAAACGGCTACTCAGGGCACCTTGATTTTATCAGCATTAATGCTCCTAGAATTCACCCTTCATTTACCATATGCCTCATGTCAGCACATCTGTCCAGGACCAAGCAGGGTCTATTTCATCATTAGGATTTTTGTATGGCACTCGACCGCAAAGAGAGCAATTTTGAAAAATTTCTTAAAGAAAAACGGCTACACAGGGCCTTTTGATTTTATCAGCATTGATGCTTCTAGAAGTCACTTTTCGTTCATCCTATGTCTCATGTGTGCACATCTGTCCTGGACCGAGCAATGTCTACTTCATCATTTGGATTTTTGCATGGCGCTCGAACGCAAAGATAGCAATTTTCAAGAAGACGGCTACTCAAGGCCCTTTGATTTTATCAGCATTAATGCTTCTAGAAGTCACCGTTTATTTACCATATGCCTCATGTCAGCAAATCTGTCCAGGACCAAGCAGTGTCTACTTCATCATTATGATTTTTGTATAACGCTCGACGGCAAAGAGCAATTTTCAAAAGCTTCTTAAGGAAAATTGGCTATTCAGGGACCTTTGATTTTATCAGCATTGATGCTCCTAGAAGTCACCTTTCGTCTACGGTATGCCTTATGTCAGCACATCTGTCCAGGACCGAGCTGGGTCAATTTCACCATTAAGATTTTTGTATGGCACTTGACCGCAAGTAGCGTTAATTTCAAAAATTTCCTAATAAAAACGGCTACTCAGGGCACCTTGATTTTATCAGCATTAATGCTCCTAGAATTCACCCTTCATTTACCATATGCCTCATGTCAGCACATCTGTCCAGGACCAAGCAGGGTCTATTTCATCATTAGGATTTTTGTATGGCACTCGACCGCAAAGAGAGCAATTTTGAAAAATTTCTTAAAGAAAAACGGCTGCACAGGGCCTTTTGATTTTATCAGCATTGATGCTTCTAGAAGTCACTTTTCGTTCATCCTATGTCTCATGTGTGCACATCTGTCCTGGACCAAACAATGTCTACTTCATCATTTGGATTTTTGCATGGCGCTCGAACGCAAAGAGAGCAATTTTCAAGAAGACGGCTACTCAAAGCCCTTTGATTTTATCAACATTAATGCTCCTAGAATTCACCCTTCATTTACCATATGCCTCATGTCAGCACATCTGTCCAGGACCAAGCAGGGTCTATTTCATCATTAGGATTTTTGTATGGCACTCGACCGCAAAGAGAGCAATTTTGAAAAATTTCTAAAGTAAAAACGACTACTCAGGGAACTTTGATTTTATTACCATTGATGCTGCTAGAAGTCACGTTTCGTTCATCCTATGCCTCATGTGAGCACATCTGTCTAGGACCGAGCAGTGTCTACTTCATCATTTGGATTTTTGCATTGCGCTCGAACGCAAAGAGAGCAATTTTATCAGCATTAGTGCTCCTAGAAGTCGCCTTTCGTATAACGGATAGCTCATATCAGCACATCTGTCCAAGAACGAGCGGTGTCCACTTCATCATTAGGATTTTGTATGGCGCTCGACCGCAAAGAGAGCAATTTTCATAAATTTTTAAGAAAAAACGACTACTCAGGGCCCTTTGATTTTATCAGCATTAATGCTTCTAGAAGTCACCTTTCATTTACCATATGCCTCATGTCAGCACATCTCTCCAGGACCAAGCAGGGTCTATTTCACCATTAAGATTTTTGTATGGCACTTGACCGCAAATACTGTAAATTTTAAAAATTTCCTAACAAAAACGTCTACTTAGAACCCTTTAATTTTATCAGCATCAATGCTCCTAGAAGTAACCTTTCGTTCATCGTATGTCTCATGTCAACACATCTATCCAGGACCGAGCAGTGTCTACTTCATCATTAGGATTTTTGTATGGCACTCGACCGCAAAGAGAGCAATTTTCAAAACTTTTTTAAGGAAAAACGGCTACTCAGGGCCTTTTGATTTCATCAGCATTGATGCTGCTAGTAGTCACCTTTCGTCTACGGTATGCCTTATGTCACCACATCTGTCCAGGACCGAGCTGGGTCCATTTCACCATTAAGATTTTTGTATGGCACTTGACCGCTAGTAGCGCTAATTTCAAAAATTTCCTTATAAAAACGGCTACTTAGGGCCCCTTGATTTTATCAGCATTAATGCTTCTAGAAGTCACCTTTCGTTTACGGTATGCCTTATGTCAGCACATCTGTCCAGGACCGAGCAGGGTCCATTTCACCATTAAGATTTTTGTATGGCACTTGACCGCAAGTAGCGTTAATTTCAAAAATGTCCTAATAAAAACGGCTACTTACCACCCTTTGATTTTATCAACATTAATGCTCCTAGAAGTCACCTTTAGTTCATCGTATGTCTCATGACAACACATCTGTTCAGGAACGAGCAGTATCTACTTCATCATTAGGATTTTTGTATGGCACTCGACCGCAAAGTGAGCAATTTTCATGAATTTTTAAGAAAAAGCGACTACTCAGGGCCCTTTGATTTTATCAGCATTAATGCTTCTAGAAGTCACCTTTCATTTACCATATGCCTCATGCCAGCACATCTGTCCAGGACCAAACAGGGTCTATTTCACCATTAAGATTTTTGTATGGCACTTGCCCGCAAATACTGTAAATTTTAAAAATTTCCTAACAAAAACGTCTACTTAGAACCCTTTGATTTTATCAGCATCAATGCTCCTAGAAGTAACCTTTCGTTTATCGTATGTCTCATGTCAACACATCTATCCAGGACCGAGCAGTATCTACTTCATCATTAGGATTTTTGTATGGTACTCGACCGCAAAGTGAGCAATTTTCAAAAATTTTTTAAGGAAAAACGGCTACTCAGGGCCTTTTGATTTCATTAGCATTGATGCTGCTAGTAGTCACCTTTCGTCTACGGTATGCCTTATGTCACCACATCTGTCCAGGACCGAGCAGGGTCCATTTCACCATTAAGATTTTTGTATGGCACTTGACCGCAAGTAGCGTTAATTTCAAAAATGTCCGAATAAAAACGGCTACTTAGGACCCTTTGATTTTATCAGCATTAATGCTCCTAGAAGTGACCTTTAGTTCATCGTATGTCTCATGGCAACACATCTGTCCAGGACCGAGCAGTGTCTACTTCATCATTTGGATTTTTGCATGGCGCTCGAACGCAAAGAGAGCAATTTTTAAGAAGACGGCTACTCAAGGCCCGTTGATTTTATCAGCATTAATGCTTCTAGAAGTCACCGTTTAGTTACCATATGCCTCGTGTCAGCACATCTGTCCAGGACCAAGCAGTGTCTACCTCATCATTATGATTTTTGTATGACGCTCGACCGCAAAGAGAGCAATTTTCAAAAGCTACTTAAGGAAAATTGGCTATTCATGGACCTTTGATTTTATCAGCATTAATGCTTCTAGAAGTCACCTTTCGTTTACGGTATGCCTTATGTCAGCACATCTGTCCAGGACCGAGCAGGGTTCATTTCACCATTAAGATTTTTGTATGGCACTTGACCGCAAGTAGCGTTAATTTCAAAAATGTCCTAATAAAAACGGCTACTTAGGACCCTTTGATTTTATCAGCATTAATGCTCCTAGAAGTCACCTTTAGTTCATCGTATGTCTCATGTCAACACATCTGTCCAGGACCGAGCAGTGTCTACTTCATCATTAGGATTTTTGTATGGCGCTCAACCGCAAAGAGAGCAATTTTCATAAATTTTTAAGTAAAAACGACTACTCAGGGCCCTTTGATTTTATCACCATTGATGCTGCTAGAAGTCACGTTTCGTTCATCCTATGCCTCATGTGAGCACATCTGTCTAGGACCGAGCAGTGTCTACTTCATCATTTGGATTTTTGTATGGCGCTCGAACGCAAAGAGAGCCATTTTCAAGAAGACGGCTACTCAAGGCCCTTTGATTTTATCAGCATTAATGCTTCTAGAAGTCACCGTTTGCCTCATGTCAGCACATCTGTCCAGGACCAAGCAATGTCTATTTAAACATTAAGATTTTTGTATGGCACTTGACTGCAAGTAGCGCTAATTTCGTAAATTTCCTAATAAAAACTAGAATTCACCCTTCATTTACCATATGCCTCATGTCAGCACATCTGTCCAGGACCAAGGAGGGTCTATTTCATCATTAGGATTTTTGTATGGCACTCGACCGCAAAGAGAGCAATTTTGAAAAATTTCTTAAAGAAAAACGGCTACACAGGGCCTTTTGATTTTATCAGCATTGATGCTTCTAGAAGTCACTTTTCGTTCATCCTATGTCTCATGTGTGCACATCTGTCCTGGACCGAGCAATGTCTACTGCATCATTTGGGTTTTTGCATGGCGCTCGAACGCAAAGATAGCAATTTTCAAGAAGACGGCTACTCAAGGCCCTTTGATTTTATCAGCATTAATGCTTCTAGAAGTCACCGTTTATTTACCATATGCCTCATGTCAGCACATCTGTCCAGGACCAAGCAGTGTCTACTTCATCATTATGATTTTTGTATAACGCTCGACGGCAAAGAGCAATTTTCAAAAGCTTCTTAAGGAAAATTGGCTATTCAGGGACCTTTGATTTTATCAGCATTGATGCTCCTAGAAGTCACCTTTCGTCTACGGTATGCCTTATGTCAGCACATCTGTCCAGGACCGAGCTGGGTCAATTTCACCATTAAGATTTTTGTATGGCACTTGACCGCAAGTAGCGTTAATTTCAAAAATTTCCTAATAAAAACGGCTACTCAGGGCACCTTGATTTTATCAGCATTAATGCTCCTAGAATTCACCCTTCATTTACCATATGCCTCATGTCAGCACATCTGTCCAGGACCAAGCAGGGTCTATTTCATCATTAGGATTTTTGTATGGCACTCGACCGCAAAGAGAGCAATTTTGAAAAATTTCTTAAAGAAAAACGGCTACACAGGGCCTTTTGATTTTATCAGCATTGATGCTTCTAGAAGTCACTTTTCGTTCATCCTATGTCTCATGTGTGCACATCTGTCCTGGACCGAGCAATGTCTACTTCATCATTTGGATTTTTGCATGGCGCTCGAACGCAAAGATAGCAATTTTCAAGAAGACGGCTACTCAAGGCCCTTTGATTTTATCAGCATTAATGCTTCTAGAAGTCACCGTTTATTTACCATATGCCTCATGTCAGCAAATCTGTCCAGGACCAAGCAGTGTCTACTTCATCATTATGATTTTTGTATAACGCTCGACGGCAAAGAGCAATTTTCAAAAGCTTCTTAAGGAAAATTGGCTATTCAGGGACCTTTGATTTTATCAGCATTGATGCTCCTAGAAGTCACCTTTCGTCTACGGTATGCCTTATGTCAGCACATCTGTCCAGGACCGAGCTGGGTCAATTTCACCATTAAGATTTTTGTATGGCACTTGACCGCAAGTAGCGTTAATTTCAAAAATTTCCTAATAAAAACGGCTACTCAGGGCACCTTGATTTTATCAGCATTAATGCTCCTAGAATTCACCCTTCATTTACCATATGCCTCATGTCAGCACATCTGTCCAGGACCAAGCAGGGTCTATTTCATCATTAGGATTTTTGTATGGCACTCGACCGCAAAGAGAGCAATTTTGAAAAATTTCTTAAAGAAAAACGGCTGCACAGGGCCTTTTGATTTTATCAGCATTGATGCTTCTAGAAGTCACTTTTCGTTCATCCTATGTCTCATGTGTGCACATCTGTCCTGGACCAAACAATGTCTACTTCATCATTTGGATTTTTGCATGGCGCTCGAACGCAAAGAGAGCAATTTTCAAGAAGACGGCTACTCAAAGCCCTTTGATTTTATCAACATTAATGCTCCTAGAATTCACCCTTCATTTACCATATGCCTCATGTCAGCACATCTGTCCAGGACCAAGCAGGGTCTATTTCATCATTAGGATTTTTGTATGGCACTCGACCGCAAAGAGAGCAATTTTGAAAAATTTCTAAAGTAAAAACGACTACTCAGGGAACTTTGATTTTATTACCATTGATGCTGCTAGAAGTCACGTTTCGTTCATCCTATGCCTCATGTGAGCACATCTGTCTAGGACCGAGCAGTGTCTACTTCATCATTTGGATTTTTGCATTGCGCTCGAACGCAAAGAGAGCAATTTTATCAGCATTAGTGCTCCTAGAAGTCGCCTTTCGTATAACGGATAGCTCATATCAGCACATCTGTCCAAGAACGAGCGGTGTCCACTTCATCATTAGGATTTTGTATGGCGCTCGACCGCAAAGAGAGCAATTTTCATAAATTTTTAAGAAAAAACGACTACTCAGGGCCCTTTGATTTTATCAGCATTAATGCTTCTAGAAGTCACCTTTCATTTACCATATGCCTCATGTCAGCACATCTCTCCAGGACCAAGCAGGGTCTATTTCACCATTAAGATTTTTGTATGGCACTTGACCGCAAATACTGTAAATTTTAAAAATTTCCTAACAAAAACGTCTACTTAGAACCCTTTAATTTTATCAGCATCAATGCTCCTAGAAGTAACCTTTCGTTCATCGTATGTCTCATGTCAACACATCTATCCAGGACCGAGCAGTGTCTACTTCATCATTAGGATTTTTGTATGGCACTCGACCGCAAAGAGAGCAATTTTCAAAACTTTTTTAAGGAAAAACGGCTACTCAGGGCCTTTTGATTTCATCAGCATTGATGCTGCTAGTAGTCACCTTTCGACTACGGTATGCCTTATGTCACCACATCTGTCCAGGACCGAGCTGGGTCCATTTCACCATTAAGATTTTTGTATGGCACTTGACCGCTAGTAGCGCTAATTTCAAAAATTTCCTTATAAAAACGGCTACTTAGGGCCCCTTGATTTTATCAGCATTAATGCTTCTAGAAGTCACCTTTCGTTTACGGTATGCCTTATGTCAGCACATCTGTCCAGGACCGAGCAGGGTCCATTTCACCATTAAGATTTTTGTATGGCACTTGACCGCAAGTAGCGTTAATTTCAAAAATGTCCTAATAAAAACGGCTACTTACCACCCTTTGATTTTATCAACATTAATGCTCCTAGAAGTCACCTTTAGTTCATCGTATGTCTCATGACAACACATCTGTTCAGGAACGAGCAGTATCTACTTCATCATTAGGATTTTTGTATGGCACTCGACCGCAAAGTGAGCAATTTTCATAAATTTTTAAGAAAAAGCGACTACTCAGGGCCCTTTGATTTTATCAGCATTAATGCTTCTAGAAGTCACCTTTCATTTACCATATGCCTCATGCCAGCACATCTGTCCAGGACCAAACAGGGTCTATTTCACCATTAAGATTTTTGTATGGCACTTGCCCGCAAATACTGTAAATTTTAAAAATTTCCTAACAAAAACGTCTACTTAGAACCCTTTGATTTTATCAGCATTAATGCTCCTAGAAGTGACCTTTAGTTCATCGTATGTCTCATGGCAACACATCTGTCCAGGACCGAGCAGTGTCTACTTCATCATTTGGATTTTTGCATGGCGCTCGAACGCAAAGAGAGCAATTTTTAAGAAGACGGCTACTCAAGGCCCGTTGATTTTATCAGCATTAATGCTTCTAGAAGTCGCCGTTTAGTTACCATATGCCTCGTGTCAGCACATCTGTCCAGGACCAAGCAGTGTCTACCTCATCATTATGATTTTTGTATGACGCTCGACCGCAAAGAGAGCAATTTTCAAAAGCTACTTAAGGAAAATTGGCTATTCATGGACCTTTGATTTTATCAGCATTAATGCCTCTAGAAGTCACCTTTCGTTTACGGTATGCCTTATGTCAGCACATCTGTCCAGGACCGAGCAGGGTTCATTTCACCATTAAGATTTTTGTATGGCACTTGACCGCAAGTAGCGTTAATTTCAAAAATCTATATATATAAAAATGAATTGTTCGTTTGTACGTTCATAACATGCGAACGTGAAGTCCGATTTGCTTGATTTTTTGGTATGTTTTCATTATTTGCCTGTAGAAGGTTTGTGTGAAATAATAATTTAAAAAAATTTCATTTAAAAAAAATTATTATTTTTGCATAACGGAAAACAGAGGAATCAAAGTAAATTGAAAAATAAATTTGACGTTTTAATTTTGAATTTCAATTTGACAATGGAAGTAAGTAAATTGTAAATGTCTTCCATTATTGCTTTGTTTTGACAAATTATTTTGACACACATAGAATTTTATTTTAAATTTTGAAAAACAATTAAAAATTATAAAAGGCTTAATGCCGATTAATTACTCTGTTTCGGGTGTGTCAAGTCCAAAACAGTGTTACGTATGACAGAAAATATGGAAGCGTTTAAAAGTGATGAGCAGCAAACCGAAGCGAATCAAGAAAAAGACGAAATGTGTTTTATTATAAACACTTATAAACATTATTTGTTTTTTTTTTAGTTATAATTATGCCGCGACCGAGACGTGGCGCCAATATTGGTCGTCGTACTCATAATACAAGACGAGTTGCATCTGTTAGAGCAGGTGAATCTGAAGCGGAACGTGAAGTGAGACTTGAACAGCAAAGAGAGCGTCAATCGAGATCGCGTTCTGCTCAAACAATCGAAGAACGATTCGCGAGTAATTCTTCGGATCGAGCGAGAATGAGTCGCAATCGCGCTGTTAGAAGTCGTGCCAATGACAATATTAATCAGCGAGTAATGCGTGCTGCTTTCAATTATGATAGTGAAGTTGACTATTGTTCTCTTCCATGCCTTTCAATCGGAACTATGACTAATGTCTGCGAACAGTGCAATGCATTGAAATTTCCATCGGAAACTCCTGGAATGTGTTGTGCAAATGGACAAGTAAAATTGCCTGTTTTGAATCCTCCTCCTGAGCCTTTGAGGTCATTAGTTTCTGGTTTGACTCCAGAATCGAATCATTTTTTGTCTAAAATACAGCAGTACAATTCATGTTTCCAAATGACGTCTTTCGGCGCCACAAATATAATCAGAGATGGATTCATGACTTTTAAGGTAATTACTGAACACGACACTAACAATGAGTTCTATCGTGAGATTGAATCAAATGTTTCATGTATGCAGATTCAAGGTCAAATCTATCATCGAATTGGATCGTTATTACCATGTTTGGATTCCAATCATTCCTTTTTGCAAATTTATTTCATGGGAAATTCAGATGTTGAAATTGAACGGCGTTGTGTGGTGGCACAAAATCCAAATGATAGTAATGCAGTGAGAAGAGGAATAATTGAAAGATTGCAGCAGTTTTTTCACGATGAAAATTGTTTGATCAAATTATTTCAAACTGCCCTTGATCAAATGCCTTCGGATTCTCATAGAATTGTTATTCGGGCCGATAAAGCACCTGGTGGAATTCATGCTGGAAGGTTAAACGCACCAACAATTGATGAAGTTGCCGTATTAATTGTGGATGAAGGAGCGAGCAGTCGAGATATTGTACTTCATCGTCGAGATCAAAGTGTTGTGCATGTTTCGGAAACTCATCGTTGTTATGATGCGTTGCAGTACCCAATTTTGTTTTGGCAAGGCGAGGATGGTTACCATTTCAATATTAAGATGAAACATCGTTTAACTGGTTAGTTACAATAAAATGCATCACACATTTTGTGAATTATTGATACTTAATATTCGCATTTATTTCAGGCTTGGAAACAGCAAAAAAAGTTAGTGCGATGAACTATTATTCGTACAGATTAATGGTTCGGCTGAACGAAATTAATCATATATTGAATTGTAGAAGGCTTTGCAACCAATTTATAGTTGATGTTTACGCTAAAATTGAGTCTGAACGATTGAATTTTATTCGATTTAATCAGAAAAAGTTAAAATCCGAACAATATATTCATTTGCGCGATGCAATTCAGAATGATGGGAATATCAACGATATTGGCCAAATGACAATATTACCAGCAACATATACTGGAAGTCCACGACACATGCACGAGTACGCGCAAGACGCAATGACGTACGTTCGGCATTATCATCGACCCGATTTATTTATTACTTTCACCTGTAATCCTCAATGGAATGAAATAAAGCAATATATGTTTCATGGTCAAAGTGCTTCTGATCGCCACGATATTGTTGCGCGTGTGTTCAAGCAAAAATTGAAAACGCTTATGGATTTTATTGTCAAACAACAAGTGTTTGGAAAAGTTCAATGTTGGATGTATTCTGTGGAATGGCAGAAAAGAGGACTTCCGCATGCACATATTTTGGTTTGGTTAGTTGATAAAATTACGCCAAATGAAATTGATAGCGTAATATCAGCCGAAATTCCTAATCCAATCATTGATCCAGGACTGTTTGAATCAGTTACGAAGCACATGATTCATGGACCATGTGGGGCATTAAATGTCAACTCACCGTGCATGGCTGAAGGAAAATGCACAAAACGGTACCCAAGAGCATTAATAGCGGAAACAATTTCTGGTAATGATGGTTATCCGTTATATCGTAGACGTTCACCTGAAGATGATGGCGAAACAGTTATGGTGAAATGCAAAAATCAAGACATTAAAATTGACAATCGTTGGATCGTTCCATATTCGCCGCTATTATCCAAAACTTTTGGTGCTCATATAAATGTTGAGTATTGTAACTCAGTAAAATCCATCAAGTACATATGCAAATATGTTAACAAAGGAAGTGATTTGGCCTATTTTGGAATTGCTGGGGATAAAAGTGATGAAATCACTTCATATCAATTAGGCCGTTATATTAGTACAAATGAAGCAATATGGCGAATTTTTTCATTTGCAATACACGAAAGGTATCCAAATGTACTGCACTTGGCAGTTCATCTTCAGAATGGTCAACGTGTGTACTTCACACCTGAGAATGCGGCGCAACGAGCAGAACAGCCACCGAAAACAACGTTGACTTCATTTTTTGATATGTGCAGAAATGACGAATTTGCTAAAATGTTATTGTATTCTGAAGTGCCACGATATTTCACATGGAATGAATCTGCGAAAGTTTTTCAAAGACGGAAACAAGGGCAACCAGTACGAGGCCATCCAAATGTATTTTCTACAGAAGCATTGGGTCGTGTGTATACCGTTCATCCAAATCATTATGAATGTTTTTATTTGCGTTTATTATTGATTAACGTTCGTGGTCCTACGTCATTTGAAGATTTAAGAACAGTCGATGGTGAATTGTGTGCGACTTATCGGCAAGCATGCCAGCGTTTGAATCTACTTGAAGATGATATGCATTGGGAAGCTACACTTGCTGATTCCGTAATTTCATCATCTCCACATCAAATACGAACATTATTTGCAATTATAATATCTACATGCAGTCCATCAAATCCATTTGAAATATGGCATAAATTTCGTGATGACATGACGGAAGACATTTTACTTAGAGTGCGACGTTCAGTTTCAAATCCTGAATTAGAAATCACACCGGAAATGCATAACGAAGCTTTGATTTTGATTGAAGACATGTGTATAATGATTGCAAACAAAATATTAGTGCAGTTAGGAATGATAGCGCCTAATCGTGCAGTTCATGATGTTATTAATCAAGAAATGCATCGTGAACAACAATATGATCGTAATCAATTGAGAACATTTGTGCAGTTAAAAGTTCCACAATTGAATAGTCAAC
Organism: Thecophora atra; assembly: GCA_937620795.1. Lineage (NCBI taxonomy): Eukaryota > Metazoa > Arthropoda > Insecta > Diptera > Conopidae > Thecophora > Thecophora atra. The sequence goes on from OW569398.1 coordinate 69,708,960, forward strand.
AGAAATATGCTTATGACAAAATCATGGAAGGTGTGAACAATGAAGGAGGTGGATTTTACTTTATTGATGCACCAGGAGGCACTGGAAAAACATTTTTGCTGTCATTGATTCTGGCAACCATACGATCGGATAATAAAATTGCTCTTGCAGTTGCTTCATCTGGAATTGCTGCTACCTTATTAGACGGTGGTCGAACTGCGCATTCTGCACTTAAATTGCCTTTGAATATAACAACGATTGAATCTCCTACGTGCAACATTTCCAAAACGTCGGCAATGGCAAAAGTTTTGCAGCAGTGTAAAATAATCGTATGGGACGAATGTACAATGGCTCACAAAAGATCATTAGAAGCATTAAATCGAACCATGCAAGATCTTCGAGGAAATGAAAGACTTTTTGGTGGCGCCTTTATATTGTTATCAGGTGATTTTAGGCAAACTTTACCTGTCATTCCACGATCTACTGCTGCTGATGAGCTAAACGCATGTTTGAAGTCTTCAGTTTTGTGGAAATATGTTAAAACATTGCGTCTTAATCAAAATGTACGTGTACAATTGCAAAATGATCCTTCTGCAGCTGAATTTTCAAAACAACTTTTGGAAATTGGGAATGGTAAAGTTGCAGTCGATAAATCAACCGGATTAATAACATTACCAAGCAATTTTTGTAATATCACTCAATCGAAAAAGGAACTGGTTCAACGTGTGTTTCCAAATATATTGCAGAAGTACAGGAATCATGATTGGTTGAGCGAACGCGCAATATTGGCAGGAAAAAATAAAGACGTGAACGATTTAAATGCAAGTATTTTGCAAGAAATAGATGGCCAATTTTTTGCATACAAATCAGTGGATACGATAATAAATGAAGATGAGGTAGTGAACTATCCTACTGAATTTTTGAATTCACTTGATTTGCCAGGCTTGCCACCACATTATTTGGCATTGAAAGAGGGAGCACCGATAATAATGCTCCGAAATATAAATCAACCACGGCTTTGTAATGGCACCAGACTTTCCGTGAAAAAACTGATGGCCAATTTAATTGAAGCAACTATTCTGAGTGGTAAATATAGAGGCGAAAACGTTCTAATCCCCCGAATTCCAATGATTCCATCAGATATGCCATTTGAATTTAAACGGCTTCAATTTCCTGTCCGTCTTGCCTTCGCTATAACCATTAATAAAGCTCAAGGTCAGACTTTGAATATTTGTGGCTTAGATTTGGAGCAACCTGTTTTCTCGCATGGACAACTGTATGTTGGTTGTTCACGTTGTGGTAAACCCTCTGCATTATTTATAAACACAAAAGATGGAAAAACTAAAAACGTTGTTTATCAAAGAGCATTAAGTTAATTTTTAAAGTATTTTCATTTTCGACCTTTTTATTTGAAAATAAATTATTGTAAGAAATTGATTGTGGATGAGTTTTACTGAAAATTGAAAAGAAATTTCGCAAGTTTCTTTTGTGTATTCGCCCTGTGAAGCGGGCGAAGGTTTCGCTATCTTTTATTATAATTATAAATTTTCATAAATATCTTCTTATTATGTACAGAAAATATCTTATATATAAGAATTAATGTGGATTAATTAATCTATATATACGTTTAGGCGCCAGACAGACAAACAAGAAACATTGTTTATCCACGTGCATTAGAATAATTTTAGCAGTATTATCTAGACAATCTTTTATATTTTCTTTTTCTAAACAAGTTAGAAAACAACAAACTTTATCTTTTTTTAACATTTTTAGTGGGGCAGCAAAGCGCACCGGGGCAAAGCTAGTGTCCTAATAAAAACGGCTACTTAGGACCCTTTGATTTTATCAGCATTAATGCTCCTAGAAGTCACCTTTAGTTCATCGTATGTCTCATGTCAACACATCTGTCCAGGACCGAGCAGTGTCTACTTCATCATTAGGATTTTTGTATGGCGCTCAACCGCAAAGAGAGCAATTTTCATAAATTTTTAAGTAAAAACGACTACTCAGGGCCCTTTGATTTTATCACCATTGATGCTGCTAGAAGTCACGTTTCGTTCATCCTATGCCTCATGTGAGCACATCTGTCTAGGACCGAGCAGTGTCTACTTCATCATTTGGATTTTTGTATGGCGCTCGAACGCAAAGAGAGCCATTTTCAAGAAGACGGCTACTCAAGGCCCTTTGATTTTATCAGCATTAATGCTTCTAGAAGTCACCGTTTGCCTCATGTCAGCACATCTGTCCAGGACCAAGCAATGTCTATTTAAACATTAAGATTTTTGTATGGCACTTGACTGCAAGTAGCGCTAATTTCGTAAATTTCCTAATAAAAACTAGAATTCACCCTTCATTTACCATATGCCTCATGTCAGCACATCTGTCCAGGACCAAGGAGGGTCTATTTCATCATTAGGATTTTTGTATGGCACTCGACCGCAAAGAGAGCAATTTTGAAAAATTTCTTAAAGAAAAACGGCTACACAGGGCCTTTTGATTTTATCAGCATTGATGCTTCTAGAAGTCACTTTTCGTTCATCCTATGTCTCATGTGTGCACATCTGTCCTGGACCGAGCAATGTCTACTGCATCATTTGGGTTTTTGCATGGCGCTCGAACGCAAAGATAGCAATTTTCAAGAAGACGGCTACTCAAGGCCCTTTGATTTTATCAGCATTAATGCTTCTAGAAGTCACCGTTTATTTACAATATGCCTCATGTCAGCACATCTGTCCAGGACCGAGCAGTGTCCACTTCATCATTAGGATTTTTGTATGGCGCTCAACCGAAAAGAGAGCAATTTTCATAAATTTTTAAGTAAAAACGACCACTCAGGGCCCTTTGATTTTATCACCATTGATGCTGCTAGAAGTCACGTTTCGTTCATCCTATGCCTCATGTGAGCACATCTGTCTAGGACCGAGCAGTGTCTACTTCAGCATTTGGATTTTTGCATTGCGCTCGAACGCAAAGAGATCAATTTTATCAGCATTAGTGCTCCTAGTAGTCACCTTTCGTCTACGGTATGCCTTATGTCAGCACATCTGTCCAGGACCGAGCTGGGTCAATTTCACCATTAAGGTTTTTGTATGGCACTTGACCGCAAGTAGCGTTAATTTCAAAAATTTCCTAATAAAAACGGCTACTCAGGGCACCTTGGTTTTATCAGCATTAATGCTCCTAGAATTCACCCTTCATTTACCATATGCCTCATGTCAGCACATCTGTCCAAGATCAAGCAGGGTCTATTTCATCATTAGGATTTTTGTATGGCACTCGACCGCAAAGAGAGCAATTTTGAAAAATTTCTTAAAGAAAAACGGCTACACAGAGCCTTTTGATTTTATCAGCATTGATGCTTCTAGAAGTCACTTTTCGTTCATCCTATGTCTTATGTGTGCACATCTGTCCTGGACCGAGCAATGTCTACTTCATCATTTGGATTTTTGCATGGCGCTCGAACGCAAAGAGAGCAATTTTCAAGAAGACGGCTACTCAAGGCCCTTTGATTTTATCAGCATTAATGCTTCTAGAAGTCACCGTTCATTTACCATATGCCTCATGTCAGCACATCTGTCCAGGACCAAGCAATGTCTATTTAAACATTAAGATTTTTGTATGGCACTTGACCGCAAGTAGCGCTAATTTCGTAAATTTCCTAATAAAAACGGCTACTCAGGACCCTTTGACTTTTTCAGCACTAATGCTCCTAGAAATCGCCTTTCGTTTGCTGGATGGCTCATATCAGCACACCTGTCCAGGACCGAGCAGTGTCCACTTCATCATTAGGATTTTTGTATGGCGCTCAACCGCAAAGAGAACAATTTTCATAAGTTTTTAAGTAAAAACGACTACTCAGGGCCCTTTGATTTTATCACCATTGATGCTGCTAAAAGTCACGTTTCGTTCATCCTATGCCTCATGTGAGCACATCTGTCTAGGACCGAGCAGTGTCTACTTCATCATTTGGATTTTTGCATTGCGCTCGAACGCAAAGAGAGCAATTTTATCAGCATTAGTGCTCCTAGAAGTCGCCTTTCGTATGACGGATAGCTCATATCAGCACATCTGTCCAAGAACGAGCGGTGTCCACTTCATCATTAGGATTTTTGTATGGCGCTCGACCGCAAAGTGAGCAATTTTCAAAAATTTTTTAAGGAAAAATGGCTACTCAGGGCCTTTTGATTTTATCAGCATTGATGCTTCTAGAAGTCACTTTTCGTTCATCCTATGTCTCATGTGTGCACATCTGTCCTGGTGCGAGCAATGTCTACTTCATCATTTGGATTTTTGCATGGCGCTCGAACGCAAAGATAGCAATTTTCAAGAAGACGGCTACTCAAGGCCCTTTGATTTTATCAGCATTAATGCTTCTAGAAGTCACCGTTTATTTACCATATGCCTCATGTCAGCACATCTGTCCAGGACCAAGCAGTGTCTACTTCACCATTATGATTTTTGTATAACGCTCGACGGCAAAGAGCAATTTTCAAAAGCTTCTTAAGGAAAATTGGCTATTCAGGGACCTTTGATTTTATCAGCATTGATGCTCCTAGAAGTCACCTTTCGTCTACGGTATGCCTTATGTCAGCACATCTGTCCAGGACCGAGCTGGGTCAATTTCACCATTAAGATTTTTGTATGGCACTTGACCGCAAGTAGCGTTAATTTCAAAAATTTCCTAATAAAAACGGCTACTCAGGGCACCTTGATTTTATCAGCATTAATGCTCCTAGAATTCACCCTTCATTTACCATATGCCTCATGTCAGCACATCTGTCCAGGACCAAGCAGGGTCTATTTCATCATTAGGATTTTTGTATGGCACTCGACCGCAAAGAGAGCAATTTTGAAAAATTTCTTAAAGAAAAACGGCTACACAGGGCCTTTTGATTTTATCAGCATTGATGCTTCTAGAAGTCACTTTTCGTTCATCCTATGTCTCATGTGTGCACATCTGTCCTGGACCGAGCAATGTCTACTTCATCATTTGGATTTTTGCATGGCGCTCGAACGCAAAGATAGCAATTTTCAAGAAGACGGCTACTCAAGGCCCTTTGATTTTATCAGCTTTAATGCTTCTAGAAGTCACCGTTTATTTACCATATGCCTCATGTCAGCACATCTGTCCAGGACCAAGCAGTGTCTACTTCATCATTACGATTTTTGTATAACGCTCGACGGCAAAGAGCAATTTTCAAAAGCTTCTTAAGGAAAATTGGCTATTCAGGGACCTTTGATTTTATCAGCATTGATGCTCCTAGAAGTCACCTTTCGTCTACGGTATGCCTTATGTCAGCACATCTGGCCAGGACCGAGCTGGGTCAATTTCACCATTAAGATTTTTGTATGGCACTTGACCGCAAGTAGCGTTAATTTCAAAAATTTCCTAATAAAAACGGCTACTCAGGGCACCTTGATTTTATCAGCATTAATGCTCCTAGAATTCACCCTTCATTTACCATATGCCTCATGTCAGCACATCTGTCCAGGACCAAGCAGGGTCTATTTCATCATTAGGATCTTTGTATGGCACTCGACCGCAAAGAGAGCAATTTTGAAAAATTTCTTAAAGAAAAACGGCTACACAGGGCCTTTTGATTTTATCAGCATTGATGCTTCTAGAAGTCACTTTTCGTTCATCCTATGTCTCATGTGTGCACATCTGTCCTGGACCGAGCCATGTCTACTTCATCATTTGGATTTTTGCATGGCGCTCGAACGCAAAGATAGCAATTTTCAAGAAGACGGCTACTCAAGGCCCTTTGATTTTATCAGCATTAATGCTTCTAGAAGTCACCGTTTATTTACCATATGCCTCATGTCAGCACATCTGTCCAGGACCAAGCAGTGTCTACTTCACCATTATGATTTTTGTATAACGCTCGACGGCAAAGAGCAATTTTCAAAAGCTTCTTAAGGAAAATTGGCTATTCAGGGACCTTTGATTTTATCAGCATTGATGCTCCTAGAAGTCACCTTTCGTCTACGGTATGCCTTATGTCAGCACATCTGTCCAGGACCGAGCTGGGTCAATTTCACCATTAAGATTTTTGTATGGCACTTGACCGCAAGTAGCGTTAATTTCAAAAATTTCCTAATAAAAACGGCTACTCAGGGCACCTTGATTTTATCAGCATTAATGCTCCTAGAATTCACCCTTCATTTACCATATGCCTCATGTCAGCACATCTGTCCAGGACCAAGCAGGGTCTATTTCATCATTAGGATTTTTGTATGGCACTCGACCGCAAAGAGAGCAATTTTGAAAAATTTCTTAAAGAAAAACGGCTACACAGGGCCTTTTGATTTTATCAGCATTGATGCTTCTAGAAGTCACTTTTCGTTCATCCTATGTCTCATGTGTGCACATCTGTCCTGGACCGAGCAATGTCTACTTCATCATTTGGATTTTTGCATGGCGCTCGAACGCAAAGATAGCAATTTTCAAGAAGACGGCTACTCAAGGCCCTTTGATTTTATCAGCTTTAATGCTTCTAGAAGTCACCGTTTATTTACCATATGCCTCATGTCAGCACATCTGTCCAGGACCAAGCAGTGTCTACTTCATCATTATGATTTTTGTATAACGCTCGACGGCAAAGAGCAATTTTCAAAAGCTTCTTAAGGAAAATTGGCTATTCAGGGACCTTTGATTTTATCAGCATTGATGCTCCTAGAAGTCACCTTTCGTCTACGGTATGCCTTATGTCAGCACATCTGGCCAGGACCGAGCTGGGTCAATTTCACCATTAAGATTTTTGTATGGCACTTGACCGCAAGTAGCGTTAATTTCAAAAATTTCCTAATAAAAACGGCTACTCAGGGCACCTTGATTTTATCAGCATTAATGCTCCTAGAATTCACCCTTCATTTACCATATGCCTCATGTCAGCACATCTGTCCAGGACCAAGCAGGGTCTATTTCATCATTAGGATCTTTGTATGGCACTCGACCGCAAAGAGAGCAATTTTGAAAAATTTCTTAAAGAAAAACGGCTACACAGGGCCTTTTGATTTTATCAGCATTGATGCTTCTAGAAGTCACTTTTCGTTCATCCTATGTCTCATGTGTGCACATCTGTCCTGGACCGAGCCATGTCTACTTCATCATTTGGATTTTTGCATGGCGCTCGAACGCAAAGATAGCAATTTTCAAGAAGACGGCTACTCAAGGCCCTTTGATTTTATCAGCATTAATGCTTCTAGAAGTCACCGTTTATTTACCGTATACCTCATGTCAGCACATCTGTCCAGGACCAAGCAGTGTCTACTTCATCATTATGATTTTTGTATAACGCTCGACGGCAAAGAGCAATTTTCAAAAGCTCCTTAAGGAAAATTGGCTATTCAGGGACCTTTGATTTTATCAGCATTGATGCTCCTAGAAGTCACCTTTCGTCTACGGTATGCCTTATGTCAGCACATCTGTCCAGGACCGAGCTGGGTCAATTTCACCATTAAGATTTTTGTATGGCACTTGACCGCAAGTAGCGTTAATTTCAAAAATTTCTTAAAGAAAAACGGCTACACAGGGCCTTTTGATTTTATCAGCATTGATGCTTCTAGAAGTCACTTTTCGTTCATCCTATGTCTCATGTGTGCACATCTGTCCTGGACCGAGCAATGTCTACTTCATCATTTGACGGCTACTCAAGGCCCTTTGATTTTCACCCTTCATTTACCATATGCCTCATGTCAGCACATCTGTCCAGGACCAAGCAGGGTCTATTTCATCATTAGGATTTTTGTATGGCACTCGACCGCAAAGAGAGCAATTTTGAAAAATTTCTAAAGTAAAAACGACTACTCAGGGAACTTTGATTTTATTACCATTGATGCTGCTAGAAGTCACGTTTCGTTCATCCTATGCCTCATATGTGCACATCTGTCTAGGACCGAGCAGTGTCTACTTCATCATTTGGATTTTTGCATTGCGCTCGAACGCAAAGACAGCAATTTTATCAGCATTAGTGCTCCTAGAAGTCGCCTTTCGTATGACGGATAGCTCATATCAGCACATCTGTCCAAGAACGAGCGGTGTCCACTTCATCATTAGGATTTTGTATGGCGCTCGACCGCAAAGAGAGCAATTTTCATAAATTTTTAAGAAAAAACGACTACTCAGGGCCCTTTGATTTTATCAGCATTAATGCTTCTAGAAGTCACCTTTCATTTACCATATGCCTCATGTCAGCACATCTGTCCAGGACCAAGCAGGGTCTATTTCACCATTAAGATTTTTGTATGGCACTTGACCGCAAATACTGTAAATTTTAAAAATTTCCTAACAAAAACGTCTACTTAGAACCCTTTGATTTTATCAGCATCAATGCTCCTAGAAGTAACCTTTCGTTCATCGTATGTCTCATGTCAATACATCTATCCAGGACCGAGCAGTGTCTACTTCATCATTAGGATTTTTGTATGGCACTCGACCGCAAAGAGAGCAATTTTCAAAACTTTTTTAAGGAAAAACGGCTACTCAGGGCCTTTTGATTTCATCAGCATTGATGCTGCTAGTAGTCACCTTTCGTCTACGGTATGCCTTATGTCACCACATCTGTCCAGGACCGAGCTGGGTCCATTTCACCATTAAGATTTTTGTATGGCACTTGACCGCTAGTAGCGCTAATTTCAAAAATTTCCTTATAAAAACGGCTACTTAGGGCCCCTTGATTTTATCAGCATTAATGCTTCTAGAAGTCACCTTTCGTTTACGGTATGCCTTATGTCAGCACATCTGTCCAGGACCGAGCAGGGTCCATTTCACCATTAAGATTTTTGTATGGCACTTGACCGCAAGTAGCGTTAATTTCAAAAATGTCCTAATAAAAACGGCTACTTACCACCCTTTGATTTTATGAACATTAATGCTCCTAGAAGTCACCTTTAGTTCATCGTATGTCTCATGACAACACATCTGTTCAGGAACGAGCAGTATCTACTTCATCATTAGGATTTTTGTATGGCACTCGACCGCAAAGTGAGCAATTTTCATAAATTTTTAAGAAAAAGCGACTACTCAGGGCCCTTTGATTTTATCAGCATTAATGCTTCTAGAAGTCACCTTTCATTTACCATATGCCTCATGCCAGCACATCTGTCCAGGACCAAACAGGGTCTATTTCACCATTAAGATTTTTGTATGGCACTTGCCCGCAAATACTATAAATTTTAAAAATTTCCTAACAAAAACATCTACTTAGAACCCTTTGATTTTATCAGCATCAATGCTCCTAGAAGTAACCTTTCGTTTATCGTATGTCTCATGTCAACACATCTATCCAGGACCGAGCAGTATCTACTTCATCATTAGGATTTTTGTATGGTACTCGACCGCAAAGTGAGCAATTTTCAAAAATTTTTTAAGATAAAACGGCTACTCAGGGCCTTTTGATTTCATCAGCATTGATGCTGCTAGTAGTCACCTTTCGTCTACGGTATGCCTTATGTCACCACATCTGTCCAGGACCGAGCTGGGTCCATTTCACCATTAAGATTTTTGTATGGCACTTGACCGCTAGTAGCGCTAATTTCAAAAATTTCCTTATAAAAACGGCTACTTAGGGCCCCTTGATTTTATCAGCATTAATGCTTCTAGAAGTCACCTTTCGTTTACGGTATGCCTTATGTCAGCACATCTGTCCAGGACCGAGCAGGGTCCATTTCACCATTAAGATTTTTGTATGGCACTTGACCGCAAGTAGCGTTAATTTCAAAAATGTCCTAATAAAAACGGCTACTTAGGACCCTTTGATTTTATCAGCATTAATGCTCCTAGAATTCACCCTTCATTTACCATATGCCTCATGTCAGCACATCTGTCCAGGACCAAGCAGGGTCTATTTCATCATTAGGATTTTTGTATGGCACTCGACCGCAAAGAGAGCAATTTTGAAAAATTTCTTAAAGAAAAACGGCTACACAGGGTCTTTTGATTTTATCAGCATTGATGCTTCTAGAAGTCACTTTTCGTTCATCCTATGTCTCATGTGTGCACATCTGTCCTGGACCGAGCAATGTCTACTTCATCATTTGGATTTTTGCATGGCGCTCGAACGCAAAGATAGCAATTTTCAAGAAGACGGCTACTCAAGGCCCTTTGATTTTATCAGCTTTAATGCTTCTAGAAGTCACCGTTTATTTAGCATATGCCTCATGTCAGCACATCTGTCCAGGACCAAGCAGTGTCTACTTCATCATTATGATTTTTGTATAACGCTCGACGGCAAAGAGCAATTTTCAAAAGCTTCTTAAGGAAAATTGGCTATTCAGGGACCTTTGATTTTATCAGCATTGATGCTCCTAGAAGTCACCTTTCGTCTACGGTATGGCTTATGTCAGCACATCTGGCCAGGACCGAGCTGGGTCAATTTCACCATTAAGATTTTTGTATGGCACTTGACCGCAAGTAGCGTTAATTTCAAAAATTTCCTAATAAAAACGGCTACTCAGGGCACCTTGATTTTATCAGCATTAATGCTCCTAGAATTCACCCTTCATTTACCATATGCCTCATGTCAGCACATCTGTCCAGGACCAAGCAGGGTCTATTTCATCATTAGGATCTTTGTATGGCACTCGACCGCAAAGAGAGCAATTTTGAAAAATTTCTTAAAGAAAAACGGCTACACAGGGCCTTTTGATTTTATCAGCATTGATGCTTCTAGAAGTCACTTTTCGTTCATCCTATGTCTCATGTGTGCACATCTGTCCTGGACCGAGCAATGTCTACTTCATCATTTGGATTTTTGCATGGCGCTCGAACGCAAAGATAGCAATTTTCAAGAAGACGGCTACTCAAGGCCCTTTGATTTTATCAGCATTAATGCTTCTAGAAGTCACCGTTTATTTACCGTATGCCTCATGTCAGCACATCTGTCCAGGACCAAGCAGTGTCTACTTCATCATTATGATTTTTGTATAACGCTCGACGGCAAAGAGCAATTTTCAAAAGCTCCTTAAGGAAAATTGGCTATTCAGGGACCTTTGATTTTATCAGCATTGATGCTCCTAGAAGTCACCTTTCGTCTACGGTATGCCTTATGTCAGCACATCTGTCCAGGACCGAGCTGGGTCAATTTCACCATTAAGATTTTTGTATGGCACTTGACCGCAAGTAGCGTTAATTTCAAAAATTTCCTAATAAAAACGGCTACTCAGGGCACCTTGATTTTATCAGCATTAATGCTCCTAGAATTCACCCTTCATTTACCATATGCCTCATGTCAGCACATCTGTCCAGGACCAAGCAGGGTCTATTTCATCATTAGGATTTTTGTATGGCACTCGACCGCAAAGAGAGCAATTTTGAAAAATTTCTTAAAGAAAAACGGCTACACAGGGCCTTTTGATTTTATCAGCATTGATGCTTCTAGAAGTCACTTTTCGTTCATCCTATGTCTCATGTGTGCACATCTGTCCTGGACCGAGCAATGTCTACTTCATCATTTGACGGCTACTCAAGGCCCTTTGATTTTCACCCTTCATTTACCATATGCCTCATGTCAGCACATCTGTCCAGGACCAAGCAGGGTCTATTTCATCATTAGGATTTTTGTATGGCACTCGACCGCAAAGAGAGCAATTTTGAAAAATTTCTAAAGTAAAAACGACTACTCAGGGAACTTTGATTTTATTACCATTGATGCTGCTAGAAGTCACGTTTCGTTCATCCTATGCCTCATGTGAGCACATCTGTCTAGGACCGAGCAGTGTCTACTTCATCATTTGGATTTTTGCATTGCGCTCGAACGCAAAGACAGCAATTTTATCAGCATTAGTGCTCCTAGAAGTCGCCTTTCGTATGACGGATAGCTCATATCAGCACATCTGTCCAAGAACGAGCGGTGTCCACTTCATCATTAGGATTTTGTATGGCGCTCGACCGCAAAGAGAGCAATTTTCATAAATTTTTAAGAAAAAACGACTACTCAGGGCCCTTTGATTTTATCAGTATTAATGCTTCTAGAAGTCACCTTTCATTTACCATATGCCTCATGTCAGCACATCTCTCCAGGACCAAGCAGGGTCTATTTCACCATTAAGATTTTTGTATGGCACTTGACCGCAAATACTGTAAATTTTAAAAATTTCCTAACAAAAACGTCTACTTAGAACCCTTTGATTTTATCAGCATCAATGCTCCTAGAAGTAACCTTTCGTTCATCGTATGTCTCATGTCAACACATCTATCCAGGACCGAGCAGTGTCTACTTCATCATTAGGATTTTTGTATGGCACTCGACCGCAAAGAGTGCAATTTTCAAAACTTTTTTAAGGAAAAACGGCTACTCAGGGCCTTTTGATTTCATCAGCATTGATGCTGCTAGTAGTCACCTTTCGTCTACGGTATGCCTTATGTCACCACATCTGTCCAGGACCGAGCTGGGTCCATTTCACCATTAAGATTTTTGTATGGCACTTGACCGCTAGTAGCGCTAATTTCAAAAATTTCCTTATAAAAACGGCTACTTAGGGCCCCTTGATTTTATCAGCATTAATGCTTCTAGAAGTCACCTTTCGTTTACGGTATGCCTTATGTCAGCACATCTGTCCAGGACCGAGCAGGGTCCATTTCACCATTAAGATTTTTGTATGGCACTTGACCGCAAGTAGCGTTAATTTCAAAAATGTCCTAATAAAAACGGCTACTTACCACCCTTTGATTTTATCAACATTAATGCTCCTAGAAGTCACCTTTAGTTCATCGTATGTCTCATGACAACACATCTGTTCAGGAACGAGCAGTATCTACTTCATCATTAGGATTTTTGTATGGCACTCGACCGCAAAGTGAGCAATTTTCATAAATTTTTAAGAAAAAACGACTACTCAGGGCCCTTTGATTTTATCAGCATTAATGCTTCTAGAAGTCACCTTTCATTTACCATATGCCTCATGCCAGCACATCTGTCCAGGACCAAACAGGGTCTATTTCACCATTAAGATTTTTGTATGGCACTTGCCCGCAAATACTATAAATTTTTTAAAATTTCCTAACAAAAACATCTACTTAGAACCCTTTGATTTTATCAGCATCAATGCTCCTAGAAGTAACCTTTCGTTTATCGTATGTCTCATGTCAACACATCTATCCAGGACCGAGCAGTATCTACTTCATCATTAGGATTTTTGTATGGTACTCGACCGCAAAGTGAGCAATTTTCAAAAATTTTTTAAGATAAAACGGCTACTCAGGGCCTTTTGATTTCATCAGCATTGATGCTGCTAGTAGTCACCTTTCGTCTACGGTATGCCTTATGTCACCACATCTGTCCAGGACCGAGCTGGGTCCATTTCACCATTAAGATTTTTGTATGGCACTTGACCGCTAGTAGCGCTAATTTCAAAAATTTCCTTATAAAAACGGCTACTTAGGGCCCCTTGATTTTATCAGCATTAATGCTTCTAGAAGTCACCTTTCGTTTACGGTATGCCTTATGTCAGCACATCTGTCCAGGACCGAGCAGGGTCCATTTCACCATTAAGATTTTTGTATGGCACTTGACCGCAAGTAGCGTTAATTTCAAAAATGTCCTAATAAAAACGGCTACTTAGGACCCTTTGATTTTATCAGCATTAATGCTCCTAGAATTCACCCTTCATTTACCATATGCCTCATGTCAGCACATCTGTCCAGGACCAAGCAGGGTCTATTTCATCATTAGGATTTTTGTATGGCACTCGACCGCAAAGAGAGCAATTTTGAAAAATTTCTTAAAGAAAAACGGCTACACAGGGCCTTTTGATTTTATCAGCATTGATGCTTCTAGAAGTCACTTTTCGTTCATTCTATGTCTCATGTGTGCACATCTTTCCTGGACCGAGCAATGTCTACTTCATCATTTGGATTTTTGCATGGCGCTCGAACACAAAGATAGCAATTTTCAAGAAGACGGCTACTCAAGGCCCTCTGATTTTATCAGCATTAATGCTTCTAGAAGTCACCGTTTATTTACAATATGCCTCATGTCAGCACATCTGTCCAGGACCAAGCAATGTCTATTTAAACATTAAGATTTTTGTATGGCACTTGACCGCAAGTAGCGCTAATTTCGTAAATTTCCTAATAAAAACGGCTACTCAGGACCCTTTGACTTTTTCAGCACTAATGCTCCTAGAAATCGCGTTTCGTTTGCTGGATGGCTCATATCAGCACATCTGTCCAGGACCGAGCAGTGTCCACTTCATCATTAGGATTTTTGTATGGCGCTCAACCGCAAAGAGAGCAATTTTCATAAATTTTTAAGTAAAAACGACTACTCAGGGCCCTTTGATTTTATCACCATTGATGCTGCTAGAAGTTACGTTTCGTTCATCCTATGCCTCATGTGAGCACATCTGTCTAGGACCGAGCAGTGTCTACTTCATCATTTGGATTTTTGCATTGCGCTCGAACGCAAAGAGAGCAATTTTATCAGCATTAGTACTCCTAGAAGTCGCCTTTCGTATGACGGATACCTCATATCAGCACATCTGTCCAAGAACGAGCGGTGTCCACTTCATCATAAGGATTTTTGTATGGCACTCGACCGCAAAGAGAGCAATTTTCAAAACTTTTTTAAGGAAAAACGGCTACTCAGGGCCTTTTGATTTCATCAGCATTGATGCTGCTAGTAGTCACCTTTCGTCTACGGTATGCCTTATGTCACCACATCTGTCCAGGACCGAGCTGGGTCCATTTCACCATTAAGATTTTTGTATGGCACTTGACCGCTAGTAGCGCTAATTTCAAAAATTTCCTTATAAAAACGGCTACTTAGGGCCCCTTGATTTTATCAGCATTAATGCTTCTAGAAGTCACCTTTCGTTTACGGTATGCCTTATGTCAGCACATCTGTCCAGGACCGAGCAGGGTCCACTTCATCATTAGGATTTTTGTATGGCACTCGACCGCAAAGAGAGCAATTTTCAAAACTTTTTTAAGGAAAAACGGCTACTCAGGGCCTTTTGATTTCATCAGCATTGATGCTGCTAGTAGTCACCTTTCGTCTACGGTATGCCTTATGTCACCACATCTGTCCAGGACCGAGCTGGGTCCATTTCACCATTAAGATTTTTGTATGGCACTTGACCGCTAGTAGCGCTAATTTCAAAAATGTCCTAATAAAAACGGCTACTTACCACCCTTTGATTTTATCAACATTAATGCTCCTAGAAGTCACCTTTAGTTCATCGTATGTCTCATGACAACACATCTGTTCAGGAACGAGCAGTATCTACTTCATCATTAGGATTTTTGTATGGCACTCGACCGCAAAGTGAGCAATTTTCATAAATTTTTAAGAAAAAACGACTACTCAGGGCCCTTTGATTTTATCAGCATTAATGCTTCTAGAAGTCACCTTTCATTTACCATATGCCTCATGCCAGCACATCTGTCCAGGACCAAACAGGGTCTATTTCACCATTAAGATTTTTGTATGGCACTTGCCCGCAAATACTATAAATTTTTTAAAATTTCCTAACAAAAACATCTACTTAGAACCCTTTGATTTTATCAGCATCAATGCTCCTAGAAGTAACCTTTCGTTTATCGTATGTCTCATGTCAACACATCTATCCAGGACCGAGCAGTATCTACTTCATCATTAGGATTTTTGTATGGTACTCGACCGCAAAGTGAGCAATTTTCAAAAATTTTTTAAGATAAAACGGCTACTCAGGGCCTTTTGATTTCATCAGCATTGATGCTGCTAGTAGTCACCTTTCGTCTACGGTATGCCTTATGTCACCACATCTGTCCAGGACCGAGCTGGGTCCATTTCACCATTAAGATTTTTGTATGGCACTTGACCGCTAGTAGCGCTAATTTCAAAAATTTCCTTATAAAAACGGCTACTTAGGGCCCCTTGATTTTATCAGCATTAATGCTTCTAGAAGTCACCTTTCGTTTACGGTATGCCTTATGTCAGCACATCTGTCCAGGACCGAGCAGGGTCCATTTCACCATTAAGATTTTTGTATGGCACTTGACCGCAAGTAGCGTTAATTTCAAAAATGTCCTAATAAAAACGGCTACTTAGGACCCTTTGATTTTATCAGCATTAATGCTCCTAGAATTCACCCTTCATTTACCATATGCCTCATGTCAGCACATCTGTCCAGGACCAAGCAGGGTCTATTTCATCATTAGGATTTTTGTATGGCACTCGACCGCAAAAAGAGCAATTTTGAAAAATTTCTTAAAGAAAAACGGCTACACAGGGCCTTTTGATTTTATCAGCATTGATGCTTCTAGAAGTCACTTTTCGTTCATTCTATGTCTCATGTGTGCACATCTTTCCTGGACCGAGCAATGTCTACTTCATCATTTGGATTTTTGCATGGCGCTCGAACACAAAGATAGCAATTTTCAAGAAGACGGCTACTCAAGGCCCTCTGATTTTATCAGCATTAATGCTTCTAGAAGTCACCGTTTATTTACAATATGCCTCATGTCAGCACATCTGTCCAGGACCAAGCAATGTCTATTTAAACATTAAGATTTTTGTATGGCACTTGACCGCAAGTAGCGCTAATTTCGTAAATTTCCTAATAAAAACGGCTACTCAGGACCCTTTGACTTTTTCAGCACTAATGCTCCTAGAAATCGCCTTTCGTTTGCTGGATGGCTCATATCAGCACATCTGTCCAGGACCGAGCAGTGTCCACTTCATCATTAGGATTTTTGTATGGCGCTCAACCGCAAAGAGAGCAATTTTCATAAATTTTTAAGTAAAAACGACTACTCAGGGCCCTTTGATTTTATCACCATTGATGCTGCTAGAAGTTACGTTTCGTTCATCCTATGCCTCATGTGAGCACATCTGTCTAGGACCGAGCAGTGTCTACTTCATCATTTGGATTTTTGCATTGCGCTCGAACGCAAAGAGAGTAATTTTATCAGCATTAGTACTCCTAGAAGTCGCCTTTCGTATGACGGATACCTCATATCAGCACATCTGTCCAAGAACGAGCGGTGTCCACTTCATCATTAGGATTTTTGTATGGCGATCGACCGCAAAGAGAGCAATTTTCATAAATTTTTAAGAAAAAAGGACTACTCAGGGCCCTTTGATTTTATCAGCATTAATGCTTAATGCTTCTAGAAGTCACCTTTCATTTACCATATACCTCATGTCAGCACATCTCTCCAGGACCAAGCAGGGTCTATTTCACCATTAATATTTTTGTATTTTAGCAGCATCAATGCTCCTAGAAGTAACCTTTCGTTCATCGCATGTCCCATGTCAACACATCTATCCAGGACCGAGCAGTGTCTACTTCATCATTTGGATTTTTGCATGGCGCTCGAACGCAAAGAGAGCAATTTTTAAGAAGACGGCTACTCAAGGCCCGTTGATTTTATCAGCATTAATGCTTCTAGAAGTCACCGTTTAGTTACCATATGCCTCATGTCAGCACATCTGTCCAGGACCAAGCAGTGTCTACCTCATCATTATGATTTTTGTATGACGCTCGACCGCAAAGAGAGCAATTTTCAAAAGCTACTTAAGGAAAATTGGCTATTCATGGACCTTTGATTTTATCAGCATTAATGCTTCTAGAAGTCACCTTTCGTTTACGGTATGCCTTATGTCAGCACATCTGTCCAGGACCGAGCAGGGTTCATTTCACCATTAAGATTTTTGTATGGCACTTGACCGCAAGTAGCGTTAATTTCAAAAATGTCCTAATAAAAACGGCTACTTAGGACGCTTTGATTTTATCAGCATTAATGCTCCTAGAAGTCACCTTTAGTTCATCGTATGTCTCATGTCAACACATCTGTCCAGGACCGAGCAGTGTCTACTTCATCATTAGGATTTTTGTATGGCGCTCAACCGCAAAGAGAGCAATTTTCATAAATTTTTAAGTAAAAACGACTACTCAGGGCCCTTTGATTTTATCACCATTGATGCTGCTAGAAGTCACGTTTCGTTCATCCTATGCCTCATGTGAGCACATCTGTCTAGGACCGAGCAGTGTCTACTTCATCATTTGGATTTTTGTATGGCGCTCGAACGCAAAGAGAGCAATTTTCAAGAAGACGGCTACTCAAGGCCCTTTGATTTTATCAGCATTAATGCTTCTAGAAGTCACCGTTTATTTACATTATGCCTCATGTCAGCACATCTGTCCAGGACCAAGCAATGTCTATTTAAACATTAAGATTTTTGTATGGCACTTGACCGAAAAGAGAGCAATTTTCATAAATTTTTAAGTAAAAACGACCAATCAGGGCCCTTTGATTTTATCACCATTGATGCTGCTAGAAGTCACGTTTCGTTCATCCTATGCCTCATGTGAGCACATCTGTCTAGGACCGAGCAGTGTCTACTTCATCATTTGGATTTTTGCATTGCGCTCGAACGCAAAGAGATCAATTTTATCAGCATTAGTGCTCCTAGTAGTCACTTTTCGTCTACGGTATGCCTTATGTCAGCACATCTGTCCAGGACCGAGCTGGGTCAATTTCACCATTAAGATTTTTGTATGGCACTTGACCGCAAGTAGCGTTAATTTCAAAAATTTCCTAATAAAAACGGCTACTCAGGGCACCTTGGTTTTATCAGCATTAATGCTCCTAGAATTCACCCTTCATTTACCATATGCCTCATGTCAGCACATCTGTCCAGGATCAAGCAGGGTCTATTTCATCATTAGGATTTTTGTATGGCACTCGACCGCAAAGAGAGCAATTTTGAAAAATTTCTTAAAGAAAAACGGCTACACAGAGCCTTTTGATTTTGTCAGCATTGATGCTTCTAGAAGTCACTTTTCGTTCATCCTATGTCTCATGTGTGCACATCTGTCCTGGACCGAGCAATGTCTACTTCATCATTTGGATTTTTGCATGGCGCTCGAACGCAAAGAGATCAATTTTCAAGAAGACGGCTACTCAAGGCCCTTTGATTTTATCAGCATTAATGCTTCTAGAAGTCACCGTTCATTTACCATATGCCTCATGTCAGCACATCTGTCCAGGACCAAGCAATGTCTATTTCACCATTAAGATTTTTGTATGGCACTTGACCGCAAGTAGCGCTAATTTCGTAAATTTCCTAATAAAAACGGCTACTCAGGACCCTTTGACTTTTTCAGCACTAATGCTCCTAGAAATCGCCTTTCGTTTGCTGGATGGCTCATATCAGCACACCTGTCCAGGACCGAGCAGTGTCCACTTCATCATTAGGATTTTTGTATGGCGCTCAACCGCAAAGAGAGCAATTTTCATAAGTTTTTAAGTAAAAACGACTACTCAGGGCCCTTTGATTTTATCACCATTGATGCTGCTAAAAGTCACGTTTCGTTCATCCTATGCCTCATGTGAGCACATCTGTCTAGGACCGAGCAGTGTCTACTTCATCATTTGGATTTTTGCATTGCGCTCGAACGCAAAGAGAGCAATTTTATCAGCATTAGTGCTCCTAGAAGTCGCCTTTCGTATGACGGAGAGCTCATATCAGCACATCTGTCCAAGAACGAGCGGTGTCCACTTCATCATTAGGATTTTGTATGGCGCTCGACCGCAAAGAGAGCAATTTTCATAAATTTTTAAGAAAAAAGGACTACTCAGGGCCCTTTGATTTTATCAGCATTAATGCTTCTAGAAGTCACCGTTTATTTACAATATGCCTCATGTCAGCACATCTGTCCAGGACCGAGCTGGGTCCATTTCACCATTAAGATTTTTGTATGGCACTTGACCGCAAGTAGCGCTAATTTCGTAAATTTCCTAATAAAAACGGCTACTCAGGACCCTTTGACTTTTTCAGCAATAATGCTCCTAGAAATCGCCTTTTGTTGCTGGATGGCTCATATCAGCACTTCTGTCCAGGAGCGAGCAGTGTCCACTTCATCATTAGGATTTTTGTATGGCGCTCAACCGCAAAGAGAGCAATTTTCATAAATTTTTAAGTAAAAACGACTACTCAGGGCCTTTTGATTTTATCAGCATTAATGCTGCTAGAAGTCACTTTTCGTTCATCCTATGTCTCATGTGCGCACATCTGTCCTGGACCGACCAATGTCTACTTCATCATTTGGATATTTGCATGGCGTTCGAACGAAAAGAGAGCAATTTTCAAGAAGACGGCTACTCAAGGCCCTTTGATTTTAGCAGAATTAATGCTTCTGGAAGTCACCGTTTATTTACAATATGCCTCATGTCAGCACATCTGTCCAGGACCAAGCAATGTCTATTTCACCATTAAGATTTTTGCATGGCACTTGACCGCAAGTAGCGCTAATTTCGTAAATTTCCGAATAAAAACGGCTACTCAGGACCCTTTGACTTTTTCAGCACTAATGCTCCTAGAAATCGCCTTTCGTTTGCTGGATGGCTCATATCAGCACATCTGTCCAGGACCGAGCAGTGTCCACTTCATCATTAGGATTTTTGTATGGCGCTCGACCCCAAAGAGAGCAATTTTCATAAATTTTTAAGAAAAAACGACTACTCAGGGCCCTTTGATTTTATCAGCATTAATGCTGCTAGAAGTCACGTTTCGTTTATCCTATGCCTCATGTGAGCACATCTGTCTAGGACCGAGCAGTATCTACTTCATCATTAGGATTTTTGTATGGCACTCGACCGCAAAGAGAGCAATTTTGAAAAATTTCTTAAGGAAAAACGGCTACTCAGGGCCTTTTGATTTTATCAGCATTGATGCTGCTAGAAGTCACTTTTCGTTCATCCTATGTCTCATGTGTGCACATCTGTCCTGGACCGAGCAACGCCTACTTCATCATTTGGATTTTTGCATGGCGCTCGAACGCAAAAAGAGTAATTTTCAAGAAGACGGCTACTCAAGGCCCTTTGATTTTTCCAGCATTAGTGCTTCTAGAAGTCACCTTTCGTTCATCCTCTGTCTCATGTGTGCACATCCGTCCTGGACCGAGCAATGTCTACTCCATCATTTGGATTTTTGCATGGCGCTCGAACGCAAAGAGAGCAATTTTCAAGAAGACGGCTACTCAAGGCCATTTGATTTTATCAGCATTAATGCTTCTAGAAGTCACTTTTCATTTACCATATGCCTCATGTCAGCAGATCTGTCCAGGACCAAGCAATGCCTATTTCACCATTAAGATTTTTGTATATCACTTGACCGCAAATACTGTAATTTTTAATAATTTCCTAATAAAAACGTCTACTTAGAACCCTTTGATTTTATCAGCATTAATGCTCCTAGAAGTAAG
This sequence comes from Thecophora atra, assembly GCA_937620795.1. Lineage (NCBI taxonomy): Eukaryota > Metazoa > Arthropoda > Insecta > Diptera > Conopidae > Thecophora > Thecophora atra. The sequence goes on from OW569398.1 coordinate 69,730,131, forward strand.
CTTTCGTTCATCGTATGTCTCATGTCAACACATCTGTCCAGGACCGAGCAGTGTCTACTTCATCATTAGGATTTTTGTATGACGCTCGACCGCAAAGAGAGCAATTTTCAAAAGCTTCTTAAGAAAAATTGGCTATTCAGGGACCTTTGGTTTTATCAGCATTGATGCTCCTAGTAGTCACCTTTCGTCTACGGTATGCCTTATGTCCGCACATCTGTCCAGGACCGAGCTGGGTCCATTTCACCATTAAGATTTTTGTATGGCACTTGACCGCTAGTAGCGCTAATTTCAAAAATTTCCTAACAAAAACGTCTACTTAGAACCCTTTGATTTTATCAGCATTAATGCTCCTAGTAGTCACCTTTCGTCTACGGTATGCCTTATGTCAGCACATCTGTCCAGGACCGAGCTGGGTCCATTTCACCATTAAGATTTTTGTATGGCACTTGACCGCAAGTAGCGCTAATTTCGTAAATTTCCGAATAAAAACGGCTACTTAGGACCATTTGACTTTTTCAGCACTAATGCTCCTAGAAATCGCCTTTCGTTTGCTGGATGGCTCATAACAGAACATCTGTCCAGGACCGAGCAGTGTCCACTTCATCATTAGGATTTTTGTATGGCGCTCGACCGCAAAGAGAGCAATTTTCATTAATTTTTAAGAAAAAACGACTACTCAGGGCCCTTTGATTTTATCAGCATTAATGCTGCTAGAAGTCACTTTTCGTTCATCTTTTGCCTCATGTGAGCACATCTGTCCTGGACTGAGCAGTGTCTACTTCATCATTTGGATTTTTGCATGGCGCTCGAGCGCAAAGAGAGCAATTTTCAACAAGACGGCTACTCAAGACCCTTTGATTTTATCAGCATTAATCCTTCTAGAAGTCACCTTCCATTTACCATATGCCTCATGTCAGCACATCTGTCCAGGACCAAGCAGGGTCTATTTCACCATTAAGATTTTTGTATGGCACTTGACCGCAAATACTGTAATTTTTAAAAATTTCCTAACAAAAACGTCTACTTAGAACCCTTTGATTTTATTAGCATTAATGCTCCTAGTAGTCACCTTTCGTCTACGGTATGCCTTATGTCAGCACATCTGTCCAGGACCGAGCTGGGTCCATTTCACCATTAAGATTTTTGTATGGCACTTGACCTCAAAGAGAGCAATTTTCATTCATTTTTAAGAAAAAACGACTACTCAGGGCCCTTTGATTTTATCAGCATTAATGCTGCTAGAAGTCACTTTTCGTTCATCTTTTGCCTCATGTGAGCACATCTGTCCTGGACCGAGCAATGTCTATTTCATCATTTGGATTTTTGTATGGCACTCGACCGCAAAGTGAGCAATTTTCAAAAATTTTTGAGGGAAAAACGGCTACTCAGGGCCTTTTGATTTCATCAGCATTGATGCTGCTAGTAGTCACCTTTCGTCTACGGTATACCTTATGTCACCACATCTGTCCAGGACCGAGCTGGGTCCATTTCACCATTAAGATTTTTGTATGGCACTTGACCGCTAGTAGCGCTATTTTCAAAAATTTCCTTATAAAAACGGCTACTTAGGGCCCCTTGATTTTATCAACATTAATGCTTCTAGAAGTCACGTTTCGTTTACGGTATGGCTTATGTCAGCACATCTGTCCAGGACCGAGCAGGGTACATTTCACCATTAAGATTTTTGTATGGCACTTGTCCGCAAGTAGCGCTAATTTCGTAAATTTCCTAATAAAAACGGCTACTCAGGACCCTTTGACTTTTTCAGCAATAATGCTCCTAGAAATCGCCTTTTGTTGCTGGATGGCTCATATCAGCACATCTGTCCAGGACCGAGCAGTGTCCACTTCATCATTAGGATTTTTGTATGGCGCTCAACCGCAAAGAGAGCAATTTTCATAAATTTTTAAGTAAAAACGACTACTCAGGGCCCTTTGATTTTATCACCATTGATGCTGCTAGAAGTCACGTTTCGTTCATCCTATGCCTCATGTGAGCACATTTGTCCAGCACTGAGCAGTGTCTACTTCATCATTACGATTTTTGTATGGCACTCGACCGCAAAGAGAGCAATTTTCAAAAATTTTTTAAGGAAAAACGGCTACTCAGGGCCTTTTGATTTTATCAGCATTGATGCTGCTAGAAGTCACTTTTCGTTCATCCTATGCCTCATGTGAGCACATCTGTCCAGGACCGAGCAGTGTCTACTTCATCATTTGGATTTTTGCATGGCCCTCGAACACAAAGAGAGCAATTTTTAAGAAGACGGCTACTCAAGGCCCTTTGATTTTATCAGCATTGATGCTCCTAGAAGTCACCTTTCGTCTACGGTATGCCTTATGTCAGCACATCTGTCCAGGACCGAGCTGGGTCCATTTCACCATTAAGATTTTTGTATGGCACTTGACCGCTAGTAGCACTAATTTCAAAAATTTCCTAATAAAAACGGCTACTCAGGTCCCCTTGATTTTATCAGCATTAATGCTCCTAGAAGTCACCTTTCATTTATTATATGCCTCATGTCAGCACATCTGTCCAGAACCAAGAAGGGTCTATTTCATCATTAGGATTTTTGTATGCCACTCGACCGCATAGGGAGCAATTTTGAAAAATTTCTTAAGGAAAAACGGCAACTCAGGGCCTTTTGATTTTATCAGCATTGATGATGCTAGAAGTCACTTTTCGTTCATCCTATGTCTCATGTGTGCACATCTGTCCTGGACCGAGCAATGTCTACTTCATTATTTGGATTTTTGCATGGCGCTCGAAAGCAAAGAGAGCAATTTTCAAGAAGACGGCTACTTAAGGCCCTTTTATTTTATTAGCATTAATGTTTCTAGAAGTCACCTTTCGTTCATCCTATGTCTCATGTGTGCACATCTGTCCTGGACCGAGCAATGTCTACTTCATCATTTGGATTTTTGCATGGCGCTCGAAAGCAAAGAGAGCAATTTTCAAGAAGGCGGCTACTCAAGGCCCTTTTATTTTATCAGCATTAATGTTTCTAGAAGTCACCTTTCGTTCATCCTATGTCTCATGTGTGCACATCTGTCCTGGACCGAGCAATGTCTACTTCATCATTTGGATTTTTGCATGGCGCTCGAAAGCAAAGAGAGCAATTTTCAAGAAGACGGCTACTCAAGGCCCTTTGATTTTATCAGTATTAATGCTTCTAGAAGTCACCGTTCATTTACCATATGCCTCATGTCAGCACATCTGTCCAGGACCAAGCAATGTCTATTTCACCATTAAGATTTTTGTATGGCACTTGACCGCAAGTAGCGCTAATTTCGTAAATTTCCTAATAAAAACGGCTACTCAGGACCCTTTGACTTTTTCAGCAATAATGCTCCTAGAAATCGCCTTTCGTTTGCTGGATTTCCTCATATCAGCACATCTGTCCAGGACCGAGCAGTGTCCACTTCATCATTAGGATTTTTGTATGACGCTCGACCGCAAAGAGAGCAATTTTCAAAAGCTTCTTAAGGAAAATTGGCTATTCAGGGACCTTTGGTTTTATCAGCATTGATGCTCCTAGTAGTCACCTTTCGTCTACGGTATGCCTTATGTCAGCACATCTGTCCAGGACCGACCTGGGTCCATTTCACCATTAAGATTTTTGTATGGCACTTGACCGCAAGTAGCGCTAATTTCGTAAATTGCCGAATAAAAACGGCTACTCAGGACCCTTTCACTTCTTCAGCACTAATGCTCCTAGAAATCGCCTTTCGTTTGCTGGATGGCTCATATCAGAACATCTGTCCAAGACCGAGCAGTGTCCACTTCGTCATTAGGATTTTTGTATGGCGCTCGACCGCAAAGAGAGCAATTTTCATTCATTTTTAAGAAAAAACGACTACTCAGGGCCCTTTGATTTTATCAGCATTAATGCTGCTAGAAGTCACTTTTAGTTCATCTTATGCCTCATGTGAGCACATCTGTCCTGGACCGAGCAGTGTCTACTTCATCATTTGGATTTTTGCATGGCGCTCGAGCGCAAAGAGAGCAATTTTCAACAAGACGGCTACTCAAGACCCTTTGATTTTATCAGCATTAATGCTTCTAGAAGTCACCTTTCATTTACCATATGCCTCATGTCAGCACATCTGTCCAGGACCAAGCAGGGTCTATTTCACCATTAAGATTTTTGTATGGCACTTGACCGCAAATACTGTAATTTTTAAAAATTTCCTAACAAAAACGTCTACTTAGAACACTTTGATTTTATCAGCATTAATGCTCCTAGAAGTAACCTTTCGTTCATCGTATGTCTCATGTCAACACGTCTGTCCAGGACTGAGCAGTGTCTACTTCATCATTACGATTTTTGTATGGCACTAGACCGCAAAGAAAGCAATTTTCAAACATTTTTTAAGGAAAAACGGCTACTCAGGGCCTTTTGATTTTATCAGCATTGATGCTCCTAGAAGTCACCTTTCATTTACCATATGCCTAATGTCAGCACATCTGTCCAGGACCAAGAAGAGTCTATTTCATCATTAGGATTTTTGTATGCCACTCGACCGCAAAGAGAGCAATTTTGAAAAATTTCTTCTTCTATGTCTCATGTGTGCACATCTATCCTGGACCGAGCAATGTCTACTTCATCATTTGGATTTTTGCATGGCGCTTGAACGCAAAGAGAGTAATTTTCAAGAAGACGGCTACTCAAGGCCCTTTGATTTTATCAGCATTAATGCTTCTAGAAGTCACTGTTCATTTACCATATGCCTCATGTCAGCACATCTGTCCAGGACCAAGCAATGTCTATTTTACCATTAAGATTTTTGTATGGCACTTGACCGCAAGTAGCGCTAATTTCGTAAATTTCCTAATAAAAACGGCTACACAGGACCCTTTGACTTTTTCAGCAATAATGCTCCTAGAAATCGCCTTTTGTTGCTGGATGGCTCATATCAGCACATCTGTCCAGGAGCGAGCAGTATCCACTTCATCATTAGGATTTTTGTATGGCGCTCAACCGCAAAGAGAGCAATTTTCATAAATTTTTAAGTAAAAACTACTACTCAGGGCCTTTTGATTTTATCAGCATTAATGCTGCTAGAAGTCACTTTTCGTTCATCCTATGTCTCATGTGCGCACATCTGTCCAGGACCGACCAATGTCTACTTCATCATTTGGATATTTGCATGGCGTTCGAACGAAAAGAGAGCAATTTTCAAGAAGACGGCTACTCAAAGCCCTTTGATTTTAGCAGAATTAATGCTTCTAGAAGTCACCTTTCGTTCATCTTATGTCTCATATGTGCACGTACGTCCTGGACCGAGCAATGTCTACTTCATCATTTGGATTTTTGCATGGCGCTCGAACGCAAAGAGAGCCATTTTCAAGAAGACAGCTACTCAAGGCCCTTTGATTTTATCAGCATTAATGCTTCTGGAAGTCACCGTTTATTTACAATATGCCTCATGTCAGCACATCTGTCCAGGACCAAGCAATGTCTATTTCAACATTAAGATTTTTGCATGGCAATTGACCGCAAGTAGCGCTAATTTCGTAAATTTCCGAATAAAAACGGCTACTCAGGACCCTTGACTTTTTCAGCACTAATGCTCCTAGAAATCGCCTTTCGTTTCTGGATGGCTCATATCAGCACATCTGTCCAGGACCGAGCAGTGTCCACTTCATCATTAGGATTTTTGTACGGCGCTCGACCCCAAAGAGAGCAATTTTCATAAATTTTTAAGAAAAAACGACTACTCAGGGCCCTTTGATTTTATCACCATTGATGCTGCTAGAAGTCACGTTTCGTTTATCCTATGCCCCATGTGAGCACATCTGTCTAGGACCGACCAGTATCTACTTCATCATTTGGACTTTTGCATGGCGCTCGAACGCAAAGAGAGCAATTTTCAACAAGACGGCTACGTAAGGCCCTTTGATTTTATCAGAGCACATCTGTCAGCACATCTGTCCAGGACCAAGAAGGGTCTATTTCATCATTAGGATTTTTGTATGGCACTCGACCGCAAAGAGAGCAATTTTGAAAAATTTCTTAAGGAAAAACGGCTACTCAGGGCCTTTTGATTTTATCAGCATTGATGCTGCTAGAAGTCACTTTTCGTTCATCCTATGCCTCATGTGAGCACATCTGTGCAGGACCGAGCAGTGTCTACTTCATCATTTGGATTTTTGCATGGCGCTCGAACGCAAAGAGAGCAATTTTTAAGAAGACGGCTACTCAAGGCCCTTTGATTTTATCAGCATTAATGCTTCTAGAAGTCACCGTTTATTTACCATATGCTTCATGTCAGCACATCTGTCCAGGACCAAGCAGTGTCTACCTCATCATTATGATTTTTGTATGACGCTCGACCGCAAAGAGAGCAATTTTCAAAAGCTTCTTAAGGAAAATTGGCTATTCATGGACCTTTGATTTTATCAGCATTGATGCTCCTAGAAGTCACCTTTCGTCTACGGTATGCTTTATGTCAGCACATCTGTCCAGGACCGAGCTGGGCCCATTTCACCATTAAGATTTTTGTATGGCACTTGACCGCTAGTAGCACTAATTTCAAAAATTTCCTAATAAAAACGGCTACTCAGGGCCCCTTGATTTTATCAGCATTAATGCTCCTAGAAGTCACCTTTCATTTACCATATGCCTAATGTCAGCACATCTGTCCAGGACCAAGAAGGGTCTATTTCATCATTAGGATTTTTGTATGCCACTCGACCGCAAAGAGAGCAATTTTGAAAAATTTCTTCTTCTATGTCTCATGTGTGCACATCTGTCCTGGACCGAGCAATGTCTACTTCATCATTTGGATTTTTGCATGGCGCTCGAAAGCAAAGAGAGCAATTTTCAAGAAGACGGCTACTCAAGGCCCTTTGATTTTATCAGCATTAATGCTTCTAGAAGTCACTGTTCATTTACCATATGCCTCATGTCAGCACATCTGTCCAGGACCAAGCAATGTCTATTTTACCATTAAGATTTTTGTATGGCACTTGACCGCAAGTAGCGCTAATTTCGTAAATTTCCTAATAAAAACGGCTACACAGGACCCTTTGACTTTTTCAGCAATAATGCTCCTAGAAATCGCCTTTTGTTGCTGGATGGCTCATATCAGCACATCTGTCCAGGAGCGAGCAGTGTCCACTTCATCATTAGGATTTTTGTATGGCGCTCAACCGCAAAGAGAGCAATTTTCGTAAATTTTTAAGTAAAAACGACTACTCAGGGCCTTTTGATTTTATCAGCATTAATGCTGCTAGAAGTCACTTTTCGTTCATCCTATGTCTCATGTGCGCACATCTGTCCAGGACCGACCAATGTCTACTTCATCATTTGGATATTTGCATGGCGTTCGAACGAAAAGAGAGCAATTTTCAAGAAGACGGCTACTCAAGGCCCTTTGATTTTAGCAGAATTAATGCTTCTAGAAGTCACCTTTCGTTCATCTTATGTCTCATATGTGCACGTACGTCCTGGACCGAGCAATCTCTACTTCATCATTTGGATTTTTGCATGGCGCTCGAACGCAAAGAGAGCAATTTTCAAGAAGACAGCTACTCAAGGCCCTTTGATTTTATCAGCATTAATGCTTCTGGAAGTCACCGTTTATTTACAATATGCCTCATGTCAGCACATCTGTCCAGAACCAAGCAATGTCTATTTCACCATTAAGATTTTTGCATGGCACTTGACCGCAAGTAGCGCTAATTTCGTAAATTTCCGAATAAAAACGGCTACTCAGGACCCTTTGACTTTTTCAGCACTAATGCTCCTAGAAATCGCCTTTCGTTTCTGGATGGCTCATATCAGCACATCTGTCCAGGACCGAGCAGTGTCCACTTCATCATTAGGGTTTTTGTATGGCGCTCGACCCCAAAGAGAGCAATTTTCATAAATTTTTAAGAAAAAACGACTACTCAGGGCCCTTTGATTTTATCACCATTGATGCTGCTAGAAGTCACGTTTCGTTTATCCTATGCCTCATGTGAGCACATCTGTCTAGGACCGACCAGTATCTACTTCATCATTTGGACTTTTGCATGGCGCTCGAACGCAAAGAGAGCAATTTTCAACAAGACGGCTACGTAAGGCCCTTTGATTTTATCAGAGCACATCTGTCAGCACATCTGTCCAGGACCAAGAAGGGTCTATTTCATCATTAGGATTTTTGTATGGCACTCGACCGCAAAGAGAGCAATTTTGAAAAATTTCTTAAGGAAAAACGGCTACTCAGGGCCTTTTGATTTTATCAGCATTGATGCTGCTAGAAGTCACTTTTCGTTCATCCTATGTCTCATGTGTGCACATCTGTCCTGGACCGAGCAATGTCTACTTCATCATTTGGATTTTTGCATGGCGCTCGAACGCAAAAAGAGTAATTTTCAAGAAGACGGCTACTCAAGGCCCTTTGATTTTTCCAGCATTAGTGCTTCTAGAAGTCACCTTTCGTTCATCCTCTGTCTCATGTGTGCACATCCGTCCTGGACCGAGCAATGTCTACTCCATCATTTGGATTTTTGCATGGCGCTCGAACGCAAAGAGAGCAATTTTCAAGAAGACGGCTACTCAAGGCCATTCGATTTTATCAGCATTAATGCTTCTAGAAGTCACTTTTCATTTACCATATGCCTCATGTCAGCAGATCTGTCCAGGACCAAGCAATGCCTATTTCACCATTAAGATTTTTGTATATCACTTGACCGCAAATACTGTAATTTTTAAAAATTTCCTAATAAAAACGTCTACTTAGAACCCTTTTTTATCAGCATTAATGCTCCTAGAAGTAAGCTTTCGTTCATCGTATGTCTCATGTCAACACATCTGTCCAGGACCGAGCAGTGTCTACTTCATCATTAGGATTTTTGTATGACGCTCGACCGCAAAGAGAGCAATTTTCAAAAGCTTCTTAAGGAAAATTGGCTATTCAGGGACCTTTGGTTTTATCAGCATTGATGCTCCTGGTAGTCACCTTTCGTCTACGGTATGCCTTATGTCAGCACATCTGTCCAGGACCGAGCTGGGTCCATTTCACCATTAAGATTTTTGTATGGCACTTGACCGCTAGTAGCGCTAATTTCAAAAATTTCCTAACAAAAACGTCTACTTAGAACCCTTTGATTTTATCAGCATTAATGCTCCTAGTAGTCACCTTTCATCTACGGTATGCCTTATGTCAGCACATCTGTCCAGGACCGAGCTGGGTCCATTTCACCATTAAGATTTTTGTATGGCACTTGACCGCAAGTAGCGCTAATTTCGTAAATTTCCGAATAAAAACGGCTACTCAGGACCATTTGACTTTTTCAGCACTAATGCTCCTAGAAATCGCCTTTCGTTTGCTGGATGGCTCATAACAGAACATCTGTCCGGGACCGAGCAGTGTCTACTTCATCATTACGATTTTTGAATGCCACTCGACCGCAAAGAGAGCAATTTTCAAAAATTTTTTAAGGAAAAACGGCTACTCAGGGCCTTTTGATTTTATCAGCATTGATGCTGCTAGAAGTCACTTTTCGCTTATCTTATGCCTCATGTGAGCACATCTGTCCTGGACCGAGCAGTGTCTACTTCATCATTTGGATTTTTGCATGGCGCTCGAACGCAAAGAGAGCAATTTTTAAGAAGACGGCTACTCAAGACCCTTTGATTTTATCAGCATTAATGCTCCTAGAAGTAACCCTTCGTTCATCGTATGTCTCATGTCAACACATCTGTCCAGGACTGAGCAGTGTCTACTTCATCATTTGGATTTTTGCATGGCGCTCGAGCGCAAAGAGAGCAATTTTCAACAAGACGGCTACTCAAGACCCTTTGATTTTATCAGCATTAATCCTTCTAGAAGTCACCTTTCATTTACCATATGCCTCATGTCAGCACATCTGTCCAGGACCAAGCAGGGTCTATTTCACCATTAAGATTTTTGTATGGCACTTGACCGCAAATACTGTAATTTTTAAAAATTTCCTAACAAAAACGTCTACTTAGAACCCTTTGATTTTATTAGCATTAATGCTCCTAGTAGTCACCTTTCGTCTACGGTATGCCTTATGTCAGCACATCTGCCCAGGACCGAGCTGGGTCCATTTCACCATTAAGATTTTTGTATGGCACTTGTCCGCAAGTAGCGCTAATTTCGTAAATTTCCTAATAAAAACGGCTACTCAGGACCCTTTGACTTTTTCAGCAATAATGCTCCTAGAAATCGCCTTTTGTTGCTGGATGGCTCATATCAGCACATCTGTCCAGGACCGAGCAGTGTCCACTTCATCATTAGTATTTTTGTATGGCGCTAAACCGCAAAGAGAGCAATTTTCATAAATTTTTAAGTATAAACGACTACTCAGGGCCCTTTGATTTTATCACCATTGATGCTGCTAGAAGTCACGTTTCGTTCATCCTATGCCTCATGTGACCACATTTGTCCAGGACTGAGCAGTGTCTACTTCATCATTACGATTTTTGTATGGCACTCGACCGCAAAGAGAGCAATTTTCAAAAATTTTTTAAGGAAAAACGGCTACTCAGGGCCTTTTGATTTTATCAGCATTGATGCTGCTAGAAGTCAATTTTCGTTCATCCTATGCCTCATGTGAGCACATCTGTCCAGGACCGAGCAGTGTCTACTTCATCATTTGGATTTTTGCATGGCGCTCGAACGCAAAGAGAGCAATTTTTAAGAAGACGGCTACTCAAGGCCCTTTGATTTTATCAGCATTGATGCTCCTAGAAGTCACCTTTCGTCTACGGTATGCCTTATGTCAGCACATCTGTCCAGGACCGAGCTGGGTCCATTTCACCATTAAGATTTTTGTATGGCAATTGGACGCTAGTAGCACTAATTTCAAAAATTTCCTAATAAAAACGGCTACTCAGGTCCCCTTGATTTTATCAGCATTAATGCTCCTAGAAGTCACCTTTCATTTACCATATGCCTCATGTCAGCACATCTGTCCAGGACCAAGAAGGGTCTATTTCATCATTAGGATTTTTGTATGCCACTCGACCGCAAAGGGAGCAATTTTGAAAAATTTCTTAAGGAAAAACGGCGACTCAGGGCCTTTTGATTTTATCAGCATTGATGATGCTAGAAGTCACTTTTCGTTCATCCTATGTCTCATGTGTGCACTCATTTTGCATGGCGCTCGAAAGCAAAGAGAGCAATTTTCAAGAAGACGGCTACTCAAGGCCCTTTTATTTTATCAGCATTAATGTTTCTAGAAGTCACCTTTCGTTCATCCTATGTCTCATGTGTGCACATCTGTCCTGGACCGAGCAATGTCTCCTTCATCATTTGGATTTTTGCATGGCGCTCGAAAGCAAAGAGAGCAATTTTCAAGAAGACGGCTACTCAAGGCCCTTTGATTTTATCAGTATTAATGCTTCTAGAAGTCACCGTTCATTTACCATATGCCTCATGTCAGCACATCTGTCCAGGACCAAGCAATGTCTATTTCACCATTAAGATTTTTGTATGGCACTTGACCGCAAGTAGCGCTAATTTCGTAAATTTCCTAATAAAAACGGCTACTCAACACCCTTTGACTTTTTCAGCAATAATGCTTCTAGAAATCGCCTTTCGTTTGCTGGATTTCCTCATATCAGCACATCTGTCCAGGACCGAGCAGTGTCCAATTCATCATTAGGATTTTTGTATGGCGCTCAACCGCAAAGAGAGCAATTTTCATAAATTTTTAAGTAAAAACGACTACTCAGGGCCCTTTGATTTTATCACCATTGATGCTGCTAGAAGTCACGTTTCGTTCATCCTATGCCTCATGTGAGCACATCTGTCTAGGACCGAGCAGTGTCTACTTCATCATTTGGATTTTTGCATTGCGCTCGAACGCAAAGAGAGCAATTTTATCAGCATTAGTGCTCCTAGAAGTCGCCTTTCGTATGACGGATAGCTCATATCAGCACATCTGTCCAAGAACGAGCGGTGTCCACTTCATCATTAGGATTTTTGTATGGCGCTCGACCGCAAAGAGAGCAATTTTCATAAATTTTTAAGAAAAAACGACTACTCAGGGCCCTTTGATTTTATCAGCATTGATGCTGCTAGAAGTCACTTTTCGTTCATCCTATGTCTCATGTGAGCACATCTGTCCAGGACCGAGCAGTGTCTACTTCATCATTTAAATTTTTGCATGGCGCTCGAACGCAAAGAGAGCAATTTTTAAGAAGACGGCTACTCAAGGCCCTTTGATTTTATCAGCATTAATGCTTCTAGAAGTCACCGCTTATTTACCATATGCCTCATGTCAACTCATCTGTCCAGGACCGAGCAGTGTCCAACTCATCATTAGGATTTTTGTATGGCGCTCAACCGCAAAGAGAGCAATTTTCATAAATTTTTAAGTAAAAACGACTACTCAGGGCCCTTTGATTTTATCACCATTGATGCTGCTAGAAGTCACGTTTCGTTCATCCTATGCCTCATGTGAGCACATCTGTCTAGGACCGAGCAGTGTCTACTTCATCATTTGGATTTTTGCATTGCGCTCGAACGCAAAGAGAGCAATTTTATCAGCATTAGTGCTCCTAGAAGTCGCCTTTCGTATGACGGATAGCTCATATCAGCACATCTGTCCAAGAACGAGCGGTGTCCACTTCATCATTAGGATTTTTGTATGGCGCTCGACCGCAAAGAGAACAATTTTCATAAATTTTTAAGAAAAAACGACTACTCAGGGCCCTTTGATTTTATCAGCATTGATGCTGCTAGAAGTCACTTTTCGTTCATCCTATGTCTCATGTGAGCACATCTGTCCAGGACCGAGCAGTGTCTACTTCATCATTTAAATTTTTGCATGGCGCTCGAACGCAAAGAGAGCAATTTTTAAGAAGACGGCTACTCAAGGCCCTTTGATTTTATCAGCATTAATGCTTCTAGAAGTCACCGTTTATTTACCATATGCCTCATGTCAGCACATCTGTCCTGGACCAAGCAGTGTCTACTTCATCATTATGATTTTTGTATGACGCTCGACCGCAAAGAGAGCAATTTTGAAAAGCTTCTTAAGGAAAATTGGCTATTCAGGGACCTTTGATTTTATCATCATTGATGCTCCTAGTAGTCACTTTTCGTCTACGGTATGCCTTATGTCAGCACATCTGTCCAAGAACGAGCGGTGTCCACTTCATCATTAGGATTTTTGTATGGCGCTCGACCGCAAAGAGAGCAATTTTCATAAATTTTTAAGAAAAAACGACTACTCAGGGCCCTTTGATTTTATCAGCATTGATGCTGCTAGAAGTCACTTTTCGTTCATCTTATGTCTCATGTGAGCACATCTGTCCAGGACCGAGCAGTGTCTACTTCATCATTTAAATTTTTGCATGGCGCTCGAACGCAAAGAGAGCAATTTTTAAGAAGACGGCTACTCAAGGCCCTTTGATTTTATCAGCATTAATGCTTCTAAAAGTCACCGTTTATTTACCATATGCCTCATGTCAGCACATCTGTCCAGGACCAAGCAGTGTCTACCTCATCATTATGATTTTTGTATGACGCTCGACCGCAAAGAGAGCAATTTTCAAAAGCTTCTTAAGGAAAATTGGCTATTCAGGGACCTTTGATTTTATCAGCATTGATGCTCCTAGTAGTCACCTTTGGCTGCGATATGCCTTATGTCAGCACATCTGTCCAGGACCGAGCAGGGTCCATTTCACCATTAAGATTTTTGTATGGCACTTGACCGCTAGTAGCGCTAATTTCAAAAATTTCCTAATAAAAACGGCTACTCAGGGCCCCTTGATTTTATCAGCATTAATGCTCCTAGAAGTCATCTTTAGTTCATCGTATGTCTCATGTCAACACATCTGTCCAGGACCGAGCAGTGTCTACTTCATCATTAGGATTTTTGTATGGCACTCGAACGCAAAGAGAGCAATTTTCAACAAGACGGCTACTCAAGACCCTTTGATTTTATCAGCATTAATGCTTCTAGAAGTCACCTTTCATTTACCATATGCCTCATGTCAGCACATCTGTCCAGGACCAAGCAGGGTCTAGTTCATCATTAAGATTTTTGTATGGCACTTGACCGCAAATACTGTAATTTTTAAAAATTTCCTAACAAAAACGTCTACTTAGAACACTTTTATTTTATCAGCATTAATGCTCCTAGAAGTAACCTTTCGTTCATCGTATGTCTCATGTCAACACGTCTGTCCAGGACTGAGCAGTGTCTACTTCATCATTACGATTTTTGTATGGCACTCGACCGCAAAGAAAGCAATTTTCAAAAATTTTTTAAGGAAAAACGGCTACTCAGGGCCTTTTGATTTTATCAGCATTGATGCTCCTAGAAGTCACCTTTCATTTACCATATGCTTAATGTCAGCACATCTGTCCAGGACCAAGAAGGGTCTATTTCATCATTAGGATTTTTGTATGCCAAGCAATTTTGAAAAATTTCTTCTTCTATGTCTCATGTGTGCACATCTGTCCTGGACCGAGCAATGTCTACTTCATCATTTGGATTTTTGCATGGCGCTTGAACGCAAAGAGAGCAATTTTCAAGAAGACGGCTACTCAAGGCCCTTTGATTTTATCAGCATTAATGCTTCTAGAAGTCACTGTTCATTTACCATATGCCTCATGTCAGCACATCTGTCCAGGACCAAGCAATGTCTATTTTACCATTAAGATTTTTGTATGGCACTTGACCGCAAGTAGCGCTAATTTCGTAAATTTCCTAATGAAAACGGCTACACAGGACCCTTTGACTTTTTCAGCAATAATGCTCCTAGAAATCGCCTTTTGTTGCTGGATGGCTCATATCAGCACATCTGTCCAGGAGCGAGCAGTGTCCACTTCATCATTAGGATTTTTGTATGGCGCTAAACCGCAAAGAGAGCAATTTTCATAAATTTTTAAGTATAAACGACTACTCAGGGCCCTTTGATTTTATCACCATTGATGCTGCTAGAAGTCACGTTTCGTTCATCCTATGCCTCATGTGACCACATTTGTCCAGGACTGAGCAGTGTCTACTTCATCATTACGATTTTTGTATGGCACTCGACCGCAAAGAGAGCAATTTTCAAAAATTTTTTAAGGAAAAACGGCTACTCAGGGCCTTTTGATTTTATCAGCATTGATGCTGCTAGAAGTCAATTTTCGTTCATCCTATGCCTCATGTGAGCACATCTGTCCAGGACCGAGCAGTGTCTACTTCATCATTTGGATTTTTGCATGGCGCTCGAACGCAAAGAGAGCAATTTTTAAGAAGACGGCTACTCAAGGCCCTTTGATTTTATCAGCATTGATGCTCCTAGAAGTCACCTTTCGTCTACGGTATGCCTTATGTCAGCACATCTGTCCAGGACCGAGCTGGGTCCATTTCACCATTAAGATTTTTGTATGGCAATTGGACGCTAGTAGCACTAATTTCAAAAATTTCCTAATAAAAACGGCTACTCAGGTCCCCTTGATTTTATCAGCATTAATGCTCCTAGAAGTCACCTTTCATTTACCATATGCCTCATGTCAGCACATCTGTCCAGGACCAAGAAGGGTCTATTTCATCATTAGGATTTTTGTATGCCACTCGACCGCAAAGGGAGCAATTTTGAAAAATTTCTTAAGGAAAAACGGCGACTCAGGGCCTTTTGATTTTATCAGCATTGATGATGCTAGAAGTCACTTTTCGTTCATCCTATGTCTCATGTGTGCACTCATTTTGCATGGCGCTCGAAAGCAAAGAGAGCAATTTTCAAGAAGACGGCTACTCAAGGCCCTTTTATTTTATCAGCATTAATGTTTCTAGAAGTCACCTTTCGTTCATCCTATGTCTCATGTGTGCACATCTGTCCTGGACCGAGCAATGTCTCCTTCATCATTTGGATTTTTGCATGGCGCTCGAAAGCAAAGAGAGCAATTTTCAAGAAGACGGCTACTCAAGGCCCTTTGATTTTATCAGTATTAATGCTTCTAGAAGTCACCGTTCATTTACCATATGCCTCATGTCAGCACATCTGTCCAGGACCAAGCAATGTCTATTTCACCATTAAGATTTTTGTATGGCACTTGACCGCAAGTAGCGCTAATTTCGTAAATTTCCTAATAAAAACGGCTACTCA
This sequence comes from Thecophora atra, assembly GCA_937620795.1. Taxonomy (NCBI): domain Eukaryota; kingdom Metazoa; phylum Arthropoda; class Insecta; order Diptera; family Conopidae; genus Thecophora; species Thecophora atra. The sequence goes on from OW569398.1 coordinate 69,746,197, forward strand.
ACACCCTTTGACTTTTTCAGCAATAATGCTCCTAGAAATCGCCTTTCGTTTGCTGGATTTCCTCATATCAGCACATCTGTCCAGGACCGAGCAGTGTCCAATTCATCATTAGGATTTTTGTATGGCGCTCAACCGCAAAGAGAGCAATTTTCATAAATTTTTAAGTAAAAACGACTACTCAGGGCCCTTTGATTTTATCACCATTGATGCTGCTAGAAGTCACGTTTCGTTCATCCTATGCCTCATGTGAGCACATCTGTCTAGGACCGAGCAGTGTCTACTTCATCATTTGGATTTTTGCATTGCGCTCGAACGCAAAGAGAGCAATTTTATCAGCATTAGTGCTCCTAGAAGTCGCCTTTCGTATGACGGATAGCTCATATCAGCACATCTGTCCAAGAACGAGCGGTGTCCACTTCATCATTAGGATTTTTGTATGGCGCTCGACCGCAAAGAGAGCAATTTTCATAAATTTTTAAGAAAAAACGACTACTCAGGGCCCTTTGATTTTATCAGCATTGATGCTGCTAGAAGTCACTTTTCGTTCATCCTATGTCTCATGTGAGCACATCTGTCCAGGACCGAGCAGTGTCTACTTCATCATTTAAATTTTTGCATGGCGCTCGAACGCAAAGAGAGCAATTTTTAAGAAGACGGCTACTCAAGGCCCTTTGATTTTATCAGCATTAATGCTTCTAGAAGTCACCGCTTATTTACCATATGCCTCATGTCAACTCATCTGTCCAGGACCGAGCAGTGTCCAATTCATCATTAGGATTTTTGTATGGCGCTCAACCGCAAAGAGAGCAATTTTCATAAATTTTTAAGTAAAAACGACTACTCAGGGCCCTTTGATTTTATCACCATTGATGCTGCTAGAAGTCACGTTTCGTTCATCCTATGCCTCATGTGAGCACATCTGTCTAGGACCGAGCAGTGTCTACTTCATCATTTGGATTTTTGCATTGCGCTCGAACGCAAAGAGAGCAATTTTATCAGCATTAGTGCTCCTAGAAGTCGCCTTTCGTATGACGGATAGCTCATATCAGCACATCTGTCCAAGAACGAGCGGTGTCCACTTCATCATTAGGATTTTTGTATGGCGCTCGACCGCAAAGAGAACAATTTTCATAAATTTTTAAGAAAAACGACTACTCAGGGCCCTTTGATTTTATCAGCATTGATGCTGCTAGAAGTCACTTTTCGTTCATCCTATGTCTCATGTGAGCACATCTGTCCAGGACCGAGCAGTGTCTACTTCATCATTTAAATTTTTGCATGGCGCTCGAACGCAAAGAGAGCAATTTTTAAGAAGACGGCTACTCAAGGCCCTTTGATTTTATCAGCATTAATGCTTCTAGAAGTCACCGTTTATTTACCATATGCCTCATGTCAGCACATCTGTCCTGGACCAAGCAGTGTCTACTTCATCATTATGATTTTTGTATGACGCTCGACCGCAAAGAGAGCAATTTTGAAAAGCTTCTTAAGGAAAATTGGCTATTCAGGGACCTTTGATTTTATCATCATTGATGCTCCTAGTAGTCACTTTTCGTCTACGGTATGCCTTATGTCAGCACATCTGTCCAAGAACGAGCGGTGTCCACTTCATCATTAGGATTTTTGTATGGCGCTCGACCGCAAAGAGAGCAATTTTCATAAATTTTTAAGAAAAAACGACTACTCAGGGCCCTTTGATTTTATCAGCATTGATGCTGCTAGAAGTCACTTTTCGTTCATCTTATGTCTCATGTGAGCACATCTGTCCAGGACCGAGCAGTGTCTACTTCATCATTTAAATTTTTGCATGGCGCTCGAACGCAAAGAGAGCAATTTTTAAGAAGACGGCTACTCAAGGCCCTTTGATTTTATCAGCATTAATGCTTCTAAAAGTCACCGTTTATTTACCATATGCCTCATGTCAGCACATCTGTCCAGGACCAAGCAGTGTCTACCTCATCATTATGATTTTTGTATGACGCTCGACCGCAAAGAGAGCAATTTTCAAAAGCTTCTTAAGGAAAATTGGCTATTCAGGGACCTTTGATTTTATCAGCATTGATGCTCCTAGTAGTCACCTTTTGTCTGCGATATGCCTTATGTCAGCACATCTGTCCAGGACCGAGCAGGGTCCATTTCACCATTAAGATTTTTGTATGGCACTTGACCGCTAGTAGCGCTAATTTCAAAAATTTCCTAATAAAAACGGCTACTCAGGGCCCCTTGATTTTATCAGCATTAATGCTCCTAGAAGTCATCTTTAGTTCATCGTATGTCTCATGTCAACACATCTGTCCAGGACCGAGCAGTGTCTACTTCATCATTAGGATTTTTGTATGGCACTCGAACGCAAAGAGAGCAATTTTCAACAAGACGGCTACTCAAGACCCTTTGATTTTATCAGCATTAATGCTTCTAGAAGTCACCTTTCATTTACCATATGCCTCATGTCAGCACATCTGTCCAGGACCAAGCAGGGTCTAGTTCATCATTAAGATTTTTGTATGGCACTTGACCGCAAATACTGTAATTTTTAAAAATTTCCTAACAAAAACGTCTACTTAGAACACTTTTATTTTATCAGCATTAATGCTCCTAGAAGTAACCTTTCGTTCATCGTATGTCTCATGTCAACACGTCTGTCCAGGACTGAGCAGTGTCTACTTCATCATTACGATTTTTGTATGGCACTCGACCGCAAAGAAAGCAATTTTCAAAAATTTTTTAAGGAAAAACGGCTACTCAGGGCCTTTTGATTTTATCAGCATTGATGCTCCTAGAAGTCACCTTTCATTTACCATATGCTTAATGTCAGCACATCTGTCCAGGACCAAGAAGGGTCTATTTCATCATTAGGATTTTTGTATGCCACTCGACCGCAAAGAGAGCAATTTTGAAAAATTTCTTCTTCTATGTCTCATGTGTGCACATCTGTCCTGGACCGAGCAATGTCTACTTCATCATTTGGATTTTTGCATGGCGCTTGAACGCAAAGAGAGCAATTTTCAAGAAGACGGCTACTCAAGGCCCTTTGATTTTATCAGCATTAATGCTTCTAGAAGTCACTGTTCATTTACCATATGCCTCATGTCAGCACATCTGTCCAGGACCAAGCAATGTCTATTTTACCATTAAGATTTTTGTATGGCACTTGACCGCAAGTAGCGCTAATTTCGTAAATTTCCTAATGAAAACGGCTACACAGGACCCTTTGACTTTTTCAGCAATAATGCTCCTAGAAATCGCCTTTTGTTGCTGGATGGCTCATATCAGCACATCTGTCCAGGAGCGAGCAGTGTCCACTTCATCATTAGGATTTTTGTATGGCGCTTAACCGCAAAGAGAGCAATTTTCATAAATTTTTAAGTAAAAACGACTACTCAGGGCCTTTTGATTTTATCAGCATTAATGCTGCTAGAAGTCACTTTTCGTTCATCCTATGTCTCATGTGCGCACATCTGTCCAGGACCGACCAATGTCTACTTCATCATTTGGATATTTGCATGGCGTTCGAACGAAAAGAGAGCAATTTTCAAGAAGACGGCTACTCAAGGCCCTTTGATTTTAGCAGAATTAATGCTTCTAGAAGTCACCTTTCGTTCATCTTATGTCTCATATGTGCACGTACGTCCTGGACCGAGCAATGTCCACTTCATCATTTGGATTTTTGCATGGCGCTCGAACGCAAAGAGAGCAATTTTCAAGAAGACAGCTACTCAAGGCCCTTTGATTTTATCAGCATTAATGCTTCTGGAAGTCACCGTTTATTTACAATATGCCTCATGTCAGCACATCTGTCCAGGACCAAGCAATGTCTATTTCACCATTAAGATTTTTGCATGGCACTTGACCGCAAGTAGCGCTAATTTCGTAAATTTCCGAATAAAAACGGCTACTCAGGACCCTTTGACTTTTTCAGCACTAATGCTCCTAGAAATCGCCTTTCGTTTCTGGATGGCTCATATCAGCACATCTGTCCAGGACCGAGCAGTGTCCACTTCATCATTAGGATTTTTGTATGGCGCTCGACCCCAAAGAGAGCAATTTTCATAAATTTTTAAGAAAAAACGACTACTCAAGGCCCTTTGATTTTATCACCATTGATGCTGCTAGAAGTCACGTTTCGTTTATCCTATGCCTCATGTGAGCACATCTGTCTAGGACCGACCAGTATCTACTTCATCATTTGGACTTTTGCATGGCGCTCGAACGCAAAGAGAGCAATTTTCAACAAGACGGCTACGTAAGGCCCTTTGATTTTATCAGAGCACATCTGTCAGCACATCTGTCCAGGACCAAGAAGGGTCTATTTCATCATTAGGATTTTTGTATGGCACTCGACCGCAAAGAGAGCAATTTTGAAAAATTTCTTAAGGAAAAACGGCTACTCAGGGCCTTTTGATTTTATCAGCATTGATGCTGCTAGAAGTCACTTTTCGTTCATCCTATGTCTCATGTGTGCACATCTGTCCTGGACCGAGCAATGTCTACTTCATCATTTGGATTTTTGCATGGCGCTCGAACGCAAAGAGAGCGATTTTCAAGAAGACGGCTACTCAAGGCCCTTTGATTTTATCAGCATTGATGCTGCTAGAAGTCACTTTACGTTCATCCTATGCCTCATGTGAGCACATCTGTCCAGGACCGAGCAGTGTCTAGTTCATCATTTGGATTTTTGCATGGCACTCGAACGCAAAGAGAGCAATTTTTAAGAAGACGGCTACTCAAGGCCCTTTGATTTTGTCAGCATTAATGCTTCTAAAAGTCACCGTTTATTTACCATATGCCTCATGTCAGCACATCTGTCCAGTACCAAGCAGTGTCGACTTCATCATTATGATTTTTGTATGACGCTCGACCGCAAAGAGACCAATTTTCATAAATTTTTAAGAAAAAACGACTACTCAGGGCCCTTTGATTTAATCAGCATTGATGCTGCTAGAAGTCACTTTTCGTTCATCCTATGCCTCATGTGAGCACATCTGTCCAGGACCGAGCAGTGTCTACTTCATCATTTAAATTTTTGCATGGCGCTCGAACGCAAAGAGAGCAATTTTTAAGAAGACGGCTACTCAAGGCCCTTTGATTTTATCAGCATTAATGCTTCTACAAGTCACCGTTTATTTACCATATGCCTCATGTCAACTCATCTGTCCAGGACCGAGCAGTGTCTACTTCATCATTAGGATTTTTGTATGACGCTCGACCGCAAAGAGAGCAATTTTCAAAAGCTTCTTAAGGAAAATTGGCTATTCAGGGACCTTTGATTTTATCATCATTGATGCTCCTAGTAGTCACTTTTCGTCTACGGTATGCCTTATGTCAGCACATCTGTCCAGGACCGAGCTGGGTCCATTTCACCATTAAGATTTTTGTATGGCACTTGACCGCTTGTAGCGCTATTTTCAAAAATTTTAATTTTAACATTAATGCTCCTAGAAGTCACCTTTAGTTCATCGTATGTCTCATGTCAACACATCTGTCCAGGACCGAGCAGTGTCTACTTCATCATTAGGATTTTTGTATGGCACTCGAACGCAAAGAGAGCAATTTTCAAGAAGACGGCTACTCAAGGCCCTTTGGTTATATCAGCATTGATGCTGCTAGAAGTCACTTTTCGTTCATCCTATGCCTCATGTGAGCACATCTGTCCAGGACCGAGCAGTCTCTACTTTATCATTTGGATTTTTGCATGGCGCTCGAACGCAAAGAGAGCAATTTTCAAGAAGACGGCTACTCAAGGCCCTTTGATTTTATCAGAATTGATGCTGCTAGAAGTCACTTTTCGTTCATCCTATGCTTCATGTGAGCACATCTGTCCAGGACCGAGCAGTGTCTACTTCATCATTTGGATTTTTGCATGGCGCTCGAACGCAAAGAGAGCAATTTTTAAGAAGACGGCTACTCAAGGCCCTTTGATTTTATCAGTATTAATGCTTCTAAAAGTCACCGTTTATTTACCATATGCCTCATGTCAGCACATCTGTCCAGGACCAAGCAGTGTCTACCTCATCATTATGATTTTTGTATGACAATCGACCGCAAAGAGAGCAATTTTCAAAAGCTTCTTAAGGAAAATTGGCTCTTCAGGGACCTTTGATTTTATCAGCATTGATGCTCCTAGTAGTCACCTTTCGTCTACGATATGCCTTATGTCAGCACATCTGTCCAAGATCGAGCAGGGTCCATTTCACCATTAAGATTTTTGTATGGCACTTGACCGCTAGTAGCGCTAATTTCAAAACTTTCCTAATAAAAACGGCTACTAAGGGCCCCTTGATTTTATCAGCATTAATGCTCCTAGAAGTCACCTTTAGTTCATCGTATGTCTCATGTCAACACATCTGTCCAGGACCGAGCAGTGTCTACTTCATCATTAGGATTTTTGTATGGCACTCGAACGCAAAGAGAGCAATTTTCAAGAAGACGGCTACTCAAGGCCTTTTGATTTTATCAGCATTAATGCTTCTAGACGTCACCGTTCATTTACCATATGCCTCATGTCAGCACATCTGTCCAGGACCGAGCTGGGTCCATTTCACCATTAAGATTTTTGTATGGCACTTGACCGCTAGTAGCGCTAATTTCAAAAATTTCCTAATAAAAACGGCTACTCAGGGCCCCTTGATTTTATCAGCATTAATGCTCCTAGAAGTCACCTTTCATTTACCATATGCCTCATGTCAGCACATCTGTCCAGGACCAAGAATGGTCTATTTCATCATTAGGATTTTTGTATGGCACTCGACCGCAAAGAGAGCAATTTTGAAAAATTTCTTAAGGAAAAACGGGTACTCAGGGCTTTTTGATTTTATCAGCATTGATGCTGCTAGAAGTCACTTTTCGTTCATCCTATGTCCCATGTGTGCACATCTGTACTGGACCGAGCAATGTCTACTTCATCATTTGGATTTTTGCATGGCGCTCGAACGCAAAGAGAGCAATTTTCAAGAAGACGGCTACTCAAGGCCCTTTGAATTTATCAGCATTGATGCTGCTAGAAGTCACTTTACGTTCATCCTATGCCTCATGTGAGCACATCTGTCCAGGACCGAGCAGTGTCTAGTTCATCATTTGGATTTTTGCATGGTGCTCGAACGCAAAGAGAGCAATTTTTAAGAAGACGGCTACTCAAGGCCCTTTGATTTTATCAGCATTAATGCTTCTAAAAGTCACCGTTTATTTACCATATGCCTCATGTCAGCACATCTGTCCAGGACCAAGCAGTGTCTACCTCATCATTATGATTTTTGTATGACGCTCGTCCGCAAAGAGAGCAATTTTCAAAAGCTTCTTAAGGAATATTGGCTATTCAGGGACCTTTGATTTTATCAGCATTGATGCTCCTAGTAGTCACCTTTCGTCTACGATATGCCTTATGTCAGCACATCTGTCCAGAACCGAGCAGGGTCCATTTCACCATTAAGATTTTTGTATGGCACTTGACCGCTAGTACCGCTAATTTCAAAAATTTCCTAATAAAAACGGCTACTCAGGGCCCCTTGATTTTATTAGCATTAATGCTCCTAGAAGTCGCCTTTCATTTACCATATGCCTCATGTCAGCACATCTGTCCAGGACCAAGAAGGGTCTATTTCATCATTAGGATTTTTGTCCATTTTTTTCCATTTCTCCCGATGGACACCTCACGAGGTACTGCGTCGGCCAAGAGCCTCACCGACTCCTTGAACAGACCCACGGTGGTAAATAGAACAATAACGGAAAATATAATGGTGCAAAGAGGATCCATGAACTTGTGCTTTCAATAATTGATCGATTCGAACGTACAAAGTAATGAATGAAGACAGCGGCGAGAAATATACCCACACTTTGAACCAAGTCACCGATCACGTGAATCATGGCAGCTCGAAGATTTAGGTTTTTTCGTGAGATCTGAAGAAGAACACAAAGAAAACGGCAATTGTATTTGTTGCTAGACTAGGAATAACTCGTAAATAGGCGATGGAATACGTTATCGATACTCACTCGTTCGTGAAAAGCGAATCGCTGCTGGCGTTTAGCTCGGCATCGCTGCTACTGCTGGCCTCGACGATGATCTGCGTTTCACGGGAGGCCGCGTGAGTGCGGTGAGGCGGATGTGGAGCTAAATGAGTTCATGGCACTCGACCGCAAAGAGAGCAATTTTGAAAAATTTCTTAAGGAAAAACGGCTACTCAGGGCCTTTTGATTTTATTAGCATTGATGCTGCTAGAAGTCACTTTTCGTTCATCCTATGTCACATGTGTGCACATCTGTCCTGGACCGAGCAATGTCTACTTAATCATTTGGATTTTTGCATGGCGCTCGAACGCAAAGAGAACAATTATTAAGAAGACAGCTACTCAAGGCCCTTTGATTTTATCAGCATTAATGTTTCTAGAAGTCACCTTTCGTTCATCCTTTGTCTCATGTGTGCACATCCGTACTGGACCGAGCAATGTCTACTTCATCATTTGGATTTTTGCATGGCGCTCGAACGCAAAGGGAGCAATTTTCAAGAAGACGGCTACTCAAGGCCCTTTGATTTTATCAGCATTAATGTTTCTAGAAGTCACCTTTCGTTCATCCTATGTCTCATATGTGCACATAAGTCCTGGACCGAGCAATGTCTACTTCATCATTTGGATTTTTGCATGGCGCTCGAACGCAAAGAGAGCAATTTTGAAAAATTTCTTAAAGAAAAACGGCTACTCAGGGCCTTTTGATTTTATCAGCATTGATGCTGCTAGAAGTCACTTTTCGTTCATCCTATGTCTCATGTGTGCACATCTGTCCTGGACCGAGCAATGTCTACTTCATAATTTGGATTTTTGCATGGCGGTCGAACGCAAAGAGAGCAATTTTCAAGAAGACGGCTTCTCAAGGCCCTTTGATTTTATCAGCATTAATGTTTCTAGAAGTCACCTTTCGTTCATCTTATGTCTCATGTGTGCACATCCGTCCTGGACCGAGCAATGTCTACTTCATCATTTGGATTTTTGCATGGCGCTCGAACGCAAAGAGAGCAATTTTCAAGAAGACGGCTACTCAAGGCCCTTTGATTTTATCAGCATTAATGCTTCTAGAAGTCACCGTTCATTTACCATATGCCTCATGTCAGCACATCTGTCCAGGACCAAGCAATGTCTATTTCACCATTAAGATTTTTGTATGGCACTTGACCGCAAGTAGCGCTAATTTTGTAAATTTCCTAATAAAAACGGCTACTCAGGACCCTTTGACTTTTTCAGCACTAATGCTCCTAGAAATCGCCTTTCGTTTGCTGGATGCCTCATGTCAGCACATCTGTCTAGGAAAATTCTTAAGGAAAATTGGCTATTCAGGGACCTTTGATTTTATCAGCATTGATGCTCCTAGAAGTCACCTTTCGTCTACGGTATGCCTTATGTCAGCACATCTGTCCAGGACCGAGCTGGGTCCATTTCACCATTAAGATTTTTGTATGGCACTTGACCGCTAGTAGCGCTAATTTCAAAAATTTTCTAATAAAAACGGCTACTCAGGGCCATTTGATTTCATCAGCATTGATGCTGCTAGAAGTCACTTTTCGTTCATCCTATGCCTCATGTGGACACATCTGTCCAGAACCGAGCAGTGTCTACTTCATCATTTGGATTTTTGCATTGCGCTCGAAGGCAAAGAGAGCAATTTTTAAGAAGACGGCTACTCAAGGCCCTTTGATTTTATCAGCATTAATGCTTCTAGAAGTCACCGTTTATTTACCATATGCCTCATGTCAGCACATCTGTCCAGGACCAAGCAGTGTCTACTTCATCATTATGATTTTTGAATGACGCTCGACCGCAAAGAGAGCAAATTTCAAAAGCTTCTTAAGGAAAATTGGCTATTCACTTGACCGCAAGTAGCGTTAATTTCAAAAATGTCCTAATAAAAACGGCTACTTAGGACCCTTTGATTTTATCAGCATTAATGCTCCTAGAAGTCACCTTTAGTTCATCGTATGTCTCATGTCAACACATCTGTCCAGGACCGAGCAGTGTCTACTTCATCATTAGGATTTTTGTATGGCACTCGAACGCAAAGAGAGCAATTTTCAAGAAGACGGCTACTCAAGGCCTTTTGATTTTATCAGCATTAATGCTTCTAGACATCACCGTTCATTTACCATATGCCTCATGTCAGCACATCTGTCCAGGACCGAGCTGGGTCCATTTCACCATTAAGATTTTTGTATGGCACTTGACCGCTAGTAGCGCTAATTTCAAAAATTTCCTAATAAAAACGGCTACTCAGGGCCCCTTGATTTTATCAGCATTAATGCTCCTAGAAGTCACCTTTCATTTACCATATGCCTCATGTCAGCACATCTGTCCAGGACCAAGAATGGTCTATTTCATCATTAGGATTTTTGTATGGCACTCGACCGCAAAGAGAGCAATTTTGAAAAATTTCTTAAGGAAAAACGGGTACTCAGGGCTTTTTGATTTTATCAGCATTGATGCTGCTAGAAGTCACTTTTCGTTCATCCTATGTCCCATGTGTGCACATCTGTACTGGACCGAGCAATGTCTACTTCATCATTTGGATTTTTGCATGGCGCTCGAACGCAAAGAGAGCAATTTTCAAGAAGACGGCTACTCAAGGCCCTTTGAATTTATCAGCATTGATGCTGCTAGAAGTCACTTTACGTTCATCCTATGCCTCATGTGAGCACATCTGTCCAGGACCGAGCAGTGTCTAGTTCATCATTTGGATTTTTGCATGGCGCTCGAACGCAAAGAGAGCAATTTTTAAGAAGACGGCTACTCAGGGCCCCTTGGTTTTATCAGCATTAATGCTCCTAGAAGTCACCTTTCATTTATCATATGCCTCATGTCAGCACATCTGTCCAGGAGCAAGAAGGGTCTATTTCATCATTAGGATTTTTGTATGGCACCCGACCGCAAAGAGAGCAATTTTGAAAAATTTCTTAAGGAAAAACGGCTACTCAGGGCCTTTTGATTTTATCAGCATTGATGCTGCTAGAAGTCACTTTTCGTTCATCCTATGTCTCATGTGTGCACATCTGTCCTGGACCGAGCAATGTCTACTTCATAATTTGGATTTTTGCATGGCGGTCGAACGCAAAGAGAGCAATTTTCAAGAAGACGGCTTCTCAAGGCCCTTTGATTTTATCAGCATTAATGTTTCTAGAAGTCACCTTTCGTTCATCTTATGTCTTATGTGTGCACATCCGTCCTGGACCGAGCAATGTCTACTTCATCATTTGGATTTTTGCATGGCGCTCGAACGCAAAGAGAGCAATTTTCAAGAAGACGGCTACTCAAGGCCCTTTAAATTTATCAGCATAAATGCTTCTAGAAGTCACCGTTCATTTACCATATGCCTCATGTCAGCACATCTGTCCAGGACCAAGCAATGTCTATTTCACCATTAAGATTTTTGTATGGCACTTGACCGCAAGTAGCGCTAATTTTGTAAATTTCCTAATAAAAACGGCTACTCAGGACCCTTTGACTTTTTCAGCACTAATGCTCCTAGAAATCGCCTTTCGTTTGCTGGATGCCTCATGTCAGCACATCTGTCTAGGAAAATTCTTAAGGAAAATTGGCTATTCAGGGACCTTTGATTTTATCAGCATTGATGCTCCTAGAAGTCACCTTTCGTCTACGGTATGCCTTATGTCAGCACATCTGTCCAGGACCGAGCTGGGTCCATTTCACCATTAAGATTTTTGTATGGCACTTGACCGCAAGTAGCGTTAATTTCAAAAATTTCCTAATAAAAACGGCTACTCAGGGCCTTTTGATTTCTTCAGCATTGATGCTACTAGAAGTCACTTTTCGTTCATCCTATGCCTCATGTGAGCACATCTGTCCAGAACCGAGCAGTGTATACTTCATCATTTGCATTTTTGCATGGCGCTCGAACGCAAAGAGAGCAATTTTTAAGAAGACGGCTACTCAAGGCCCTTTGATTTTATCAGCTTTAATGCTTCTAGAAGTCACCGTTTATTTACCATATGCCTCATGTCAGCACATCTGTCCAGGACCAAGCAGTGTCTACTTCATCATTATGATTTTTGTATGACGCTCGACCGCAAAGAGAGCAATTTTCAAAAGCTTCTTAAGGAAAATTGGCTATTCAGGGACCTTTGATTTTATCAGCATTGATGCTCCTAGTAGTCACCTTTCGTCTACGGTATGCCTTATGTCAGCACATCTGTCCAGGACCGAGCAGGGTCCATTTCACCATTAAGATTTTTGTATGGCACATTTGGCAGATTTTGTATGGACCGCAAGTAGCGTTAATTTCAAAAATGTCCTAATAAAAACGGCTACTTAGGACCCTTTGATTTTATCAGCATTAATGCTCCTAGAAGTCACCTTTAGTTCATCGTATGTCTCATGTCAACAAATCTGTCCAGGACCGAGCAGTGTCTACTTCATCATTAGGATTTTTGTATGGCACTCGACCGCAAAGAGAGCAATTTTGAAAAATTTCTTAAGGAAAAACGGCTACTCAGGGCCTTTTGATTTTATCAGCATTGATGCTGCTAGAAGTCACTTTTCGTTCATCCTATGTCTCATGTGTGCACATCTTTCCTGGACCGAGCAATGTCTACTTAATCATTTGGATTTTTGCATGGCGCTCGAACGCAAAGAGAGCAATTTTCAAGAAGACGGCTACTCAAGGCCCTTGGACTTTATCAGCATTGATGCTCCTAGTAGTCACCTTTCGTCTACGGTATGCCTTATGTCAGCACATCTGTCCAGGACCGAGCTGGGTCCATTTCACCATTAAGATTTTTGTATGGCACTTGACCGCTAGTAGCGCTAATTTCAAAAATTTCCTTATAAAAACGACTACGTAGGGCCCCTTGATTTTATCAGAATTAATGCTTCTAGAAGTCACCTTTCGTCTACGGTATGCCTTATGTCAGCACATCTGTCTAGGACCGAGCAGGGTCCATTTCACCATTAAGATTTTTTTATGGCACTTGACCGCTAGTAGCGCTAATGTCAAAAGATTCCTAATAAAAACGGCTACTCAGGGCCCCTTGGTTTTATCAGCATTAATGCTCCTAGAAGTCACCTTTCATTTACCATATGCCTCATGTCAGCACATCTGTCCAGGAGCAAGAAGGGTCTATTTCATCATTAGGATTTTTGTATGGCACTCGACCGCAAAGAGAGCAATTTTGAAAAATTTCTTAAGGAAAAACGGCTACTCAGGGCCTTTTGATTTTATCAGCATTGATGCTGCTAGAAGTCACTTTTCGTTCATCCTATGTCTCATGTGTGCACATCTGTCCTGGACCGAGCAATGTCTACTTCATCATTTGGATTTTTGCATTGCGCTCGAACGCAAAGAGAGCAATTTTATCAGCATTAGTGCTCCTAGAAGTCGCCTTTCGTATGACGGATAGCTCATATCACCACATCTGTCCAAGAACGAGCGGTGTCCACTTCATCATTATGATTTTTGTATGACGCTCGACCGCAAAGAGAGCAATTTTCAAAAGCTTCTTAAGGAAAATTGGCTATTCAGGGACCTTTGATTTTATCAGCATTGATGCTCCTAGTAGTCACCTTTCGTCTACGGTATGCCTTATGTCAGCACATCTGTCCAGGACCAAGCAATGTCTATTTCACCATTAAGATTTTTGTATGGCACTTGACCGCAAGTAGCGCTAATTTCGTAAATTTCCTAATAAAAACGGCTACTCAGGACCCTTTGACTTTTTCAGCACTAATGCTCCTAGAAATCGCCTTTCGTTTGCTGGATGGCTCATATCAGCACATCTGTCCAGGACCGAGCAGTGTCCACTTCATCATTAGGATTTTTGTATGGCGCTCAACCGCAAAGAGAGCAATTTTCATAATTTTTTAAGTAAAAACGACTACTCAGGGCCCTTTGATTTTATTACCATTGATGCTGCTAGAAGTCACGTTTCGTTCATCCTATGCCTCATGTGAGCACATCTGTCTAGGACCGAGCAGTGTCTACTTCATCATTTGGATTTTTGCATTGCGCTCGAACGCAAAGAGAGCAATTTTATCAGCATTAGTGCTCCTAGAAGTCGCCTTTCGTATGACGGATAGCTCATATCAGCACATCTGTCCAAGAACGAGCGGTGTCCACTACATCATTATGATTTTTGTATGACGCTCGACCGCAAAGAGAGCAATTTTCAAAAGCTTCTTAAGGAAAATTGGCTATTCAGGGACCTTTGATTTTATCAGCATTGATGCTCCTAGTAGTCACCTTTCGTCTACGGTATGCCTTATGTCAGCACATCTGTCCAGGACCGAGCTGGGTCCATTTCACCATTAAGATTTTTGTATGGCACTTGACCGCTAGTAGCGCTAATTTCAAAAATTTCCTTATAAAAACGACTACTTAGGGCCTTTTGATTTCATCAGCATTGATGCTGCTAGAAGTCACTTTTCGTTCCTCCTATGCCTCATGTGAGCACATCTGTCCAGAACCGAGCAGTGTCTACTTCATCATTTGCATTTTTGCATGGCGCTCGAACGCAAAGAGAGCAATTTTTAAGAAGACGGCTACTCAAGGCCCTTTGATTTTATCAGCATTAATGCTTCTAGAAGTCACCGTTTATTTACCATATGCCTCATGTCAGCACATCTGTCCAGGACCAAGCAGTGTCTACTTCATCATTATGATTTTTGTATGACGCTCGACCGCAAAGAGAGCAATTTTCAAAAGCTTCTTAAGGAAAATTGGCTATTCAGGAACCTTTGATTTTATCAGCATTGATGCTCCTAGTAGTCACCTTTCGTCTACGGTATGCCTTATGTCAGCACATCTGTCCAGGACCGAGGTGGGTCCATTTCACCATTAAAATTTTTGTATGGCACTTGACCGCTAGTAGCGCTAATTTCAAAAATTTCCTTATAAAAACGGCTACTTAGGGCCCCTTCATTTTATCAGAATTAATGCTTCTAGAAGTCACCTTTCGTCTACGGTATGCCTTATGTCAGCACATCTGTCCAGGGTCCATTTCACCATTAAGATTTTTGTATGGCACATTTGGCAGATTTTGTATGGACCGCAAGTAGCGTTAATTTCAAAAATGTCCTAATAAAAACGGCTACTTAGGACCCTTTGATTTTGTCAGCATTAATGCTCCTAGAAGTCACCTTTAGTTCATCGTATGTCTCATGTCAACACATCTGTCCAGGACCGAGCAGTGTCTACTTCATCATTAGGATTTTTGTATGGCACTCGACCGCAAAAAGAGCATTTTTGAAAAATTTCTTAAGGAAAAACGGCTACTCAGGGCCTTTTGATTTTATCAGCATTGATGCTGCTAGAAGTCACTTTTCGTTCATCCTATGTCTCATGTGTGCACATCTTTCCTGGACCGAGCAATGTCTACTTAATCATTTGGATTTTTGCATGGCGCTTGAACGCAAAGAGAGCAATTTTCAAGAAGACGGCTACTCAAGGCCCTTGGACTTTATCAGCATTAATGCTCCTAGTAGTCACCTTTCGTCTACGGTATGCCTTATGTCAGCACATCTGTTCAGGACCGAGCTGGGTCCATTTCACCATTAAGATTTTTGTATGGCACTTGACCGCTAGTAGCGCTAATTTCAAAAATTTCCTAATAAAAACGGCTACTCAGGGCCCCTTGGTTTTATCAGCATTAATGCTCCTAGAAGTCACCTTTCATTTACCATATGCCTCATGTCAGCACATCTGTCCAGGACCAAGCAGTGTCTACCTCATCATTATGATTTTTGTATGACGCTCGACCACTAGTAGCGCTAATTTCAAAAATTTCCTTATAAAAACGACTACTTAGGGCCCCTTGATTTTATCAGAATTAATGCTTCTAGAAGTCACCTTTCGTCTACGGTATGCCTTATGTCAGCACATCTGTCTAGGACCGAGCAGGGTCCATTTCACCATTAAGATTTTTGTATGGCACTTGACCGCTAGTAGCGCTAATTTCAAAAATTTCCTAATAAAAACGGCTACTCAGGGCCCCTTGGTTTTATCAGCATTAATGCTCCTAGAAGTCACCTTTCATTTACCATATGCCTCATGTCAGCACATCTGTCCAGGACCAAGCAGTGTCTACCTCATCATTATGATTTTTGTATGACGCTCGACCGCAAAGAGAGCAATTTTCAAAAGCTACTTAAGGAAAATTGGCTATTCATGGACCTTTGATTTTATCAGCATTAATGCTTCTAGAAGTCACCTTTCGTTTACGGTATGCCTTCTGTCCAGGACCGAGCAGGGTCCATTTCACCATTAATTTTTTTGTATGGCACTTGACCGCAAGTACCGTTAATTTCAAAAATGTCCTAATAATAAATTTAAAATAAAATTGTTAAAATTGAAATAAACTTAAAAAGCCATAGAATTAAATGTAAATCGAATGACGAAGGAAGAGCAACAAAAAGAATATTGACTATAGGAAAATTAAAATGAGCAAAGACGACTACGTTTAAATTGAATGCGAAGAAGACGAAGAAGCACAACATGTAAAATGTATTTTAATTTTCTGTAGAAGTTTCTGCTGCTGTTGTTGGCGTAATAGCCGCTTGGGAATGTCGCCGCACTGCGTTTGTTCTGGTTGTTTTTGTAGCTGTTTTTATCCACTATCAACCTTTGGAGCGATTCGCTTTGAACACTTACGAAAGCGCGCTACTTAGGACCCTTTGATTTTATCAGCATTAATGCTATTAGAAGTCACCTTTAGTTCATCGTATGTCTCATGTCAACACATCTGTCCAGGACCGAGCAGTGTCTACTTCATCATTAGGATTTTTGTATGGGACTCGACCGCAAAGAGAGCAATTTTGAAAAATTTCTTAAGGAAAAACAGCTACTCAGGGCCTTTTGATTTTATCAGCATTGACGCTGCTAGAAGTCACTTTTCGTTCATCCTTTGTCTCATGTGTGCACATCTTTCCTGGACCGAGCAATGTCTACTTTATCATTTGGATTTTTGCATGGCGCTCGAACGCAAAGAGAGCAATTTTCAAGAAGACGGCTACTCAAGGCCCTTTGATTTTATCAGCATTGATGCTGCTAGAAGTCACTTTACGTTCATCCTATGCCTCATGTGAGCACATCTGTCCAGGACCGAGCAGGGTCCATTTCACCGTTAAGATTTTTGTATGGCACTTGACCGCAAGTAGCGTTAATTTCAAAAAAGTCCTAATAAAAACGGCTACTTAGGACCCTTTGATTTTATCAGCATTAATACTCCTAGAAGTCACCTTTAGTTCATCGTATGTCTCATGTCAACACATCTGTCCAGGACCGAGCAGTGTCTACTTCATCATTAAGATTTTTGTATGGCACTCGACCGCAAAGAGAGCAATTTTGAAAAATTTCTTAAAGAAAAACGGCTACACAGGGCCTTTTGATTTTATCAGCATTGATGCTTCTAGAAGTCACTTTTCGTTCATCCTATGTCTCATGTGTGCACATCTGTCCTGGACCGAGCAATGTCTACTTCATCATTTGGATTTTTGCATGGCGCTCGAACGCAAAGAGAGCAATTTTCAAGAAGACGGCTACTCAAGGCCCTTTGATTTTATCAGCATTAATGCTTCTAGAAGTCACCGTTCATTTACCATATGCCTCATGTCAGCATATCTGTCCAGGACCAAGCAATGTCTATTTCACCATTAAGATTTTTGTATGGCACTTGACCGCAAGTAGCGCTAATTTCGTAACATTCCTAATAAAAACGGCTACTCAGGACCCTTTGACTTTTTCAGCACTAATGCTCCTAGAAATCGCCTTTCGTTTGCTGGATGGCTCATATCAGCACACCTGTCCAGGACCGAGCAATGTCCATTTTATCATTAGGATTTTTGTATGGCGCTCAACCGCAAAGAGAGCAATTTTCAAAATTTTTTAAGTAAAAACGACTACTCAGGGCCCTTTGATTTTATCACCATTGATGCTGCTAGAAGTCACGTTTCGTTCATCCTATGCCTCATGTGAGCACATCTGTCTAGGACCGAGCAGTGTCTACTTCATCATTTGGATTTTTGCATTGCGCTCGAACGCAAAGAGAGCAATTTTATCAGCAATAGTGCTCCTAGAAGTCGCCTTTCGTATGACGGATAGCTCATATCAGCACATCTGTCCAAGAACGAGAGGTGTCCACTTCATCATTAGGATTTTGTATGGCGCTCGACCGCAAAGAGAGCAATTTTCATAAATTTTTAAGAAAAAACTACTACCCAAGGCCCTTTGATTTTATCAGCATTAATGCTTCTAGAAGTCACCTTTCATTTACCATATGCCTCATGTCAGCACATCTCTCCAGGACCAAGCAGGGTCTATTTCACCATTAAGATTTTTGTATGGCACTTGACCGCAAATACTGTAAATTTTAAAAATTTCCTAACAAAAACGTCTACTTAGAACCCTTTGATTTTATCAGCATCAATGCTCCTAGAAGTAACCTTTCATTCATCGTATGTCTCATGTCAACACATCTATCCAGGACCGAGCAGTGTCTACTTCATCATTAGGATTTTTGTATGGCACTCGACCGCAAAGAGAGCAATTTTCAAAACTTTTTTAAGGAAAAACGGCTACTCAGGGCCTTTTGATTTCATCAGCATTGATGCTGCTAGTAATCACCTTTCGTCTACGGTATGCCTTATGTCACCACATCTGTCCAGGACCGAGCTGGGTCCATTTCACCATTAAGATTTTTGTATGGCACTTGACCGCTAGTAGCGCTAATTTCAAAAATTTCCTTATAAAAACGGCTACTTAGGGCCCCTTGATTTTATCAGCATTAATGCTTCTAGAAGTCACCTTTCGTTTACGGTATGCCTTATGTCAGCACATCTGTCCAGGACCGAGCAGGGTCCATTTCACCATTAAGATTTTTGTATGGAACTTGACCGCAAGTAGCGTTAATTTCAAAAATGTCCTAATAAAAACGGCTACTTAGGAACCTTTGATTTTATGAACATTAATGCTCCTAGAAGTCACCTTTAGTTCATCGTATGTCTCATGTCAACACATCTGTTCAGGAACGAGCAGTGTCTACTTCATCATTAGGATTTTTGTATGGCACTCGACCGCAAAGTGAGCAATTTTCATAAATTTTTAAGAAAAAACGACTACTCAGGGCCCTTTGATTTTATCAGCATTAATGCTTCTAGAAGTCACCTTTCATTTACCATGTGCCTCATGCCAGCACATCTGTCCAGGACCAAACAGGGTCTATTTCACCATTAAGATTTTTGTATGGCACTTGCCCGCAAATACTGTAAATTTTAAAAATTTCCTAACAAAAACGTCTACTTAGAACCCTTTTATTTTATCAGCATCAATGCTCCTAGAAGTAACCTTTCATTCATCGTATGTCTCATGTCAACACATCTATCCAGGACCGAGCAGTGTCTACTTCATCATTAGGATTTTTGTATGGCACTCGACCGCAAAGTGAGCAATTTTCATAAATTTTTAAGAAAAAACGACTACTCAGGGCCCTTTGATTTTATCAGCATTAATGCTTCTAGAAGTCACCTTTCATTTACCATGTGCCTCATGCCAGCACATCTGTCCAGGACCAAACAGGGTCTATTTCACCATTAAGATTTTTGTATGGCACTTGCCCGCAAATACTGTAAATTTTAAAAATTTCCTAACAAAAACGTCTACTTAGAACCCTTTTATTTTATCAGCATCAATGCTCCTAGAAGTAACCTTTCGTTTATCGTATGTCTCATGTCAACACATCTATCCAGGACCGAGCAGTATCTACTTCATCATTAGGATTTTTGTATGGCACTCGACCGCAAAGTGAGCAATTTTCAAAAATTTTTTAGGGAAAAACGGCTACTCAGGGCCTTTTGATTTCATCAGCATTGATGCTGCTAGTAGTCACCTTTCGTCTACGGTATGCCTTATGTCACCACATCTGTCCAGGACCGAGCTGGGTCCATTTCACCATTAAGATTTTTGTATGGCACTTGACCGCTAGTAGCGCTAATTTCAAAAATTTCCTTATAAAAACGGCTACTTAGGGCCCCTTGATTTTATCAGCATTAATGCTTCTAGAAGTCACCTTTCGTTTACGGTATGCCTTATGTCAGTACATCTGTCCAGGACCGAGCAGGGTCCATTTCACCATTAAGATTTTTGTATGGCACTTGACCGCAAGTAGCGTTAATTTCAAAAATGTCCTAATAAAAACGGCTACTTAGGGTCCCTTGATTTTATCAGCATTAATGCTTCTAGAAGTCACCTTTCGTTTACGGTATGTCAGCACATCTGTCCAGGACCGAGCAGGGTCCATTTCACCATTAAGATTTTTGTATGGAACTTGACCGCAAGTAGCGTTAATTTCAAAAATGTCCTAATAAAAACGGCTACTTAGGAACCTTTGATTTTATGAACATTAATGCTCCTAGAAGTCACCTTTAGTTCATCGTATGTCTCATGTCAACACATCTGTTCAGGAACGAGCAGTATCTACTTCATCATTAGGATTTTTGTATGGCACTCGACCGCAAAGTGAGCAATTTTCATAAATTTTTAAGAAAAAACGACTACTCAGG
The DNA here is from genome assembly GCA_937620795.1 of Thecophora atra. Classification (NCBI taxonomy): domain Eukaryota; kingdom Metazoa; phylum Arthropoda; class Insecta; order Diptera; family Conopidae; genus Thecophora; species Thecophora atra. Next base: position 69,766,737 of record OW569398.1, read on the forward strand.
GCCCTTTGATTTTATCAGCATTAATGCTTCTAGAAGTCACCTTTCATTTACCATATGCCTCATGCCAGCACATCTGTCCAGGACCAAACAGGGTCTATTTCACCATTAAGATTTTTGTATGGCACTTGACCGCAAGTAGCGTTAATTTCAAAAATGTCCTAATAAAAACGGCTACTTAGGGTCCCTTGATTTTATCAGCATTAATGCTTCTAGAAGTCACCTTTCGTTTACGGTATGTCAGCACATCTGTCCAGGACCGATCTGGGTCCATTTCACCATTAAGATTTTTGTATGGCACTTGACCGCAAGTAGCGTTAATTTCAAAAATTTCCTAATAAAAACGGCTACTCAGGGCACCTTGATTTTATCAGCATTAATGCTCCTAGAATTCACCCTTCATTTACCATATGCCTCATGTCAGCACATCTGTCCAGGACCAAGCAGGGTCTATTTCATCATTAGGATTTTTGTATGGCACTCGACCGCAAAGAGAGCAATTTTGAAAAATTTCTTAAAGAAAAACGGCTGCACAGGGCCTTTTGATTTTATCAGCATTGATGCTTCTAGAAGTCACTTTTCGTTCATCCTATGTCTCATGTGTGCACATCTGTCCTGGACCAAACAATGTCTACTTCATCATTTGGATTTTTGCATGGCGCTCGAACGCAAAGAGAGCAATTTTCAAGAAGACGGCTACTCAAAGCCCTTTGATTTTATCAACATTAATGCTCCTAGAATTCACCCTTCATTTACCATATGCCTCATGTCAGCACATCTGTCCAGGACCAAGCAGGGTCTATTTCATCATTAGGATTTTTGTATGGCACTCGACCGCAAAGAGAGCAATTTTGAAAAATTTCTAAAGTAAAAACGACTACTCAGGGAACTTTGATTTTATTACCATTGATGCTGCTAGAAGTCACGTTTCGTTCATCCTATGCCTCATGTGAGCACATCTGTCTAGGACCGAGCAGTGTCTACTTCATCATTTGGATTTTTGCATTGCGCTCGAACGCAAAGAGAGCAATTTTATCAGCATTAGTGCTCCTAGAAGTCGCCTTTCGTATGACGGATAGCTCATATCAGCACATCTGTCCAAGAACGAGCGGTGTCCACTTCATCATTAGGATTTTGTATGGCGCTCGACCGCAAAGAGAGCAATTTTCATAAATTTTTAAGAAAAAACGACTACTCAGGGCCCTTTGATTTTATCAGCATTAATGCTTCTAGAAGTCACCTTTCATTTACCATATGCCTCATGTCAGCACATCTCTCCAGGACCAAGCAGGGTCTATTTCACCATTAAGATTTTTGTATGGCACTTGCCCGCAAATACTGTAAATTTTAAAAATTTCCTAACAAAAACGTCTACTTAGAACCCTTTGATTTTATCAGCATCAATGCTCCTAGAAGTAACCTTTCGTTTATCGTATGTCTCATGTTAACACATCTATCCAGGACCGAGCAGTATCTACTTCACCATTAAGATTTTTGTATGGCACTTGACCGCTAGTAGCGCTAATTTCAAAAATTTCCTTATAAAAACGGCTACTTAGGGCCCCTTGATTTTATCAGCATTAATGCTTCTAGAAGTCACCTTTCGTTTACGGTATGCCTTATGTCAGTACATCTGTCCAGGACCGAGCAGGGTCCATTTCACCATTAAGATTTTTGTATGGCACTTGACCGCAAGTAGCGTTAATTTCAAAAATGTCCTAATAAAAACGTCTACTTAGGACCCTTTGATTTTATCAACATTAATGCTCCTAGAAGTCACCTTTCGTTCATCGTATGTCTCATGTCAACACATCTGTTCAGGAACGAGCAGTATCTACTTCATCATTAGGATTTTTGTATGGCACTCGACCGCAAAGTGAGCAATTTTCATAAATTTTTAAGAAAAAACGACTACTCAGGGCCCTTTGATTTTATCAGCATTAATGCTTCTAGAAGTCACCTTTCATTTACCATATGCCTCATGCCAGCACATCTGTCCTGGACCAAACAGAGTCTATTTCACCATTAAGATTTTTGTATGGCACTTGCCCGCAAATACTGTAAATTTTAAAAATTTCCTAACAAAAGCCTCTTCTTAGAACCCTTTGATTTTATCAGCATCAATGCTCCTAGAAGTAACCTTTCGTTTATCGTATGTCTCATGTTAACACATCTATCCAGGACCGAGCAGTATCTACTTCATCATTAGGATTTTTGTATGGCACTCGACTGCAAAGTGAGCAATTTTCAAAAATTTTTTAAGGAAAAACGGCTACTCAGGGCCTTTTGATTTCATCAGCATTGATGCTGCTAGTAGTCACCTTTCGTCTACGGTATGCATTATGTCACCACATCTGTCCAGGACCGATCTGGGTCCATTTAACCATTAAGATTTTTGTATGGCACTTGACCGCAAGTAGCGTTAATTTCAAAAATTTCCTAATAAAAACGGCTACTCAGGGCACCTTGATTTTATCAGCATTAATGCTCCTAGAATTCACCCTTCATTTACCATATGCCTCATGTCAGCACATCTGTCCAGGACCAAGCAGGGTCTATTTCATCATTAGGATTTTTGGTATGGCACTCGACCGCAAAGAGAGCAATTTTGAAAAATTTCTTAAAGAAAAACGGCTACACAGGGCCTTTTGATTTTATCAGCATTGATGCTTCTAGAAGTCACTTTTCGTTCATCCTATGTCTCATGTGTGCACATCTGTCCTGGACCGAGCAATGTCTACTTCATCATTTGGATTTTTGCATGGCGCTCGAACGCAATGAGAGCAATTTTCAAGAAGACGGCTACTCAAGGCCCTTTGATTTTATCAGCATTAATGCTTCTAGAAGTCACCGTTCATTTACCATATGCCTCATGTCAGCACGTCTGTCCAGGACCAAGCAATGTCTATTTCACCATTAAGATTTTTGTATGGCACTTGACCGCAAGTAGCGCTAATTTCGTAAATTTCCTAATAAAAACGGCTACTCAGGACCCTTTGACTTTTTCAGCACTAATGCTCCTAGAAATCGCCTTTCGCTTGCTGGATGGCTCATATCAGCACATCTGTCCAGGACCGAGCAGTGTCCACTTCATCATTAGGATTTTTGTATTGCGCTCAACCGCAAAGAGAGCAATTTTCATAAGTTTTTAAGTAAAAACGACTACTCAGGGCCCTTTGATTTTATTACCATTGATGCTGCTAGAAGTCACGTTTCGTTCATCCTATGCCTCAGATGTGAGCACATCTGTCTAGGACCGAGCAGTGTCTACTTCATCATTTGGATTTTTGCATTGCGCTCGAACGCAAAGAGAGCAATTTTATCAGCATTAGTGCTCCTAGAAGTCCCCTTTCGTATGACGGATAGCTCATATCAGCACATCTGTCCAAGAACGAGCGGTGTCCACTTCATCATTAGGATTTTGTATGGCGCTCGACCGCAAAGAGAGCAATTTTCATAAATTTTTAAGAAAAATTGGCTATTCAGGGACCTTTGATTTTATCAGCATTGATGCTCCTAGAAGTCACCTTTCGTCTACGGTATGCTTTATGTCAGCACATCTGTCCAGGACCGAGCTGGGTCCATTTCACCATTAAGATTTTTGTATGGCAAGTACCGCAAGTAGCGTTAATTTCAAAAATTTCCTAATAAAAACGGCTACTCAGGGCCTTTTGATTTCATTAGCATTGATGCTGCTAGAAGTCACTTTTCGTTCATCCTATGCCTCATGTGAGCACATCTGTCCAAAACCGAGCAGTGTCTACTTCATCATTTGCATTTTTGCATGGCGCTCAACGCAAAGAGAGCAATTTTTAAGAAGACGGCTACTCAAGGCCCTTTGATTTTATCAGCATTAATGCTTCTAGAAGTCACCGTTTATTTATCATATGTCTCATGTCAGCACATCTGTCCAGGACCAAGCAGTGTCTACTTCATCATTATGATTTTTGTATGACGCTCGACCGCAAAGAGAGCAATTTTCGAAAGCTTCTTAAGGAAAATTGGCTATTCAGGAACCTTTGATTTTATCAGCATTAATGCTTCTAGAAGTCACCTTTCGTCTACGGTATGCCTTATGTCAGCACATCTGTCCAGGACCGAGCAGGGTCCATTTCACCATTAAGATTTTTGTATGGCACATTTGGCAGATTTTGTATGGACCGCAAGTAGCGTTAATTTCAAAAATGTCCTAATAAAAACGGCTACTTAGGACCCTTTGATTTTATCAGCATTAATGCTCCTAGAAGTCACCTTTAGTTCATCGTATGTCTCATGTCAACACAACTGTCCAGGACCGAGCAGTGTCTACTTCATCATTAGGATTTTTGTATGGCACTCGACCGCAAAGGGAGCAATTTTGAAAAATTTCTTAAGGAAAAACGGCTACTCAGGGCGTTTCGATTTTATCAGCATTGATACTGCTAGAAGTCACTTTTCGTTCATCCTATGTCTCATGTGTGCACATCTTTCCTGGACCGAGCAATGTCTACTTAATCATTTGGATTTTTGCATGGCGCTCGAACGCAAAGAGAGCAATTTTCAAGAAGACGGCTACTCAAGGCCCTTGGACTTTATCAGCATTGATGCTCCTAATAGTCACCTTTCGTCTACGGTATGCCTTATGTCAGCACATCTGTCCAGGACCGAGCTGGGTCCATTTCACCATTAAGATTTTTGTATGGCACTTGACCGCTAGTAGCGCTAATTTCAAAAATTTCCTTATAAAAACGACTACTTAGGGCCCCTTGATTTTATCAGAATTAATGCTTCTAGAAGTCACCTTTCGTCTACGGTATGCTTTATGTCAGCACATCTGTCTAGGACCGAGCAGGGTCCATTTCACCATTAAGATTTTTGTATGGCACTTGACCGCTAGTAGCGCTAATTTCAAAAATTTCCTAATAAAAACGGCTACTCAGGGCCCCTTGGTTTTATCAGCATTAATGCTCCTAGAAGTCACCTTTCATTTACCATATGCCTCATGTCAGCACATCTGTCCAGGAGCAAGAAGGGTCTATTTCATCATTAGGATTTTTGTATATCACTCGACCGCAAAGAGAGCAATTTTGAAAAATTTCTTAAGGAAAAACGGCTACTCAGGGCCTTTTGATTTTATCAGCATTGATGCTGTTAGAAGTCACTTTTCGTTCATCCTATGTCTCATGTGTGCACATCTGTCCTGGACCGAGCAATGTCTACTTCATCATTTGGATTTTTGCATGGCGCTCGAACGCAAAGAGAGCAATTTTCAAGAAGACCGCTACTCAAGGCCCGTTGATTTTATCAGCATTAATGCTTCTAGAAGTCACCGTTTAGTTACCATATGCCTCATGTCAGCACATCTGTCCAGGACCAAGCAGTGTCTACCTCATCATTATGATTTTTGTATGACGCTCGACCGCAAAGAGAGCAATTTTCAAAAGCTACTTAAGGAAAATTGGCTATTCATGGACCTTTGATTTTATCAGCATTAATGCTTCTAGAAGTCACCTTTCGTTTACGGTATGCCTTCTGTCCAGGACCGAGCAGGGTCCATTTCACCATTAAGTTTTTTGTATGGCACTTGACCGCAAGTACCGTTAATTTCAAAAATGTCCTAATAATAAATTTAAAATAAAATTGTTAAAATTAAAATAAACTTAAAAAGCCATAGAATTAAATGTAAATTGAATGACGAAGGAAGAGCAACAAAAAGAATATTGACTATAGGAAAATTAAAATGAGCAAAGACGACGACGTTTAAATTGAATGCGAAGAAGACGAAGAAGCACAACATGTAAAATATATTTTAATTTTCTGTAGAAGTTTCTGCTGCTGTTGTTGGCGTAATAGCCGCTTGGGAATGTCGCCGCACTGCGTTTGTTCTGGTTGTTTTTGTAGCTGTTTTTATCCACTATTAACCTTTGGAGCGATTCGCTTTGAACACTAACGAAAGCGCGCTACTTAGGACCCTTTGATTTTATCAGCATTAATGCTCCTAGAAGTCACCTTTAGTTCATCGTATGTCTCATGTCAACACATCTGTCCAGGACCGAGCAGTGTCTACTTCATCATTAGGATTTTTGTATGGCACTCGACCGCAAAGAGAGCAATTTTGAAAAATTTCTTAAGGAAAAACGGCTACTCAGGGCCTTTTGATTTTATCAGCATTGATGCTGCTAGAAGTCACTTTTCGTTCATCCTTTGTCTCATGTGTGCACATCTGTCCTGGACCGAGCAATGTCTACTTCATCATTTGGATTTTTGCATGGCGCTCGAACGCAAAGATAGCAATTTTCAAGAAGACGGCTACTCAAGGCCCTTTGATTTTATCAGCATTAATGCTTCTAGAAGTCACCGTTTATTTACCATATGCCTCATGTCAGCACATCTGTCCAGGACCAAGCAGTGTCTACTTCATCATTATGATTTTTGTATAACGCTCGACGGCAAAGAGCAATTTTCAAAAGCTTCTTAAGGAAAATTGGCTATTCAGGGACCTTTGATTTTATCAGCATTGATGCTCCTAGAAGTCACCTTTCGTCTACGGTATGCCTTATGTCAGCACATCTGTCCAGGACCGAGCTGGGTCAATTTCACCATTAAGATTTTTGTATGGCACTTGACCGCAAGTAGCGTTAATTTCAAAAATTTCCTAATAAAAACGGCTACTCAGGGCACCTTGATTTTATCAGCATTAATGCTCCTAGAATTCACCCTTCATTTACCATATGCCTCATGTCAGCACATCTGTCCAGGACCAAGCAGGGTCTATTTCATCATTAGGATTTTTGTATGGCACTCGACCGCAAAGAGAGCAATTTTGAAAAATTTCTTAAAGAAAAACGGCTACACAGGGCCTTTTGATTTTATCAGCATTGATGCTTCTAGAAGTCACTTTTCGTTCATCCTATGTCTCATGTGTGCACATCTGTCCTGGACCGAGCAATGTCTACTTCATCATTTGGATTTTTGCATGGCGCTCGAACGCAAAGATAGCAATTTTCAAGAAGACGGCTACTCAAGGCCCTTTGATTTTATCAGCATTAATGCTTCTAGAAGTCACCGTTTATTTACCATATGCCTCATGTCAGCAAATCTGTCCAGGACCAAGCAGTGTCTACTTCATCATTATGATTTTTGTATAACGCTCGACGGCAAAGAGCAATTTTCAAAAGCTTCTTAAGGAAAATTGGCTATTCAGGGACCTTTGATTTTATCAGCATTGATGCTCCTAGAAGTCACCTTTCGTCTACGGTATGCCTTATGTCAGCACATCTGTCCAGGACCGAGCTGGGTCAATTTCACCATTAAGATTTTTGTATGGCACTTGACCGCAAGTAGCGTTAATTTCAAAAATTTCCTAATAAAAACGGCTACTCAGGGCACCTTGATTTTATCAGCATTAATGCTCCTAGAATTCACCCTTCATTTACCATATGCCTCATGTCAGCACATCTGTCCAGGACCAAGCAGGGTCTATTTCATCATTAGGATTTTTGTATGGCACTCGACCGCAAAGAGAGCAATTTTGAAAAATTTCTTAAAGAAAAACGGCTGCACAGGGCCTTTTGATTTTATCAGCATTGATGCTTCTAGAAGTCACTTTTCGTTCATCCTATGTCTCATGTGTGCACATCTGTCCTGGACCAAACAATGTCTACTTCATCATTTGGATTTTTGCATGGCGCTCGAACGCAAAGAGAGCAATTTTCAAGAAGACGGCTACTCAAAGCCCTTTGATTTTATCAACATTAATGCTCCTAGAATTCACCCTTCATTTACCATATGCCTCATGTCAGCACATCTGTCCAGGACCAAGCAGGGTCTATTTCATCATTAGGATTTTTGTATGGCACTCGACCGCAAAGAGAGCAATTTTGAAAAATTTCTAAAGTAAAAACGACTACTCAGGGAACTTTGATTTTATTACCATTGATGCTGCTAGAAGTCACGTTTCGTTCATCCTATGCCTCATGTGAGCACATCTGTCTAGGACCGAGCAGTGTCTACTTCATCATTTGGATTTTTGCATTGCGCTCGAACGCAAAGAGAGCAATTTTATCAGCATTAGTGCTCCTAGAAGTCGCCTTTCGTATAACGGATAGCTCATATCAGCACATCTGTCCAAGAACGAGCGGTGTCCACTTCATCATTAGGATTTTGTATGGCGCTCGACCGCAAAGAGAGCAATTTTCATAAATTTTTAAGAAAAAACGACTACTCAGGGCCCTTTGATTTTATCAGCATTAATGCTTCTAGAAGTCACCTTTCATTTACCATATGCCTCATGTCAGCACATCTCTCCAGGACCAAGCAGGGTCTATTTCACCATTAAGATTTTTGTATGGCACTTGACCGCAAATACTGTAAATTTTAAAAATTTCCTAACAAAAACGTCTACTTAGAACCCTTTAATTTTATCAGCATCAATGCTCCTAGAAGTAACCTTTCGTTCATCGTATGTCTCATGTCAACACATCTATCCAGGACCGAGCAGTGTCTACTTCATCATTAGGATTTTTGTATGGCACTCGACCGCAAAGAGAGCAATTTTCAAAACTTTTTTAAGGAAAAACGGCTACTCAGGGCCTTTTGATTTCATCAGCATTGATGCTGCTAGTAGTCACCTTTCGTCTACGGTATGCCTTATGTCACCACATCTGTCCAGGACCGAGCTGGGTCCATTTCACCATTAAGATTTTTGTATGGCACTTGACCGCTAGTAGCGCTAATTTCAAAAATTTCCTTATAAAAACGGCTACTTAGGGCCCCTTGATTTTATCAGCATTAATGCTTCTAGAAGTCACCTTTCGTTTACGGTATGCCTTATGTCAGCACATCTGTCCAGGACCGAGCAGGGTCCATTTCACCATTAAGATTTTTGTATGGCACTTGACCGCAAGTAGCGTTAATTTCAAAAATGTCCTAATAAAAACGGCTACTTACCACCCTTTGATTTTATCAACATTAATGCTCCTAGAAGTCACCTTTAGTTCATCGTATGTCTCATGACAACACATCTGTTCAGGAACGAGCAGTATCTACTTCATCATTAGGATTTTTGTATGGCACTCGACCGCAAAGTGAGCAATTTTCATGAATTTTTAAGAAAAAGCGACTACTCAGGGCCCTTTGATTTTATCAGCATTAATGCTTCTAGAAGTCACCTTTCATTTACCATATGCCTCATGCCAGCACATCTGTCCAGGACCAAACAGGGTCTATTTCACCATTAAGATTTTTGTATGGCACTTGCCCGCAAATACTGTAAATTTTAAAAATTTCCTAACAAAAACGTCTACTTAGAACCCTTTGATTTTATCAGCATCAATGCTCCTAGAAGTAACCTTTCGTTTATCGTATGTCTCATGTCAACACATCTATCCAGGACCGAGCAGTATCTACTTCATCATTAGGATTTTTGTATGGTACTCGACCGCAAAGTGAGCAATTTTCAAAAATTTTTTAAGGAAAAACGGCTACTCAGGGCCTTTTGATTTCATTAGCATTGATGCTGCTAGTAGTCACCTTTCGTCTACGGTATGCCTTATGTCACCACATCTGTCCAGGACCGAGCAGGGTCCATTTCACCATTAAGATTTTTGTATGGCACTTGACCGCAAGTAGCGTTAATTTCAAAAATGTCCGAATAAAAACGGCTACTTAGGACCCTTTGATTTTATCAGCATTAATGCTCCTAGAAGTGACCTTTAGTTCATCGTATGTCTCATGGCAACACATCTGTCCAGGACCGAGCAGTGTCTACTTCATCATTTGGATTTTTGCATGGCGCTCGAACGCAAAGAGAGCAATTTTTAAGAAGACGGCTACTCAAGGCCCGTTGATTTTATCAGCATTAATGCTTCTAGAAGTCACCGTTTAGTTACCATATGCCTCGTGTCAGCACATCTGTCCAGGACCAAGCAGTGTCTACCTCATCATTATGATTTTTGTATGACGCTCGACCGCAAAGAGAGCAATTTTCAAAAGCTACTTAAGGAAAATTGGCTATTCATGGACCTTTGATTTTATCAGCATTAATGCTTCTAGAAGTCACCTTTCGTTTACGGTATGCCTTATGTCAGCACATCTGTCCAGGACCGAGCAGGGTTCATTTCACCATTAAGATTTTTGTATGGCACTTGACCGCAAGTAGCGTTAATTTCAAAAATGTCCTAATAAAAACGGCTACTTAGGACCCTTTGATTTTATCAGCATTAATGCTCCTAGAAGTCACCTTTAGTTCATCGTATGTCTCATGTCAACACATCTGTCCAGGACCGAGCAGTGTCTACTTCATCATTAGGATTTTTGTATGGCGCTCAACCGCAAAGAGAGCAATTTTCATAAATTTTTAAGTAAAAACGACTACTCAGGGCCCTTTGATTTTATCACCATTGATGCTGCTAGAAGTCACGTTTCGTTCATCCTATGCCTCATGTGAGCACATCTGTCTAGGACCGAGCAGTGTCTACTTCATCATTTGGATTTTTGTATGGCGCTCGAACGCAAAGAGAGCCATTTTCAAGAAGACGGCTACTCAAGGCCCTTTGATTTTATCAGCATTAATGCTTCTAGAAGTCACCGTTTGCCTCATGTCAGCACATCTGTCCAGGACCAAGCAATGTCTATTTAAACATTAAGATTTTTGTATGGCACTTGACTGCAAGTAGCGCTAATTTCGTAAATTTCCTAATAAAAACTAGAATTCACCCTTCATTTACCATATGCCTCATGTCAGCACATCTGTCCAGGACCAAGGAGGGTCTATTTCATCATTAGGATTTTTGTATGGCACTCGACCGCAAAGAGAGCAATTTTGAAAAATTTCTTAAAGAAAAACGGCTACACAGGGCCTTTTGATTTTATCAGCATTGATGCTTCTAGAAGTCACTTTTCGTTCATCCTATGTCTCATGTGTGCACATCTGTCCTGGACCGAGCAATGTCTACTGCATCATTTGGGTTTTTGCATGGCGCTCGAACGCAAAGATAGCAATTTTCAAGAAGACGGCTACTCAAGGCCCTTTGATTTTATCAGCATTAATGCTTCTAGAAGTCACCGTTTATTTACCATATGCCTCATGTCAGCACATCTGTCCAGGACCAAGCAGTGTCTACTTCATCATTATGATTTTTGTATAACGCTCGACGGCAAAGAGCAATTTTCAAAAGCTTCTTAAGGAAAATTGGCTATTCAGGGACCTTTGATTTTATCAGCATTGATGCTCCTAGAAGTCACCTTTCGTCTACGGTATGCCTTATGTCAGCACATCTGTCCAGGACCGAGCTGGGTCAATTTCACCATTAAGATTTTTGTATGGCACTTGACCGCAAGTAGCGTTAATTTCAAAAATTTCCTAATAAAAACGGCTACTCAGGGCACCTTGATTTTATCAGCATTAATGCTCCTAGAATTCACCCTTCATTTACCATATGCCTCATGTCAGCACATCTGTCCAGGACCAAGCAGGGTCTATTTCATCATTAGGATTTTTGTATGGCACTCGACCGCAAAGAGAGCAATTTTGAAAAATTTCTTAAAGAAAAACGGCTACACAGGGCCTTTTGATTTTATCAGCATTGATGCTTCTAGAAGTCACTTTTCGTTCATCCTATGTCTCATGTGTGCACATCTGTCCTGGACCGAGCAATGTCTACTTCATCATTTGGATTTTTGCATGGCGCTCGAACGCAAAGATAGCAATTTTCAAGAAGACGGCTACTCAAGGCCCTTTGATTTTATCAGCATTAATGCTTCTAGAAGTCACCGTTTATTTACCATATGCCTCATGTCAGCAAATCTGTCCAGGACCAAGCAGTGTCTACTTCATCATTATGATTTTTGTATAACGCTCGACGGCAAAGAGCAATTTTCAAAAGCTTCTTAAGGAAAATTGGCTATTCAGGGACCTTTGATTTTATCAGCATTGATGCTCCTAGAAGTCACCTTTCGTCTACGGTATGCCTTATGTCAGCACATCTGTCCAGGACCGAGCTGGGTCAATTTCACCATTAAGATTTTTGTATGGCACTTGACCGCAAGTAGCGTTAATTTCAAAAATTTCCTAATAAAAACGGCTACTCAGGGCACCTTGATTTTATCAGCATTAATGCTCCTAGAATTCACCCTTCATTTACCATATGCCTCATGTCAGCACATCTGTCCAGGACCAAGCAGGGTCTATTTCATCATTAGGATTTTTGTATGGCACTCGACCGCAAAGAGAGCAATTTTGAAAAATTTCTTAAAGAAAAACGGCTGCACAGGGCCTTTTGATTTTATCAGCATTGATGCTTCTAGAAGTCACTTTTCGTTCATCCTATGTCTCATGTGTGCACATCTGTCCTGGACCAAACAATGTCTACTTCATCATTTGGATTTTTGCATGGCGCTCGAACGCAAAGAGAGCAATTTTCAAGAAGACGGCTACTCAAAGCCCTTTGATTTTATCAACATTAATGCTCCTAGAATTCACCCTTCATTTACCATATGCCTCATGTCAGCACATCTGTCCAGGACCAAGCAGGGTCTATTTCATCATTAGGATTTTTGTATGGCACTCGACCGCAAAGAGAGCAATTTTGAAAAATTTCTAAAGTAAAAACGACTACTCAGGGAACTTTGATTTTATTACCATTGATGCTGCTAGAAGTCACGTTTCGTTCATCCTATGCCTCATGTGAGCACATCTGTCTAGGACCGAGCAGTGTCTACTTCATCATTTGGATTTTTGCATTGCGCTCGAACGCAAAGAGAGCAATTTTATCAGCATTAGTGCTCCTAGAAGTCGCCTTTCGTATAACGGATAGCTCATATCAGCACATCTGTCCAAGAACGAGCGGTGTCCACTTCATCATTAGGATTTTGTATGGCGCTCGACCGCAAAGAGAGCAATTTTCATAAATTTTTAAGAAAAAACGACTACTCAGGGCCCTTTGATTTTATCAGCATTAATGCTTCTAGAAGTCACCTTTCATTTACCATATGCCTCATGTCAGCACATCTCTCCAGGACCAAGCAGGGTCTATTTCACCATTAAGATTTTTGTATGGCACTTGACCGCAAATACTGTAAATTTTAAAAATTTCCTAACAAAAACGTCTACTTAGAACCCTTTAATTTTATCAGCATCAATGCTCCTAGAAGTAACCTTTCGTTCATCGTATGTCTCATGTCAACACATCTATCCAGGACCGAGCAGTGTCTACTTCATCATTAGGATTTTTGTATGGCACTCGACCGCAAAGAGAGCAATTTTCAAAACTTTTTTAAGGAAAAACGGCTACTCAGGGCCTTTTGATTTCATCAGCATTGATGCTGCTAGTAGTCACCTTTCGACTACGGTATGCCTTATGTCACCACATCTGTCCAGGACCGAGCTGGGTCCATTTCACCATTAAGATTTTTGTATGGCACTTGACCGCTAGTAGCGCTAATTTCAAAAATTTCCTTATAAAAACGGCTACTTAGGGCCCCTTGATTTTATCAGCATTAATGCTTCTAGAAGTCACCTTTCGTTTACGGTATGCCTTATGTCAGCACATCTGTCCAGGACCGAGCAGGGTCCATTTCACCATTAAGATTTTTGTATGGCACTTGACCGCAAGTAGCGTTAATTTCAAAAATGTCCTAATAAAAACGGCTACTTACCACCCTTTGATTTTATCAACATTAATGCTCCTAGAAGTCACCTTTAGTTCATCGTATGTCTCATGACAACACATCTGTTCAGGAACGAGCAGTATCTACTTCATCATTAGGATTTTTGTATGGCACTCGACCGCAAAGTGAGCAATTTTCATAAATTTTTAAGAAAAAGCGACTACTCAGGGCCCTTTGATTTTATCAGCATTAATGCTTCTAGAAGTCACCTTTCATTTACCATATGCCTCATGCCAGCACATCTGTCCAGGACCAAACAGGGTCTATTTCACCATTAAGATTTTTGTATGGCACTTGCCCGCAAATACTGTAAATTTTAAAAATTTCCTAACAAAAACGTCTACTTAGAACCCTTTGATTTTATCAGCATTAATGCTCCTAGAAGTGACCTTTAGTTCATCGTATGTCTCATGGCAACACATCTGTCCAGGACCGAGCAGTGTCTACTTCATCATTTGGATTTTTGCATGGCGCTCGAACGCAAAGAGAGCAATTTTTAAGAAGACGGCTACTCAAGGCCCGTTGATTTTATCAGCATTAATGCTTCTAGAAGTCGCCGTTTAGTTACCATATGCCTCGTGTCAGCACATCTGTCCAGGACCAAGCAGTGTCTACCTCATCATTATGATTTTTGTATGACGCTCGACCGCAAAGAGAGCAATTTTCAAAAGCTACTTAAGGAAAATTGGCTATTCATGGACCTTTGATTTTATCAGCATTAATGCCTCTAGAAGTCACCTTTCGTTTACGGTATGCCTTATGTCAGCACATCTGTCCAGGACCGAGCAGGGTTCATTTCACCATTAAGATTTTTGTATGGCACTTGACCGCAAGTAGCGTTAATTTCAAAAATCTATATATATAAAAATGAATTGTTCGTTTGTACGTTCATAACATGCGAACGTGAAGTCCGATTTGCTTGATTTTTTGGTATGTTTTCATTATTTGCCTGTAGAAGGTTTGTGTGAAATAATAATTTAAAAAAATTTCATTTAAAAAAAATTATTATTTTTGCATAACGGAAAACAGAGGAATCAAAGTAAATTGAAAAATAAATTTGACGTTTTAATTTTGAATTTCAATTTGACAATGGAAGTAAGTAAATTGTAAATGTCTTCCATTATTGCTTTGTTTTGACAAATTATTTTGACACACATAGAATTTTATTTTAAATTTTGAAAAACAATTAAAAATTATAAAAGGCTTAATGCCGATTAATTACTCTGTTTCGGGTGTGTCAAGTCCAAAACAGTGTTACGTATGACAGAAAATATGGAAGCGTTTAAAAGTGATGAGCAGCAAACCGAAGCGAATCAAGAAAAAGACGAAATGTGTTTTATTATAAACACTTATAAACATTATTTGTTTTTTTTTTAGTTATAATTATGCCGCGACCGAGACGTGGCGCCAATATTGGTCGTCGTACTCATAATACAAGACGAGTTGCATCTGTTAGAGCAGGTGAATCTGAAGCGGAACGTGAAGTGAGACTTGAACAGCAAAGAGAGCGTCAATCGAGATCGCGTTCTGCTCAAACAATCGAAGAACGATTCGCGAGTAATTCTTCGGATCGAGCGAGAATGAGTCGCAATCGCGCTGTTAGAAGTCGTGCCAATGACAATATTAATCAGCGAGTAATGCGTGCTGCTTTCAATTATGATAGTGAAGTTGACTATTGTTCTCTTCCATGCCTTTCAATCGGAACTATGACTAATGTCTGCGAACAGTGCAATGCATTGAAATTTCCATCGGAAACTCCTGGAATGTGTTGTGCAAATGGACAAGTAAAATTGCCTGTTTTGAATCCTCCTCCTGAGCCTTTGAGGTCATTAGTTTCTGGTTTGACTCCAGAATCGAATCATTTTTTGTCTAAAATACAGCAGTACAATTCATGTTTCCAAATGACGTCTTTCGGCGCCACAAATATAATCAGAGATGGATTCATGACTTTTAAGGTAATTACTGAACACGACACTAACAATGAGTTCTATCGTGAGATTGAATCAAATGTTTCATGTATGCAGATTCAAGGTCAAATCTATCATCGAATTGGATCGTTATTACCATGTTTGGATTCCAATCATTCCTTTTTGCAAATTTATTTCATGGGAAATTCAGATGTTGAAATTGAACGGCGTTGTGTGGTGGCACAAAATCCAAATGATAGTAATGCAGTGAGAAGAGGAATAATTGAAAGATTGCAGCAGTTTTTTCACGATGAAAATTGTTTGATCAAATTATTTCAAACTGCCCTTGATCAAATGCCTTCGGATTCTCATAGAATTGTTATTCGGGCCGATAAAGCACCTGGTGGAATTCATGCTGGAAGGTTAAACGCACCAACAATTGATGAAGTTGCCGTATTAATTGTGGATGAAGGAGCGAGCAGTCGAGATATTGTACTTCATCGTCGAGATCAAAGTGTTGTGCATGTTTCGGAAACTCATCGTTGTTATGATGCGTTGCAGTACCCAATTTTGTTTTGGCAAGGCGAGGATGGTTACCATTTCAATATTAAGATGAAACATCGTTTAACTGGTTAGTTACAATAAAATGCATCACACATTTTGTGAATTATTGATACTTAATATTCGCATTTATTTCAGGCTTGGAAACAGCAAAAAAAGTTAGTGCGATGAACTATTATTCGTACAGATTAATGGTTCGGCTGAACGAAATTAATCATATATTGAATTGTAGAAGGCTTTGCAACCAATTTATAGTTGATGTTTACGCTAAAATTGAGTCTGAACGATTGAATTTTATTCGATTTAATCAGAAAAAGTTAAAATCCGAACAATATATTCATTTGCGCGATGCAATTCAGAATGATGGGAATATCAACGATATTGGCCAAATGACAATATTACCAGCAACATATACTGGAAGTCCACGACACATGCACGAGTACGCGCAAGACGCAATGACGTACGTTCGGCATTATCATCGACCCGATTTATTTATTACTTTCACCTGTAATCCTCAATGGAATGAAATAAAGCAATATATGTTTCATGGTCAAAGTGCTTCTGATCGCCACGATATTGTTGCGCGTGTGTTCAAGCAAAAATTGAAAACGCTTATGGATTTTATTGTCAAACAACAAGTGTTTGGAAAAGTTCAATGTTGGATGTATTCTGTGGAATGGCAGAAAAGAGGACTTCCGCATGCACATATTTTGGTTTGGTTAGTTGATAAAATTACGCCAAATGAAATTGATAGCGTAATATCAGCCGAAATTCCTAATCCAATCATTGATCCAGGACTGTTTGAATCAGTTACGAAGCACATGATTCATGGACCATGTGGGGCATTAAATGTCAACTCACCGTGCATGGCTGAAGGAAAATGCACAAAACGGTACCCAAGAGCATTAATAGCGGAAACAATTTCTGGTAATGATGGTTATCCGTTATATCGTAGACGTTCACCTGAAGATGATGGCGAAACAGTTATGGTGAAATGCAAAAATCAAGACATTAAAATTGACAATCGTTGGATCGTTCCATATTCGCCGCTATTATCCAAAACTTTTGGTGCTCATATAAATGTTGAGTATTGTAACTCAGTAAAATCCATCAAGTACATATGCAAATATGTTAACAAAGGAAGTGATTTGGCCTATTTTGGAATTGCTGGGGATAAAAGTGATGAAATCACTTCATATCAATTAGGCCGTTATATTAGTACAAATGAAGCAATATGGCGAATTTTTTCATTTGCAATACACGAAAGGTATCCAAATGTACTGCACTTGGCAGTTCATCTTCAGAATGGTCAACGTGTGTACTTCACACCTGAGAATGCGGCGCAACGAGCAGAACAGCCACCGAAAACAACGTTGACTTCATTTTTTGATATGTGCAGAAATGACGAATTTGCTAAAATGTTATTGTATTCTGAAGTGCCACGATATTTCACATGGAATGAATCTGCGAAAGTTTTTCAAAGACGGAAACAAGGGCAACCAGTACGAGGCCATCCAAATGTATTTTCTACAGAAGCATTGGGTCGTGTGTATACCGTTCATCCAAATCATTATGAATGTTTTTATTTGCGTTTATTATTGATTAACGTTCGTGGTCCTACGTCATTTGAAGATTTAAGAACAGTCGATGGTGAATTGTGTGCGACTTATCGGCAAGCATGCCAGCGTTTGAATCTACTTGAAGATGATATGCATTGGGAAGCTACACTTGCTGATTCCGTAATTTCATCATCTCCACATCAAATACGAACATTATTTGCAATTATAATATCTACATGCAGTCCATCAAATCCATTTGAAATATGGCATAAATTTCGTGATGACATGACGGAAGACATTTTACTTAGAGTGCGACGTTCAGTTTCAAATCCTGAATTAGAAATCACACCGGAAATGCATAACGAAGCTTTGATTTTGATTGAAGACATGTGTATAATGATTGCAAACAAAATATTAGTGCAGTTAGGAATGATAGCGCCTAATCGTGCAGTTCATGATGTTATTAATCAAGAAATGCATCGTGAACAACAATATGATCGTAATCAATTGAGAACATTTGTGCAGTTAAAAGTTCCACAATTGAATAGTCAACAGAAATATGCTTATGACAAAATCATGGAAGGTGTGAACAATGAAGGAGGTGGATTTTACTTTATTGATGCACCAGGAGGCACTGGAAAAACATTTTTGCTGTCATTGATTCTGGCAACCATACGATCGGATAATAAAATTGCTCTTGCAGTTGCTTCATCTGGAATTGCTGCTACCTTATTAGACGGTGGTCGAACTGCGCATTCTGCACTTAAATTGCCTTTGAATATAACAACGATTGAATCTCCTACGTGCAACATTTCCAAAACGTCGGCAATGGCAAAAGTTTTGCAGCAGTGTAAAATAATCGTATGGGACGAATGTACAATGGCTCACAAAAGATCATTAGAAGCATTAAATCGAACCATGCAAGATCTTCGAGGAAATGAAAGACTTTTTGGTGGCGCCTTTATATTGTTATCAGGTGATTTTAGGCAAACTTTACCTGTCATTCCACGATCTACTGCTGCTGATGAGCTAAACGCATGTTTGAAGTCTTCAGTTTTGTGGAAATATGTTAAAACATTGCGTCTTAATCAAAATGTACGTGTACAATTGCAAAATGATCCTTCTGCAGCTGAATTTTCAAAACAACTTTTGGAAATTGGGAATGGTAAAGTTGCAGTCGATAAATCAACCGGATTAATAACATTACCAAGCAATTTTTGTAATATCACTCAATCGAAAAAGGAACTGGTTCAACGTGTGTTTCCAAATATATTGCAGAAGTACAGGAATCATGATTGGTTGAGCGAACGCGCAATATTGGCAGGAAAAAATAAAGACGTGAACGATTTAAATGCAAGTATTTTGCAAGAAATAGATGGCCAATTTTTTGCATACAAATCAGTGGATACGATAATAAATGAAGATGAGGTAGTGAACTATCCTACTGAATTTTTGAATTCACTTGATTTGCCAGGCTTGCCACCACATTATTTGGCATTGAAAGAGGGAGCACCGATAATAATGCTCCGAAATATAAATCAACCACGGCTTTGTAATGGCACCAGACTTTCCGTGAAAAAACTGATGGCCAATTTAATTGAAGCAACTATTCTGAGTGGTAAATATAGAGGCGAAAACGTTCTAATCCCCCGAATTCCAATGATTCCATCAGATATGCCATTTGAATTTAAACGGCTTCAATTTCCTGTCCGTCTTGCCTTCGCTATAACCATTAATAAAGCTCAAGGTCAGACTTTGAATATTTGTGGCTTAGATTTGGAGCAACCTGTTTTCTCGCATGGACAATTGTATGTTGGTTGTTCACGTTGTGGTAAACCCTCTGCATTATTTATAAACACAAAAGATGGAAAAACTAAAAACGTTGTTTATCAAAGAGCATTAAGTTAATTTTTAAAGTATTTTCATTTTCGACCTTTTTATTTGAAAATAAATTATTGTAAGAAATTGATTGTGGATGAGTTTTACTGAAAATTGAAAAGAAATTTCGCAAGTTTCTTTTGTGTATTCGCCCTGTGAAGCGGGCGAAGGTTTCGCTATCTTTTATTATAATTATAAATTTTCATAAATATCTTCTTATTATGTACAGAAAATATCTTATATATAAGAATTAATGTGGATTAATTAATCTATATATACGTTTAGGCGCCAGACAGACAAACAAGAAACATTGTTTATCCACGTGCATTAGAATAATTTTAGCACTATTATCTAGACAATCTTTTATATTTTCTTTTTCTAAACAAGTTAGAAAACAACAAACTTTATCTTTTTTTAACATTTTTAGTGGGGCAGCAAAGCGCACCGGGGCAAAGCTAGTGTCCTAATAAAAACGGCTACTTAGGACCCTTTGATTTTATCAGCATTAATGCTCCTAGAAGTCACCTTTAGTTCATCGTATGTCTCATGTCAACACATCTGTCCAGGACCGAGCAGTGTCTACTTCATCATTAGGATTTTTGTATGGCGCTCAACCGCAAAGAGAGCAATTTTCATAAATTTTTAAGTAAAAACGACTACTCAGGGCCCTTTGATTTTATCACCATTGATGCTGCTAGAAGTCACGTTTCGTTCATCCTATGCCTCATGTGAGCACATCTGTCTAGGACCGAGCAGTGTCTACTTCATCATTTGGATTTTTGTATGGCGCTCGAACGCAAAGAGAGCCATTTTCAAGAAGACGGCTACTCAAGGCCCTTTGATTTTATCAGCATTAATGCTTCTAGAAGTCACCGTTTGCCTCATGTCAGCACATCTGTCCAGGACCAAGCAATGTCTATTTAAACATTAAGATTTTTGTATGGCACTTGACTGCAAGTAGCGCTAATTTCGTAAATTTCCTAATAAAAACTAGAATTCACCCTTCATTTACCATATGCCTCATGTCAGCACATCTGTCCAGGACCAAGGAGGGTCTATTTCATCATTAGGATTTTTGTATGGCACTCGACCGCAAAGAGAGCAATTTTGAAAAATTTCTTAAAGAAAAACGGCTACACAGGGCCTTTTGATTTTATCAGCATTGATGCTTCTAGAAGTCACTTTTCGTTCATCCTATGTCTCATGTGTGCACATCTGTCCTGGACCGAGCAATGTCTACTGCATCATTTGGGTTTTTGCATGGCGCTCGAACGCAAAGATAGCAATTTTCAAGAAGACGGCTACTCAAGGCCCTTTGATTTTATCAGCATTAATGCTTCTAGAAGTCACCGTTTATTTACAATATGCCTCATGTCAGCACATCTGTCCAGGACCGAGCAGTGTCCACTTCATCATTAGGATTTTTGTATGGCGCTCAACCGAAAAGAGAGCAATTTTCATAAATTTTTAAGTAAAAACGACCACTCAGGGCCCTTTGATTTTATCACCATTGATGCTGCTAGAAGTCACGTTTCGTTCATCCTATGCCTCATGTGAGCACATCTGTCTAGGACCGAGCAGTGTCTACTTCAGCATTTGGATTTTTGCATTGCGCTCGAACGCAAAGAGATCAATTTTATCAGCATTAGTGCTCCTAGTAGTCACCTTTCGTCTACGGTATGCCTTATGTCAGCACATCTGTCCAGGACCGAGCTGGGTCAATTTCACCATTAAGGTTTTTGTATGGCACTTGACCGCAAGTAGCGTTAATTTCAAAAATTTCCTAATAAAAACGGCTACTCAGGGCACCTTGGTTTTATCAGCATTAATGCTCCTAGAATTCACCCTTCATTTACCATATGCCTCATGTCAGCACATCTGTCCAAGATCAAGCAGGGTCTATTTCATCATTAGGATTTTTGTATGGCACTCGACCGCAAAGAGAGCAATTTTGAAAAATTTCTTAAAGAAAAACGGCTACACAGAGCCTTTTGATTTTATCAGCATTGATGCTTCTAGAAGTCACTTTTCGTTCATCCTATGTCTTATGTGTGCACATCTGTCCTGGACCGAGCAATGTCTACTTCATCATTTGGATTTTTGCATGGCGCTCGAACGCAAAGAGAGCAATTTTCAAGAAGACGGCTACTCAAGGCCCTTTGATTTTATCAGCATTAATGCTTCTAGAAGTCACCGTTCATTTACCATATGCCTCATGTCAGCACATCTGTCCAGGACCAAGCAATGTCTATTTAAACATTAAGATTTTTGTATGGCACTTGACCGCAAGTAGCGCTAATTTCGTAAATTTCCTAATAAAAACGGCTACTCAGGACCCTTTGACTTTTTCAGCACTAATGCTCCTAGAAATCGCCTTTCGTTTGCTGGATGGCTCATATCAGCACACCTGTCCAGGACCGAGCAGTGTCCACTTCATCATTAGGATTTTTGTATGGCGCTCAACCGCAAAGAGAACAATTTTCATAAGTTTTTAAGTAAAAACGACTACTCAGGGCCCTTTGATTTTATCACCATTGATGCTGCTAAAAGTCACGTTTCGTTCATCCTATGCCTCATGTGAGCACATCTGTCTAGGACCGAGCAGTGTCTACTTCATCATTTGGATTTTTGCATTGCGCTCGAACGCAAAGAGAGCAATTTTATCAGCATTAGTGCTCCTAGAAGTCGCCTTTCGTATGACGGATAGCTCATATCAGCACATCTGTCCAAGAACGAGCGGTGTCCACTTCATCATTAGGATTTTTGTATGGCGCTCGACCGCAAAGTGAGCAATTTTCAAAAATTTTTTAAGGAAAAATGGCTACTCAGGGCCTTTTGATTTTATCAGCATTGATGCTTCTAGAAGTCACTTTTCGTTCATCCTATGTCTCATGTGTGCACATCTGTCCTGGTGCGAGCAATGTCTACTTCATCATTTGGATTTTTGCATGGCGCTCGAACGCAAAGATAGCAATTTTCAAGAAGACGGCTACTCAAGGCCCTTTGATTTTATCAGCATTAATGCTTCTAGAAGTCACCGTTTATTTACCATATGCCTCATGTCAGCACATCTGTCCAGGACCAAGCAGTGTCTACTTCACCATTATGATTTTTGTATAACGCTCGACGGCAAAGAGCAATTTTCAAAAGCTTCTTAAGGAAAATTGGCTATTCAGGGACCTTTGATTTTATCAGCATTGATGCTCCTAGAAGTCACCTTTCGTCTACGGTATGCCTTATGTCAGCACATCTGTCCAGGACCGAGCTGGGTCAATTTCACCATTAAGATTTTTGTATGGCACTTGACCGCAAGTAGCGTTAATTTCAAAAATTTCCTAATAAAAACGGCTACTCAGGGCACCTTGATTTTATCAGCATTAATGCTCCTAGAATTCACCCTTCATTTACCATATGCCTCATGTCAGCACATCTGTCCAGGACCAAGCAGGGTCTATTTCATCATTAGGATTTTTGTATGGCACTCGACCGCAAAGAGAGCAATTTTGAAAAATTTCTTAAAGAAAAACGGCTACACAGGGCCTTTTGATTTTATCAGCATTGATGCTTCTAGAAGTCACTTTTCGTTCATCCTATGTCTCATGTGTGCACATCTGTCCTGGACCGAGCAATGTCTACTTCATCATTTGGATTTTTGCATGGCGCTCGAACGCAAAGATAGCAATTTTCAAGAAGACGGCTACTCAAGGCCCTTTGATTTTATCAGCTTTAATGCTTCTAGAAGTCACCGTTTATTTACCATATGCCTCATGTCAGCACATCTGTCCAGGACCAAGCAGTGTCTACTTCATCATTACGATTTTTGTATAACGCTCGACGGCAAAGAGCAATTTTCAAAAGCTTCTTAAGGAAAATTGGCTATTCAGGGACCTTTGATTTTATCAGCATTGATGCTCCTAGAAGTCACCTTTCGTCTACGGTATGCCTTATGTCAGCACATCTGGCCAGGACCGAGCTGGGTCAATTTCACCATTAAGATTTTTGTATGGCACTTGACCGCAAGTAGCGTTAATTTCAAAAATTTCCTAATAAAAACGGCTACTCAGGGCACCTTGATTTTATCAGCATTAATGCTCCTAGAATTCACCCTTCATTTACCATATGCCTCATGTCAGCACATCTGTCCAGGACCAAGCAGGGTCTATTTCATCATTAGGATCTTTGTATGGCACTCGACCGCAAAGAGAGCAATTTTGAAAAATTTCTTAAAGAAAAACGGCTACACAGGGCCTTTTGATTTTATCAGCATTGATGCTTCTAGAAGTCACTTTTCGTTCATCCTATGTCTCATGTGTGCACATCTGTCCTGGACCGAGCCATGTCTACTTCATCATTTGGATTTTTGCATGGCGCTCGAACGCAAAGATAGCAATTTTCAAGAAGACGGCTACTCAAGGCCCTTTGATTTTATCAGCATTAATGCTTCTAGAAGTCACCGTTTATTTACCATATGCCTCATGTCAGCACATCTGTCCAGGACCAAGCAGTGTCTACTTCACCATTATGATTTTTGTATAACGCTCGACGGCAAAGAGCAATTTTCAAAAGCTTCTTAAGGAAAATTGGCTATTCAGGGACCTTTGATTTTATCAGCATTGATGCTCCTAGAAGTCACCTTTCGTCTACGGTATGCCTTATGTCAGCACATCTGTCCAGGACCGAGCTGGGTCAATTTCACCATTAAGATTTTTGTATGGCACTTGACCGCAAGTAGCGTTAATTTCAAAAATTTCCTAATAAAAACGGCTACTCAGGGCACCTTGATTTTATCAGCATTAATGCTCCTAGAATTCACCCTTCATTTACCATATGCCTCATGTCAGCACATCTGTCCAGGACCAAGCAGGGTCTATTTCATCATTAGGATTTTTGTATGGCACTCGACCGCAAAGAGAGCAATTTTGAAAAATTTCTTAAAGAAAAACGGCTACACAGGGCCTTTTGATTTTATCAGCATTGATGCTTCTAGAAGTCACTTTTCGTTCATCCTATGTCTCATGTGTGCACATCTGTCCTGGACCGAGCAATGTCTACTTCATCATTTGGATTTTTGCATGGCGCTCGAACGCAAAGATAGCAATTTTCAAGAAGACGGCTACTCAAGGCCCTTTGATTTTATCAGCTTTAATGCTTCTAGAAGTCACCGTTTATTTACCATATGCCTCATGTCAGCACATCTGTCCAGGACCAAGCAGTGTCTACTTCATCATTATGATTTTTGTATAACGCTCGACGGCAAAGAGCAATTTTCAAAAGCTTCTTAAGGAAAATTGGCTATTCAGGGACCTTTGATTTTATCAGCATTGATGCTCCTAGAAGTCACCTTTCGTCTACGGTATGCCTTATGTCAGCACATCTGGCCAGGACCGAGCTGGGTCAATTTCACCATTAAGATTTTTGTATGGCACTTGACCGCAAGTAGCGTTAATTTCAAAAATTTCCTAATAAAAACGGCTACTCAGGGCACCTTGATTTTATCAGCATTAATGCTCCTAGAATTCACCCTTCATTTACCATATGCCTCATGTCAGCACATCTGTCCAGGACCAAGCAGGGTCTATTTCATCATTAGGATCTTTGTATGGCACTCGACCGCAAAGAGAGCAATTTTGAAAAATTTCTTAAAGAAAAACGGCTACACAGGGCCTTTTGATTTTATCAGCATTGATGCTTCTAGAAGTCACTTTTCGTTCATCCTATGTCTCATGTGTGCACATCTGTCCTGGACCGAGCCATGTCTACTTCATCATTTGGATTTTTGCATGGCGCTCGAACGCAAAGATAGCAATTTTCAAGAAGACGGCTACTCAAGGCCCTTTGATTTTATCAGCATTAATGCTTCTAGAAGTCACCGTTTATTTACCGTATACCTCATGTCAGCACATCTGTCCAGGACCAAGCAGTGTCTACTTCATCATTATGATTTTTGTATAACGCTCGACGGCAAAGAGCAATTTTCAAAAGCTCCTTAAGGAAAATTGGCTATTCAGGGACCTTTGATTTTATCAGCATTGATGCTCCTAGAAGTCACCTTTCGTCTACGGTATGCCTTATGTCAGCACATCTGTCCAGGACCGAGCTGGGTCAATTTCACCATTAAGATTTTTGTATGGCACTTGACCGCAAGTAGCGTTAATTTCAAAAATTTCTTAAAGAAAAACGGCTACACAGGGCCTTTTGATTTTATCAGCATTGATGCTTCTAGAAGTCACTTTTCGTTCATCCTATGTCTCATGTGTGCACATCTGTCCTGGACCGAGCAATGTCTACTTCATCATTTGACGGCTACTCAAGGCCCTTTGATTTTCACCCTTCATTTACCATATGCCTCATGTCAGCACATCTGTCCAGGACCAAGCAGGGTCTATTTCATCATTAGGATTTTTGTATGGCACTCGACCGCAAAGAGAGCAATTTTGAAAAATTTCTAAAGTAAAAACGACTACTCAGGGAACTTTGATTTTATTACCATTGATGCTGCTAGAAGTCACGTTTCGTTCATCCTATGCCTCATATGTGCACATCTGTCTAGGACCGAGCAGTGTCTACTTCATCATTTGGATTTTTGCATTGCGCTCGAACGCAAAGACAGCAATTTTATCAGCATTAGTGCTCCTAGAAGTCGCCTTTCGTATGACGGATAGCTCATATCAGCACATCTGTCCAAGAACGAGCGGTGTCCACTTCATCATTAGGATTTTGTATGGCGCTCGACCGCAAAGAGAGCAATTTTCATAAATTTTTAAGAAAAAACGACTACTCAGGGCCCTTTGATTTTATCAGCATTAATGCTTCTAGAAGTCACCTTTCATTTACCATATGCCTCATGTCAGCACATCTGTCCAGGACCAAGCAGGGTCTATTTCACCATTAAGATTTTTGTATGGCACTTGACCGCAAATACTGTAAATTTTAAAAATTTCCTAACAAAAACGTCTACTTAGAACCCTTTGATTTTATCAGCATCAATGCTCCTAGAAGTAACCTTTCGTTCATCGTATGTCTCATGTCAATACATCTATCCAGGACCGAGCAGTGTCTACTTCATCATTAGGATTTTTGTATGGCACTCGACCGCAAAGAGAGCAATTTTCAAAACTTTTTTAAGGAAAAACGGCTACTCAGGGCCTTTTGATTTCATCAGCATTGATGCTGCTAGTAGTCACCTTTCGTCTACGGTATGCCTTATGTCACCACATCTGTCCAGGACCGAGCTGGGTCCATTTCACCATTAAGATTTTTGTATGGCACTTGACCGCTAGTAGCGCTAATTTCAAAAATTTCCTTATAAAAACGGCTACTTAGGGCCCCTTGATTTTATCAGCATTAATGCTTCTAGAAGTCACCTTTCGTTTACGGTATGCCTTATGTCAGCACATCTGTCCAGGACCGAGCAGGGTCCATTTCACCATTAAGATTTTTGTATGGCACTTGACCGCAAGTAGCGTTAATTTCAAAAATGTCCTAATAAAAACGGCTACTTACCACCCTTTGATTTTATGAACATTAATGCTCCTAGAAGTCACCTTTAGTTCATCGTATGTCTCATGACAACACATCTGTTCAGGAACGAGCAGTATCTACTTCATCATTAGGATTTTTGTATGGCACTCGACCGCAAAGTGAGCAATTTTCATAAATTTTTAAGAAAAAGCGACTACTCAGGGCCCTTTGATTTTATCAGCATTAATGCTTCTAGAAGTCACCTTTCATTTACCATATGCCTCATGCCAGCACATCTGTCCAGGACCAAACAGGGTCTATTTCACCATTAAGATTTTTGTATGGCACTTGCCCGCAAATACTATAAATTTTAAAAATTTCCTAACAAAAACATCTACTTAGAACCCTTTGATTTTATCAGCATCAATGCTCCTAGAAGTAACCTTTCGTTTATCGTATGTCTCATGTCAACACATCTATCCAGGACCGAGCAGTATCTACTTCATCATTAGGATTTTTGTATGGTACTCGACCGCAAAGTGAGCAATTTTCAAAAATTTTTTAAGATAAAACGGCTACTCAGGGCCTTTTGATTTCATCAGCATTGATGCTGCTAGTAGTCACCTTTCGTCTACGGTATGCCTTATGTCACCACATCTGTCCAGGACCGAGCTGGGTCCATTTCACCATTAAGATTTTTGTATGGCACTTGACCGCTAGTAGCGCTAATTTCAAAAATTTCCTTATAAAAACGGCTACTTAGGGCCCCTTGATTTTATCAGCATTAATGCTTCTAGAAGTCACCTTTCGTTTACGGTATGCCTTATGTCAGCACATCTGTCCAGGACCGAGCAGGGTCCATTTCACCATTAAGATTTTTGTATGGCACTTGACCGCAAGTAGCGTTAATTTCAAAAATGTCCTAATAAAAACGGCTACTTAGGACCCTTTGATTTTATCAGCATTAATGCTCCTAGAATTCACCCTTCATTTACCATATGCCTCATGTCAGCACATCTGTCCAGGACCAAGCAGGGTCTATTTCATCATTAGGATTTTTGTATGGCACTCGACCGCAAAGAGAGCAATTTTGAAAAATTTCTTAAAGAAAAACGGCTACACAGGGCCTTTTGATTTTATCAGCATTGATGCTTCTAGAAGTCACTTTTCGTTCATCCTATGTCTCATGTGTGCACATCTGTCCTGGACCGAGCAATGTCTACTGCATCATTTGGGTTTTTGCATGGCGCTCGAACGCAAAGATAGCAATTTTCAAGAAGGCGGCTACTCAAGGCCCTTTGATTTTATCAGCATTAATGCTTCTAGAAGTCACCGTTTATTTACCATATGCCTCATGTCAGCACATCTGTCCAGGACCAAGCAGTGTCTACTTCATCATTATGATTTTTGTATAACGCTCGACGGCAAAGAGCAATTTTCAAAAGCTTCTTAAGGAAAATTGGCTATTCAGGGACCTTTGATTTTATCAGCATTGATGCTCCTAGAAGTCACCTTTCGTCTACGGTATGCCTTATGTCAGCACATCTGTCCAGGACCGAGCTGGGTCAATTTCACCATTAAGATTTTTGTATGGCACTTGACCGCAAGTAGCGTTAATTTCAAAAATTTCCTAATAAAAACGGCTACTCAGGGCACCTTGATTTTATCAGCATTAATGCTCCTAGAATTCACCCTTCATTTACCATATGCCTCATGTCAGCACATCTGTCCAGGACCAAGCAGGGTCTATTTCATCATTAGGATTTTTGTATGGCACTCGACCGCAAAGAGAGCAATTTTGAAAAATTTCTTAAAGAAAAACGGCTACACAGGGCCTTTTGATTTTATCAGCATTGATGCTTCTAGAAGTCACTTTTCGTTCATCCTATGTCTCATGTGTGCACATCTGTCCTGGACCGAGCAATGTCTACTTCATCATTTGACGGCTACTCAAGGCCCTTTGATTTTCACCCTTCATTTACCATATGCCTCATGTCAGCACATCTGTCCAGGACCAAGCAGGGTCTATTTCATCATTAGGATTTTTGTATGGCACTCGACCGCAAAGAGAGCAATTTTGAAAAATTTCTAAAGTAAAAACGACTACTCAGGGAACTTTGATTTTATTACCATTGATGCTGCTAGAAGTCACGTTTCGTTCATCCTATGCCTCATGTGAGCACATCTGTCTAGGACCGAGCAGTGTCTACTTCATCATTTGGATTTTTGCATTGCGCTCGAACGCAAAGACAGCAATTTTATCAGCATTAGTGCTCCTAGAAGTCGCCTTTCGTATGACGGATAGCTCATATCAGCACATCTGTCCAAGAACGAGCGGTGTCCACTTCATCATTAGGATTTTGTATGGCGCTCGACCGCAAAGAGAGCAATTTTCATAAATTTTTAAGAAAAAACGACTACTCAGGGCCCTTTGATTTTATCAGTATTAATGCTTCTAGAAGTCACCTTTCATTTACCATATGCCTCATGTCAGCACATCTCTCCAGGACCAAGCAGGGTCTATTTCACCATTAAGATTTTTGTATGGCACTTGACCGCAAATACTGTAAATTTTAAAAATTTCCTAACAAAAACGTCTACTTAGAACCCTTTGATTTTATCAGCATCAATGCTCCTAGAAGTAACCTTTCGTTCATCGTATGTCTCATGTCAACACATCTATCCAGGACCGAGCAGTGTCTACTTCATCATTAGGATTTTTGTATGGCACTCGACCGCAAAGAGAGCAATTTTCAAAACTTTTTTAAGGAAAAACGGCTACTCAGGGCCTTTTGATTTCATCAGCATTGATGCTGCTAGTAGTCACCTTTCGTCTACGGTATGCCTTATGTCACCACATCTGTCCAGGACCGAGCTGGGTCCATTTCACCATTAAGATTTTTGTATGGCACTTGACCGCTAGTAGCGCTAATTTCAAAAATTTCCTTATAAAAACGGCTACTTAGGGCCCCTTGATTTTATCAGCATTAATGCTTCTAGAAGTCACCTTTCGTTTACGGTATGCCTTATGTCAGCACATCTGTCCAGGACCGAGCAGGGTCCATTTCACCATTAAGATTTTTGTATGGCACTTGACCGCAAGTAGCGTTAATTTCAAAAATGTCCTAATAAAAACGGCTACTTACCACCCTTTGATTTTATCAACATTAATGCTCCTAGAAGTCACCTTTAGTTCATCGTATGTCTCATGACAACACATCTGTTCAGGAACGAGCAGTATCTACTTCATCATTAGGATTTTTGTATGGCACTCGACCGCAAAGTGAGCAATTTTCATAAATTTTTAAGAAAAAACGACTACTCAGGGCCCTTTGATTTTATCAGCATTAATGCTTCTAGAAGTCACCTTTCATTTACCATATGCCTCATGCCAGCACATCTGTCCAGGACCAAACAGGGTCTATTTCACCATTAAGATTTTTGTATGGCACTTGCCCGCAAATACTATAAATTTTTTAAAATTTCCTAACAAAAACATCTACTTAGAACCCTTTGATTTTATCAGCATCAATGCTCCTAGAAGTAACCTTTCGTTTATCGTATGTCTCATGTCAACACATCTATCCAGGACCGAGCAGTATCTACTTCATCATTAGGATTTTTGTATGGTACTCGACCGCAAAGTGAGCAATTTTCAAAAATTTTTTAAGATAAAACG
The DNA here is from genome assembly GCA_937620795.1 of Thecophora atra. Lineage (NCBI taxonomy): Eukaryota > Metazoa > Arthropoda > Insecta > Diptera > Conopidae > Thecophora > Thecophora atra. The sequence goes on from OW569398.1 coordinate 69,797,426, forward strand.
GCTACTCAGGGCCTTTTGATTTCATCAGCATTGATGCTGCTAGTAGTCACCTTTCGTCTACGGTATGCCTTATGTCACCACATCTGTCCAGGACCGAGCTGGGTCCATTTCACCATTAAGATTTTTGTATGGCACTTGACCGCTAGTAGCGCTAATTTCAAAAATTTCCTTATAAAAACGGCTACTTAGGGCCCCTTGATTTTATCAGCATTAATGCTTCTAGAAGTCACCTTTCGTTTACGGTATGCCTTATGTCAGCACATCTGTCCAGGACCGAGCAGGGTCCATTTCACCATTAAGATTTTTGTATGGCACTTGACCGCAAGTAGCGTTAATTTCAAAAATGTCCTAATAAAAACGGCTACTTAGGACCCTTTGATTTTATCAGCATTAATGCTCCTAGAATTCACCCTTCATTTACCATATGCCTCATGTCAGCACATCTGTCCAGGACCAAGCAGGGTCTATTTCATCATTAGGATTTTTGTATGGCACTCGACCGCAAAGAGAGCAATTTTGAAAAATTTCTTAAAGAAAAACGGCTACACAGGGCCTTTTGATTTTATCAGCATTGATGCTTCTAGAAGTCACTTTTCGTTCATTCTATGTCTCATGTGTGCACATCTTTCCTGGACCGAGCAATGTCTACTTCATCATTTGGATTTTTGCATGGCGCTCGAACACAAAGATAGCAATTTTCAAGAAGACGGCTACTCAAGGCCCTCTGATTTTATCAGCATTAATGCTTCTAGAAGTCACCGTTTATTTACAATATGCCTCATGTCAGCACATCTGTCCAGGACCAAGCAATGTCTATTTAAACATTAAGATTTTTGTATGGCACTTGACCGCAAGTAGCGCTAATTTCGTAAATTTCCTAATAAAAACGGCTACTCAGGACCCTTTGACTTTTTCAGCACTAATGCTCCTAGAAATCGCGTTTCGTTTGCTGGATGGCTCATATCAGCACATCTGTCCAGGACCGAGCAGTGTCCACTTCATCATTAGGATTTTTGTATGGCGCTCAACCGCAAAGAGAGCAATTTTCATAAATTTTTAAGTAAAAACGACTACTCAGGGCCCTTTGATTTTATCACCATTGATGCTGCTAGAAGTTACGTTTCGTTCATCCTATGCCTCATGTGAGCACATCTGTCTAGGACCGAGCAGTGTCTACTTCATCATTTGGATTTTTGCATTGCGCTCGAACGCAAAGAGAGCAATTTTATCAGCATTAGTACTCCTAGAAGTCGCCTTTCGTATGACGGATACCTCATATCAGCACATCTGTCCAAGAACGAGCGGTGTCCACTTCATCATTAGGATTTTTGTATGGCACTCGACCGCAAAGAGAGCAATTTTCAAAACTTTTTTAAGGAAAAACGGCTACTCAGGGCCTTTTGATTTCATCAGCATTGATGCTGCTAGTAGTCACCTTTCGTCTACGGTATGCCTTATGTCACCACATCTGTCCAGGACCGAGCTGGGTCCATTTCACCATTAAGATTTTTGTATGGCACTTGACCGCTAGTAGCGCTAATTTCAAAAATTTCCTTATAAAAACGGCTACTTAGGGCCCCTTGATTTTATCAGCATTAATGCTTCTAGAAGTCACCTTTCGTTTACGGTATGCCTTATGTCAGCACATCTGTCCAGGACCGAGCAGGGTCCACTTCATCATTAGGATTTTTGTATGGCACTCGACCGCAAAGAGAGCAATTTTCAAAACTTTTTTAAGGAAAAACGGCTACTCAGGGCCTTTTGATTTCATCAGCATTGATGCTGCTAGTAGTCACCTTTCGTCTACGGTATGCCTTATGTCACCACATCTGTCCAGGACCGAGCTGGGTCCATTTCACCATTAAGATTTTTGTATGGCACTTGACCGCTAGTAGCGCTAATTTCAAAAATGTCCTAATAAAAACGGCTACTTACCACCCTTTGATTTTATCAACATTAATGCTCCTAGAAGTCACCTTTAGTTCATCGTATGTCTCATGACAACACATCTGTTCAGGAACGAGCAGTATCTACTTCATCATTAGGATTTTTGTATGGCACTCGACCGCAAAGTGAGCAATTTTCATAAATTTTTAAGAAAAAACGACTACTCAGGGCCCTTTGATTTTATCAGCATTAATGCTTCTAGAAGTCACCTTTCATTTACCATATGCCTCATGCCAGCACATCTGTCCAGGACCAAACAGGGTCTATTTCACCATTAAGATTTTTGTATGGCACTTGCCCGCAAATACTATAAATTTTTTAAAATTTCCTAACAAAAACATCTACTTAGAACCCTTTGATTTTATCAGCATCAATGCTCCTAGAAGTAACCTTTCGTTTATCGTATGTCTCATGTCAACACATCTATCCAGGACCGAGCAGTATCTACTTCATCATTAGGATTTTTGTATGGTACTCGACCGCAAAGTGAGCAATTTTCAAAAATTTTTTAAGATAAAACGGCTACTCAGGGCCTTTTGATTTCATCAGCATTGATGCTGCTAGTAGTCACCTTTCGTCTACGGTATGCCTTATGTCACCACATCTGTCCAGGACCGAGCTGGGTCCATTTCACCATTAAGATTTTTGTATGGCACTTGACCGCTAGTAGCGCTAATTTCAAAAATTTCCTTATAAAAACGGCTACTTAGGGCCCCTTGATTTTATCAGCATTAATGCTTCTAGAAGTCACCTTTCGTTTACGGTATGCCTTATGTCAGCACATCTGTCCAGGACCGAGCAGGGTCCATTTCACCATTAAGATTTTTGTATGGCACTTGACCGCAAGTAGCGTTAATTTCAAAAATGTCCTAATAAAAACGGCTACTTAGGACCCTTTGATTTTATCAGCATTAATGCTCCTAGAATTCACCCTTCATTTACCATATGCCTCATGTCAGCACATCTGTCCAGGACCAAGCAGGGTCTATTTCATCATTAGGATTTTTGTATGGCACTCGACCGCAAAAAGAGCAATTTTGAAAAATTTCTTAAAGAAAAACGGCTACACAGGGCCTTTTGATTTTATCAGCATTGATGCTTCTAGAAGTCACTTTTCGTTCATTCTATGTCTCATGTGTGCACATCTTTCCTGGACCGAGCAATGTCTACTTCATCATTTGGATTTTTGCATGGCGCTCGAACACAAAGATAGCAATTTTCAAGAAGACGGCTACTCAAGGCCCTCTGATTTTATCAGCATTAATGCTTCTAGAAGTCACCGTTTATTTACAATATGCCTCATGTCAGCACATCTGTCCAGGACCAAGCAATGTCTATTTAAACATTAAGATTTTTGTATGGCACTTGACCGCAAGTAGCGCTAATTTCGTAAATTTCCTAATAAAAACGGCTACTCAGGACCCTTTGACTTTTTCAGCACTAATGCTCCTAGAAATCGCCTTTCGTTTGCTGGATGGCTCATATCAGCACATCTGTCCAGGACCGAGCAGTGTCCACTTCATCATTAGGATTTTTGTATGGCGCTCAACCGCAAAGAGAGCAATTTTCATAAATTTTTAAGTAAAAACGACTACTCAGGGCCCTTTGATTTTATCACCATTGATGCTGCTAGAAGTTACGTTTCGTTCATCCTATGCCTCATGTGAGCACATCTGTCTAGGACCGAGCAGTGTCTACTTCATCATTTGGATTTTTGCATTGCGCTCGAACGCAAAGAGAGTAATTTTATCAGCATTAGTACTCCTAGAAGTCGCCTTTCGTATGACGGATACCTCATATCAGCACATCTGTCCAAGAACGAGCGGTGTCCACTTCATCATTAGGATTTTTGTATGGCGATCGACCGCAAAGAGAGCAATTTTCATAAATTTTTAAGAAAAAAGGACTACTCAGGGCCCTTTGATTTTATCAGCATTAATGCTTAATGCTTCTAGAAGTCACCTTTCATTTACCATATACCTCATGTCAGCACATCTCTCCAGGACCAAGCAGGGTCTATTTCACCATTAATATTTTTGTATTTTAGCAGCATCAATGCTCCTAGAAGTAACCTTTCGTTCATCGCATGTCCCATGTCAACACATCTATCCAGGACCGAGCAGTGTCTACTTCATCATTTGGATTTTTGCATGGCGCTCGAACGCAAAGAGAGCAATTTTTAAGAAGACGGCTACTCAAGGCCCGTTGATTTTATCAGCATTAATGCTTCTAGAAGTCACCGTTTAGTTACCATATGCCTCATGTCAGCACATCTGTCCAGGACCAAGCAGTGTCTACCTCATCATTATGATTTTTGTATGACGCTCGACCGCAAAGAGAGCAATTTTCAAAAGCTACTTAAGGAAAATTGGCTATTCATGGACCTTTGATTTTATCAGCATTAATGCTTCTAGAAGTCACCTTTCGTTTACGGTATGCCTTATGTCAGCACATCTGTCCAGGACCGAGCAGGGTTCATTTCACCATTAAGATTTTTGTATGGCACTTGACCGCAAGTAGCGTTAATTTCAAAAATGTCCTAATAAAAACGGCTACTTAGGACGCTTTGATTTTATCAGCATTAATGCTCCTAGAAGTCACCTTTAGTTCATCGTATGTCTCATGTCAACACATCTGTCCAGGACCGAGCAGTGTCTACTTCATCATTAGGATTTTTGTATGGCGCTCAACCGCAAAGAGAGCAATTTTCATAAATTTTTAAGTAAAAACGACTACTCAGGGCCCTTTGATTTTATCACCATTGATGCTGCTAGAAGTCACGTTTCGTTCATCCTATGCCTCATGTGAGCACATCTGTCTAGGACCGAGCAGTGTCTACTTCATCATTTGGATTTTTGTATGGCGCTCGAACGCAAAGAGAGCAATTTTCAAGAAGACGGCTACTCAAGGCCCTTTGATTTTATCAGCATTAATGCTTCTAGAAGTCACCGTTTATTTACATTATGCCTCATGTCAGCACATCTGTCCAGGACCAAGCAATGTCTATTTAAACATTAAGATTTTTGTATGGCACTTGACCGAAAAGAGAGCAATTTTCATAAATTTTTAAGTAAAAACGACCAATCAGGGCCCTTTGATTTTATCACCATTGATGCTGCTAGAAGTCACGTTTCGTTCATCCTATGCCTCATGTGAGCACATCTGTCTAGGACCGAGCAGTGTCTACTTCATCATTTGGATTTTTGCATTGCGCTCGAACGCAAAGAGATCAATTTTATCAGCATTAGTGCTCCTAGTAGTCACTTTTCGTCTACGGTATGCCTTATGTCAGCACATCTGTCCAGGACCGAGCTGGGTCAATTTCACCATTAAGATTTTTGTATGGCACTTGACCGCAAGTAGCGTTAATTTCAAAAATTTCCTAATAAAAACGGCTACTCAGGGCACCTTGGTTTTATCAGCATTAATGCTCCTAGAATTCACCCTTCATTTACCATATGCCTCATGTCAGCACATCTGTCCAGGATCAAGCAGGGTCTATTTCATCATTAGGATTTTTGTATGGCACTCGACCGCAAAGAGAGCAATTTTGAAAAATTTCTTAAAGAAAAACGGCTACACAGAGCCTTTTGATTTTGTCAGCATTGATGCTTCTAGAAGTCACTTTTCGTTCATCCTATGTCTCATGTGTGCACATCTGTCCTGGACCGAGCAATGTCTACTTCATCATTTGGATTTTTGCATGGCGCTCGAACGCAAAGAGATCAATTTTCAAGAAGACGGCTACTCAAGGCCCTTTGATTTTATCAGCATTAATGCTTCTAGAAGTCACCGTTCATTTACCATATGCCTCATGTCAGCACATCTGTCCAGGACCAAGCAATGTCTATTTCACCATTAAGATTTTTGTATGGCACTTGACCGCAAGTAGCGCTAATTTCGTAAATTTCCTAATAAAAACGGCTACTCAGGACCCTTTGACTTTTTCAGCACTAATGCTCCTAGAAATCGCCTTTCGTTTGCTGGATGGCTCATATCAGCACACCTGTCCAGGACCGAGCAGTGTCCACTTCATCATTAGGATTTTTGTATGGCGCTCAACCGCAAAGAGAGCAATTTTCATAAGTTTTTAAGTAAAAACGACTACTCAGGGCCCTTTGATTTTATCACCATTGATGCTGCTAAAAGTCACGTTTCGTTCATCCTATGCCTCATGTGAGCACATCTGTCTAGGACCGAGCAGTGTCTACTTCATCATTTGGATTTTTGCATTGCGCTCGAACGCAAAGAGAGCAATTTTATCAGCATTAGTGCTCCTAGAAGTCGCCTTTCGTATGACGGAGAGCTCATATCAGCACATCTGTCCAAGAACGAGCGGTGTCCACTTCATCATTAGGATTTTGTATGGCGCTCGACCGCAAAGAGAGCAATTTTCATAAATTTTTAAGAAAAAAGGACTACTCAGGGCCCTTTGATTTTATCAGCATTAATGCTTCTAGAAGTCACCGTTTATTTACAATATGCCTCATGTCAGCACATCTGTCCAGGACCAAGCAATGTCTATTTAAACATTAAGATTTTTGTATGGCACTTGACCGCAAGTAGCGCTAATTTCGTAAATTTCCTAATAAAAACGGCTACTTAGGACCCTTTGACTTTTTCAGCACTAATGCTCCTAGAAATCGCCTTTCGTTTGCTGAATGGCTCATATCAGCACATCTGTCCAGGACCGAGCAGTGTCCACTTCATCATTAGGATTTTTGTATGGCGCTCAACCGCAAAGAGAGCAATTTTCATAAATTTTTCAGTAAAAACGACTACTCAGGGCCCTTTAATTTTTTCACCATTGATGCTGCTAGAAGTCACGTTTCGTTCATCCTATGCCTCATGTGAGCACATCTGTCTAGGACCGTGCAGTGTCTACTTCATCATTTGGATTTTTGCATTGCGCTCGAACGCAAAGAGAGCAATTTTATCAGCATTAGTGCTCCTAGAAGTCGCCTTTCGTATGACGGATAGCTCATATCAGCACATCTGTCCAAGAACGAGCGGGATCCACTTCATCATTAGGATTTTTGTATGGCGCTCGACCGCAAAGTGAGCAATTTTCAAAAATTTTTTAAGGAAAAACGGCTACTCAGGGCCTTTTGATTTCATCAGCATTGATGCTGCTAGTAGTCACCTTTCGTCTACGGTATGCCTTATGTCACCACATCTGTCCAGGACCGAGCTGGGTCCATTTCACCATTAAGATTTTTGTATGGCACTTGACCGCTAGTAGCGCTAATTTCAAAAATTTCCTTATAAAAACGGCTACTTAGGGCCCCTTGATTTTATCAGCATTAATGCTTCTAGAATTCACCCTTCATTTACCATATGCCTCATGTCAGCACATCTGTCCAGGACCAAGCAGGGTCTATTTCATCATTAGGATTTTTGTATGGCACTCGACCGCAAAGAGAGCAATTTTGAAAAATTTCTTAAAGAAAAACGGCTACACAGGGCCTTTTGATTTTATCAGCATTGATGCTTCTAGAAGTCACTTTTCGTTCATCCTATGTCTCATGTGTGCACATCTGTCCTGGACCGAGCAATGTCTACTTCATCATTTGGATTTTTGCATGGCGCTCGAACACAAAGATAGCAATTTTCAAGAAGACGGCTACTCAAGGCCCTTTGATTTTATCAGCATTAATGCTTCTAGAAGTCACCGTTTATTTACAATATACCTCATGTCAGCACATCTGTCCAGGACCAAGCAATGTCTATTTAAACATTAAGATTTTTGTATGGCACTTGACCGCAAGTAGCGCTAATTTCGTAAATTTCCTAATAAAAACGGCTACTCAGGACCCTTTGACTTTTTCAGCACTAATGCTCCTAGAAATCGCCTTTCGTTTGCTGGATGGCTCATATCAGCACATCTGTCCAGGACCGAGCAGTGTCCACTTCATCATTAGGATTTTTGTATGGCGCTCAACCGCAAAGAGAGCAATTTTCATAAATTTTTAAGTAAAAACGACTACTCAGGGCCTTTTGATTTTATCACCATTGATGCTGCTAGAAGTTACGTTTCGTTCATCCTATGCCTCATGTGAGCACATCTGTCAAAGAGAGCAATTTTATCAGCATTAGTACTCCTAGAAGTCGCCTTTCGTATGACGGATAGCTCATATCAGCACATCTGTCCAAGAACGAGCGGTGTCCACTTCATCATTAGTATTTTTGTATGGCGAACGACCGCAAAGAGAGCAATTTTCATAAATTTTTAAGAAAAAATGACTACTCAGGGCCCTTTGATTTTATCAGCATTAATGCTTAATGCTTCTAGAAGTCACCTTTCATTTACCATATACCTCATGTCAGCACATCTCTCCAGGACCAAGCAGGGTCTATTTCACCATTAAGATTTTTGTATGGCACTTGACCGCAAATACTGTAATTTTTAAAAATTTCCTAACAAAAACGTCTACTTAGAACTCTTTGATTTTATCAGCATCAATGCTCCTAGAAGTCCCCTTTCGTTCATCGCATGTCCCATGTCAACACATCTATCCAGGACCGAGCAGTGTCTACTTCATCATTTGGATTTTTGCATGGCGCTCGAACGCAAAGAGAGCAATTTTTAAGAAGACGGCTACTCAAGGCCCGTTGATTTTATCAGCATTAATGCTTCTAGAAGTCACCGTTTAGTTACCATATGCCTCATGTCAGCACATCTGTCCAGGACCAAGCAGTGTCTACCTCATCATTATGATTTTTGTATGACGCTCGACCGCAAAGAGAGCAATTTTCAAAAGCTACTTAAGGAAAATTGGCTATTCATGGACCTTTGATTTTATCAGCATTAATGCTTCTAGAAGTCACCTTTCGTTTACGGTATGCCTTATGTCAGCACATCTGTCCAGGACAGAGCAGGGTTCATTTCACCATTAAGATTTTTGTATGGCACTTGACCGCAAGTAGCGTTAATTTCAAAAATGTCCTAATAAAAACGGCTACTTAGGACCCTTTGATTTTATCAGCATTAATGCTCCTAGAAGTCACCTTTAGTTCATCGTATGTCTCATGTCAACACATCTGTCCAGGACCGAGCAGTGTCTACTTCATCATTAGGATTTTTGTATGGCGCTCAACCGCAAAGAGAGCAATTTTCATAAATTTTTAAGTAAAAACGACTACTCAGGGCCCTTTGATTTTATCACCATTGATGCTGCTAGAAGTCACGTTTCGTTCATCCTATGCCTCATGTGAGCACATCTGTCTAGGACCGAGCAGTGTCTACTTCATCATTTGGATTTTTGTATGGCGCTCGAACGCAAAGAGAGCCATTTTCAAGAAGACGGCTACTCAAGGCCCTTTGATTTTATCAGCATTAATGCTTCTAGAAGTCACCGTTTGCCTCATGTCAGCACATCTGTCCAGGACCAAGCAATGTCTATTTAAACATTAAGATTTTTGTATGGCACTTGACCGCAAGTAGCGCTAATTTCGTAAATTTCCTAATAAAAACTAGAATTCACCCTTCATTTACCATATGCCTCATGTCAGCACATCTGTCCAGGACCAAGGAGGGTCTATTTCATCATTAGGATTTTTGTATGGCACTCGACCGCAAAGAGAGCAATTTTGAAAAATTTCTTAAAGAAAAACGGCTACACAGGGCCTTTTGATTTTATCAGCATTGATGCTTCTAGAAGTCACTTTTCGTTCATCCTATGTCTCATGTGTGCACATCTGTCCTGGACCGAGCAATGTCTACTGCATCATTTGGGTTTTTGCATGGCGCTCGAACGCAAAGATAGCAATTTTCAAGAAGACGGCTACTCAAGGCCCTTTGATTTTATCAGCATTAATGCTTCTAGAAGTCACCGTTTATTTACAATATGCCTCATGTCAGCACATCTGTCCAGGACCGAGCAGTGTCCACTTCATCATTAGGATTTTTGTATGGCGCTCAACCGAAAAGAGAGCAATTTTCATAAATTTTTAAGTAAAAACGACCACTCAGGGCCCTTTGATTTTATCACCATTGATGCTGCTAGAAGTCACGTTTCGTTCATCCTATGCCTTATGTCAGCACATCTGTCCAGGACCGAGCTGGGTCAATTTCACCATTAAGATTTTTGTATGGCACTTGACCGCAAGTAGCGTTAATTTCAAAAATTTCCTAATAAAAACGGCTACTCAGGGCACCTTGGTTTTATCAGCATTAATGCTCCTAGAATTCACCCTTCATTTACCATATGCCTCATGTCAGCACATCTGTCCAGGATCAAGCAGGGTCTATTTCATCATTAGGATTTTTGTATGGCACTCGACCGCAAAGAGAGCAATTTTGAAAAATTTCTTAAAGAAAAACGGCTACACAGAGCCTTTTGATTTTATCAGCATTGATGCTTCTAGAAGTCACTTTTCGTTCATCCTATGTCTCATGTGTGCACATCTGTCCTGGACCGAGCAATGTCTACTTCATCATTTGGATTTTTGCATGGCGCTCGAACGCAAAGAGAGCAATTTTCAAGAAGACGGCTACTCAAGGCCCTTTGATTTTATCAGAATTAATGCTTCTAGAAGTCACCGTTCATTTACCATATGCCTCATGTCAGCACATCTGTCCAGGACCAAGCAATGTCTATTTCACCATTAAGATTTTTGTATGGCACTTGACCGCAAGTAGCGCTAATTTCGTAAATTTCCTAATAAAAACGGCTACTCAGGACCCTTTGACTTTTTCAGCACTAATGCTCCTAGAAATCGCCTTTCGTTTGCTGGATGGCTCATATCAGCACACCTTTCCAGGACCGAGCAGTGTCCACTTCATCATTAGGATTTTTGTATGGCGCTCAACCGCAAAGAGAACAATTTTCATAAGTTTTTAAGTAAAAACGACTACTCAGGGCCCTTTGATTTTATCACCATTGATGCTGCTAAAAGTCACGTTTCGTTCATCCTATGCCTCATGTGAGCACATCTGTCTAGGACCGAGCAGTGTCTACTTCATCATTTGGATTTTTGCATTGCGCTCGAACGCAAAGAGAGCAATTTTATCAGCATTAGTGCTCCTAGAAGTCGCCTTTCGTATGACGGATAGCTCATATCAGCACATCTGTCCAACAACGAGCGGTGTCCACTTCATCATTAGGATTTTGTATGGCGCTCGACCGCAAAGAGAGCAATTGTCATAAATTTTTAAGAAAAAAGGACTACTCAGGGCCCTTTGATTTTATCAGCATTAATGCTTCTAGAAGTCACCGTTTATTTACAATATGCCTCATGTCAGCACATCTGTCCAGGACCAAGCAATGTCTATTTAAACATTAAGATTTTTGTATGGCACTTGACCGCAAGTAGCGCTAATTTCGTAAATTTCCTAATAAAAACGGCTACTCAGGACCCTTTGACTTTTTCAGCACTAATGCTCCTAGAAATCGCCTTTCGTTTGCTGGATGGCTCATATCAGCACACCTGTCCAGGACCGAGCAGTGTCCACTTCATCATTAGGATTTTTGTATGGCGCTCAACCGCAAAGAGAACAATTTTCATAAGTTTTTAAGTAAAAACGACTACTCAGGGCCCTTTGATTTTATCACCATTGATGCTGCTAAAAGTCACGTTTCGTTCATCCTATGCCTCATGTGAGCACATCTGTCTAGGACCGAGCAGTGTCTACTTCATCATTTGGATTTTTGCATTGCGCTCGAACGCAAAGAGAGCAATTTTATTAGCATTAGTGCTCCTAGAAGTCACCTTTCGTATGACGGATAGCTCATATCAGCACATCTGTCCAAGAACGAGCGGTGTCCACTTCATCATTAGGATTTTTGTATGGCGCTCGACCGCAAAGTGAGCAATTTTCAAAAATTTTTTAAGGAAAAATGGCTACTCAGGGCCTTTTGATTTTATCAGCATTGATGCTTCTAGAAGTCACTTTTCGTTCATCCTATGTCTCATGTGTGCACATCTGTCCTGGAGCGAGCAATGTCTACTTCATCATTTGGATTTTTGCATGGCGCTCGAACGCAAAGATAGCAATTTTCAAGAAGACGGCTACTCAAGGCCCTTTGATTTTATCAGCATTAATGCTTCTAGAAGTCACCGTTTATTTACCATATGCCTCATGTCAGCACATCTGTCCAGGACCAAGCAGTGTCTACTTCACCATTATGATTTTTGTATAACGCTCGACGGCAAAGAGCAATTTTCAAAAGCTTCTTAAGGAAAATTGGCTATTCAGGGACCTTTGATTTTATCAGCATTGATGCTCCTAGAAGTCACCTTTCGTCTACGGTATGCCTTATGTCAGCACATCTGTCCAGGACCGAGCTGGGTCAATTTCACCATTAAGATTTTTGTATGGCACTTGACCGCAAGTAGCGTTAATTTCAAAAATTTCCTAATAAAAACGGCTACTCAGGGCACCTTGATTTTATCAGCATTAATGCTCCTAGAATTCACCCTTCATTTACCATATGCCTCATGTCAGCACATCTGTCCAGGACCAAGCAGGGTCTATTTCATCATTAGGATTTTTGTATGGCACTCGACCGCAAAGAGAGCAATTTTGAAAAATTTCTTAAAGAAAAACGGCTACACAGGGCCTTTTGATTTTATCAGCATTGATGCTTCTAGAAGTCACTTTTCGTTCATCCTATGTCTCATGTGTGCACATCTGTCCTGGACCGAGCAATGTCTACTTCATCATTTGGATTTTTGCATGGCGCTCGAACGCAAAGATAGCAATTTTCAAGAAGACGGCTACTCAAGGCCCTTTGATTTTATCAGCTTTAATGCTTCTAGAAGTCACCGTTTATTTACCATATGCCTCATGTCAGCACATCTGTCCAGGACCGAGCAGTGTCCACTTCATCATTAGGATTTTTGTATGGCGCTCAACCGAAAAGAGAGCAATTTTCATAAATTTTTAAGTAAAAACGACCACTCAGGGCCCTTTGATTTTATCACCATTGATGCTGCTAGAAGTCACGTTTCGTTCATCCTATGCCTCATGTGAGCACATCTGTCTAGGGCCGAGCAGTGTCTACTTCAGCATTTGGATTTTTGCATTGCGCTCGAACGCAAAGAGATCAATTTTATCAGCATTAGTGCTCCTAGTAGTCACCTTTCGGCTACGGTATGCCTTATGTCAGCACATCTGTCCAGGACCGAGCTGGGTCAATTTCACCATTAAGATTTTTGTATGGCACTTGACCGCAAGTAGCGTTAATTTCAAAAATTTCCTAATAAAAACGGCTACTCAGGGCACCTTGGTTTTATCAGCATTAATGCTCCTAGAATTCACCCTTCATTTACCATATGCCTCATGTCAGCACATCTGTCCAGGATCAAGCAGGGTCTATTTCATCATTAGGATTTTTGTATGGCACTCGACCGCAAAGAGAGCAATTTTGAAAAATTTCTTAAAGAAAAACGGCTACACAGAGCCTTTTGATTTTATCAGCATTGATGGTTCTAGAAGTCACTTTTCGTTCATCCTATGTCTCATGTGTGCACATCTGTCCTGGACCGAGCAATGTCTACTTCATCATTTGGATTTTTGCATGGCGCTCGAACGCAAAGAGAGCAATTTTCAAGAAGACGGCTACTCAAGGCCCTTTGATTTTATCAGAATTAATGCTTCTAGAAGTCACCGTTCATTTACCATATGCCTCATGTCAGCACATCTGTCCAGGACCAAGCAATGTCTATTTCACCATTAAGATTTTTGTATGGCACTTGACCGCAAGTAGCGCTAATTTCGTAAATTTCCTAATAAAAACGGCTACTCAGGACCCTTTGACTTTTTCAGCACTAATGCTCCTAGAAATCGCCTTTCGTTTGCTGGATGGCTCATATCAGCACACCTGTCCAGGACCGAGCAGTGTCCACTTCATCATTAGGATTTTTGTATGGCGCTCAACCGCAAAGAGAACAATTTTCATAAGTTTTTAAGTAAAAACGACTACTCAGGGCCCTTTGATTTTATCACCATTGATGCTGCTAAAAGTCACGTTTCGTTCATCCTATGCCTCATGTGAGCACATCTGTCTAGGACCGAGCAGTGTCTACTTCATCATTTGGATTTTTGCATTGCGCTCGAACGCAAAGAGAGCAATTTTATCAGCATTAGTGCTCCTAGAAGTCGCCTTTCGTATGACGGATAGCTCATATCAGCACATCTGTCCAAGAACGAGCGGTGTCCACTTCATCATTAGGATTTTTGTATGGCGCTCGACCGCAAAGTGAGCAATTTTCAAAAATTTTTTAAGGAAAAATGGCTACTCAGGGCCTTTTGATTTTATCAGCATTGATGCTTCTAGAAGTCACTTTTCGTTCATCCTATGTCTCATGTGTGCACATCTGTCCTGGAGCGAGCAATGTCTACTTCATCATTTGGATTTTTGCATGGCGCTCGAACGCAAAGATAGCAATTTTCAAGAAGACGGCTACTCAAGGCCCTTTGATTTTATCAGCATTAATGCTTCTAGAAGTCACCGTTCATTTACCATATGCCTCATGTCAGCACATCTGTCCAGGACCGAGCAGTGTCCACTTCATCATTAGGATTTTTGTATGGCGCTCAACCGAAAAGAGAGCAATTTTCATAAATTTTTAAGTAAAAACGACCACTCAGGGCCCTTTGATTTTATCACCATTGATGCTGCTAGAAGTCACGTTTCGTTCATCCTATGCCTCATGTGAGCACATCTGTCTAGGGCCGAGCAGTGTCTACTTCAGCATTTGGATTTTTGCATTGCGCTCGAACGCAAAGAGATCAATTTTATCAGCATTAGTGCTCCTAGTAGTCACCTTTCGTCTACGGTATGCCTTATGTCAGCACATCTGTCCAGGACCGAGCTGGGTCAATTTCACCATTAAGATTTTTGTATGGCACTTGACCGCAAGTAGCGTTAATTTCAAAAATTTCCTAATAAAAACGGCTACTCAGGGCACCTTGGTTTTATCAGCATTAATGCTCCTAGAATTCACCCTTCATTTACCATATGCCTCATGTCAGCACATCTGTCCAGGATCAAGCAGGGTCTATTTCATCATTAGGATTTTTTTATGGCACTCGACCGCAAAGAGAGCAATTTTGAAAAATTTCTTAAAGAAAAACGGCTACACAGAGCCTTTTGATTTTATCAGCATTGATGCTTCTAGAAGTCACTTTTCGTTCATCCTATGTCTCATGTGTGCACATCTGTCCTGGACCGAGCAATGTCTACTTCATCATTTGGATTTTTGCATGGCGCTCGAACGCAAAGAGAGCAATTTTCAAGAAGACGGCTACTCAAGGCCCTTTGATTTTATCAGAATTAATGCTTCTAGAAGTCACCGTTCATTTACCATATGCCTCATGTCAGCACATCTGTCCAGGACCAAGCAATGTCTATTTCACCATTAAGATTTTTGTATGGCACTTGACCGCAAGTAGCGCTAATTTCGTAAATTTCCTAATAAAAACGGCTACTCAGGACCCTTTGACTTTTTCAGCACTAATGCTCCTAGAAATCGCCTTTCGTTTGCTGGATGGCTCATATCAGCACACCTGTCCAGGACCGAGCAGTGTCCACTTCATCATTAGGATTTTTGTATGGCGCTCAACCGCAAAGAGAACAATTTTCATAAGTTTTTAAGTAAAAACGACTACTCAGGGCCCTTTGATTTTATCACCATTGATGCTGCTAAAAGTCACGTTTCGTTCATCCTATGCCTCATGTGAGCACATCTGTCTAGGACCGAGCAGTGTCTACTTCATCATTTGGATTTTTGCATTGCGCTCGAACGCAAAGAGAGCAATTTTATCAGCATTAGTGCTCCTAGAAGTCGCCTTTCGTATGACGGATAGCTCATATCAGCACATCTGTCCAAGAACGAGCGGTGTCCACTTCATCATTAGGATTTTGTATGGCGCTCGACCGCAAAGAGAGCAATTGTCATAAATTTTTAAGAAAAAAGGACTACTCAGGGCCCTTTGATTTTATCAGCATTAATGCTTCTAGAAGTCACCGTTTATTTACAATATGCCTCATGTCAGCACATCTGTCCAGGACCAAGCAATGTCTATTTAAACATTAAGATTTTTGTATGGCACTTGACCGCAAGTAGCGCTAATTTCGTAAATTTCCTAATAAAAACGGCTACTCAGGACCCTTTGACTTTTTCAGCACTAATGCTCCTAGAAATCGCCTTTCTTTTGCTGGATGGCTCATATCAGCACACCTGTCCAGGACCGAGCAGTGTCCACTTCATCATTAGGATTTTTGTATGGCGCTCAACCGCAAAGAGAACAATTTTCATAAGTTTTTAAGTAAAAACGACTACTCAGGGCCCTTTGATTTTATCACCATTGATGCTGCTAAAAGTCACGTTTCGTTCATCCTATGCCTCATGTGAGCACATCTGTCTAGGACCGAGCAGTGTCTACTTCATCATTTGGATTTTTGCATTGCGCTCGAACGCAAAGAGAGCAATTTTATTAGCATTAGTGCTCCTAGAAGTCGCCTTTCGTATGACGGATAGCTCATATCAGCACATCTGTCCAAGAACGAGCGGTGTCCACTTCATCATTAGGATTTTTGTATGGCGCTCGACCGCAAAGTGAGCAATTTTCAAAAATTTTTTAAGGAAAAATGGCTACTCAGGGCCTTTTGATTTTATCAGCATTGATGCTTCTAGAAGTCACTTTTCGTTCATCCTATGTCTCATGTGTGCACATCTGTCCTGGAGCGAGCAATGTCTACTTCATCATTTGGATTTTTGCATGGCGCTCGAACGCAAAGATAGCAATTTTCAAGAAGACGGCTACTCAAGGCCCTTTGATTTTATCAGCATTAATGCTTCTAGAAGTCACCGTTCATTTACCATATGCCTCATGTCAGCACATCTGTCCAGGACCGAGCAGTGTCCACTTCATCATTAGGATTTTTGTATGGCGCTCAACCGAAAAGAGAGCAATTTTCATAAATTTTTAAGTAAAAACGACCACTCAGGGCCCTTTGATTTTATCACCATTGATGCTGCTAGAAGTCACGTTTCGTTCATCCTATGCCTCATGTGAGCACATCTGTCTAGGGCCGAGCAGTGTCTACTTCAGCATTTGGATTTTTGCATTGCGCTCGAACGCAAAGAGATCAATTTTATCAGCATTAGTGCTCCTAGTAGTCACCTTTCGTCTACGGTATGCCTTATGTCAGCACATCTGTCCAGGACCGAGCTGGGTCAATTTCACCATTAAGATTTTTGTATGGCACTTGACCGCAAGTAGCGTTAATTTCAAAAATTTCCTAATAAAAACGGCTACTCAGGGCACCTTGGTTTTATCAGCATTAATGCTCCTAGAATTCACCCTTCATTTACCATATGCCTCATGTCAGCACATCTGTCCAGGATCAAGCAGGGTCTATTTCATCATTAGGATTTTTGTATGGCACTCGACCGCAAAGAGAGCAATTTTGAAAAATTTCTTAAAGAAAAACGGCTACACAGAGCCTTTTGATTTTATCAGCATTGATGCTTCTAGAAGTCACTTTTCGTTCATCCTATGTCTCATGTGTGCACATCTGTCCTGGACCGAGCAATGTCTACTTCATCATTTGGATTTTTGCATGGCGCTCGAACGCAAAGAGAGCAATTTTCAAGAAGACGGCTACTCAAGGCCCTTTGATTTTATCAGAATTAATGCTTCTAGAAGTCACCGTTCATTTACCATATGCCTCATGTCAGCACATCTGTCCAGGACCAAGCAATGTCTATTTCACCATTAAGATTTTTGTATGGCACTTGACCGCAAGTAGCGCTAATTTCGTAAATTTCCTAATAAAAACGGCTACTCAGGACCCTTTGACTTTTTCAGCACTAATGCTCCTAGAAATCGCCTTTCGTTTGCTGGATGGCTCATATCAGCACACCTGTCCAGGACCGAGCAGTGTCCACTTCATCATTAGGATTTTTGTATGGCGCTCAACCGCAAAGAGAACAATTTTCATAAGTTTTTAAGTAAAAACGACTACTCAGGGCCCTTTGATTTTATCACCATTGATGCTGCTAAAAGTCACGTTTCGTTCATCCTATGCCTCATGTGAGCACATCTGTCTAGGACCGAGCAGTGTCTACTTCATCATTTGGATTTTTGCATTGCGCTCGAACGCAAAGAGAGCAATTTTATCAGCATTAGTGCTCCTAGAAGTCGCCTTTCGTATGACGGATAGCTCATATCAGCACATCTGTCCAAGAACGAGCGGTGTCCACTTCATCATTAGGATTTTGTATGGCGCTCGACTGCAAAGAGAGCAATTGTCATAAATTTTTAAGAAAAAAGGACTACTCAGGGCCCTTTGATTTTATCAGCATTAATGCTTCTAGAAGTCACCGTTTATTTACAATATGCCTCATGTCAGCACATCTGTCCAGGACCAAGCAATGTCTATTTAAACATTAAGATTTTTGTATGGCACTTGACCGCAAGTAGCGCTAATTTCGTAAATTTCCTAATAAAAACGGCTACTCAGGACCCTTTGACTTTTTCAGCACTAATGCTCCTAGAAATCGCCTTTCGTTTGCTGGATGGCTCATATCAGCACACCTGTCCAGGACCGAGCAGTGTCCACTTCATCATTAGGATTTTTGTATGGCGCTCAACCGCAAAGAGAACAATTTTCATAAGTTTTTAAGTAAAAACGACTACTCAGGGCCCTTTGATTTTATCACCATTGATGCTGCTAAAAGTCACGTTTCGTTCATCCTATGCCTCATGTGAGCACATCTGTCTAGGACCGAGCAGTGTCTACTTCATCATTTGGATTTTTGCATTGCGCTCGAACGCAAAGAGAGCAATTTTATTAGCATTAGTGCTCCTAGAAGTCGCCTTTCGTATGACGGATAGCTCATATCAGCACATCTGTCCAAGAACGAGCGGTGTCCACTTCATCATTAGGATTTTTGTATGGCGCTCGACCGCAAAGTGAGCAATTTTCAAAAATTTTTTAAGGAAAAATGGCTACTCAGGGCCTTTTGATTTTATCAGCATTGATGCTTCTAGAAGTCACTTTTCGTTCATCCTATGTCTCATGTGTGCACATCTGTCCTGGAGCGAGCAATGTCTACTTCATCATTTGGATTTTTGCATGGCGCTCGAACGCAAAGATAGCAATTTTCAAGAAGACGGCTACTCAAGGCCCTTTGATTTTATCAGCATTAATGCTTCTAGAAGTCACCGTTTATTTACCATATGCCTCATGTCAGCACATCTGTCCAGGACCAAGCAGTGTCTACTTCACCATTATGATTTTTGTATAACGCTCGACGGCAAAGAGCAATTTTCAAAAGCTTCTTAAGGAAAATTGGCTATTCAGGGACCTTTGATTTTATCAGCATTGATGCTCCTAGAAGTCACCTTTCGTCTACGGTATGCCTTATGTCAGCACATCTGTCCAGGACCGAGCTGGGTCAATTTCACCATTAAGATTTTTGTATGGCACTTGACCGCAAGTAGCGTTAATTTCAAAAATTTCCTAATAAAAACGGCTACTCAGGGCACCTTGATTTTATCAGCATTAATGCTCCTAGAATTCACCCTTCATTTACCATATGCCTCATGTCAGCACATCTGTCCAGGACCAAGCAGGGTCTATTTCATCATTAGGATTTTTGTATGGCACTCGACCGCAAAGAGAGCAATTTTGAAAAATTTCTTAAAGAAAAACGGCTACACAGGGCCTTTTGATTTTATCAGCATTGATGCTTCTAGAAGTCACTTTTCGTTCATCCTATGTCTCATGTGTGCACATCTGTCCTGGACCTAGCAATGTCTACTTCATCATTTGGATTTTTGCATGGCGCTCGAACGCAAAGATAGCAATTTTCAAGAAGACGGCTACTCAAGGCCCTTTGATTTTATCAGCTTTAATGCTTCTAGAAGTCACCGTTTATTTACCATATGCCTCATGTCAGCACATCTGTCCAGGACCGAGCAGTGTCCACTTCATCATTAGGATTTTTGTATGGCGCTCAACCGAAAAGAGAGCAATTTTCATAAATTTTTAAGTAAAAACGACCACTCAGGGCCCTTTGATTTTATCACCATTGATGCTGCTAGAAGTCACGTTTCGTTCATCCTATGCCTCATGTGAGCACATCTGTCTAGGGCCGAGCAGTGTCTACTTCAGCATTTGGATTTTTGCATTGCGCTCGAACGCAAAGAGATCAATTTTATCAGCATTAGTGCTCCTAGTAGTCACCTTTCGTCTACGGTATGCCTTATGTCAGCACATCTGTCCAGGACCGAGCTGGGTCAATTTCACCATTAAGATTTTTGTATGGCACTTGACCGCAAGTAGCGTTAATTTCAAAAATTTCCTAATAAAAACGGCTACTCAGGGCACCTTGGTTTTATCAGCATTAATGCTCCTAGAATTCACCCTTCATTTACCATATGCCTCATGTCAGCACATCTGTCCAGGATCAAGCAGGGTCTATTTCATCATTAGGATTTTTGTATGGCACTCGACCGCAAAGAGAGCAATTTTGAAAAATTTCTTAAAGAAAAACGGCTACACAGAGCCTTTTGATTTTATCAGCATTGATGCTTCTAGAAGTCACTTTTCGTTCATCCTATGTCTCATGTGTGCACATCTGTCCTGGACCGAGCAATGTCTACTTCATCATTTGGATTTTTGCATGGCGCTCGAACGCAAAGAGAGCAATTTTCAAGAAGACGGCTACTCAAGGCCCTTTGATTTTATCAGAATTAATGCTTCTAGAAGTCACCGTTCATTTACCATATGCCTCATGTCAGCACATCTGTCCAGGACCAAGCAATGTCTATTTCACCATTAAGATTTTTGTATGGCACTTGACCGCAAGTAGCGCTAATTTCGTAAATTTCCTAATAAAAACGGCTACTCAGGACCCTTTGACTTTTTCAGCACTAATGCTCCTAGAAATCGCCTTTCGTTTGCTGGATGGCTCATATCAGCACACCTGTCCAGGACCGAGCAGTGTCCACTTCATCATTAGGATTTTTGTATGGCGCTCAACCGCAGAGAGAACAATTTTCATAAGTTTTTAAGTAAAAACGACTACTCAGGGCCCTTTGATTTTATCACCATTGATGCTGCTAAAAGTCACGTTTCGTTCATCCTATGCCTCATGTGAGCACATCTGTCTAGGACCGAGCAGTGTCTACTTCATCATTTGGATTTTTGCATTGCGCTCGAACGCAAAGAGAGCAATTTTATCAGCATTAGTGCTCCTAGAAGTCGCCTTTCGTATGACGGATAGCTCATATCAGCACATCTGTCCAAGAACGAGCGGTGTCCACTTCATCATTAGGATTTTTGTATGGCGCTCGACCGCAAAGTGAGCAATTTTCAAAAATTTTTTAAGGAAAAATGGCTACTCAGGGCCTTTTGATTTTATCAGCATTGATGCTTCTAGAAGTCACTTTTCGTTCATCCTATGTCTCATGTGTGCACATCTGTCCTGGAGCGAGCAATGTCTACTTCATCATTTGGATTTTTGCATGGCGCTCGAACGCAAAGATAGCAATTTTCAAGAAGACGGCTACTCAAGGCCCTTTGATTTTATCAGCATTAATGCTTCTAGAAGTCACCGTTTATTTACCATATGCCTCATGTCAGCACATCTGTCCAGGACCAAGCAGTGTCTACTTCACCATTATGATTTTTGTATAACGCTCGACGGCAAAGAGCAATTTTCAAAAGCTTCTTAAGGAAAATTGGCTATTCAGGGACCTTTGATTTTATCAGCATTGATGCTCCTAGAAGTCACCTTTCGTCTACGGTATGCCTTATGTCAGCACATCTGTCCAGGACCGAGCTGGGTCAATTTCACCATTAAGATTTTTGTATGGCACTTGACCGCAAGTAGCGTTAATTTCAAAAATTTCCTAATAAAAACGGCTACTCAGGGCACCTTGATTTTATCAGCATTAATGCTCCTAGAATTCACCCTTCATTTACCATATGCCTCATGTCAGCACATCTGTCCAGGACCAAGCAGGGTCTATTTCATCATTAGGATTTTTGTATGGCGCTCGACCGCAAAGTGAGCAATTTTCAAAAATTTTTTAAGGAAAAATGGCTACTCAGGGCCTTTTGATTTTATCAGCATTGATGCTTCTAGAAGTCACTTTTCGTTCATCCTATGTCTCATGTGTGCACATCTGTCCTGGAGCGAGCAATGTCTACTTCATCATTTGGATTTTTGCATGGCGCTCGAACGCAAAGATAGCAATTTTCAAGAAGACGGCTACTCAAGGCCCTTTGATTTTATCAGCATTAATGCTTCTAGAAGTCACCGTTTATTTACCATATGCCTCATATCAGCACATCTGTCCAGGACCAAGCAGTGTCTACTTCACCATTATGATTTTTGTATAACGCTCGACGGCAAAGAGCAATTTTCAAAAGCTTCTTAAGGAAAATTGGCTATTCAGGGACCTTTGATTTTATCAGCATTGATGCTCCTAGAAGTCACCTTTCGTCTACGGTATGCCTTATGTCAGCACATCTGTCCAGGACCGAGCTGGGTCAATTTCACCATTAAGATTTTTGTATGGCACTTGACCGCAAGTAGCGTTAATTTCAAAAATTTCCTAATAAAAACGGCTACTCAGGGCACCTTGATTTTATCAGCATTAATGCTCCTAGAATTCACCCTTCATTTACCATATGCCTCATGTCAGCACATCTGTCCAGGACCAATCAGGGTCTATTTCATCATTAGGATTTTTGTATGGCACTCGACCGCAAAGAGAGCAATTTTGAAAAATTTCTTAAAGAAAAACGGCTACACAGGGCCTTTTGATTTTATCAGCATTGATGCTTCTAGAAGTCACTTTTCGTTCATCCTATGTCTCATGTGTGCACATCTGTCCTGGACCGAGCAATGTCCACTTCATCATTAGGATTTTGTATGGCGCTCGACCGCAAAGAGAGCAATTTTCATAAATTTTTAAGAAAAAAGGACTACTCAGGGCCCTTTGATTTTATCAGCATTAATGCTTCTAGAAGTCACCGTTTATTTACAATATGCCTCATGTCAGCACATCTGTCCAGGACCAAGCAATGTCTATTTAAACATTAAGATTTTTGTATGGCACTTGACCGCAAGTAGCGCTAATTTCGTAAATTTCCTAATAAAAACGGCTACTCAGGACCCTTTGACTTTTTCAGCACTAATGCTCCTAGAAATCGCCTTTCGTTTGCTGGATGGCTCATATCAGCACACCTGTCCAGGACCGAGCAGTGTCCACTTCATCATTAGGATTTTTGTATGGCGCTCAACCGCAAAGAGAACAATTTTCATAAGTTTTTAAGTAAAAACGACTACTCAGGGCCCTTTGATTTTATCACCATTGATGCTGCTAAAAGTCACGTTTCGTTCATCCTATGCCTCATGTGAGCACATCTGTCTAGGACCGAGCAGTGTCTACTTCATCATTTGGATTTTTGCATTGCGCTCGAACGCAAAGAGAGCAATTTTATCAGCATTAGTGCTCCTAGAAGTCGCCTTTCGTATGACGGATAGCTCATATCAGCACATCTGTCCAAGAACGAGCGATGTCCACTTCATCATTAGGATTTTTGTATGGCGCTCGACCGCAAAGTGAGCAATTTTCAAAAATTTTTTAAGGAAAAATGGCTACTCAGGGCCTTTTGATTTTATCAGCATTGATGCTTCTAGAAGTCACTTTTCGTTCATCCTATGTCTCATGTGTGCACATCTGTCCTGGAGCGAGCAATGTCTACTTCATCATTTGGATTTTTGCATGGCGCTCGAACGCAAAGATAGCAATTTTCAAGAAGACGGCTACTCAAGGCCCTTTGATTTTATCAGCATTAATGCTTCTAGAAGTCACCGTTTATTTACCATATGCCTCATGTCAGCACATCTGTCCAGGACCAAGCAGTGTCTACTTCACCATTATGATTTTTGTATAACGCTCGACGGCAAAGAGCAATTTTCAAAAGCTTCTTAAGGAAAATTGGCTATTCAGGGACCTTTGATTTTATCAGCATTGATGCTCCTAGAAGTCACCTTTCGTCTACGGTATGCCTTATGTCAGCACATCTGTCCAGGACCGAGCTGGGTCAATTTCACCATTAAGATTTTTGTATGGCACTTGACCGCAAGTAGCGTTAATTTCAAAAATTTCCTAATAAAAACGGCTACTCAGGGCACCTTGATTTTATCAGCATTAATGCTCCTAGAATTCACCCTTCATTTACCATATGCCTCATGTCAGCACATCTGTCCAGGACCAAGCAGGGTCTATTTCATCATTAGGATTTTTGTATGGCACTCGACCGCAAAGAGAGCAATTTTGAAAAATTTCTTAAAGAAAAACGGCTACACAGGGCCTTTTGATTTTATCAGCATTGATGCTTCTAGAAGTCACTTTTCGTTCATCCTATGTCTCATGTGTGCACATCTGTCCTGGACCGAGCAATGTCTACTTCATCATTTGGATTTTTGCATGGCGCTTGAACGCAAAGATAGCAATTTTCAAGAAGACGGCTACTCAAGGCCCTTTGATTTTATCAGCTTTAATGCTTCTAGAAGTCACCGTTTATTTACCATATGCCTCATGTCAGCACATCTGTCCAGGACCAAGCAGTGTCTACTTCATCATTATGATTTTTGTATAACGCTCGACGGCAAAGAGCAATTTTCAAAAGCTTCTTAAGGAAAATTGGCTATTCAGGGACCTTTGATTTTATCAGCATTGATGCTCCTAGAAGTCACCTTTCGTTTCGTCTACGGTATGCCTTATGTCAGCACATCTGGCCAGGACCGAGCTGGGTCAATTTCACCATTAAGATTTTTGTATGGCACTTGACCGCAAGTAGCGTTAATTTCAAAATTTTCCTAATAAAAACGGCTACTCAGGGCACCTTGATTTTATCAGCATTAATGCTCCTAGAATTCACCCTTCATTTACCATATGCCTCATGTCAGCACATCTGTCCAGGACCAAGCAGGGTCTATTTCATCATTAGGATCTTTGTATGGCACTCGACCGCAAAGAGAGCAATTTTGAAAAATTTCTTAAAGAAAAACGGCTACACAGGGCCTTTTGATTTTATTAGCATTGATGCTTCTAGAAGTCACTTTTCGTTCATCCTATGTCTCATGTGTGCACATCTGTCCTGGACCGAGCAATGTCTACTTCATCATTTGGATTTTTGCATGGCGCTCGAACGCAAAGATAGCAATTTTCAAGAAGACGGCTACTCAAGGCCCTTTGATTTTATCAGCATTAATGCTTCTAGAAGTCACCGTTTATTTACCGTATGCCTCATGTCAGCACATCTGTCCAGGACCAAGCAGTGTCTACTTCATCATTATGATTTTTGTATAACGCTCGACGGCAAAGAGCAATTTTCAAAAGCTCCTTAAGGAAAATTGGCTATTCAGGGACCTTTGATTTTATCAGCATTGATGCTCCTAGAAGTCACCTTTCGTCTACGGTATGCCTTATGTCAGCACATCTGTCCAGGACCGAGCTGGGTCAATTTCACCATTAAGATTTTTGTATGGCACTTGACCGCAAGTAGCGTTAATTTCAAAAATTTCCTAATAAAAACGGCTACTCAGGGCACCTTGATTTTATCAGCATTAATGCTCCTAGAATTCACCCTTCATTTACCATATGCCTCATGTCAGCACATCTGTCCAGAACCAAGCAGGGTCTATTTCATCATTAGGATTTTTGTATGGCACTCGACCGCAAAGAGAGCAATTTTGAAAAATTTCTTAAAGAAAAACGGCTACACAGGGCTTTTTGATTTTATCAGCATTGATGCTTCTAGAAGTCACTTTTCGTTCATCCTATGTCTCATGTGTGCACATCTGTCCTGGACCGAGCAATGTCTACTTCATCATTTGACGGCTACTCAAGGCCCTTTGATTTTCACCCTTCATTTACCATATGCCTCATGTCAGCACATCTGTCCAGGACCAAGCAGGGTCTATTTCATCATTAGGATTTTTGTATGGCACTCGACCGCAAAGAGAGCAATTTTGAAAAATTTCTAAAGTAAAAACGACTACTCAGGGAACTTTGATTTTATTACCATTGATGCTGCTAGAAGTCACGTTTCGTTCATCCTATGCCTCATGTGAGCACATCTGTCTAGGACCGAGCAGTGTCTACTTCATCATTTGGATTTTTGCATTGCCCTCGAACGCAAAGACAGCAATTTTATCAGCATTAGTGCTCCTAGAAGTCGCCTTGCGTATGACGGATAGCTCATATCAGCACATCTGTCCAAGAACGAGCGATGTCCACTTCATCATTAGGATTTTGTATGGCGCTCGACCGCAAAGAGAGCAATTTTCATAAATTTTTAAGAAAAAACGACTACTCAGGGCCCTTTGATTTTATCAGCATTAATGCTTCTAGAAGTCACCTTTCATTTACCATATGCCTCATGTCAGCACATCTCTCCAGGACCAAGCAGGGTCTATTTCACCATTAAGATTTTTGTATGGCACTTGACCGCAAATACTGTAAATTTTAAAAATTTCCTAACAAAAACGTCTACTTAGAACCCTTTGATTTTATCAGCATCAATGCTCCTAGAAGTAACCTTTCGTTCATCGTATGTCTCATGTCAACACATCTATCCAGGACCGAGCAGTGTCTACTTTATCATTAGGATTTTTGTATGGCACTCGACCGCAAAGAGAGCAATTTTCAAAACTTTTTTAAGGAAAAACGGCTACTCAGGGCCTTTTGATTTCATCAGCATTGATGCTGCTAGTAGTCACCTTTCGTCTACGGTATTCCTTATGTCACCACATCTGTCCAGGACCGAGCTGGGTCCATTTCACCATTAAGATTTTTGTATGGCACTTGACCGCTAGTAGCGCTAATTTCAAAAATTTCCTTATAAAAACGGCTACTTAGGGCCCCTTGATTTTATCAGCATTAATGCTTCTAGAAGTCACCTTTCGTTTACGGTATGCCTTATGTCAGCACATCTGTCCAGGACCGAGCAGGGTCCATTTCACCATTAAGATTTTTGTATGGCACTTGACCGCAAGTAGCGTTAATTTCAAAAATGTCCTAATAAAAACGGCTACTTAGGACCCTTTGATTTTATCAGCATTAATGCTCCTAGAATTCACCCTTCATTTACCATATGCCTCATGTCAGCACATCTGTCCAGGACCAAGCAGGGTCTATTTCATCATTAGGATTTTTGTATGGCACTCGACCGCAAAGAGAGCAATTTTGAAAAATTTCTTAAAGAAAAACGGCTACACAGGGCCTTTTGATTTTATCAGCATTGATGCTTCTAGAAGTCACTTTTCGTTCATCCTATGTCTCATGTGTGCACATCTTTCCTGGACCGAGCAATGTCTACTTCATCATTTAAATTTTTGCATGGCGCTCGAACACAAAGATAGCAATTTTCAAGAAGACGGCTACTCAAGGCCCTCTGATTTTATCAGCATTAATGCTTCTAGAAGTCACCGTTTATTTACAATATGCCTCATGTCAGCACATCTGTCCAGGACCAAGCAATGTCTATTTAAACATTAAGATTTTTGTATGACACTTGACCGCAAGTAGCGCTAATTTCGTAAATTTCCTAATAAAAACGGCTACTCAGGACCCTTTGACTTTTTCAGCACTAATGCTCCTAGAAATCGCCTTTCGTTTGCTGGATGGCTCATATCAGCACATCTGTCCAGGACCGAGCAGTGTCCACTTCATCATTAGGATTTTTGTATGGCGCTCAACCGCAAAGAGAGCAATTTTCATAAATTTTTAAGTAAAAACGACTACTCAGGGCCCTTTGATTTTATCACCATTGATGCTGCTAGAAGTTACGTTTCGTTCATCCTATGCCTCATGTGAGCACATCTGTCTAGGACCGAGCAGTGTCTACTTCATCATTTGGATTTTTGCATTGCGCTCGAACGCAAAGAGAGCAATTTTATCAGCATTAGTACTCCTAGAAGTCGCCTTTCGTATGACGGATACCTCATATCAGCACATCTGTCCAAGAACGAGCGGTGTCCACTTCATCATTAGGATTTTTGTATGGCGATCGACCGCAAAGAGAGTAATTTTCATAAATTTTTAAGACAAAAGGACTACTCAGGGCCCTTTGATTTTATCAGCATTAATGCTTAATGCTTCTAGAAGTCACCTTTCATTTACCATATACCTCATGTCAGCACATCTCTCCAGGACCAAGCAGGGTCTATTTCACCATTAATATTTTTGTATGGCACTTGACTTGCGGTCTGTAATACTGTAATTTTTAAAAATTTCCTAACAAAAACGTCTACTTAGAACTCTTTGATTTTAGCAGCATCAATGCTCCTAGAAGTAACCTTTCGTTCATCGCATGTCCCATGTCAACACATCTATCCAGGACCGAGCAGTGTCTACTTCATCATTTGGATTTTTGCATGGCGCTCGAACGCAAAGAGAGCAATTTTTAAGAAGACGGCTACTCAAGGCCCGTTGATTTTATCAGCATTAATGCTTCTAGAAGTCACCGTTTAGTTACCATATGCCTCATGTCAGCACATCTGTCCAGGACCAAGCAGTGTCTACCTCATCATTATGATTTTTGTATGACGCTCGACCGCAAAGAGAGCAATTTTCAAAAGCTACTTAAGGAAAATTGGCTATTCATGGACCTTTGATTTTATCAGCATTAATGCTTCTAGAAGTCACCTTTCGTTTACGGTATGCCTTATGTCAGCACATCTGTCCAGGACCGAGCAGGGTTCATTTCACCATTAAGATTTTTAAGACGGATAGCTCATATCAGCACATCTGTCCAAGAACGAGCGGGGTCCACTTCATCATTAGGATTTTTGTATGGCGCTCGACCGCAAAGTGAGCAATTTTCAAAAATTTTTTAAGGAAAAACGGCTACTCAGGGCCTTTTGATTTCATCAGCATTGATGCTGCTAGTAGTCACCTTTCGTCTACGGTATGCCTTATGTCACCACATCTGTCCAGGACCGAGCTGGGTCCATTTCACCATTAAGATTTTTGTATGGCACTTGACCGCTAGTAGCGCTAATTTCAAAAATTTCCTTATAAAAACGGCTACTTAGGGCCCCTTGATTTTATCAGCATTAATGCTTCTAGAATTCACCCTTCATTTACCATATGCCTCATGTCAGCACATCTGTCCAGGACCATGCAGGGTCTATTTCATCATTAGGATTTTTGTATGGCACTAGACCGCAAAGAGAGCAATTTTGAAAAATTTCTTAAAGAAAAACGGCTACACAGGGCCTTTTGATTTTATCAGCATTGATGCTTCTAGAAGTCACTTTTCGTTCATCCTATGTCTCATGTGTGCACATCTGTCCTGGACCGAGCAATGTCTACTTCATCATTTGGATTTTTGCATGGTGCTCAAACACAAAGATAGCAAATTTTCAAGAAGACGGCTACTCAAGGCCCTTTGATTTTATCAGCATTAATGCTTCTAGAAGTCAACGTTTATTTACAATATGCCTCATGTCAGCACATCTGTCCAGGACCAAGCAATGTCTATTTAAACATTAAGATTTTTGTATGGCACTTGACCGCAAGTAGCGCTAATTTCGTAAATTTCCTAGTAAAAACGGCTACTCAGGACCCTTTGACTTTTTCAGCACTAATGCTCCTAGAAATCGCCTTTCGTTTGCTGAATGGCTCATATCAGCACATCTGTCCAGGACCGAGCAGTGTCCACTTCATCATTAGGATTTTTGTATGGCGCTCAACCGCAAAGAGAGCAATTTTCATAAATTTTTAAGTAAAAACGACTACTCAGGGCCCTTTGATTTTATCACCATTGATGCTGCTAGAAGTCACGTTTCGTTCATCCTATGTCTCATGTGAGCACATCTGTCTAGGACCGAGCAGTGTCTACTTCATCATTTGGATTTTTGCATTGCGCTCGAACGCAAAGAGAGCAATTTTATCAGCATTAGTGCTCCTAGAAGTCGCCTTTCGTATGACGGATAGCTCATATCAGCACATCTGTCCAAGAACGAGCGGTGTCCACTTCATCATTAGGATTTTTGTATGGCGCTCGACCGCAAAGAGAGCAATTTTCATAAATTTTTAAGAAAAAACGACTACTCAGGGCCCTTTGATTTTATCAGCATTAATGCTTCTAGAAGTCACCTTTCATTTACCATATGCCTCATGCCAGCACATCTGTCCAGGACCAAAAAGGGTCTATTTCACCATTAAGATTTTTGTATGGCACTTGCCCGCAAATACTGTTAATTTCAAAAATGTCCTAATAAAAACGGCTACTTAGGACCCTTTGATTTTATCAGCATTAATGCTCCTAGAAGTCACCTTTAGTTCATCGTATGTCTCATGTCAACACATCTGTCCAGGAACGAGCAGTGTCTACTTCATCATTAGGATTTTTGTATGGCACTCGACCGCAAAGAGAGCAATTTTTAAAAATTTCTTAAGGAAAAACGGCTACTCAGGGCCTTTTGATTTTGTCAGCATTGATGCTGCTAGAAGTCACTTTTCGTTCATCCTATGTCTCATGTGTGCACATCTTTCCTGGACCGAGCAATGTCTACTTCATCATTTGGATTTTTGCATGGCGCTCGAACGCAAAGAGAGCAATTTTCAAGAAGACGGCTACTCAAGGCCCTTTGATTTTATCAGCATTAAGGCTTCTAGAAGTCACCTTTCGTTCATCCTATGTCTCATGTGTGCACATCTGTCCAGGACCGAGCAGTGTCCACTTCATCATTAGGATTTTTGTATGGCGCTCAACCGCAAAGAGAGCAATTTTCATAAATTTTTAAGTAAAAACGACTACTCAGGGCCCTTTGATTTTATCACCATTGATGCTGCTAGAAGTCACGTTTCGTTCATCCTATGCCTCATGTGAGCACATCTGTCCAGGACCGAGCAGTGTCTACTTCATCATTAGGATTTTTGTATGGCACTCGACCGCAAAGAGAGCAATTTTGAAAAATTTCTTAAGGAAAAACGGCTACTCAGGGCCTTTTGAATTTATCAGCATTGATGCTGCTAGAAGTCACGTTTCGTTCATCCTATGCCTCATGTGAGCACATCTGTCTAGGACCGAGCAGTGTCTACTTCATCATTTGGATTTTTGCATTGCGCTCGAACGCAAAGAGAGCAATTTTATCAGCATTAGTGCTCCTAGACGTCGCCTTTCGTATGACGGATAGCTCATATCAGCACATCTGTCCAAGAACGAGCGGTGTCCACTTCATCATTAGGATTTTTGTATGGCGCTCGACCGCAAAGAGAGCAATTTTCATAAATTTTTAAGAAAAAAGGACTACTCAGGGCCCTTTGATTTTATCAGCATTAATGCTTCTAGAAGTCACCTTTCATTTACCATATACCTCATGTCAGCACATCTCTCCAGGACCAAGCAGGGTCTATTTCACCATTAAGATTTTTGTATGGCACTTGACCGCAAATACTGTAATTTTTAAAAATTTCCTAACAAAAACGTCTACTTATAACTCTTTGATTTTATCAGCATCAATGCTCCTAGAAGTAACCTTTCGTTCATCGCATGTCTCATGTCAACACATCTATCCAGGACCGAGCAGTGTCTACTTCATCATTTGGATTTTTGCATGGCGCTCGAACGCAAAGAGAGCAATTTTTAAGAAGACGGCTACTCAAGGCCCGTTGATTTTATCAGCATTAATGCTTCTAGAAGTCACCGTTTAATTACCATATGCCTCATGTCAGCACATCTGTCCAGGACCATGCAGGGTCTATTTCATCATTAGGATTTTTGTATGGCACTAGACCGCAAAGAGAGCAATTTTGAAAAATTTCTTAAAGAAAAACGGCTACACAGGGCCTTTTGATTTTATCAGCATTGATGCTTCTAGAAGTCACTTTTCGTTCATCCTATGTCTCATGTGTGCACATCTGTCCTGGACCGAGCAATGTCTACTTCATCATTTGGATTTTTGCATGGTGCTCAAACACAAAGATAGCAAATTTTCAAGAAGACGGCTACTCAAGGCCCTTTGATTTTATCAGCATTAATGCTTCTAGAAGTCAACGTTTATTTACAATATGCCTCATGTCAGCACATCTGTCCAGGACCAAGCAATGTCTATTTAAACATTAAGATTTTTGTATGGCACTTGACCGCAAGTAGCGCTAATTTCGTAAATTTCCTAGTAAAAACGGCTACTCAGGACCCTTTGACTTTTTCAGCACTAATGCTCCTAGAAATCGCCTTTCGTTTGCTGAATGGCTCATATCAGCACATCTGTCCAGGACCGAGCAGTGTCCACTTCATCATTAGGATTTTTGTATGGCGCTCAACCGCAAAGAGAGCAATTTTCATAAATTTTTAAGTAAAAACGACTACTCAGGGCCCTTTGATTTTATCACCATTGATGCTGCTAGAAGTCACGTTTCGTTCATCCTATGTCTCATGTGAGCACATCTGTCTAGGACCGAGCAGTGTCTACTTCATCATTTGGATTTTTGCATTGCGCTCGAACGCAAAGAGAGCAATTTTATCAGCATTAGTGCTCCTAGAAGTCGCCTTTCGTATGACGGATAGCTCATATCAGCACATCTGTCCAAGAACGAGCGGTGTCCACTTCATCATTAGGATTTTTGTATGGCGCTCGACCGCAAAGAGAGCAATTTTCATAAATTTTTAAGAAAAAACGACTACTCAGGGCCCTTTGATTTTATCAGCATTAATGCTTCTAGAAGTCACCTTTCATTTACCATATGCCTCATGCCAGCACATCTGTCCAGGACCAAAAAGGGTCTATTTCACCATTAAGATTTTTGTATGGCACTTGCCCGCAAATACTGTTAATTTCAAAAATGTCCTAATAAAAACGGCTACTTAGGACCCTTTGATTTTATCAGCATTAATGCTCCTAGAAGTCACCTTTAGTTCATCGTATGTCTCATGTCAACACATCTGTCCAGGAACGAGCAGTGTCTACTTCATCATTAGGATTTTTGTATGGCACTCGACCGCAAAGAGAGCAATTTTTAAAAATTTCTTAAGGAAAAACGGCTACTCAGGGCCTTTTGATTTTGTCAGCATTGATGCTGCTAGAAGTCACTTTTCGTTCATCCTATGTCTCATGTGTGCACATCTTTCCTGGACCGAGCAATGTCTACTTCATCATTTGGATTTTTGCATGGCGCTCGAACGCAAAGAGAGCAATTTTCAAGAAGACGGCTACTCAAGGCCCTTTGATTTTATCAGCATTAAGGCTTCTAGAAGTCACCTTTCGTTCATCCTATGTCTCATGTGTGCACATCTGTCCAGGACCGAGCAGTGTCCACTTCATCATTAGGATTTTTGTATGGCGCTCAACCGCAAAGAGAGCAATTTTCATAAATTTTTAAGTAAAAACGACTACTCAGGGCCCTTTGATTTTATCACCATTGATGCTGCTAGAAGTCACGTTTCGTTCATCCTATGCCTCATGTGAGCACATCTGTCCAGGACCGAGCAGTGTCTACTTCATCATTAGGATTTTTGTATGGCACTCGACCGCAAAGAGAGCAATTTTGAAAAATTTCTTAAGGAAAAACGGCTACTCAGGGCCTTTTGAATTTATCAGCATTGATGCTGCTAGAAGTCACGTTTCGTTCATCCTATGCCTCATGTGAGCACATCTGTCTAGGACCGAGCAGTGTCTACTTCATCATTTGGATTTTTGCATTGCGCTCGAACGCAAAGAGAGCAATTTTATCAGCATTAGTGCTCCTAGACGTCGCCTTTCGTATGACGGATAGCTCATATCAGCACATCTGTCCAAGAACGAGCGGTGTCCACTTCATCATTAGGATTTTTGTATGGCGCTCGACCGCAAAGAGAGCAATTTTCATAAATTTTTAAGAAAAAAGGACTACTCAGGGCCCTTTGATTTTATCAGCATTAATGCTTCTAGAAGTCACCTTTCATTTACCATATACCTCATGTCAGCACATCTCTCCAGGACCAAGCAGGGTCTATTTCACCATTAAGATTTTTGTATGGCACTTGACCGCAAATACTGTAATTTTTAAAAATTTCCTAACAAAAACGTCTACTTATAACTCTTTGATTTTATCAGCATCAATGCTCCTAGAAGTAACCTTTCGTTCATCGCATGTCTCATGTCAACACATCTATCCAGGACCGAGCAGTGTCTACTTCATCATTTGGATTTTTGCATGGCGCTCGAACGCAAAGAGAGCAATTTTTAAGAAGACGGCTACTCAAGGCCCGTTGATTTTATCAGCATTAATGCTTCTAGAAGTCACCGTTTAATTACCATATGCCTCATGTCAGCACATCTGTCCAGGACCAAGCAGTGTCTACCTCATCATTATGATTTTTGTATCACGCTCGACCGCAAAGAGAGCAATTTTCAAAAGCTACTTAAGGAAAATTGGCTATTCATGGACCTTTGATTTTATCAGCATTAATGCTTCTAGAAGTCACCTTTCGTTTACGGTATGCCTTATGTCAGTACATCTGTCCAGGACCGAGCAGGGTTCATTTCACCATTAAGATTTTTGTATGGCACTTGACCGCAAGTAACGTTAATTTCAAAAATGTCCTAATAAAAACGGCTACTTAGGACCCTTTGATTTTATCAGCATTAATGCTCCTAGAAGTCACCTTTAGTGCATCGTATGTCTCATGTCAACACATCTGTCCAGGACCGAGCAGTGTCTACTTCATCATTAGGATTTTTGTATGGCACTTGACCGCAAGTAGCGCTAATTTCGTAAATTTCCTAATAAAAACGGCTACTCAGGACCCTTTGACTTTTTCAGCACTAATGCTCCTAGAAATCGCCTTTCGTTTGCTGGAGGGCTCATATCAGCACATCTGTCCAGGACCGAGCAGTGTCCACTTCATCATTAGGATTTTTGTATGGCGCTCAACCGCAAAGAGAGCAATTTTCATAAATTTTTAAGTAAAAACGACTACTCAGGGCCCTTTGATTTTATCACCATTGATGCTGCTAGAAGTCACGTTTCGTTCATCCTATGCCTCATGTGAGCACATCTGTCTAGGACCGAGCAGTGTCTACTTCATCATTTGGATTTTTGCATTGCGCTCGAACGCAAAGAGAGCAATTTTATCAGCATTAGTGCTCCTATACGTCGCCTTTCGTATGACGGATGGCTCATATCAGCACATCTGTCCAAGAACGAGCGGTGTCCACTTCATCATTAGGATTTTTGTATGGCGCTCGACCGCAAAGAGAGCAATTTTCTTAAATTTTTAAGAAAAAAGGACTACTCAGGGCCCTTTGATTTTATCAGCATTAATGCTTCTAGAAGTCACCTTTCATTTACCATATACCTCATGTCAGCACATCTCTCCAGGACCAAGCAGGGTCTATTTCACCATTAAGATTTTTGTATGGCACTTGACCGCAAATACTGTAATTTTTAAAAATTTCCTAACAAAAACGTCTACTTATAACTCTTTGATTTTATCAGCATCAATGCTCCTAGAAGTAACCTTTCGTTCATCGCATGTCTCATGTCAACACATCTATCCTGGACCGAGCAGTGTCTACTTCATCATTTGGATTTTTGCATGGCGCTCGAACGCAAAGAGAGCAATTTTTAAGAAGACGGCTACTCAACGCCCGTTGATTTTATCAGCATTAATGCTTCTGGAAGTCACCGTTTAGTTACCATATGCCTCATGTCAGCACATCTGTCCAGGACCAAGCAGTGTCTACCTCATCATTATGATTTTTGTATGACGCTCGACCGCAAAGAGAGCAATTTTCAAAAGCTACTTAAGGAAAATTGGCTATTCATGGACCTTTGATTTTATCAGCATTAATGCTTCTAGAAGTCACCTTTCGTTTACGGTATGCCTTATGTCAGTACATCTGTCCAGGACCGAGCAGGGTTCATTTCACCATTAAGATTTTTGTATGGCACTTGACCGCAAGTAGCGTTAATTTCAAAAATGTCCTAATAAAAACGGCTACTTAGGACCCCTTGATTTTATCAGCATTAATGCTCCTAGAAGTCACCTTTAGTGCATCGTATGTCTCATGTCAACACATCTGTCCAGGACCGAGCAGTGTCTACTTCATCATTAGGATTTTTGTATGGCACTCGACCGCAAAGAGAGCAATTTTGAAAAATTTCTTAAGGAAAAACGGCTACTCAGGGCCTTTTGATTTTATCAGCATTGATGCTGCTAGAAGTCACGTTTCGTTCATCCTATGCCTCATGTGAGCACATCTGTCTAGGACCGAGCAGTGTCTACTTCATCATTTGGATTTTTGCATTGCGCTCGAACGCAAAGAGAGCAATTTTATCAGCATTAGTGCTCCTAGACGTCGCCTTTCGTATGACGGATGGCTCATATCAGCACATCTGTCCAAGAACGAGCGGTGTCCACTTCATCATTAGGATTTTTGTATGGCGCTCGACCGCAAAGAGAGCAATTTTCATAAATTTTTAAGAAAAAAGGACTACTCAGGGCCCTTTGATTTTATCAGCATTAATGCTTCTAGAAGTCACCTTTCATTTACCATATACCTCATGTCAGCACATCTCTCCAGGACCAAGCAGGGTCTATTTCACCATTAAGATTTTTGTATGGCACTTGACCGCAAATACTGTAATTTGTAAAAATTTCCTAACAAAAACGTCTACTTATAACTCTTTGATTTTATCAGCATCAATGCTCCTAGAAGTAACCTTTCGTTCATCGCATGTCTCATGTCAACACATCTATCCAGGACCGAGCAGTGTCTACTTCATCATTTGGATTTTTGCATGGCGCTCGAACGCAAAGAGAGCAATTTTTAAGAAGACGGCTACTCAAGGCCCGTTGATTTTATCAGCATTAATGCTTCTAGAAGTCACCGTTTAGTTACCATATGCCTCATGTCAGCACATCTGTCCAGGACCAAGCAGTGTCTACCTCATCATTATGATTTTTGTATGACGCTCGACCGCAAAGAGAGCAATTTTCAAAAGCTACTTAAGGAAAATTGGCTATTCATGGACCTTTGATTTTATCAGCATTAATGCTTCTAGAAGTCACCTTTCGTTTACGGTATGCCTTATGTCAGTACATCTGTCCAGGACCGAGCAGGGTTCATTTCACCATTAAGATTTTTGTATGGCACTTGACCGCAAGTAGCGTTAATTTCAAAAATGTCCTAATAAAAACGGCTACTTAGGACCCCTTGATTTTATCAGCATTAATGCTCCTAGAAGTCACCTTTAGTGCATCGTATGTCTCATGTCAACACATCTGTCCAGGACCGAGCAGTGTCTACTTCATCATTAGGATTTTCGTATGGCACTCGACCGCAAAGAGAGCAATTTTGAAAAATTTCTTAAGGAAAAACGGCTACTCAGGGCCTTTTGATTTTATCAGCATTGATGCTGCTAGAAGTCACGTTTCGTTCATCCTATGCCTCATGTGAGCACATCTGTCTAGGACCGAGCAGTGTCTACTTCATCATTTGGATTTTTGCATTGCGCTCGAACGCAAAGAGAGCAATTTTATCAGCATTAGTGCTCCTAGACGTCGCCTTTCGTATGACGGATGGCTCATATCAGCACATCTGTCCAAGAACGAGCGGTGTCCACTTCATCATTAGGATTTTTGTATGGCGCTCGACCGCAAAGAGAGCAATTTTCATAAATTTTTAAGAAAAAAGGACTACTCAGGGCCCTTTGATTTTATCAGCATTAATGCTTCTAGAAGTCACCTTTCATTTACCATATACCTCATGTCAGCACATCTCTCCAGGACCAAGCAGGGTCTATTTCACCATTAAGATTTTTGTATGGCACTTGACCGCAAATACTGTAATTTGTAAAAATTTCCTAACAAAAACGTCTACTTATAACTCTTTGATTTTATCAGCATCAATGCTCCTAGAAGTAACCTTTCGTTCATCGCATGTCTCATGTCAACACATCTATCCAGGACCGAGCAGTGTCTACTTCATCATTTGGATTTTTGCATGGCGCTCGAACGCAAAGAGAGCAATTTTTAAGAAGACGGCTACTCAAGGCCCGTTGATTTTATCAGCATTAATGCTTCTAGAAGTCACCGTTTAGTTACCATATGCCTCATGTCAGCACATCTGTCCAGGACCAAGCAGTGTCTACCTCATCATTATGATTTTTGTATGACGCTCGACCGCAAAGAGAGCAATTTTCAAAAGCTACTTAAGGAAAATTGGCTATTCATGGACCTTTGATTTTATCAGCATTAATGCTTCTAGAAGTCACCTTTCGTTTACGGTACGCCTTATGTCAGTACATCTGTCCAGGACCGAGCAGGGTTCATTTCACCATTAAGATTTTTGTATGGCACTTGACCGCAAGTAGCGTTAATTTCAAAAATGTCCTAATAAAAACGGCTACTTAGGACCCTTTGATTTTATCAGCATTAATGCTCCTAGAAGTCACCTTTAGTGCATCGTATGTCTCATGTCAACACATCTGTCCAGGACCGAGCAGTGTCTACTTCATCATTAGGATTTTTGTATGGCACTCGACCGCAAAGAGAGCAATTTTGAAAAATTTCTTAAGGAAAAACGGCTACTCAGGGCCTTTTGATTTTATCAGCATTGATGCTGCTAGAAGTCACGTTTCGTTCATCCTATGCCTCATGTGAGCACATCTGTCTAGGACCGAGCAGTGTCTACTTCATCATTTGGATTTTTGCATTGCGCTCGAACGCAAAGAGATCAATTTTATCAGCATTAGTGCTCCTAGAAGTCACCTTTCGTCTACGGTATGCCTTATGTCAGCACATCTGTCCAGGACCGAGCTGGGTCAATTTCACCATTAAGATTTTTGTATGGCACTTGACCGCAAGTAGCGTTAATTTCAAAAATTTCCTAATAAAAACGGCTACTCAGGGCACCTTGATTTTATCAGCATTAATGCTCCTAGAATTCACCCTTCATTTACCATATGCCTCATGTCAGCACATCTGTCCAGGACCAAGCAATGTCTATTTCACCATTAAGATTTTTGTATGGCACTTGACCGCAAGTAGCGCTAATTTCGTAAATTTCCTAATAAAAACGGCTACTCAGGACCCTTTGACTTTTTCAGCACTAATGCTCCTAGAAATCGCCTTTCGTTTGCTGGATGGCTCATATCAGCACATCTGTCCAGGACCGAGCAGTGTCCACTTCATCATTAGGATTTTTGTATGGCGCTCAACCGCAAAGAGAGCAATTTTCATAAATTTTTAAGTAAAAACGACTACTCAGGGCCCTTTGATTTTATCACCATTGATGCTGCTAGAAGTCACGTTTCGTTCATCCTATGCCTCATGTGAGCACATCTGTCTAGGACCGAGCAGTGTCTACTTCATCATTTGGATTTTTGCATTGCGCTCGAACGCAAAGAGAGCAATTTTATCAGCATTAGTGCTCCTAGACGTCGCCTTTCGTATGACGGATGGCTCATATCAGCACATCTGTCCAAGAACGAGCGGTGTCCACTTCATCATTAGGATTTTTGTATGGCGCTCGACCGCAAAGAGAGCAATTTTCATAAATTTTTAAGAAAAAAGGACTACTCAGGGCCCTTTGATTTTATCAGCATTAATGCTTCTAGAAGTCACCTTTCATTTACCATATAGCTCATGTCAGCACATCTCTCCAGGACCAAGCAGGGTCTATTTCACCATTAAGATTTTTGTATGGCACTTGACCGCAAATACTGTAATTTTTAAAAATTTCCTAACAAAAACGTCTACTTATAACTCTTTGATTTTATCAGCATCAATGCTCCTAGAAGTAACCTTTCGTTCATCGCATGTCTCATGTCAACACATCTATCCAGGACCGAGCAGTGTCTACTTCATCATTTGGATTTTTGTATGGCGCTCGACCGCAAAGAGAGCAATTTTCATAAATTTTTAAGAAAAAAGGACTACTCAGGGCTCTTTGATTTTATCAGCATTAATGCTTCTAGAAATCACCTTTCATTTACCATATACCTCATGTCAGCACATCTCTCCAGGACCAAGCAGGGTCTATTTCACCATTAAGATTTTTGTATGGCACTTGACCGCAAATACTGTAATTTTCAAAAATTTCCTAACAAAAACGTCTACTTAGAACTCTTTGATTTTATCAGTTCAAAGAGTCTCATGTCTCATGTCTCATGTCTCATGTCAACACATCTATCCAGGACCGAGCAGTGTCTACTTCATCATTTGGATTTTTGCATTGCGCTCGAACGCTAAGAGAGCAATTTTATCAGCATTAGTGCTCCTAGAAGTCGCCTTTCGTATGACGGATAGCTCATATCAGCACATCTGTCCAAGAACGAGCGGTGTCCACTTCATCATTAGGATTTTTGTATGGCGCTCGACCGCAAAGAGCAATTTTCATAAATTTTTAAGAAAAAACGACTACTCAGGGCCCTTTGATTTTATCAGCATTAATGCTTCTAGAAGTCACCTTTCATTTACCATATGCCTCATGCCAGCACATCTGTCCAGGACCAAACAGGGTCTATTTCACCATTAAGATTTTTGTATGGCACTTGCCCGCAAATACTGTTAATTTCAAAAATGTCCTAATAAAAACGGCTACTTAGGACCCTTTGATTTTATCAGCATTAATGCTCCTAGAAGTCACCTTTAGTTCATCGTATGTCTCATGTCAACACATCTGTCCAGGACCGAGCAGTGTCTACTTCATCATTAGGATTTTTGTATGGCACTCGACCGCAAAGAGAGCAATTTTGAAAAATTTCTTAAGGAAAAACGGCTACTCAGGGCCTTTTGATTTTATCAGCATTGATGCTGCTAGAAGTCACTTTTCGTTCATCCTATGTCTCATGTGTGCACATCTTTCCTGGACCGAGCAATGTCTACTACATCATTTGGATTTTTGCATGGCGCTGGAACGCAAAGATAGCAATTTTCAAGAAGACGGCTACTCAAGGCCCCTTGATTTTATCAGCATTAATGCTCCTAGAAGTCACCTTTAGTTCATCGTATGTCTCATGTCAACACATCTGTCCAGGAACGAGCAGTGTCTACTTCATCATTAGGATTTTTGTATGGCGCTCAACCGCAAAGAGAGCAATTTTCATAAATTTTTAAGTAAAAACGACTACTCAGGGCCCTTTGATTTTATCACCATTGATGATGCTAGAAGTCACGTTTCGTTCATCCTATGCCTCATGTGAGCACATCTGTCTAGGACCGAGCAGTGTCTACTTCATCATTTGGATTTTTGCATTGCGCTCGAACGCAAAGAGAGCAATTTTATCAGCATTAGTGCTCCTAGACGTCGCCTTTCGTATGACGGATGGCTCATATCAGCACATCTGTCCAAGAACGAGCGGTGTCTACTTCATCATTAGGATTTTTGTATGGCACTCGACCGCAAAGAGAGCAATTTTTAAAAATTTCTTAAGGAAAAATGGCTACTCAGGGCCTTTTGATTTTGTCAGCATTGATGCTGCTAGAAGTCACTTTTCGTTCATCCTATGTCTCATGTGTGCACATCTTTCCTGGACCGAGCAGTGTCTACTTCATCATTTGGATTTTTGCATGGCGCTCGAACGCAAAGAGAGCAATTTTTAAGAAGACGGCTACTCAAGGCCCGTTGATTTTATCAGCATTAATGCTTCTAGAAGTCACCGTTTAGTTACCATATGCCTCATCTCAGCACATCTGTCCAGGACCAAGCAGTGTCTACCTCATCATTATGATTTTTGTATGACGCTCGACCGCAAAGAGAGCAATTTTCAAAAGCTACTTAAGGAAAATTGGCTATTCATTGACCTTTGATTATATCAGCATTAATGCTTCTAGAAGTCACCTTTCGTTTACGGTATGCCTTATGTCAGCACATCTGTCCAGGACCGAGCAGGGTTCATTTCACCATTAAGATTTTTGTATGGCACTTGACCGCTAGTAGCGCTAATTTTAAAAATTTCCTTATAAAAACGGCTAATTAGGGCCCCTTGATTTTATCAGCATTAATGCTTCTAAAAGTCACCTTTCGTTTACGGTATGCCTTATGTCAGCACATCTGTCCAGGCCCGAGCAGGGTCTATTTCACCATTAAGATTTTTGTATGGCACTTGACCGCAAGTAGCGTTAATTTCAAAAATGTCCTAATAAAAACGGCTACTTAGGACCCTTTGATTTTATCAGCATTAATGCTCCTAGAAGTCACCTTTAGTTCATCGTATGTCTCATGTCAACACATCTGTCCAGGACCGAGCAGTGTCTACTTCATCATTAGGATTTTTGTATGGCACTCGACCGCAAAGAGAGCAATTTTGAAAAATTTCTTAAGGAAAAACGGCTACTCAGGGCCTTTTGATTTTATCAGCATTGATGCTGCTAGAAGTCACTTTTCGTTCATCCTATGTCTCATGTGTGCACATCTTTCCTGGACCGAGCAATGTCTACTACATCATTTGGATTTTTGCATGGCGCTGGAACGC
Source organism: Thecophora atra (assembly GCA_937620795.1). Classification (NCBI taxonomy): domain Eukaryota; kingdom Metazoa; phylum Arthropoda; class Insecta; order Diptera; family Conopidae; genus Thecophora; species Thecophora atra. Next base: position 69,839,826 of record OW569398.1, read on the forward strand.
AAAGATAGCAATTTTCAAGAAGACGGCTACTCAAGGCCCTTTGATTTTATCAGCATTAATGCTTCTAGAAGTCACCGTTTATTTACAATATGCCTCATGTCAGCACATCTCTCCAGGACCGAGCAGTGTCCACTTCATCATTAGGATTTTTGTATGGCGCTCAACCGAAAAGAGAGCAATTTTCATAAATTTTTAAGTAAAAACGACTACTCAGGGCCCTTTGATTTTATCACCATTGATGCTGCTAGAAGTCACGTTTCGTTCATCCTATGCCTCATGTGAGCACATCTGTCTAGGACCGAGCAGTGTCTACTTCATCATTTGGATTTTTGCATTGCGCTCGAACGCAAAGAGATCAATTTTATCAGCATTAGTGCTCCTAGAAGTCGCCTTTCGTATGACGGATGGCTCATATCAGCACATCTGTCCAAGAACGAGCGGTGTCCACTTCATCATTAGGATTTTTGTATGGCGCTCGACCGCAAAGAGAGCAATTTTCATAAATTTTTAAGAAAAAACGACTACTCAGGGCCCTTTGATTTTATCAGCATTAATGCTTCTAGAAGTCACCTTTCATTTACCATATGCCTCATGTCAACACATCTGTCCAGGACCAAGCACGGTCTATTTCACCATTAAGATTTTTGTATGGCACTTGACCGCAAATACTGTAAATTGTAAAAATTTCCTAACAAAAACGTCTACTTAGAACCCTTTGATTTTATCAGCATCAATGCTCCTAGAAGTAACCTTTCGTTCATCGTATGTCTCATGTCAACACATCTATCCAGGACCGAGCAGTGTCTACTTCATCATTAGGATTTTTGTATGGCACTCGACCGCAAAGAGAGCAATTTTCAAAACTTTTTTAAGGAAAAACGGCTACTCAGGGCCTTTTGATTTCATCAGCATTGATGCTGCTAGAAGTCACTTTTCGTTCATCCTATGCCTCATGTGAGCACATCTGTCCAGGACCGAGCAGTGTCTACTTCGTCATTTGGATTTTTGCATGGCGCTCGAACGCAAAGAGAGCAATTTTTAAGAAGACGGCTACTCAAGGCCTTTTGATTTTATCAGCATTAATGCTTCTAGAAGTCACCGTTTATTTACCATATGCCTCATGTCAGCACATCTGCCCAAGACCAAGCAGTGTCTACTTCATAATTATGATTTCTGTATGACGCTCGACCGCAAAGAGAGCAATTTTCAAAAGCTTCTTAAGGAAAATTGGCTATTCAGGGACCTTTGATTTTATCACCATTGATGCTCCTAGTAGTCCCCTTTCGTCTACGGTATGCCTTATGTCAGCAGATCTGTCCAGGACCGAGCAGGGTCCATTTCACCATTAAGGTTTTTGTATGGCACTTGACCGCAAGTAGCGTTAATTTCAAAAATGTCCTAATAAAAACGGCTATTTAGGACCCTTTGATTTTATCAGCATTAATGCTCCTAGAAGTTACCTTTAGTTCATCGTATGTCTCATGTCAACACATCTGTCCAGGACCGAGCAGTGTCTACTTCATCATTAGGATTTTTGTATGGCACTCGACTGCAAAGAGAGCAATTTTGAAAAATTTCTTAAGGAAAAACGGCTACTCAGGGCCTTTTGATTTTATCAGCATTGAAGCTGCTAGAAGTCACTTTTCGTTCATCCTATGTCTCATGTGTGCACATCTTTCCTGGCACCGAGCAATGTGTACTTCATCATTTGGATTTTTGCATGGCAATGTCTACTTCATCATTTGGATTTTTGCATGGCGCTCGAACGCAAAGATAGCAATTTTCAAGAAGACGGCTACTCAAGGCCCTTTGATTTTATCAGCATTAATGCTTCTAGAAGTCACCGTTTGTTTACAATATGCCTCATGTCAGCACATCTGTCCAGGACCAAGCAATGTCTATTTAAACATTAATATTTTTGTATGGCACTTGACCGCAAATACTGTAATTTTTAAAAATTTCCTAACAAAAACGTCTACTTAGAACCCTTTGATTTTATCAGCATCAATGCTCCTAGAAGTAACCTTTCGTTCATCGTATGTCTCATGTCAACACATCTATCCAGGACCGAGCAGTGTTTACTTCATCGTTAGGATTTTTGTATGGCACTCGACCGCAAAGAGAGCAATTTTCATAAATTTTTAAGACAAAACGACTACTCAGGGCCCTTTGATTTTATCAGCATTGATGCTCCTAGAAGTCACTTTTCGTTCATCCTATGCCTCATGTGAGCACATCTGTCCTGGACCGAGCAGTGTCTACTTCATCATTTGGATTTTTGCATGGCGCTCGAACGCAAAGAGAGCAATTTTTAAAAAAGACGGCTACTCAAGGCCCTTTGATTTTATCAGCATTAATGCTTCTAGAAGTCACCGTTTATTTACCATATGCATCATGTCAGCACATCTGTCCAGGACCAAGCAGTGTCTACTTCATCATTATGATTTTTGTATGACGCTCGACCGCAAAGAGAGCAATTTTCAAAAGCTTCTTAAGGAAAATTGGTTATTCAGGGACCATTGATTTTATCAGCATTGATGCTCCCAGTAGTCACCTTTCGTCTACGGTATGCCTTATGTCAGCACATCTGTCCAGGACCGAGCTGGGTCCATTTCACCATTAAGATTTTTGTATGGCACTTGACCGCTAGTAGCTCTAATTTCAAAAATTTCCTTATAAAAACGGCTACTTAGGGCCCCTTGATTTTATCAGTATTAATGCTTCTAGAAGTCACCTTTCGTCTACGGTATGCCTTATGTCAGCACATCTTTCCAGGACCGAGCAGGGTCCATTTCACCATTAAGGTTTTTTGTATGGCACTTGACCGCAAGTAGCGTTAATTTCAAAAATGTCCTAATAAAAACGGCTACTTAGGATCCTTTGATTTTATCAGCATTAATGCTCCTAGAAGTCACTTTAGTTCATCGTATGTCTCATGTCAACACATCTATCCAGGACCGAGCAGTGTCTACTTCATCATTAGGATTTTTGTATGGCACCCGACCGCAAAGAGAGCAATTTTGAAAAATTTCTTAAGGAAAAATGGCTACGCAGGGCCTTTTGGTTTTATCAGCATTGATGCTGCTAGAAGTCACTTTTCGTTCATCCTATGTCTCATGTGTGCACATCTTTGCTGGACCGAGCAATGTCTACTTCATCATTTGGATTTTTGCATGGCGCTCGAACGCATAGAGAGCAATTTTCAAGAAGACGGCTACTCAAGGCCCTTTGATTTTAGCAACATTAATGCTTCTAGAAGTCACCTTTCGTTTATCCTATGTCTCATGTGTGCACATCTGTCCTGGACCGAGCAATGTCTACTTCATCATTTGGATTTTTGCATGGCGCTCGAACGCAAAGATAGCAATTTTCAACAAGACGGCAGTAGTGTGTATATGGGGTTTCTGGCCCAACGTAGCGACTGCGCAGTCGGTGTGGAGCGTGTGGAGCGTGTGGAGCTAAGCTTTGCCGCCTCCATAACGTTTATTAAGGTTTGTGTGTGTGTGTGGTTCTCTGCCGGTGTAGAGCTCAGCTCTGCCGTCGCCATAAGATTGTTAATGTTTGTGTGTTAGAGGGAGATGCGGCTATAGGGGTTGTGAGTGTGAGTGAAAAGGAGATACGGAAACCGATGGACGGACGGATAGAAATATATATACAGACGGACTGACAAATAGACAGACGGACATACTAGTATTATGGGAAGGGAAGGACGGTGGAATATATATGTATGAAACCGAAGTGATGGGAGAGCAGCAGATGCAGATGGTCGTTGTGTAGAAACGTGTTGTTGTTGTTATTTTGTTGTAATATAATTGTTTCAGTGAAGGGGATCGACGGTCCCCATTGTTAGTTGTAACGAAGGAATATCTCCGGGAGATTCCTTCGTACATAAGGGCGTAAATTGAAGAGATCACAATGAATTTAAATGTTTTTATTATTATTATTACAATGAATTTAAATGTTACTTTTATTACAATGAATTTTTATTACAATGAATTTAAATAATAATGTTAAGGAATTCAAATAGTTGTTAGTAATTTAAGTTACATGAGTGTAGAGTATAAGAGTTATGCTGCATAGTGTACTGGAAGCCTCAACCACTGACAGAGCGAGAGCAAAGACGAGGCACACACGTACGCAAGACGACGAAATGCAGATTAAAACAAACGAACAATGAGAGGAAACACAGGAACATATTACGGACAGCGGAGAGACACGCACTCATACTTATACATATCAAGCACGGGTAGAGGTTACTAGTTGAGGCAGTAGTGAAGCGAGAGTCACTTGGTGGTAGACTGCTGACTGGATCAAACGTGCGAGCTCCGTATCATAGACAGACAAACAGAACGGTTCAGAATACAAACAGAAGACTCCGATCGACTCGAACAGTAAGAGATGTGAATAATAGGATCCGAGTCATTCGTGAAAATATTCTTAACGCCGCGCAGAGAAATATATATCGTCGACTATATTTGGCATCGCGTGGTTATCCCCGGGTGTACAATATAGCAGTCGGTGCGTGGTTATCCCACGGCCGTTCGATAATATATACACATCGATTATTAAAACCAAGTTCCGAGTCATTCGTGAAAATATTTTTAACGCTGCGCAGAGAAATATATATCGTCGACTATATTTGGCATCGCGTGGTTATCCCCGGGTGTACAATATAGCAGTCGGTGCGTGGTTATCCCACGGCCGTTCGATAATATATACACATCGATTAGTAAAACCAAGTTCCGAGTCATTCGTGAAAATATTTTTAACGCCGCGCAGAGAAATATAAATCGTCGACTATATTTGGCATCGCGTGGTTATCCCCGGGTGTACAATATAGCAGTCGGTGCGTGGTTATCCCACGGCCGTTCGATAATATATACACATCGATTAGTAAAACCAAGTTCCGAGTTATTCGTAAAAATATTTTTAACGCCGCGCAGAGAAATATATATCGTCGACTATATTTGGCAACGCGTGGTCGATATCGTCGACTATATTTGGCAACGCGTGGTTATCCCCGGTTGCCAAACACAATAGTCGGTGCGTGGTTATCCCACGGCCGCTCGATAATATATACACGTCGACTAGGGAAACCAAGTTCCGTTCAATTTGTGAAAGAAAATATTTGTAAACGCCGCACAGAGTCATATATATATCAGCGACTATTTGGGCGTCGTGTGGCTATCCTCGGGTGTACAATATAGTAGACGGAGCGTGGTTATCCCCGGCCGCCCGACTATATGTAACCCACCCTACCCAAGCAGCATAGCGAGAAACGACGAGTCGAAGCCTAATAACAGAGAGACGGCAGATCGACCCGACTCACTCAAAGACGCAACAACGCGAGTCACCGTAGTTACAATACTAAGTGCAAGGAGTTAATTTCTATGAATAAAGTTGTATAGACAGAAAATCCCAGACTTATAAATTTCTGTGGCGAACCTGGACTAGCCGGCGAGCTAATCCGTGCAATTCACCCGGAGCACCGGGGTAACTTCGTTACATAGTGTAAACAAATTTCGGTGTTTTGAACAAAGTGCCGTCGACTGAGTGGGTGTAATAAAATTTCGGTGATTGTTTTGATTATTTAATTGCTTATGTTGTTGTTGTTGTTGTTATTTGTTTTAATAGGAATCTTTTAGTAGAACGGTTCGCCGTGGAGTTAATGCAAACAAATTCCGTTGGTGGGGGATTTGTATTTCTTCTGTTGTTTCTTCGCTTTTGTTTCAATTCTTACTATGATGTCGTAGAAATATATGTATGTACAGTGCGTGGCACGACAGAATATTTTTTTTGTTTCTATTCTTTTTTTCTTTGCAATGTATTTTGGGAATGCCCCTCTTGTGAGCAGTGACATTCATATTTTATAGCTATTTTTTCGTTTTCTTGGTTACAATTGTGTTTAGGAAATGTGTGATCAGTGACGTTCATGCACGTTCATGTTTTATTGACCCATTTCAGCGTTTTTCAATGTCAAATCCCAGCTTGCTAAAAATATGAACACTCTTAGTTCTTTGAAAACATGTAGGGTTGATTTTTCTTTTCGTATATATGTAGGTCATTTTATGTTCATTGATCTCAACTCTAACTACAAACACAGAATTAAATGATGATTTTTGGAAGGTACAATTAGTTTATGTTTTTATAAATACTTTCAATAGAGGATGAAGAGTCGACGTTGTTGTTGTAATTTAATTACTTCAGTAGAACGGAGTGTTGTCGATCGAATTAGGTTAAATAGAACTCGTTCGGATTCTTTTCTAGCTTTTTTTTATTTATTTTTTTTTGGTATATTGATTATTGTTCAATTTTTACTTATAAATATTTCGTACGCAGTCTCCTCCAAATGAAATTTCAATTCAAGTCATGAATATTAGATATTGTAAACAATGAAAGAATCTGGAGAACTAGGCATCTATGATACGATTAATATCCTATATAAGCGGCGGAAGCTTGTAATTTTCTCTCAGTTCTGAAAGTAATCTTGAAGCCTTCGGAAGAATTGTAAAACTCGTCAATTGTTAAGTGCTCTAATAAAAATTTAAGCGTGTAAAAATAAAACTAATAGAAAAATTGTGAAATATTATATTAAAAAGAAAACGTGAAATATAAAACGCGTAGACAAAAAGCAATATTAAAATTTATTAACTATAGTACTTAAAAACCACAACTAACTACAATTATTAAAATACAGTACTTCAAAACAAAACCCTAGAAAAGGAAATTAAAACTATAAAAAAACAGTATTTAAAATAAAAAAAAAAAAAACAAATGCATATACAATAAAACGCACAAAAACCAAACGTACCAAAAAAACAAAGAAAAAAAAACCCCCCAAAGCTGTAACACAAAACTACAACAAAATAGAAACTGTGAGTGTAGTTAAATGTACTATTTAAATTAAAACAGCAATAAAAAGAAAGTGCCTAGCTTACAAAAAATATAAAACGTGTTAAATAAAACAAAATAACAAACGGTTAGATATAGTGTGCGAAAAAAAAACATTCAAATAAAAGAAAAACTGTTAAATTTAGTATTTAAAACGTACAGAGAAACAAAAAAACAACAACAAAAAAATTCATCAGCAACAGAAAGCAAACAAAATAAGTAAAATGAAGGGATTTATTTGCAACATTTGCGGACAGGGTTTCACTGCGATGCGTAACCTTAAAAGGCATGCAAAAGCAACGCACGGGCAGCCACAATTCCACTGCGAAGATTGTGGGCAAAACTTTAATAGAGTAGATGCTTTATATCGGCATCAGAAATTACTTCACCGAAAGCCATCGTCATCATCATCATCAGCACAGCAGCCATCATCATTATCCACAACTTCTACAACATCACCATCATCAACAGCATCATCAGCACCATCATCATCATCTTTAAATGCAACAGCAGCAGCACAAGGACCATCATCGTCTTCAACAGCAGTACAGGTACCATCGTCTTTAGCTTCATCGCCAGCATTACCACGAGCTACTACAACACAACCACACATTGACGCTATCGAGAACGTTCGTTGCCCAACATGTAACGAAGATGTTTCACGAAGAGCCTGGAGCTACCATCTGCGGACGATCAAACACAAAAAGAATTGTTGGTCGCCGCTAAGCGATGGTTTAAAGTGCATCAAAACAGTCTTTAAGGATAGAGTTCAAACACTTATTTTCCAAAATGGACTTCTGATTCCAGAAGATTTCTTCAAAAACGCAAAAACTATACTCGCCAAGCAGTTAGAAAATTTGTTAGAAAAGCATGCAATGATTAAATTTAATATAGAATTGTATGCTGAATATTTTAAAATAACGGCAGACGATGAAATAGTGGTGGAAGTAAAATCTTTTCAAACAAAGATGGTTTTACTTCAAAAAGTTGAAGACATCAGCAACATCTACGCTGATATGTCCCAACAGATCACCACTAAAATGGGCGAGTTCCAGAAGAGGGACAGTGGATGTCTCTACTTAAAATATGCTATGTAGAGATAAATATAAACCAAATGTAAGAAACACTGATGTTTATTGCTTCAAATGGGCAGTCATATCTGCGCTTTATAATCTGCCAGATCACCAAGACAGACCGCATAGTTATAATGTGGAGAACATTGAAGCGGAAATTATAATAATAGAAAATGGAATGACACTTAACTTCATGGGATTGAAGTTTCCTCTTTCCATAGACGCCATCAGCAAATTCGAAGAAATTAATCCTACGATGAGCGTCAATGTGTTTGGTATTGATAAGGATTCGGCAAACATCGAGGAACCTTACCACTGTACAAAGCTGGAAAAGGTGAAGCACATCAACCTGCTGCTGCTGCTGCAAAATGATGAACAATTCCACTATGTGTGGATTAAAAATATATAAAGGTAATTATAATTTTTTTTTTTTTTCTCAACTTCATGTTATTTCACTGTTATTGCATCTTTAATTTTACACGACTACTTATTGCAATAAATAAGCTAATTATATTACTTTCTTTTGGCTTTTCAGATTAATAAAACAACAACAGACTGCTCATCGCACTAGACTGTACTTGTGCAACAGCTGTCTCCAGTACTCCCACAACGAGAGTACCCTACAAAAACATAAGGAAGAGTGCGGAAAAATAATAACCGAGATGCCGCCGCTGGAAAAGGCGCTAATTAGTTTTAAGAATTTTGAACGGAGCTTAGATGTTCCTTTTGTAGTATACGCAGATTTTGAATGCGTACTAAGTAGTTCAGGTTTAGATAATAACAATAAGCTTGATGTAAGCATATTCCGGTAGCCTTTAGTTACAGTATCCATTGCAATTTTAATGACAGCCTAAGTAAATTTGTTATTTATTCAGGGGAAGATGCTCCCAAGAAATTTATTGAATACTTAATTAAAGATATCTTAGATTTATATAATAACTATTTAAGTAAATCGAAACCTATGGCCTTTTTAACTTCTTTGCAGCTAAAGCAACAATTCCAAAACAAAAACTGCCATATTTGCGATAAAGAATTGGGCTCTGATAGAGTGGGAGACCATTGCCACCTAACTGGCGAATATAGAGGACCGGCACATAATGAATGTAATTTAAAATATCAAATTGTAAAGTTTGTGCCTGTGTTCTTTCATAATTTTTCTGGCTACAATTGCCATCTTTTCGTTAAGGAATTAAATTCTTTTGAAGGTGATATAAATGTTATCCCTTTAAACAAAGAATTATATATATCCCTCTCAAAGCGTATCAAGGTGGGTGAAAAGAAAACTTTTGAGATAAGATTTTTGGATTCTTTTCGTTTCATGGCATCAAGTTTGGATGCATTAGCGAAAAATTTATCACCAACTGATTTTAAAACTGTTCGCCAAATGTTTTCAAACGATGATGAATTTAAATTTGTAACAAGAAAAGGTGTATTCCCGTACGAATACATCAATTCTTTCGGGCGACTTAAAGAAACCTCTCTTCCTCCTCAAACTGAATTTTATAGTCGCATGACAAATAAAACTTGTTCCAAGGAAGATTATGAACACGCGGTTAAAGTATGGGACATGTTCAAATGCAAAACACTTGAAGATTACATGCTTCTATATCTGAAAACAGATGTTTTAATTTTAACAGACATTTTCCAAAATTTTAGAAAAATATGCAAAAACATTTATAAACTAGATCCATGTCAATATTATACTGCACCAGGCTTATCTTGGGATGCAATGCTCAAAACCACTCAAATTGAGCTTGAACTGTTTACAGATATAGACATGTATTTATTCATTCAGAAAAGTATTAGAGGAGGCATTGTCCAATGCTCTAAAAGGCATTCAAGGGCAAATAATAAATATATGGCGGACTACGATTGCAGTAAACCATCAGAATATTTAATGTATTTGGATGCCAATAATTTGTATGGCTGGGCAATGTCTCAATATCTTCCTTATGGAGGTTTCGAGTGGTTAACAGATACTAGTAATTTTGACGTAGATGGAATTAATGAGAATTCAGAAATTGGATATATATTGGAAGTTGATCGAGAATATCCGGGAAATCTTCACGATTCGCACAACGACTTACCATTTTGCGCGGAAAATAAAATTCCTCCCAATTCCAAATCTAATAAATTAATCACTGATTTAACCAACAAGACTACATATACAATACATTATAAGAATCTTAAGCAATGCATAAAAAATGGCTTACAGCTCAAGAAAATACATAGAATACTAAAATTTAAGCAGTCTTGTTGGTTAAAACAGTACATTGACTTGAATACTCACCATAGAACAATAGCCAAAAATAGCTTTGAGAAAAACTTTTTTAAACTCCTCAATAATGCGGTATATGGAAAGACGATGGAGAATGTAGACAAAAGGAAGGATGTAAAAATTGTAACCGAATGGGAAAGTAAAGGAAGACATTTAGGAGCACGAGCTCTAATAGCAAAGCCAAATTTTCACAGCATGTCTTATTTTACACGTGAAATGGCTGCTATACAATTGAATAGATCTCGCTCTGTATACAATAAACCAATATATTTGTGATTTGTTGTTTTAGAATTGTCCAAGTGGAAAATGTATGATTTCCACTATGATTATATGAAACCTAAATTTACAACAAGACTTAGTTTGAATTACGTGGATACAGATTCCTTCATATATTCCATTCGATGCGAAGATTTTTACAATGATATTCGTAATGACATCGACTCAAAATTTGATACATCTGAATATTCACCTACAAATCCTTTCCATATGCCCCTTAAAAATGGTAAAGTCTTGGGTATGATAAAGGATGAAAACAAAGGAAAAATTATGAAAGAATTTATAGGTCTTCGTTCTAAAATGTATACCATACAAGTTGTTGGCTGCGGGGAAATTAAAAAGGCCAAAGGTGTCAAGGCTATAGTTTTAGAAAAATTAAGTTTAAGTGTGTAACGTTGTTTCTCTGGCTAGGGTATGACTCAGTGAGTAACCAGGATCCAATTCACAGAAATATTTTTTTTTTTGTGAAAAACAATTGATGAAATCTTTATTCAATGTAACTTGTTGCTTATAATTAATTGGCAGCACTGTCATTCGCCCTTTTTTGTAGATGCTGTCGTTGTTGTCGGTCGCTGGGTTATTATTCTCGCCGCTACTGTAGGTTGTTTGAGCGGATGTTGAATGCGGTGCGATGATCACGTCGTTTGAAGTGGTGTCGAACCGTGAAGACGTTAGAGGCTGTGTCGAACCGCGATGGCGTTCGGAGCTGTGTCGAACCTTGGTGTTGTTCGAAGCTGTGTCGAACCTCGATGGCGTTCGAAGCTGTGTCGAACCTTGGCGTTGTTCGAAGCTGTGTCGAACCTCGATGGCGTTCGAAGCTGTGTCGAACCTTGACGTCGTTCGAAGCTGTGTCGAACCTTGGCGTTGTTCGAAGCTGTGTCGAACCTAGATGTTGTTCGAAGCTGTGTCGAACCTTAATGTTGTTCGAAGCTGTGTCGAACCTTGGCGTTGTTCGAAGCTGTGTCGAACCTTAATGTTGTTCGAAGCTGTGTCGAACCTTGATAGCGTTGTTCGAAGCTGTGTCGAACCTCGATGGCGTTCGAAGCTGTGTCGAACCTCGATGGCGTTCGAAGCTGTGTCGAACCTCGATGGCGTTCGAAGCTGTGTCGAACCTCGTTGGCGTTCGAAGCTGTGTCGAACCTCGATGGCGTTCGAAGCTGTGTCGAACCTCGATGGCGTTCGAAGCTGTGTCGAACCTTGATGGCGTTCGAAGCTGTGTCGAACCTCGATGGCGTTCGAAGCTGTGTCGAACCTTGACGGCGTTCGATGCTGTGTCGAACCTTGATGGCGTTCGAAGCTGTGTCGAACCTTGATGGCGTTCGACGCTGTGTCGAACCTTGATGGCGTTCGAAGCTGTGTCGAACCTTGATGGCGTTCGAAGCTGTGTCGAACCTTGATGGCGTTCGAAGCTGTGTCGAACCTTGACGGCGTTCGAGGCTGTGTCGAACCGCGATGGCGTTCGGAGCTGTGTCGAACCTTGGCGTCGTTCGAAGCTGTGTCGAACCTTGATGGCGTTGGAGTCGTAGCGCTCGGCGGCAAGGAGTAGCGTTCCCACCACTGGCTGCGGAGGGTGGCGTGTGTCAACCTCCGTCGCCAAGTTACTTCAACAGGAGTTGCCGTCCGGAGGTTCAACCATCCATAGGCGCCAACAACTCTTCTTGAAGAAACGGCGTGGTAGGACCGGCGGCGTGTATTGGGGTAGGAAAGAGAGGTTCGCAAGAGTACCTACGATAGTCGACAGGAAGTTTGACTGTCCATCATCAACTATCGTGCTGTCAAACTACCTCAAGAGGAGCTGCCGTCCGGAGGCTCAACCATCCATAGGCGCCAACAACTCTTCCTGAGCAATTCACAGTCAGGTTACGGGGTGGTTAGAAAAGGAGAGGAAGGGCAGAGTAGGAAGCTACTAACCAACTTACCAAGAATCACTGCTATGCTGCTGACTGTGTTCACTGCGCGTACTGACTGGCGAGGCGCTCGCCCGGAGACTGATTATTTCGTGTCTGTTTTCCTCTTTTATACTCGTGGCTCTTGTTCTTCTTGTTCGCTGCTCAAGTTTGAGAGTGCTCGACGTCGTCGTTCGTTCATTACGTCGTTGTTGTAGCGTGGATGACAGTGTTGCCGTTTGACATTAGTTTCTAACTTATTATTAACATTGATCTTATATTTATTCTTATACTATATTATTTTCTAATACATTTATTTCGCTAGTAAATGATCTTAAAACTTACAAAGTTATAATTTCTTATTTATTTTACGTAACTAAACTTCAATGCTGTTGTAAATAATATAATGTAAATATAAATAGTAATGAACTTCACTGATCGCGCAATAATAACCTTACATCTATAATTTCCTACTAACTAATTATTTATTCGTTGAACTATAAACTTACTTACGAATAAAAATCAAAATAATTAATATAATGGCAAGAATCAAAAAGAAATTCATAAAACAATGAAATAAATGTTGGGACGGACTGTCCGATCCGTCTCAAGTGATTACAAAGATTGTTTAGTTAATAAGAGAATTATATATGGAGACATGTTTAATTTTAGATCTAGCTTCACAACATTTATACAGAACAAGTAAATAAAGTAGCTTTAAGTCCATTAGATGATAAACGTAAAATTAGAGAAGATAATATTCACACCTACGCGTGGAATCATTATAAGATAGATATAGAACTTAGCTTAGATAGCGATCAAGATATGTTAGAAGCATAAAATATTAACTGTAACTTTTATATAATATATAAGAAAAACTTTGTAAATATATAAGTAAAATTTTTTATTCATATTAATAAAGCTGTAAATTTTACATTTGAAAAAGAAACAATTAGAAACTTTTATTAATTATTGATGAAATACATATCTGTTTGCGATTGCATTCTCCAGTGCACAGTGTCAATCATGGGAATGACACATCCTTTGTAGTAAGTATATTTCTCCATTGTTTCAAAATTTACATTTATGCCATTTATGCAACTTCAATTACAGCTTTTCTTAGAAACTGTTCAATTTAATTGTCCTTTACGACTCCTTCAACACAGACAATTTGTTTTTTAAAAATCAAGAGACTTTGCATGGGTAGAAATAACTCTAACTTATATGTAACCTACTTGTATACACGAATTCCTATACATTGGAGTCTTGAAAATAAAAAATTTTATAATTATTTTTAAACAAGACGAAAAGAAGTTAAAGAATATTTGCAACAGACATGTTATACAGATATAATATTGAAGAGTTTTTGGAAATATTTACATTTCGGTGTTGGGAAGATGAAAAAGAATATTCACAACTATGCGGTCTGTCTTGGTGATCTGGCAGATTATAAAGCGCAGATATGACTGCCCATTTGAAGCAATAAACATCAGTGTTTCTTACATTTGGTTTATATTTATCTCTACATAGCATATTTTAAGTAGAGACATCCACTGTCCCTCTCCTGGAACTCGCCCATTTTAGTGGTGATCTGTTGGGACATATCAGCGTAGATGTTGCTGATGTCTTCAACTTTTTGAAGTAAAACCATCTTTGTTTGAAAAGATTTTACTTCCACCACTATTTCATCGTCTGCCGTTATTTTAAAATATTCAGCATACAATTCTATATTAAATTTAATCATTGCATGCTTTTCTAACAAATTTTCTAACTGCTTGGCGAGTATAGTTTTTGCGTTTTTGAAGAAATCTTCTGGAATCAGAAGTCCCTCATCCTCATTTTGGAAAATAAGTGTTTGAACTCTATCCTTAAAGACTGTTTTGATGCACTTTAAACCATCGCGTTACATGTTGGGCAACGAACGTTCTCGATAGCGTCAATGTGTGGTTGTGTTGTAGTAGCTCGTGGTAATGCTGGCGATGAAGCTAAAGACGATGGTACCTGTACTGCTGTTGAAGACGATGATGGTCTTTGTGCTGCTGCTGTTGCATTTAAAGATGATGATGATGGTGCTGATGATGCTGTTGATGATGGTGATGTTGTAGAAGTTGTGGATAATGATGATGGCTGCTGTGCTGATGATGATGATGACGATGGCTTTCGGTGAAGTAATTTCTGATGCCGATATAAAGCATCTACTCTATTAAAGTTTTGCCCACAATCTTTGCAGTGGAATTGTGGCTGCCCGTGCGTTGCTTTTGCATGCCTTTTAAGGTTACGCATCGCAGTGAAACCCTGTCCGCAAATGTTGCAAATAAATCCCTTCATTTTATTTGTTTTGTTTACTTTCTGTTGCTGATGATGTTTTTGTTGTTGTTTTTTTGTTTCTCTGTACGTTTTAAATACTAAATTTAACAGTTTTTCTTTTAGTTGAATGTTTTATTTTCGCACACTATATTTAACCGTTTGTTATTTTGTTTCATTTAACACGTTTTATATTTTTTGTAAGCTAGGCAATTTCTTTTTATTGCTGTTTTAATTTAAATAGTATATTTAACTACACTCACAGTTTCTATTTTGTTGTAGTTTTGTTTTACAGCTTTGGGGGGTTTTTTTTTTCTTTGTTTTTTTGGTACGTTTGGTTTTTGTGCGTTTTATTTTATATGCATTTGTTTTTTTTTTTATTTTAAATACTGTTTTTTTATAGTTTTAATTTCCTTTTCTAGAGTTTTGTTTTGAAGTACTGTATTTTAAAAATTTTAGTTAGTTGTGGTTTTTAAGTACTATAGTTAATAAATTTTAATTTTGCTTTTTGTCTACGCGTTTTATATTTCACGTTTTCTTTTTAATATAATATTTCACAATTTTTCTATTAGTTTTATTTTTACACGCTTAAATTTTTATTAGAGCACTTAACAATTGACGAGTTTCACAATTCTTCCGAAGGCTTCAAGATTACTTTCAGAACTGAGAGAAAATTACAAGCTTCCGCCGCTTATATAGGATATTAATCGTATCATAGATGCCTAGTTCTCCAGATTCTTTCATTGTTTACAATATCTAATAATCATGACTTAAAATTTCATTTGGAGGAGACTGCGTACGAAATATTTATAAACAAAAATTGAACAATAATCAATATACCAAACAAAAAAAAAAAAAAAAAAAAAATGAAAGAAAAAAAAAATAAACCCTTTGGTTGATGCATGTTTCATTTTGAATATAGTAACAACATAAGCAAGAAAAGAATCCGAACGAGTTTTGTTTAACCTAATTCGATCGACAACACTCCGTTCTACTGAAGTAATTAAATTACAACAACAACGTCGACTCTTCATCCTCTATTGAAAGTATTTATAAAAACATAAACTAATTGTACCTTCCAAAAATCATCATTTAATTCTGTGTTTGTAGTTAGAGTTCAGATCAATGAACATAAAATGACCTACATTTATACGAAAAGAAAAATCAACCCTACATGTTTTCAAAGAACTAAGAGTATTCATATTTTTAGCAAGCTGGGATTTGACATTGAAAAACACTGAAATGGGTCAATAAAACATGAACGTGCATGAACGTCACTGATCACACATTTCCTAAACACAATTGTAACCAAGAAAACGAAAAAATAGCTATAAATTATGAATGTCACTGCTCACAAGAGGGGCATTCCCAAAATACATTGCAAAGAAAAAAAGAATAGAAAAAAAAACTAGTAAGGGTACCTTCGGTCAGACCGAAGCTTATATACCCTACATCCCAGCAACCTTTATTATACATATTTATACATATTTCCGATTTATTTAAATAGTCCGAATTTCAAGTCAATTCTTCCAACCGTTATTCTGGAATTGCGGTTTATATCAATGTCATATGTTCGTGGGCGGACACGCCCATTTTTTTTAAAAATTTAATCTACCTGTACCGATGTATTCGGAAACAAAATTGAAGCTCAAAACTAAGTCTACAAGTTGAAATATTGTTAAAATAATTAGTATTTGTTAAAAAAGTAGGCGTGGCGCTGCACCGATTTATCCCATTTTCAATCCCACAGAGTTTCGGATGACAAATAATATACGTGCAAAATTTCATCGCGATAGCTTCATTCGTTCTCCTGTAATCGTGATTTCCACAGACAGACAGACAGACAGACAAACAGACTACGGACATGGCTAAATCGACTCAGGAGGTGACACTGATCAAGAATATATATACTTTTCCATACCTGCCACGCCTCCTTTAATGCGTTACACACGGAAGCACAAAGTGAATATACCCTCATTCCTTCGGATGTAGGGTATAAAAAATTCTGTCGTGCCACGCACTGTACATACATGTATTTCTACGACATCATAGTAAGAATTGAAACAAAAGCGAAAGACAACAGAAGAAATACAAATCCCCCACCAACGGAATTTGTTTGCATTAACTCCACGGCGACCCGTTCTACTAAAAGATTCCTATTAAAACAAATAACAACAACAACAACATAAGCAATTAAATAATCAAAACAATCGCCGAAATTTTATTACACCCACTCAGTCGACGGCACTTTGTTCAAAACACCGAAATTGTTTACACTAACTCTGTGGACCGTCGATCTCCTTCACTGAAACAATTATATTACAACAAAATAACAACAACAACATGTTCCTACACAACGACCATCTGCATCTGCTGCTCTCCCATCACTTCGGTTTCATACATATATATTCCACCGTCCTTCCCTTCCCTTAATACTAGTATGTCCGTCTGTCTATTTGTCAGTCCGTCTGTATATATATTTCTGTCCGTCCGTCCATCGGTTTCCGTATCTCCTTTTCACTCACACTCACAACCCGTATAGCCGCATCTCCCTCTAACACACAAACATTAACAATCTTATGGCGACGGCAGAGCTGAGCTCTACACCGGCAGAGAACCACACACACACACACACAAACCTTAATAAACGTTATGGAGGCGGCAAAGCTTAGCTCCACACGCTCCACACGCTCCACACTGACTGCGCAGTCGCTAAGTTGGCCCAGAAACCCCATATACACACTACTGACGGCTACTCAAGGCCCTTTGATTTTATCAGCATTAATGCTTCTAGAAGTCACCGTTTATTTACCATATGCCTCATGTCAGCACATTTGTCCAGGACCAAGCAATGTCTATTTAACCATTAAGAGTTTTGTATGGCACTTGACCGCAAGTAGCGCTAATTTCGACAATTTCCTAATAAAAACGGCTACTCAGGACCCTTTGACTTTTTCAGCACTAATGCTCCTAGAAGTCGCCTTTCGTATGACGGATGGCTCATATCAGCACATCTGCCCAAGAACGAGCAGTGTCCACTTCATCGTTAGGATTTTTGTATTGCACTCGACCGCAAAGAGAGCAATTTTCATAAATTTTTAAGAAAAAACGACTACTCAGGGCCCTTTGATTTTATCAGCATTGATGCTGCTAGAAGTCACTTTTCGTTCATCTACTGCACTCGACCGCAAAGAGAGCAATTTTCAAAAATTTTTTAAGGAAAAACGGCTACTCAGGGGATTTTGATTTCATCAGCATTGATGCTGCTAGAAGTCACTTTTCGTTCATCCTATGCCTCATGTGAGCACATCTGTCCAGGACCAAACAGTGTCTACTTCATCATTTGGATTTTTGCATCGCGCTCGAACGCAAAGAGAGCAATTTTTAAGAAGACGGCTACTCAAGGCCCTTTGATTTTATCAGCATTAATGCTTCTAGAAATCACCGTTTATTTACCATATGCCTTATGTCAGCACATCTGTCCAAGGCCAAGCAGTGTCTACTTCATCATTATGATTTTTGTATGGCAGTTGACCGCAAATACTGTAATTTTTAAAAATTTCCTAACAAAAACGTCTACTTAGAACCCTTTGATTTTATCAGCATTAATGCTCCTAGAAGTAACCTTTCGTTCATCGTATGCCTCATGTCAACACATCTGTCCAGGACCGAGCAGTGTCTACTTCATCATTAGGATTTTTGTATGGCGCTCGATCGCAAAGAGAGCACTTTTCAAAAATTCCTTAAGGAAAAACTGCTACTCAGGCAGTTTGATTTTCTCACCATTAATTCTCCTAGAAGTCACCTTTCGTTTACTGTATGCCTTATGTCAGCACATCTGTTCAGGACCGAGCAGGGTCCATTTCATGATTAAGATTTTTTTATGGCACTTGACCGCAAGTAGCGTTAATTTCAAAAATTTCCTAATAAAAACGGCTACTTAGGACCCTTTGATTTTATCAGCATTAATGCTCCTAGAAGTAACCTTTCGTTCATCGTATGTCTCATGTCAACACATCTGTCCAGGACCGAGCAGTGTCTACTTCATCATTAGGATTTTTGTATGGCACTCGACCGCAAAGAGAGCAATTTTCAAAAATTTTTTAAGGAAAAACGGCTACTCAGGGGCTTTTGATTTCATAAGCATTGATGCTGCTAGAAGTCACTTTTTGTTCATCCTATGCCTCATGTGAGCACATCTGTCCAGGACCGAGCAGTGTCTACTTCATCATTTGGATTTTTGCATCGCGCTCGAACGCAAAGAGAGCAATTTGTAAGAAGACGGCTACTCAAGGCCCTTTGATTTTATCAGCATTAATACTTCTAGAAGTCACCTTTCATATACCATATGCCTCATGTACGCACATCTGTCAAGGACCAAGCAGGGTCTACTTCACCATTAAGATTTTTGTATGGCACTTGACCGCAAGTAGCGCTAATTTCAAAAATTTGGTAATAAAAACCGCTACTCAGGATCTTTTGATTTTATCAGCATTAATGCTCCTAGAAGTCACCTTTCGATTGCCGTATGTATCGTGTCAGCACATCTGTCCTGAACCGCGCAGTGGCCACTTCATCATTAATTGATTGGCCACCTTTGATTTTATCAGCATTAATGTTTCTGGATGTCACCTTTCGGTAATCGTATGCCTCATGTCAGCACAGCTGTCCAGATCCGAGCAGGTTCTATTTCACCATTAAGATTTTTGTATGGTACTTGACGGCAAGTAGCGGTAATTTCAAAAATTTCCTAATAAAAACGGGTACTCAGGACCCTCTGATTTTATCAGCATTAATGCTTCTAAAAGTCGCCTTTTGTTTGCCGGATGGCTCATATCAGCACATCTGTCCAGGACCGAGCAGTGTCCACTTCATCATTAGGATATTTGTATGACGCTCTACCGCAAAGAGAGCAATATTCAAACTTTCTTAAAAAAAACCTCTGCTCATGGCCCCATGATTTTATGAGCATTGATACTTCTAGAAGTCACCTATCTTTCATAGTATGCCTCATGTCAGTACATCTGTCCAGGACCGAGCAGTGTCTACTTCAGCATTAGGATTTTTGTATGGCGCTCGATCGCAAAGAGAGCACTTTTCAAAAATACCTTAAGGTAAAACTGCTACTCAGGCCAGTTTGATTTTCTCAGTATTAATTCTCCTAGAAATCACCTTTCGTTTACTGTATGCCTCTTGTTAGCACATCTGCCCAGGACCGAGCAGGGTCTATTTCACCATTAAGATTTTTGTATGGCACTTGACCGCAAGTAGCGCTAATTTCAATAATTTCCTAATAAAAACGGCTACTTAGGACCCTTTGATCTTATCAGCATTGATGCTGCTAGAAGTAAGTTTTCATTCATCCTATACATCATGTGAGCACATCTGTCTAGGACCGAGCAGTTTCTACATAATCATTTGGATTTTTGCATAGCGCTCGAACGCAAGGAGAGCAATTTTCAAGAAGACGGCTACTCAGGGCCCTTTGAGTTTATCAGCATTAATGCTTCTAGAAGTCACCTCTCATTTACCATATGCCTTATGTCAGTATATCTGTCCAGGACCGAGCAATGTCTATTTCACCATTTGGATTTTTGTATGGCACTTGACCGCAAGTAGCGTTAATTTCGAAAATTTCCTAATAAAAACGGCTATTCAGCACCCTTTGACTTTTTCAGCACTAATGCTTCTAGAAATCGCCTTTCGTTTGCGTATGGCTCATATCAGCACGTCTGTCTATAACCGAGCAGGGTCCATTTCACCATTAAGATTTTTGTATGGCACTTGACCGCAAGTAGCGCTAATTTCAATAATTTATTAATAAAAACGGCTACTTAGGACCCTTTGATTTTATCAGCATTGATGCTGCTAGAAGTCACCTTTCGTCTACGGTATGCCTTATGTCAGCACATCTTTCCAGGACCGAGCAGTGTCTACTTCATCATTAGGGTTTTTGTATGGCACTCGACCGCAAAGAGAGCAATTTTGAAAAATTGCCTACCAAAAACGGCTACTTAGGACTCTTTGATTTTATCAGCATTAATGCTCTTAGAAGTCACTTTTAGTTCATCGTATATCTCATGTCAGCACATCTGTCCTGAACCGCGCAGTGGCCACTTCATCATTAAGATTTTTGCAAGGCACTTAACAGTAAATAGTCCAATTTTCAGAAATTTCCTAATAAAAACGGCTACTCAGGACCCTTTGATTTTATCAGCATTAATGTTTCTGGATGTCACCTTTCGGTAATCGTATGCCTCATGTCAGCACAGCTGTCCAGGTCCGAGCAGGGTCTATTTCACCATTAATATTTTTGTATGGTACTTGACGGTAAGTAGCGGTAATTTCAAAAATTTCCTAATAAAAACGGGTACTCAGGACCCTCTGATTTTATCAGCATTAATGCTTCTAAAAGTCGCCTTTTGTTTGCCGGATGGCTCATATTAGCACATCTGTCCAGGACCGAGCAGTGTCCACTTCATCATTAGGATATTTGTATGACGCTCTACCGCAAAGAGAGCAATATTCAAACTTTCTTAAAAAAACCTCTGCTCATGGCCCCATGATTTTATGAGCATTGATACTTCTAGAAGTCACCTATATTTTATCGTATGCCTCATGTCAGTACATCTGTCCAGGACCGAGCAGTGTCTACTTCAGCATTAGGATTTTTGTATGGCGCTCGATCGCAAAGAGAGCACTTTTCAAAAATTCCTTAAGGAAAAACTGCTACTCAGGCCAGTTTGATTTTCTAAGTATTAATTCTCCTAGAAATCACCCTTCGTTTACTGTATGCCTCATGTCAGCACATCTGCCCAGGACCGAGCAGGGTCTATTTCACCATTAAGATTTTTGTATGGCACTTGACCGCAAGTAGCGTTAATTTCAAAAATGTCCCAATAAAAACGGCTACTTAGGACCCTTTGATTTTATCAGCATTAATGCTCCTAGAAGTCACCTTTAGTTCGTCGTATGTCTCATGTCAACACATCTGTCCAGGACCGAGCAGTGTCTACTTCATCATTTGGATTTTTGTATGGCACTCGACCGCAAAGGGAGCAAAAAATTCCTTAAGGGAAAACGGCTACTCAGGGCCTTTTGATTTTATCAGCATTGATGCTGCTAGAAGTCACTTTTCGTTCATCCTGTCTCATAAGTGCACATCTGTCCTGGACCGAGCAATATCTACTTAATCATGTAGATTTTTGCATGGCGCTCGAACGCAAAGAGAGCAATTTTCAAGAAGACGGCTACTCAAGGCCCCCTTGATTTTATCAGCATTAATGCTTCTAGAAGTCACCTTTCATATACCATATGCCTCATGTCAGCTCATCTGTCCAGGACCAAGCAGGGTCTATTTCACCATTAAGATTTTGGTATGGCACTTGAGCGCAAGTAGCGCTAATTTCAAAAAATTTTCTAATAAAAACGGCTACTTACGGCCCCTTGATTTTATCACCATTAATGCTCCTAGAAGGCACCTTTCGTCTACGGTATGCCTTATGTCAGCACATCTGTCGAGGACCGAGCAGGGTCCATTTCACCATTAAGATTTTTGTATGGCACTTGACTGCAAGTAGCGCTAATTTCAAAAATTTCGTAATAAAAACCGCTACTCAGGACCTTTGATTTTATCAGCATTAATGCTCCTAGAAGTCACCTTTCGATTGGCGTATGTATCATGTCAGCACATCTGTCCTGAACCGCGCAGTGGCCACTTCATCATTAAGATTTTGCAAGGCACTTAACAGTAAATAGTCCAATTTTCAGAAATTTCCTAATAAAAACGGCTACTCAGGACCCTTTGATTTTATTAGCATTAATGCTTCTAGAAATCACCTTTCGTTTACTGTATGCCTCTTGTTAGCACATCTGCCCAGGACCGAGCAGGCTCTATTTCACCATTAAGATTTTTGTATGGCACTTGACCGCAAGTAGCGCTAATTTCAATAATTTCCTAATAAAAACGGCTACTTAGGACCCTTTGATCTTATCAGCATTGATGCTGCTAGAAGTAAGTTTTCATTCATCCTATGCATCATGTGAGCACATCTGTCTAGAACCGAGCAGTTTTACATAATCATTTGGATTTTTGCATAGCGCTCGAACGCAAAGAGAGCAATTTTCTAGAAGAGGTCAACTCAAGGGCCTTTGATTTTATCAGCATTAATGCTTCTAGAAGTCACCTTTCATTTACCATTAAGATTTTTGTATGGCACTTGAGCGCAAGTAGCGCTCATTTCAAAAATTTCCCTATAAAAACGGCTACTTAGGGCCCCTTGATTTTATCAGCATTAATGCTTCTAGAAGTCACCTTTCGTCTACGGTATGCCTTATGTCAGCACATCTGTCCAAGACCGAGCAGGGTCCATTTCACCATTAAGATTTCTGTATGGCACTTGACCGCAAGTAGCGTTAATTTCAAAAATTTCCTTATAAAAACGGCTACTTAAGTCCCCTTGATTCTATCAGCAATAATGCTTCTAGAAGTCACCTTTCGTCTATGGTATGCCTTATGTCAGCACATCTGTCCAGGACCGAGCAGTGTCTACTTCATCATTTTTCTCAAGGAAAAACGGCTACTCAGGGCCTTTTGATTTTATCAGCATTGATGCTGCTAGAAGTCACTTTTCGTTCATCCTGTCTCATGTGTGCACATCTGTCCTGGACCGAGCAATATCTACTTCATCATTTAGATTTTTGCATGGCGCTCGAACGCAAAGAGAGTAATTTTCAAGAAGACGGCTACTCAAGGCCCTTTGATTTTATCAGCATTAATGCTTCTAAAAGTCACCTTTCATATACCATATGCCTCATGTCAGCACGTCTGTCCAGGACCAAGCAGGGTCTATTTCACCATTAAGATTTTTGTATGGCACTTGAGCGCAAGTAGAGCTAATTAAAAAATTTTCTAATAAAAACGGCTACTTAGGGCCCCTTGATTTTATCAGCATTAATGCTCCTAGAAGGCACCTTTCGTCTACGGTATGCCTTATGTCAGCACATCTGTCCAGGACCGAGCAGGGTCCATTTCACCATTAAGATTTTTGTATGGCACTTGACCGCAAGTAGCGCTAATTTCAATAATTTCCTAATAAAAACGGCTACTTAGGACCCTTTGATCTTATCAGCATTGATGCTGCTAGAAGTAAGTTTTCATTCATCCTATGCCTCATGTGAGCACATCTGTCTAGAACCGAGCAGTTTTACATAATCATTTGGATTTTTGCATAGCGCTCGAACGCAAAGAGAGCAATTTTCTAGAAGAGGTCAACTCAAGGGCCTTTGATTTTATCAGCATTAATGCTTCTAGAAGTCACCTTTCATTTACCATTAAGATTTTTGTATGGCACTTGAGCGCAAGTAGCGCTAATTTCAAAAATTTCCCTATAAAAACGGCTACTTAGGGCCCCTTGATTTTATCAGCATTAATGCTTCTAGAAGTCACCTTTCGTCTACGATATGCCTTATGTCAGCACATCTGTCCAAGACCGAGCAGGGTCCATTTCACCATTAAGATTTCTGTATGGCACTTGACCGCAAGTAGCGTTCATTTCAAAAATTTCCTTATAAAAACGGCTACTTAAGTCCCCTTGATTCTATCAGCAATAATGCTTCTAGAAGTCACCTTTCGTCTATGGTATGCCTTATGTCAGCACATCTGTCCAGGACCGAGCAGTGTCTACTTCATCATTTTTCTCAAGGAAAAACGGCTACTCAGGGCCTTTTGATTTTATCAGCATTGATGCTGCTAGAAGTCACTTTTCGTTCATCCTGTCTCATGTGTGCACATCTGTCCTGGACCGAGCAATATCTACTTCATCATTTAGATTTTTGCATGGCGCTCGAACGCAAAGAGAGTAATTTTCAAGAAGACGGCTACTCAAGGCCCTTTGATTTTATCAGCATTAATGCTTCTAAATGTCACCTTTCATATACCATATGCCTCATGTCAGCACGTCTGTCCAGGACCAAGCAGGGTCTATTTCACCATTAAGATTTTTGTATGGCACTTGAGCGCAAGTAGAGCTAATTAAAAAATTTTCTAATAAAAACGGCTACTTAGGGCCCCTTGATTTTATCAGCATTAATGCTCCTAGAAGGCACCTTTCGTCTACGGTATGCCTTATGTCAGCACATCTGTCCAGGACCGAGCAGGGTCCATTTCACCATTAAGATTTTTGTATGGCACTTGACCGCAAGTAGCGCTAATTTCAAAAATTTCGTAATAAAAACCGCTACTCAGGACCTTTTAATTTTATCAGCATTAATGCTTCTAGAAGTCACCTTTCGATTGCCGTATGTATCATGTCACCACATCTGTCCTGAACCGCGCAGTGGCCACTTCATCATTAAGATTTTTGCAAGGCACTTAACAGTAAATAGTCCAATTTTCAAAAATTTCCTAATAAGAACGGCTACTCAGGACCCTTTGATTTTATCAGCATTAATGTTTCTGGAAGTCACCTTTCGGTAATCGTATGCCTCATGTCAGCACAGCTGTCCAGGTCCGAGCAGTGTCTACTTCATCATTAGGATTTTTGTATGGCGCTCGATCGCAAAGAGAGCACTTTTCAAAATTTCCTTAAGGATTCCTTAAGGCTACTCAGGTCAGTTTGATTTTCTCAGTATTAATTCTCCTAGAAATCACCTTTCGTTTACTGTATGCCTCATGTCAGCACATCTTCCCAGGACCCAGCAGGGTCTATTTCACCATTAAGATTTTTGTATGGCACTTGACCGCAAGTAGCGCTAATTTCAATAATTTCCTAATAAAAACGGCTACTTAGGACCCTTTGATCTTATCAGCATTGGAACGCAAGGAGAGCAATTTTCAAAAAGACGGCTACCCAAGGCCCTTTGATTTTATCAGCATTAATGCTTCTAGAAGTCACCGTTTATTTACCATATGCCTCATGTCAGCACATCTGTCCAGGACCAAGCAATGTCTATTTCACAATTAAGATTTTTGTATGGCACTTGACCGCAAGTAGCGCTAATTTCGAAAATTTCCTAATAAAAACGGCTATCATCGTATGTCTCATGTCAACAAATCTGTCCAGGACCGAGCAGTGTCTACTTCATCATTAGGATTTTTGTATGGCACTCGACTGCAAAGAGAGCAATTTTGAAAAATGGCCTACCAAAAACGGCTATTCAGGACCCTTTGATTTCATCAGCATTAATGATCCTAGAAGTCACCTTTCGTTTGCGTATGGCTCATATCAGCACGTCTGTCTATGACCGAGCAGGGTACATTTCACCATTAAGATTTTGGTATGGCACTTGACCGCAACTACCGCTAATTTCAAAAATTTCCTAATAAAAACGGCTACTTAGGACCCTTTGATTTTATAACCATTAATGCTCTTAGAAGTCACCTATAGTTCATCGTATGTCTCATGTCAACAAATCTGTCCAGGAACGAGCAGTGTCTACTTCATCATTAGGATTTTTGTTTGGCACTCGACTGCAAAGAGAGCAATTTTGAAAAAAGGCCTACCAAAAACGGCTATTCAGGACCCTTTGATTTTATCAGCATTAATGATCCTAGAAGTCACCTTTCGTTTGCGTATGGCTCATATCAGCAAGTCTGTCTATGACCAACAGGGTCCATTTCACCATTAATATTTTTGTATGTCACTTGACCGCAACTAGCGTTAATTTAGGATTTTTGTATGGCACTCGACCGCAAAGAGAGCAATTTTCAAAAATTGCCTACCAAAAACGGCTACTTAGGACTCTTTGATTTTATCAGCATTAATGCTCTTAGAAGTCACCTTTAGTTCATCGTATGTCTCATGTCAGCACATCTGTCCAGGACCGAGCAGTGTCTACTTCATTATTAGGATTTTTATATGGCGCTCGACCGCAAAGAGAGCAATTTTCAAAAATTTCTTAAGGAAAAACGGTTACTCAGTATCCATATCAATATTAAGATTTTCTTATAGCACTTGACCGCAAATAGTGCAATTTTCCAAAATTGCCTACAAAAAACGGCTGCTTATGACACTTTGATTTTATCAGCATTAATGATCCTAGAAGTCACCTTTCGTGTGCCGTATGTCTCATATCAGCACGTCTGTCTAGGACAGAGCAAGGTCCATTTCACCATTAAGATTTTGGTATGGCACTGGACTGCAAATAGTGCAATTTTCAAAAATTTCCTAATAGAAACGGCTACTTAGGACCCTTTGATTTTATCAGCATTAGTGCTCCTAGAAGTCTCCTTTCGTTTGCGTAGACCCCGAGCAGTGTCTACTTCATCGTTAGGATTTTTGTATGGCGCACGATCGCAAAGAGACCACTTTTCAAAAACTCCTTAATAAGAAACGGCTACTCAGGGCAGTTTGATTTTCTCACCATTAATTCTCCTAGAAGTCACCTTTCGTTTACTGTATGCCTCATGTCAGCACATCTATTCAGGAGCGAGCAGAGTCCATTTCACCATTAAGATTTTCGTATGGCACTTGACCGCAAATGGTGCTATTTCCAAAAATTTCCTAACAAAAACAGCTACTTAAGTCCCATCAGCATTAAAGCTCCTAGAAGTCACCTTTCTTTTGCCGTATGACTTATGTAAACAGATCTGTCCAGGACCGAGCAGTGTCTACTTCATCATTTGGATTTTTGCATGGCGCTCGAATGCAAAGAGAGCAATTTTCAAAAAGACGGCTACTCAGGGCCCTTTGATTTTATCAGTATTAATGCTTCTAGAAGTCACCTTTCATTTACCGTATGCCTCATGTCAGCACATCTGTCCAGGACGAAGCAGTGTCTACTTCATAATTCTAATTTTTGTATGGCGCTCGACCGCAAAGGAAGCAACTTTCAAAAGCTTCTTAAGGAAAAATGGCTATTCAGGGCCCTTTGATTTTACCAGCACCTTTCTTTCAACGCATTCTTCATGTCAGCACATCTGCCCAGTATCGAGCAGGGTCTATTTCACCATTAAGATTTTTGTATGGCACTTGACCGCAAGTAGCGCTAATTTCAATAATTTCCTAATAAAAACGGCTACTTAGGACCCTTTGATCTTATCAGCATTGATGCTGCTAGAAGTAAGTTTTCGTTCATCCTATGCCTCATGTGAACACATCTGTCTAGGACCGAGCAGTGTCTACTTCATCATTAGGATTTTTGCATAGCGCTCGAACGCATGGAGAGCAATTTTCAAGAAGACGGCTACTCAGGGCCCTTTGAGTTTATCAGCATTAGTGCTTCTAGAAGTCACCTCTCATTTACCATATGCCTCATGTCAGTACATCTGTCCAGGACCGAGCAACGTCTATTTCACCATTTGGATTTTTGTATGGCGCTCGACCGCAAGTAGCGCTAATTTCAATAATTTCCTAATAAAAACGGCTACTCAGCACCCTTTGACTTTTTCAGCACTAATGCTCCTAGAAATCGCCTTTCGTTCGCTGGATGGCTCATATCAGCACATCTGTCCAGGACCGAGCAGTGTCCACTTCATCATTCGGATTTTTGTATGGCGCTCGACCGCATTGAGAGCAATTTTCATAAATTTTTAAGAAAAAACGACTACTCAGGGCGTTTTGATTTTATCAGCATTGATGCTGCTAGAAGTCACTTTTCGTTCATCCTCTGCCTCATGTGAGCACATCTGTCTAGGACCGAGCAGTGTCTACATCATCATTTGGATTTTTGCATAGCGCTTGAACGCAAAGAGAGCAATTTTCAAGAAGAAGGCTAGTCAAGGCCCTTTGATTTTATCAGCATTAATGCTTCTAGAAGTCACCTTTCATTTACCATACGCCTCATGTCAGCACATCTGTCCA
The DNA here is from genome assembly GCA_937620795.1 of Thecophora atra. NCBI lineage: Eukaryota > Metazoa > Arthropoda > Insecta > Diptera > Conopidae > Thecophora > Thecophora atra. The sequence continues at coordinate 69,868,336 of OW569398.1, forward strand.
GGACCGAGCAGGGTCCATTTCACCATTAAGATTTCTGTATGGCACTTGACCGCAAGTAGCGTTAATTTCAAAAGTTTTCTTATAAAAACGGCTACTTAGGGCCCCTTGATTCTATCAGCATTAATGCTTCTAGAAGCCACCTTTCGGCTATGGTATGCCTTATATCAGCACATCTGTCCAGGACTGAGCAGGGTCCATTTCACCATTAAGATTTTGGTACCGCTACTCAGGACCCTTTGACTCTTTCAGCACTAATGCTCCTAGAAATCGCCTTTTGTTTGCCGAATGGCTCATATCAGCACAGCTGTCCAGGACCGAGCAGTGTCCACTTCATCATTAGGATATTTGTATGGCGCTCGACCGCAAAGAGAGCAATATTCATAAATTTTTAAGCAAAAACGACTACTCAGGGCCCTTTGATTTTATCACCATTGATGCTGCTAGAAGTCACGTTTCGTCTACGGTATGCCTTATGTCAGCACATCTGTCCAGAACTGAGCAGGGTCCATTTCACCATTAAGATTTTGGTATGGCACTTGACCGCAAGTAGCGTTAATTTCAAAAATTTCCTAATAAAAACGGCTACTTAGGACCCTTTGATTTTATCAGCATTAATGCTCCTAGAAGTCACCTTTAGTTCATCGTATGTCTCATGTCAAAAAATCTGTCCAGGACCGATTGTTCGGCTAGACTTCGGGTTCCAGAAGCTTGTCGGTATTCGTGAAAAACCTGGAATTTTTGTGGTAGTGTTCGTGAAAAAATTGAACAGACCTATGATGAAGAGCGGGCAGCGTGAAGAAAATTACCGATTATGCCTTGGATGAAGTGCGGGCAGCGTGAAGAAAGTGACCGATTATACCTTGGGTAAAGTGTGGAAAACGAGAGGAGAGGCGACCATTTCACCTCAAAATACTACTGTGTTTACATGTTTTTTGAGTTGTCAGTACACTGTTTTGAGATTACAATTCAATTGTATCATTGCATGAGATAAATAAAAATAGGGATGAATTGCATACTGATTTACTGTTATTATTATTGTTGCATTATATTTATGCTACAATTATTGAAGTTATATGCCGGGAGAAAGAACATAATATTTTAACATGTTTTGCATATAAAAACCTTTAAATACACATCTTTTATTTCGCATATACGTAGTAGATAATATAAAAATTTTGGTTGCCGTTGCAAAGGAAAGAGATATTTTTAACATTATTTTATGCATAGACAAATTGGAGAATTGTTAACAGGTTTCTAATAGCTTTTATTATAATTATTGATGCGACTCGAGGTGTTTCATGTACCTTTTTCGCTCAGTTTGCAATTTTAATTCGTTTAATGATATTTTTATTCTTATTTATAAGCATAAAAAGGAAATTATGTGATATTTATAAAAATAACATATAAATTCAGGTTATACATTTCTATAAAGAGAATAATATTGAATTATATATTGGCATATCTGCGTTTTGGTTTCACCTCTGTAGTAAAATGATCATGTAAAATGTTACTCGTTTGCAAACTACGTATGTTTTCCCATATTATTGCGAGTACTATAGTAGTTAAGTAGTTTGCTATTTTATTACCATTTATCAAAAAACATATTAATCTAAAATAAAATTGCCATTGGAGTTGTTAAAAAGATCTATTTATTTAAGTAATGCTTCAACTCAGTTTGATCTCTTTTTTTATTATTAAATTAACAACATTTTTAGTGTAAATTTTTTCTAACATACAGTTTTTGCAAATTTGGTACTATAATTACTTATTTTAAGCAATCATGCTATCAATACATTCGAGGTGAAAATGGAATCTAAAAATTTCATCGAACGAGGAATCCAAGCAAATATAAATCGTCATCAATTTCTTGTTTTCAATTCATCAATTGATTGTTTCTGCCTCACACAGAATAGGACTACAGAGTTTGTTAGCATCCCAAATGACGGACATTGAAGCTTTCGCTTGCTGCGAAAATTTCAAACAAACGGAATTTGTAGCGCAGTTCATTCGCATTAGAATATATTTTTTTTCAAAGTTTTTTAATAGAGATCTTTCAGCAATAAATCAAAAGAGACAAGTTTCTGTGTCACGTTTATAAAAGCCACTCCGCTACTTTTTGCCTTTTTCTTATTGTTCTTTGTTTAACAATGCATTGATCTTCGAATGTATCTATATGGAATAATTAAGATATGTATATAATATAATGTAATCTATGTATATAATATATTATTTATTTAATTATTTATCCAGACAATTAGTTTTCTAAACTACATATTGACATTTTTACTGTGATGTAAATTATGTACTTAAATTGACTTATTAACTATCATTAAACATGAAATAAAATAATTTGTATTTGATATCTCGTTGTATTTGGTTATGCGAAATCGGTTGCTTGCACATCACTATAATGAAAACACATCGTGGGGCGATAAACAACGTCAATAGCGCGCCAAAGCGAAGTCGCCGCCAAGCAGATCTGTCTGCGTGTCTGGCGGCTCTCGGCAGCATCAAGAAAGGCTGCGTCTCGCCTTCGAGGCAGGCAGGATGGCGACGAGCGTGCAGTGAACGCGACGGCCGAAAGGACGCTTCGCAGTGTGCGCCGAGCCGAGGTGTTGTCCTGCGACGTGTCCTGTGCGAAGTTGTTGTGCCACGGCGAGTTCCTCGCGCAGCGACGCCATCGCGTCCTGCGTCTCCCTTTCCGTATATAAATCGGCAAATGCTCGTTCCGAATCTTTTTCAACGAAATTCCATAATTTTAGTTGTTGTTAAAAACAACTCGATTCATAGTCGATTAAACGCTGAAATTTTGCTTAAAATGTGCAAGGAAATTCTTTTTATAAGCTCTAATTTGTCTCGGCCGTTAGCCATTCCGAAAAACGCTTGCAGAAGATAACACAAATCTTCAGGCGAGGAATCGACGTTGGTGACAGTAGCGGAAATGATATCCGCCTCAATAATTTAATCTTTTAAGAAGTTTTCAATGCTTAGAGCGGACCTGCAAAGATTGTTTGCTTATTAATATTAAGAATTTCAAGAGAAAAGAGTGTCAAAGAAGCTTTTAGTAAACTTACGCGAAAAGTTTCTCTAATGGAATTTGATTGAGCAAAGAAATGAGATCATTTTCCTTAGTGCCCAGAAAATCTACCTCAGGTGTTTGGCTATCCTCTCCATCTGTATGTATTAGTATCCAGTAATAATTCTATTTATTGACTGCAGCAGGTGATTAGTGTTAGGATGACTGTTGTTGTCAGCCATTCTGTCAAATTTCTGTAAAAATGCGAATTTATAATATTAATTGAAATTTTAGTTAAAAAAAATACTCTACCCAACCTTCTTCAGCAAATATCTGTTGGCAACTGAAATCTGATTGAAATGAAATGTCATTTCTTTGAAAAAATCTGAAAAACGAAGACGCAAATTTTCGGAAAACCGAGCGAGTCCCCTATCTCATTATCTCTGGTTGCCAGATATCATCAACGGCTTTCTTTGATAGTTACTCCAAGCTTCTTAGTGAAATGAACTTATTGAAAAGTAAACTTAATATTATTGAGTCGAAGTTGCCTAATGAAAAACTCAGCAACAAGAAATGAGTACCGTTTCTCGTTCACATAAGGAACGGGAATAGGAAATAAGAAAACAGGTTTTACCTGCTGATATTTCTTCTGGTGATGCTGTTGACGCTGAAGTTGGTGCCGATGCAGCTGATTTTTCTCTGGGAAAAGAGATCTCGGTGGGATGTCGAGAATTTTAGATGACTGGGTTATGCATTAAACACATTGTCTGCTGCTGCATCCCGCAGCAAAATGGAAGTGTCAAAATTACATGGGCTCTTATGGAGGTTGAGAAAAAAGTTGATTTTAGCTCTGCTGCTGCTCTGCTGCGTGATTTTGCTGCATGATTTTGCTGCTGCTGTCCGGCTATTTCTACTGCAATTCGGTTTGACAGCAGCAAAAACGAAGTTGTTGTTCTTTGTTGCTGTCTTTTTGTTTATCTTTTCTGGTGAAATTAATAAGGTATGTATAAATAGTTTGTTTTGACAGACACTGCTGCTTTGCCAATGTGTTTAAATCCGAGCGATTTTTTGCTGCTGTTTATTGCTGCGGGATGCAGCAGCAGACAATGTGTTTAATGCATTACTGTGCGAAAGAAGAAAACTAAAAATTTTGATTTAAGTTACAAGAGCAAAGTTATTGGTCAAGCTTCTTGGAATGATCTGCAAGTGGTGCATGATATGAAATTCATGCATTTATCAAAATTTAAAGTAGACTCTGAGCGGCGCTTCACACACGTCAGTAATTCTGCATGCATTTAAGCGCCGCTTGTAGGAACGGGAAATCAGAGGTGTGGTAATTTATGCATTAAAAATTGTGCAGGCTCGGAGCTGCATGATGCAAGAACATAAGGAAAATCGTAGTTCAATTTGTGATTTCTGGTAGAAAAAGTAAACGCTTATTTTAATTAAGAAATTAGAGAAGCACGAACTTCTCTACAAAGCGACGCATCCTCACCACATTAAATGGGCTGCGTTTGAAAGTTTTACACTATTTTGCTCTCAATTCTTCGAAAAGCACAAAGCAAAACACGAATGAAACGCAAACGCGATAGATTCATTAAGTATAAGGCTGGTAATTTATTGTAATAAGCTGGTAAAGAGGAATGTGGATATCACTATATATCGCTAGTCAAGTTCAAGATTGGTATGCCAGATCCATTATTCAAAAGAGTTTTTAACAGTGAGTTTTGACCTCACAGTCATAAGTAAACCGAAGAATTCTGTGCACTTTGGTCCAGAGTCATCCCCCCCATTCAAGTACCGTCAGCCCTTTAGCATATTCAGATTCATCCTGATTACAGACAATGGATTCATGAATTCAACAACGGTGTTGGGTTGCGTACAAAAACAAACCAGCTTTATCAGAATGTGGCTTCCCAAAATTTCGATGTTATTGCTCTTGTTGAAACTTGGCTTACAAGTTACTTTCTATCCAGTGAACTTTTTGACTCCCGATATGTGATTTGTCGCCGAAATCGTGATAGAAATTCTGGGTTATCGAGAGGAGGAGGAGTGCTGAGTGCTGTTTCCAAAAAATGCATCAGTAAGAAAATTATTCTTCCTATGTCACAGTTTCTTATTGAAAAAATTGCTGTACCAGTCTTATTTAATTTAGGTTATAATTGTAGGAATGAAATTGTATTTGTTTTAAGCTATCTGCCGCCGAATTAAGGTTATTTGAAGATCACGTATATAATATCAAACATATTTGTTCTAATTTACATTACAAACAGAAGCCCTGTAATTTGGGTGATTTTAATCTTGCGAATATTGTTTGGCACACTTTTCCTGATGAAAAATTGCTTCTCCCATTTAACATAAACTCTGTTGCTAAGAGTTATTTTTGTGGCGTAATGCATGCCCTTAATCTGTGTTGGATTTTATATTCCTATATAATAACTTCAATTATTTTATAACTATGTGCTATATTCCTAAAGAATCAAACTAAAGAATCTGTGCATCATGTGACTATTATTAAATTTGGTTTCTATGTGTTTTTACATTCAACTGGAAAAACACGTGGTATATCGTATAATTTTAACAAGGCGAATTTTTTGCTTCTTAATTCATATTTTAACAATATTAACTGGGAAACTACTCTGAGTGCATTAGACCTAGAGAATATGTATATTAATTTTAAAGCTGTACTTGAAGCTTTTGAACTGTTTGTACCTATGAAAATTTCAACTTCACGTATTCATTTACCGTGGTACAAAAAGCGGCTCTGTCATTATCAGAATTTAAGGAATAAAGCTCATAAACGGTTCTTGGAAACCAATCTGCCTGTGGATAGAGAGAGCTTTATTCTGCGCAGGAAAGAATTTGAATTTTTTATCGAACTTCCTTTATAAAAAATATATTGCATGTATTGAAAACAATATCAAAGCTACTCCAAAATCTTTCTGGAATTTCTATAATTCTAAACGTGAACATTCTAATTTACCTAATTCAATAAAATATAAGAATGTTTGTGCTGATTATCCTCATGATATTTGTACTCTATTTGCAAATCACTTCTCCTCTTTTTTTAATGGAACAATTTGATGGACAATTTTGACCGGTTGGACGAGCAATTAAATATCGGTTTTATGGTAATATCGAATGAGGACCTTGCAGGCCTTGCTAAAATTAGATGCTGGACGCATTAACTCAAATTAAGCCTTATTTAGTAAATTTTGTAGTAATGCTATAGATAAAGGTCAACAAGTTTTTATATTGTATACTGATGTTGCCAAAAGTTTTGAGAGAGTAAATCACTCTATTCTTATAAATTAAAGTGTATTAGGTTGCACTCCACATTCCTTAAATGGATTGAGTCTTATCTGTCTGGGAGGAATTTAATTGTAAGAATTTATGGACCTTTTTCTATGCACATTCATGTTGTCTCTCGTGTTTCTCACGGTAGTCATTTAAGACCCCTATTGTTCCTAGTTTTTATTAATGACTGGCCTAGTATTTGTGAGGTGTGTCGAGGACCACGCTCTGTGTCGGAGCGCAGAGAGTGAGCGGACGGTAATCCGTTGCCGCAATGCGGTTATCGGCATTTCCTCTTTACATAATGACGACGGAGAGAGTAGTCCCGTAAAGTGGCGTGATCGAAGTTTCTAGAAGAATTTTTTTTTCTATGAACTTCACATCACGCCATCCTACGGGACTTGCAATAAAAGTCTTTCATGGTGAGAGGGAGTGAGATGTCGCTAGCTGCGCAGCGGCGGCGACTGGAATGAGCGAAGCAAACCAGTTTGCTTTCTGTCGCTTCGAAGCAAAGCGTGGTTTGAGAAACAGTCAGTCGGGAAGAAAGAATTGAAACGCAAACAAGTGAGAGTTCGAGTTTTGATCGCATGAAAGGAACTTCGAAAAAACATATTACGCGCTAAATTTTGTCGGTTTTTATTGCTAACTATATATGTACATATGACATGTATAAAGAACGAAAGCGATTTCCTTAAAAACTAATAAAAGATAATTATGAAAATAACATAAAAAAGGAACAAAAGAAATTTGCCAATTTTGGACAACAACGCGTTATCAGTTACCCACTCGAAATCAATGAATTTTTGAATTAAAATTTGTAAATTAAAAAGGCAGCAAAAAAATTGAACAGTTAAAATCTTAAAAAAAAACACAATTAAAAATTATAATCAAACAGTGTTAAAAGGAGCTTGAAAATGAGGCGCTTGAAGTGCTTTATGTTTGTTTTAAAGAAGCCGCTGTTGAAGTGGTTAAATCAAGTAAAACCGAAGAGAAATGCAGAAGCACGAAAATTAAAACAGAATTAAAAACAAGCCAAAATGAAACAACAATTAAAACTTAATTGAAGAAAAAGTGTTCAATACAAAGTAGGAATTAATTAAAACGATTTCAAGTGAAAGAAAGCGAAACAACCACAACAATATCAACAACAACAACTGCAACAATATGAAGAAACGTAACGAAAAATGAGGAATAAATTCGCGGAAGCAACAACAATAAATCAAGTAAAAAGCGAATGCAAAGTGAAACTGGCGAAAAATCCAATGCAGCAAGTTAAAAATACATATAAATTAAATAACTCATTAGTAATTATTACTAAATAGGTTAATAGAACCTCAAACAAATTCTTTTGCCTTATTATTATTGATAAGAGTTCATTATTATTATTATTATTATTGTCATCCTTCTACTTTCAACATTCAACATTAGTGCATAATATGCAAAAATGCATATTAAATGCATGTTTTCTGTTGTCAATTGTGTAGTTTAAAATTATGAATAAATACAATAATTAAATAGTATTACAATGATTAAATACAGCAAAAAAAAATACAACCCGACTCTATTGGGTCTTTTATATAGTAAATATGCACCTAACCTAACCATAACTGTAGTTAGTCTAAATAAAGTTTAAGATAAGCATTTGCGATATATATACCAGTCGATAATCTCATACCTATGCACGCAGCTGAAAGTTCTTCGTATGTGTTCTTATAAATTTTGGGGTTTTTTTTTTGTAAACATTTGCAAATGATTACAAGCGCTACCCTCGCTGACGACATTATCGTTTAATTTTCATATTAAGCCAAGTAAAGATTATATTTTTTTTGTGCATTATTTGATTTTTCCAATCTTTGGATTAATTATATTTAATTGTTTTTTTTTGTATTGATTGGAACTTATAAGAGTCGTTATAGGAAATAAATTAATATGTATTGAAAATTAATTATTTGTATTTGCTAGACAATGGATTGAACATTAACTTAGGTTAACAGGTGAGTTAGCGGTTTCACTCCGCGCAGCCAGGCAACACACGATAAGGGGTTGGCGCACAAACTTGCAACGCGCCAACCATGGTAGGGCGGGTATAGAAAGGGGGAGGGAAATAACATCAACTCCTCCCCCCCCTTCTCCTCTCATCTCTCTCTCCCACCGCTCCTCCGCGTTGTATTGCTATTTTTTTTCTCGTTGGTTTTTGCCGCCACCAACTGTGTATCGATAACGAGCGGATTTAGTCGTGTAAGTTTTCGATTATCGGTCTTGTCTTTGGCTGTAGAGCCAATGTAAGCCTCAGCTCCGATCTGTTTTTTTTGTAACTGGGGTTTAAAGACACTGTCGGGGTTGTTGAAGAACCCCCCCACTTTCCCTGAGCACGACCGGATGAGCTGAGCTGCCCTGACAGTGGTCATATCTTCGTTTTTAAATTTTTTTTTTGGGTTATTAAATTAGTTTATCGCGCTCTCCTCCACCCCCAAACGTTACATATTTTTAAAACTTGTAAATGTTTAATGTACGCAGATGATGTAAAATTATTCATGATTGTCTAGGACACACTTATGATTGTTCTTTGTTTCAGTATGATATTAATTCATTAATTGCTTGGTGCAATTTGAATAGACTCCAACTAAATATTACAAAATCCAGTAAGCATTTGGCTATTCACCGTGACTACTACTATGATGGAATGAATGTTTTTCAGAGAGTTTCCCTGATGAAGGATTTGGGAGTTCTTTTTAATTGCAAGTTTTCTTATTTTCTCTCCTTCTGCATTTGGTTGTATTATTTGGAATCCAAGTTATGATGAGCTAAGCGTTTCACTAGATTTGTACTTTGATGGTTATTTAGGCCTAATAACATGCCTTCTTCTTTTTTTTGCTGTCGGTTGTTAGTAGATCATTAAGGACATTATTGATAATAAAGTTGATGCTCCAGAGCTCTTAAAATGTATTGATTTTTGCGTTCCTATGAGAATGCTTAAGGTTAGAGATATTTTCTTTATAAAATTCCACAAGACACTTTTTGGCCAAAATGAGCCTATATCAAGATGTTTGTCTGTTTGCAACATTGTTTAAATTGATGTTGATGTTAGCTCTAACAGATATACATTTAGAATGATTTGTTAAACTATTTTTATTTGCATTAATGTTAATATTTTATCGTTATAAAATAAGTAAGGCGTGTCCGGTAGATGTAAATAAATATCTAAATATGTAAAAAACACTAATCGAAGCAAAACGTATGATGGAACTGGGGATCAGAACAAGAGCAATCATTCCAAGAATTGGAAAAAGCTCTTACTTCGATTCACACTACAGACAGACGCAAGATGCTGAACTCTTCACAGAGAAATTCGGAAACACGTTGAATATTAGAGGGTTGCGAGACCCATCTAAGAAACCCTGGGCAAGCTGAGTTTTAACCGCGCCAAAGAACGAATAAAAGTCGTTATAACCTCGTACAACATTAACAAAAGCGTTATTTTAACAGAAGTATGAAAAGGGCAGCCATGAAACCTATTCGCATAGGGGCAAACATGACCAACGTATGTTAAAAAGGAAACGGCGCATTTTCTGAAACAATAATTGGATTCTTTTAAAATTTTGCAATAGTGACATGACAAGGACGTGAGCCAATCGAATTTTGATAGGAATAAGTTGGTGCAGTCTAAATAGTTTCTAGTCTAGTTTCCTTAACGTTATATTATTCTTAGAGGTAACATAGCCAATGTGAAGCTCAAAAGTAAGCAGGCTGGCTATAATCATCGCCAAGTATTTCATGCTCTCGACAACGCTAACGTGGGTCCCATCTAGCAGAGACGAGAATACTGGCCGGTCCTTTGGGACTCAAAAACATTGTTCGAGACTTACTTGGGTTGAGAGCGAGTTTGTTAGCGTATGTTAGATTGAAATTCGACAAACGATGTTCGATCACCTGTGAACAGGAGTTGGATGTCGCCTCCATAGACAAAAGGCGTACAGACACTGCGGTACAGGCGACATAGGCAATCATTGATATACATCATAAAGAGCATTGGGTCTAAAATTTACCTCTGTGGTACTCCACTACTGACCGGCTATAAATCCGAATTGTAGTTATTGTCACATAAAAATTGTGTCCGGATACAAAGAAACGACTGGATTACAATGCAGGCTACCGATGAAAACCCGAAAATAGCTGACAGTTTCGAGATCAATATACTGTGGTCAACTGTATCGAAAGCCTTTACAGGTCTAACAAAATAAATAATCGCATACACTCGACCATCGTTCATATTCTGCCTCACTGTTTCAGTAAAGCCCAATAAGAGAAGCGTTGCATTATGCTTTCTACGGAAACCGCATTGCGCAGGGCTGATAAGGTCTATAGCATTGTTATTATTCTCCATTTGGTCAGTAATGCATCGGCCAATCCAACCTCAGCAGGGAGTTAAGCAGTGCTTCTTGTTCTAGTCGCCGATAATCTCAGGCATAAAGTACTGATCCTCCCTCTATCTCGAAAGAGAACCTGATGTAAATCAAAGAGTGGTGGGATATTGACGGCCACAGCATTTCGTCGGTACTGGATCGTCGAGAAACTTTGCTTTCCATAAATTATTTGTTTTGGCAACGAACCATGTTTTATTTTGCATGCTACGTTGTGGAAATATCAAGTACCATCTGGATCTTCCACTAGATGTCGCATTTATTCATTTAACAAGAATGTGGAATGTGGGTGAATGTAATGTTCATTGGATTAGCTAATACTACGATTTGGTAACACTCGTAAATATAGCACGTATCGGCGTGTACATTGCGCTGTATATCTCATTATTGTACTTATCGCATCGCGTGTAAACAGAAGTAGCGTTCCAATTCAGGCGTACAATATATTTTTTTTTCAATACTCTCACAAATCACATACTTTTATATCACGGCAAAGAACTTTAATTTATGGTTTTGAAAACATCACAACGTGGAAATATTGAAAATTTCTTTTTAATAGTTGCAAAAGAGGTGGAGCAGCGCATTAAGTGTCGGCGAGTTTTTCAAAAAGAAGCCAAGCAAATAGTCGCCGATCATCAGCAGCACTGGTCAAAATGGACGTTTTTCTTATGATTCGAAGGCACAAGACCACAATTTTCACTTATGCTAAAGAGAACACCACAGTAGTCGAGCTGAAGCGGATGATTGAAGGCATTTTGAAGGTTAAGCCTCTCGATCAAAAGCTCTACAATGCAGACAACGATCAAATGCAAGATGATAACACACTGCAGGACTATGGTATCACAATATCTACAGCCAAGGCACAGGCTCCAGCGCAGTTAGGTCTTTCATTACGAAGAGAAAGTGGCGACTTGGAAACTTTAGAAATAACGCCATACTCGTCTCCTCCAGATCTGCCAGAAGTCATGAAAAATCAAAGTACAAAAACAAACAATAAACTCCTACGTGAACAAGGAAACATAATTATGTTTAGTTTAATTAAAAACTAAGAATTGAACCCGAACGCCTCCATTGCACACAGTCTCCAAATCAGGTGAGGTCCGGTCTAGCAGATATAGCGCCGTAGAAATCTGGAAGACATGAAACGTTAGCAAAATATGTTAACAACAATGTTGAAGTACATACTATACCCACGGGACAATGGATGAAAACACAAGAACCAACCTAAAATCCTCCGAGGTAAGGAGGGATTGAGTAATTTCGACGATAAGGAGTTATCCTTATCAAATGGCATTGATAAAATGATGCACAGCGTGGCCATCAGTCATCTTGGGAAGCTGAAGTAGGCAATTGTTTACTATTTTCTGTTGTTAATTTAAATAGATGTATAATAATAATGGCATTTATACAATAAACCATAAGCAAAAACTCACCTGGCAGCAGATTCCACTATACGTCAAGTACGCGTTTTCGTGACAATGAAAAGACGATTTGTCTACACAAACTATACATGGTTGAATTGGAAAGAGACCTCAAAACCAAAAAAATATATACAAAGAAATAGCGAAAATATAACGACTCCGTCAACGCACATAAGAGGCGAGTACACAAAGAAAGACAGAGAAAAGAGATGGAACCTTGAACTTCAAACACGTTCTTGACCTATATACATCATTGAAATAAGAAGAAACCGCAAAAACAAAAGAACATATGCATAGAGATCAACGTGTGGAGGAGTCCACACAAGAACAGAAGGGGAAAAATTAGTATTAAGAAAATTTATGTCATGAATATTTACAAAATTATATAAGGAATAAATTTATATATATAGGAGATAGAAATGTATATATATAAGAAATAGAAATGTATATATATAAGAAACAGAAATTTACATATATAAGAAATAGAAAATTTTATATGAAATAAATTTATACATATAGAAAATGTTATGATAAGTGTTGAACTATAGAACAGTACAGTTTAGAAAATTGAAATGGTAAACTAACAGTGTTGTAAAGTAAGCAAAGCTAAATTTAATTACATTGAAGAAATTAAATTAAATAATTAAATGTTAAAATGTTAAATATAAGAAAGTATGTTAAGTCTAAGCTAGAAAATATTAGGGTTAAGGAGATACTGTCAGTGTTGGATATTCGTAAGTCTAAGTGCAGAGAAGATAACGAGCCAAGTGATGCAAGGATGCACTCTCCGAGGTAACCAAATAAGCGAACGTTGACCTGCGGTTCAAGTCAAGGACAAGAGACGAGGCAAATAACTGAACGAGTTACCGTTTTGCGCTTCGCTAACGAGTAGACAAGAAGGTAAACGCACAAAAGAAACTGCGGAAGAATGCGTGATCGAGGGCATCGGCCGAGCAAGGTCAAACAGCAAAGCAGAACATCGAAAATGGGAACTTGTTTTCGAGCAATGCGTTTGAACATAAGAAACGGGAACTTATTTTCGAGCAAAGCGTTCGAACATAGCGGAGAAAACGGGAACTTGTTTACGAACTAATAAACAAGGAGACGACGCTGCGGACATCACAAGCATGAGCAGAAGAATATAAAAGGGAGAAGAAACACGCAACAGGGATTCAGTAGTACAAAGGCATTCCTGCAGTGAGTTTGTGAAAATAGTGCAGTGCCAGTGAAGTGAAATCGAAAGTGCCTCAGGAAGAATAATACCGAAGGGTAAGAACCAAGCAAAAAACACGACCAGAATCCAAAGATCCTTTGTGAGAGCAGCTGAGTGGTTGCGTACGCCCGTCAACTTGCAGCTTACATCCCACTGAGTGATAGTGTAGGCTCACTCAAACGACGCAAGACTATTCGAATTGTGGATGCACGGTTGCGTAAGCCCGGCATCACACCAATTCTCTTGCTGCGTGGATGCATAAGCCCACCAGAGTGCAACGACGAACGAATCCAATCACCGGAACGTGTCCACTGTCCTTTGAGGAAGAAGAATCGCCTAGAAACAACACGACGCAGACAAACATAGCTCCGAAGAAAAACACAAAATCAGACACTGCAGTAGAGATAAGTTTATTACGTAAGCCTTATAAATATATATAACATAGTACACATTAGATCAATAAAGAGTAAAGGAAAAGAAGAACCTTGTGTACTTTACTGTCTCAGATCTTGTATTCGAACCCTGGCAACCGTTGAGGATATCTCGGCAAAGTAAAGTTCGTTAAAAGTTGCTGTCTGTTTTCCACGACCGAAAAAACATGTTCTACTCGATTATAGTGCTGCCAATTTTATCATAAATTTTTCAATAATTCATAATTCTGAATAAGTCACCATATGTCAAATCTACTCCGAACGTTTTAAATATTGGTGGAAGGACTATCTCTGGAGCAAAAGATATAGCAATAGTAGCTTCTTCGCGAAGATAGGTATGTCTGTTGTAGAAGAGGATGGATTGTATAGTCTCTCCTGTAATTGTGGAGCAAATGCAAAGATTTTTCTTTGGGCTTTTTTCTTCAGAACTGAATTTTTTAGCAATTCTCAGTTTGGTTTCAGAAAAGTGCTCTCAACTGAAGATGCTCTCTTACATTTCTGCTCTAATATCTATGCTAGCCTCAACACAAAGAAAGTTACTGCTGCGCTCTTAATAGACATCACGAAAGCCTTCGATACCGTTGACTATTCGATCCTTTTGTGAAAGTTATTTAAATGCGGTTTCAGACGCTCCTTTCAAACTTGGCTTTGCTCTTACTTATGTAATAGGGAGCAACGAGTTCAAGTTAATGAGACGTATAGTCCCTCTGTTAATTTTATATTGGTGTTCTTCAGGACTCGGTTCTTGGTCCTATTCTTTTTCTAATCTATATCAATTATATTTTTTAACAACCAAAAGCAATGTTATAGCTTTTGCTGATAACATCGTCGTGAAATACTCAGGCCTTCCCAATTTCGCCACTATAATTTTTATATTTGGGATTGGTATTTTTTCGTCGATAGTCTCTTCGTTTAATTTACCATAATTTATAACAATACACCATTTTTTTTACCTGAACTCACTTTCTTCTTTTCTTTTATAATCCCTTGAACTACCTTTCCTTTTATTTGTCTATGAATTTCTGATTCATGAATTTGTGGATACCTATACCTTTTTGAACATTTAGGTTAATTGTTTTTGTTACGATTTTATGTTAAATCTCATGAGTGTGACTTAAATTTACACCCTCTCGAAAGAATAGGTCTTTATGCTTTTTGATTAAAAATTTCAGCTTGTTGACTTCTTCTTCTAGTTTTATTTTTGCATTATTTATTTCTAAATATCCTTCTTTCATATTAATAATCGCTTCCATCGATTCTAGCATATTTTGTCTTATGACATCTTCAAAATAATTATTATTAAATGTTGTTAGCTTCCAATATACTAAATTGTGTGCAAAGAATTTCTTAGATATAGATGTAGTTTCCTTTTTCGCGAAATATCTGGCATACAAATGCTAAAAAATCAGTTGAGGTATTTTTCGAAACAATCGCTCTCGAAATTATGACAGTTTAAGTCATCCTCTATAAAATTTCAAAATCTATCTTGAAACATAAAAAATGAGAAATTAACTTGGGTAAAATCAATTAATTAAATATGCGAATACCTGTGCAACTTTAAAAAAAAATATAATTATAATACATAGAATTCAAAATATACATTGATTCAAATACCAATCATGTAATAATTTCTATGTACTTTCCAAATGATGCTTTCTGAATCACAAGAGACGCTTTCTGATTTACAAGTGACGCTTTCTGATTTAAAAGTGAAAAAAGTGTAATAGTAATTTAAAAAAATTATTACGAATGAGAACGGCGACGGCGTACCTCCAGCAACAAGCAACAAATGTGTGTAGAGTTCGAAACGAAGCTCATAGGAAACAAAGTTTTATGATTTTAATGAGTCGAGGCATTGCAAGCAAAACTATTACATATATTTGTAATGAGTACGACAGGATAGGAGGATTCCTTGAATTCAAGCAATTCTACTTTGTTTTCGTCGATTGCAATAACAATATATATGCAGTATGTCCGTCGGCGCGGGTTGAGTATGTTTTTTTTGTGTGTGGTTTGATTTTTTGCGTTGATAATTTAGCAAAGTTTTATATTATTAGATTCTGGGAATTTTTGGATTTAAATGCAATTTGCTCATTTCGCACTTATTGACTACTATTTTATTATGCAGTACGTTGAGTGTGTTGTTTTATGTGTTGTTGTAAAATTTTTGTGGCTGTACCTGTAGCTACTAAGAGTACCGCTCTAAATAATGATTCAGACAAAAGTATCACCTGAAATAGTTCAACAATATTGTGAAGATTTGTGTCTATACATGAACGACAGTATTTGATTGGTTTGCATACACGACTATGTCGACAATTCTTGTTGAGCGAAATCTTGAATCACTGAAATCGTTCATCGTCCTTTCAACAGTTCATTTGTGAACGAAACAACACCGCAATGATGAAGGCATCTTTAATGTACAAACTAATGACATTTTTCAATTTTTTATCTAAAGTCACTTATTTCAGAGCTAGTGTACGTGCATACTGTGCTATTAAACAAGAAAATGTACATATGCATATTTTTAAAGGAACACAGTTTGAGGTACATATTTAGGTACTAAAATTTTACGTAACTTAATTTCTCGAATGATGTAACAGCAGCCAGTTTTTTGTTAATTATCTGCAGCCACAAGACTCTACAACCATATTAGGAAATGTCTTTAGGGTTGCTGTATGATTACTGTCCATAAAAACTAACTGCAAGGAAGAGTATTGCTTCGAAGTACAACAAGGTATCAGTTCCAGCGATTTTCCTACAGACTTATTCACAGACAAGAGTTTCTAAAATAAAATATTAGGTATATTTAAGTATGAATTATACAATTATAGTAATACCTGCAAGAATGAACTGTGGGGCGATAGTATTTGCGTTACGCTGGCTAGTGTGCCGCATTTACCACGACAGAAATATGCGTCGTAGCCGCGGGGCTGTATAATCCAATCGCCCCAGCCAATATCGTCGAAAGATATATAGAGTTTTTCTCGACAACACTCGGTCACGCCGTCCGTGCAGTTTACATCACGTTTTTTTCGAGACAAATAACGTCGATTCTGTGTATCAACCATTATAAATGGACAATAATCTTTCTTGGTAGATAGCATTTCATCCATTGAAATAATTTCGCAAGACTGACACGAAATATGAATTAAGTGGCTGAGATCGCGATTGCCAAACCACCTCTTGATAGGCCACTCAATGTCGATTTTCATCCATTCGTCTGTAATATATTGTAATATAGTTCAAATTACAGTCTTAGTTTTGTTGAATAAGAATCTATGAAGAGAATTATTAATATGAAAATTATAGGTCAACTAAAATGGTGAAATAAATTTTGTGACGCATGTTAGTTTTGTTAAATATTTATTTATTAAGAGAATTAATAATACAAAAATTATAGGTAAACTAAAATGGTAAAATAAATTTTGTGATACAGCAGAGAGCTTCAATACGCTGTGACGAAAACAGAGTGTGGTTGTGAAGGTGCAAATCGCGACGATCATTTACGCCATACATAGCTCATCGATAATATTCATGTTATTATAACATTTAATTAATATTCATTCATTTGTATTACTACTGTAATAACTAAACGAAAAACATTGTAAGATAATAGATAGTCTTTAAACCAGCCAAATGTAAGATTACCGAAAGTAAAATAGCAGCTATAAAAGCAGCAGCAATCCCAAATACGGCGAGCTGAATCAGCTCGCAGTGAGGTAAGCAAAGACCATACAAGACTGAAAACTGAATTTTATCTTTGAATGCGTAAGTGAAAATTTGCTTAACTGTAGTAGATTACAAAAACAAAATGCATGCAATTTCGACAACTCCAAGTGAATTTTTGACAACTACAAGTTTTGTTTATAAAAGTTTTTGAGAGAGCAATAAAACTCTTGTTTTTCTTCATAGCTCTAGGCCGAAGTCTTCGTTTTTCAAAAATGCAAATAAAGCCAATGCGAATGTATTAAAAGCAGCTAATGCTTGCATAAATTCACAAGTCTTGCATTTGTCCAATATTGCGTATTTTCATAAAAAAACGGAGTTAATTTCCATCAAAATTGCAAATATAATCAGCTGTTTTTAACTAGTAGTAAATAGTTTCTTTCATATGATCTATGCATGTTGCTCAGGAGTTGCGGATGTTCCAAACAAGCTTAGATTTTAAATACTTTAATACCTAAATACCTTAATTATTGAGAGAAATTTTTGAACTCTTTTAATAGTTCTAAAGCGGCTTTTGCGATTCTATAGAAGCAATAACATATTAACTTGTGTGGTGTTTATTGGGCGCATCGGTTTCGTTGATATTGTATACACTTTTGTATAATATATTCAACATTTTAATTTAACTGTTATATTTTAATTTTTTACTGTGCGCATTATTTTTTATCGTATTAAATACAATTAATCTGTGATTTAATATTAACTTTTAGTCGATTGTTATTTTATTTCATTCCATCATATTTAATTGTGATATTATCGGTATGAAATTTAGTTGAATCTTGTGTTCATATGTCTATTATTTGCTTAATAGTTTATTTTATTTTGGGTGATTCCGTTGGTCCAACACTAAACGGCATCCAAAGGAGAAAAGGTAACGGGAAACGCGATATGTATAACTAAACGGTGATGCGGAAAGACGCAAACGTTATAACTTAATTAAATTTTATTACTTTCACTCAGAAAAATAGGAAATAAAAGGTCAGAAGAAGAAATTTTTATATAGCGACATCTCCTAAAATATATAATTAAATAATCCTGCTTGTAACTCACCCCATAATCTTAGATGGTGTGGTAACAAGCCAAAACAGATTATTTTTGCAGTCTACCCGCTTTGTAACAGCTAGTTTCATCTTGTAAGAACGAGAGAATTTTACCATAAGAATCACATACAGTGTACGTGAACTAGCGGACGGACATTTTTTCGGGGTCTCTCACGAAAAGAGAGCATTCCTGTCTTGTATTGTCTTTGGAGGTAAGTCACGAATAAGTAAATATGAACTACGACGAGTTTCCTGCTCTAATGCAGATCCTGAAAATGAAAAAAATCCTTCTGTTTTTTCATAATGAAATTTGCGATTTTCTCTTCGAGCAAGCATTTCTTTCACTTCATTCCATTTGTACAGCGGATATGCAGTGTTTTGGTTTTTGTTTTTCATGCTTCATGCAAACACACACACAGCTGATAAAATTTTCTGAGCGCTGATTGCAAAATAAAAGAAAGCATTTTGCTTTCTTAAGTGGTTAAGTCTTAAGTTGTCTTAAGAGAGAGAGAGAGAGAGAGAGAGGAGAGAGGAGAGAGGAGAGAGAGAGAGAGAGAGAGAGAGAGAGAGAGAGAGAGAGAGAGAGAGAGAGAGAGAGAGAATACAATATAACATGTTGATAAGGAGAATTATAGTTAATAGTGATAGTGATAAGGAGAACTATAGCATATCAATTATAAAAAATATGTTATAATTTTTATCATTATACTATGATAGAAATCAAAATCATTATACAATGATTTATCACGAATAAAGCTATTCCATGCCGTCAGACGTACAAGCAAGGAGGCGGCCAACAAACCAGAGACTATTGGGCGGTAATAAGCAAAATATGTGCATAAGCATACATAGATTTAGAATGAGACTACGGTTGATGGTATTGTAATGATAATGTCCACGATATAACTTGGTTAGTTTTTAAAGTCAAATGGTGTGATGCTATGGTTTGTGGCTTTAGCAAAATAATTTGACAAAATTTTGCTCGTTTTTTCACATTTCATATTTCACGTTTGCATGTGATATTCCCTACTTTCCACCTCTGTCGCTATACATATATTGGAATGAAATGCCATTTCTTTTCAGTTGCCAACAGAATTTTGCAGAAGAAAGTAAGAATGTGCGATTTCGCAATTTTAATTTAAGAATTATCATTGAAATATTCTTTTATTTCCAGTTTCTTGGAGAAAATTAGGCTAATGCTGTACAAAATGCAGCCATCGGAATTTCATTTGGTTTTTAAGGTAATAGCAAGTGCAATATGTGACTGGATAAATTATCAATAATGTAATCTATAATGTATCAATAATGTATCTAAATGTATTTTATAAAACCAAACATAAAGTATTAAATGTTAGTGCAACTACTAAATATTTTTTGTTTCTGTTGTCGAAATGTCTTCTTATTAAATTATCTAAATGTTTGTGCACCTTATAAAAATCATAGCAACTGATTGTGCTATTATAGCAACTGTCGTGCACTTATTTTATTGTTTGACGCTGGAAAATTGATCGGAAGACATATCTTTTAACTATGCCGCCTTTTCAACCACCATAAGGCAAACATTCATATTTGTTGTAGCATTCTTCCGAAACGAATACTGCTTCAGATATACATATATGTGTCAATATATATTAAATAATATTAATATATATAATTAATGCGTATATGTTTTTATATTATAATTAATAATATAAAATGCTACTTCTTCTTCGATTGGGTGTAATACCGCGTTTACATAAAATGGTTTTTCCAGAAATTGGAAGTAAAACTTTTTAGGACCTAAAACCGCTCGTAAACTTTTTAAATACCATTGAAATTGTTGTTGCAATTCCAGCGCTAAACCGAAATGCTTTTGGGTTTTAGCTTCAATTTTTAGTTTGCAACTCAGGTTCGAAGTTCGGAATTATAGGAACTTATGCTTCTCCTTGTCTAGTGCCAATGTGTTAGAAAGGGACAATTACAGGCGACAAAGTATTAGCACATATGTCCACACACATGGTTAAAGCTCAACTACACCAAACAAAACAAAGCAATAACAAAACACCTACTTTGCTTGACCGGATTATGTATGGAAACACTTGGAAAGCTCATCAGTTTTCGAACAGCTTAATCGGATTAAATATTTTTATGTAAACAGGGTATAAATGTATTTGATATCACGAAGCAGCGTTTCTTTGTACATTCTTTAAGAGGTACGAAATTGCAAAAAGGGAACAAAAATTTTACTCTAATAATGTTGCTAATTTAACAATAACTAAAAAAAGAAAGCTGAATTAAAGCAATAGTTAATTAATTACGTATTTTTAACCGACCTGCTGCAAATTTGATGTAGGAAAACATGGTTTTCGTGAAATAGTAGTAACATAGTAACACTACTTAATTACCATAGCACTTCCAAAAGTACCTGAAATCATACGTAGTTTGCAAACGGGTGACCAATTTTACTGCTGAGTTCAAACGAAAATGTAGAAATGCCAATAATACATTCAATGTTATTCTTTTATATATATCAATCTATATATAATTTTTAAAAATAACACTTATTTTCTTTTTTTTCGTGTATAAAATATTATGAAAGGCTTTCATAAGGAGTGTATAAATTATAGTTGCAAACTGAGCTAACCAAATACATGAAACTCTATGAGATGCATTAATATTTATAATAAAAACAACAAGTAATCTTAAAAACTATAGATTTTTTTTGTCTTTGCAAAAAATAATAGTGTCGAATCACTTTTTTTTGCAGCCGCAACAAAAACTTTTACATTATTTTATAGGTATGTATATGCATAATAACAAATGTGTGTTAAAGTTTTTTTATATGCAAAAAATGTTAAAATATTATTCTCCGACGACCAGCAAAGAACTTTAATATTTATACCATACATAAGATGTAATAACACAAAAAGTGATCAGTATGCGATTAATCCATATAATTTATTAATTTAGTTTAAGGATACAATAGAATTGAAATTTCAAAACATAGTTCTGACAAATGAAAAACAATGTAAACAAAATGGTAGTTATAAAATTTTGAGGTGAGTTGGTGACCTCTTTTCTCGATTCCTGCACTTCATCAGGGTCTATTGCGTAATTTTCTTCACGCTGCCCGAACTTCATTCGGTAACTGTTGAGGTTTTTCTCCAACACCACCATAAAAATTCAAAGTTTACACTGGCTGGAACGAGTGTCGCATCTCGTTTTATTACTGTTAACTGTGCATCTCGATATTACTGTTTTGTCAAGACGCTTTCATTTTCATATATTGGTTGCTTTAGCAATGAACAATGTTCTATTTTAAGTTTTATTATTAAATTCTACTAAATCAAACAACCTCTACAATGG
The DNA here is from genome assembly GCA_937620795.1 of Thecophora atra. Lineage (NCBI taxonomy): Eukaryota > Metazoa > Arthropoda > Insecta > Diptera > Conopidae > Thecophora > Thecophora atra. The sequence goes on from OW569398.1 coordinate 69,890,246, forward strand.
TGTCTATTTCCTTTATTCTTATTACTCCTCTATTAAATATAATTAAAAACTGCATTTAATTTATTGCGCGTCATTAATCTAGACAAGAACGCAAAGATAGTAAATCAACAAGACGGAAGGATAAGATAGTAAAGAGGAATGTAATAAGTATTCATTGGATTTGGTTACACTCTTCATATTGCACTTATCGCATTTGCGTGTAAATGGCGCTGTATATTTGTCACAATATTTAATATATTTATTTTATAGGTAGATATTAGAATTTTACATTTCATCTGTACGCTACGTCAAAAAGGCAGGTCCCATTTTATTTGGTTCTCTTTTAAATAGGAACGCAAAATTTTCAAAATTGATTGGTTTACCCTCTTAGCTGCGTTCCCTTGAGAAGAGCAATATACAGTTTTGACATGTTCAAGTGAACTGTAACGACAAATTTTGATCGCCAAATTTGGCTTTCATTCGAGCATTACACGTAAGTTAAGGAGAGAGTATATACATATGTACAACAGCGAAATCCAGTTTTGAATATTTATTTTTTGAATATACTTGCGAAATATTTCCTGCGCTAAGTACTGCTTCACCTCTCAGTGTCAGGTGCGTTGACCAGGTAGATGTGTTAGAGAGTTTACTGTCAGACACCGCGCCATGCCGTTCTAACCATGAGGGCAAGGCATACACAACCCTCCGCAAAACCAGAACCTTATATCACTCTTGTAGATCCATTCCTCTGATTATCGAGCAAGTACGAAAATGGGCGGAAGAGTACGATGGAATAAAGAATCCCATCGCCTTGGTTTGTCAAGGAAACGGAGGTGGCCAGATAAGCGGACCGAGAGAGAGAGAGAGAGAGAGAGAGATAAAATATTAATATATTACAGGAAATACATCCGCATTATGGTTTAGCATTGCAGATTCGGAAAATAGCTGACTGGACTACATGGCAGCCAGACTTGTAGTCCTGGTCGAAACCAGACTTTGAAATAAATTGAAATAAATGAAAATTTCAAGGTTTCCACAGTTACGGTTTGAGTGCAACTGAAGTGAATTTAGAAAAGTTACTTGAAGTGATGCAGCATTGTCTCAGTGAAATGGATTTGGATGAGCCGATAATGATGCTAGGTGCTTATACACCGCTTGCTGTTTTAGAGCTCATCAAATTCGGCGTGGATTCTTCCTACGCTTATTGTGCAGCAAAGAATTTTAAAGCTTTAATATTTAATGTCGATTTAAACTCTGAGCATGTCACTAAAAGCAGCCCTTTTCTTGACATAACGGATGGAAAGTAAATTTTAAATCGATGAAGATAAATATAGTAGATATAACATTGAACTTATTTACAGGTTAAGTGATGATTTTACACCGTTTATTAGCAATTGTACTTGCCTAGCGGGCCTGAAGCATACTCGCGCTTATGTGCACCATTTATATAAAACAAAGGAGCTATTAGGTCCTATTCTACTAATGATGTGAATATTTATATTTACTTTAATGCTTGACTTTTCATCATGGGCTGATCATTATCATTTAGACACAACTTGCATCATTATATCGGATTTTTCGAGTCAATACGAAGAAGTATAGTAACTGAAAAACTGCAAAACCTGATAAACTGAATAAAATTTCAAACAGTAGAGGCTAAAGATCAGGAAGTTAACTACCAAATTCAGGAACATAAAAGCTTTACGAAATAAGCTCTTAGCGTATTATATGGAATGAATTGGATTAACATTGGTTTACTTAGGTGCATAGTATTTTAATGTCCATGGAATTTAAAAGTATTATTAACTTAAGGATTATTGGGCAGAATAGTATATAAAATTGAATTGAATTAGCCAATAACACTGTAAAATAGATTTTTAGAAATAAGCTCATTATTGATTGTTAGAAATAAGCTCATTATTGATTGTTAATTTTGTCATTAAATTATGAAAATCCAGTTGATCATATATCATTTCGCATTCCTTCATTATATCGGCTTCCGAGGTGGCAAACAATTCTGTAGGTTGGTCATCAAAATGCACTGCTCTAGTTGATTTGCGCTAGTGCTTTGTCTCTGAGGATGTTGATTTGGATTTAGTGGAGTTTTAGTGGAAAAATGAAAGTATAATTGTTAAATTTGGAATATCTTATTTTGTCTTAGCTGTTCGAATTGATGAATTCGGTGTAATTGTTTTCACCTCGACAATAACGATGACGTCATGAAGCAGCGTTTCTCTCTTCATTGCTTAAAAGAAATTATCAGAGTACGAAATTGCCAAAAGAGTATGTTTCCAAATGTGTACTCTAATAATGCTGATAATTTAATAATAACTCAAAAAGGGAAGCTTAAATAAAGCATCAGTTCATTAATTATAATTTTTTAACTGAATAAATGTTGTTTTAATGTAGGGAAAACATGTTTTTTCTCAAATGATAGTATCATACAAACACTACTTAAGTACCATAGTACATGCACGCGAAAACATACGGAGTTTGCAAACGGGTAATAAAATGTACTAGTGAGGTAAGTTGAGAATGTAGATATGCCAATACTACATTCATGTTATTCTCTTTATACAAGTTTATACACATATTTTATAAGTTTTACATAATATAATTTATGAATTTATTGAGGAATTATAAGATTTTATAATAGAAGCAATGAACAAGTTCTTAAAAATTCTGATAAGTATTGTTCATTACAAAAATAAAGTTCTTGCAATAATAATAATCTGTTTCCTTTCTATCCGGCACCCAAATAATTACTCTCATTTTATATGTATAACAAGAATCGTGTATTTAATATCTCTTAAATGCAAAACATGTTACAATATTTCTTAAAACTCCAAAAAAAAGTTATTCTAAACGCACTCCTTCATCATAATTCATTTATCCAATTTACGATGCTTTAAGCTTTTTTCCTTTTGAGACCATTAAATAAGTTCAATATATGTATACTTTAAATGTAATGTACTAATAAATGTAATCAAAATGAGTTCAATCTCAAATAATTTATTATTTTGTCCAAGTATACAATCGAGTTGAAATCTCAGGATAAAGTGTGTTGACTATTATCGAATTTTGTAAACAAAGGAAACTCATGTCGTCTCGTACCCCTCATCAGGGGTCTCTTAAGGTGAGTTGGGGGTCTCTTGAGGAGAGTTTCTTGTCGCAACGTCATCAAATTCCCAATTTTTCACCAACACTACCATAAAATTTCCAAGTTTTTTACGAATACTACTACGCTTCTGGAACCCGAATATAGACCCGAACACTGGCTGGAACGAGTGTCGTATCTCGTTATCTCTGCCAACAAACCAGAGACTATTGGGCGGTAATAAGCAAAATATGTGCATAAGCATAAATAGATTTAGAATGAGACTAAGGTTGATGGTATTGTAATGGTAATGTCCACGATTTAACTTGGTTAGTTTTTAAAGTCAAATGGTGTGATGCTATGGTTTGTGGCTTTAGCAAAATAATTTGACAAAATTTTGCTCGTTTTTTCACATTTCATATTTCACGTTTGCATGTGATATTCCCTACTTTCCACCTCTGTCGCTATACATATATTGGAATGAAATGCCATTTCTTTTCAGTTGCCAACAGAATTTTGCAGAAGAAAGTAAGAATGTGCGATTTCGCAATTTTAATTTAAGAATTATCATTGAAATATTCTTTTATTTCCAGTTTCTTGGAGAAAATTAGGCTAATGCTGTACAAAATGCAGCCATCGGAATTTCATTTGGTTTTTAAGGTAATAGCAAGTGCAATATGTGACTGGATAAATTATCAATAATGTAATCTATAATGTATCAATAATGTATCTAAATGTATTTTATAAAACCAAACATAAAGTATTAAATGTTAGTGCAACTACTAAATATTTTTTGTTTCTGTTGTCGAAATGTCTTCTTATTAAATTATCTAAATGTTTGTGCACCTTATAAAAATCATAGCAACTGATGTCGTGCACTTATTTTATTGTTTGACGCTGGAAAATTGATCGGAAGACATATCTTTTAACTATGCCGCCATTTCAACCACCATAAGGCAAACATTCATATTTGTTGTAGCATTCTTCCGAAACGAATACTGCTTCAGATATACATATATGTGTCAATATATATTAAATAATATTAATATATATAATTAATGCGTATATGTTTTTATATTATAATTAATAATATAAAATGCTACTTCTTCTTCGATTGGGTGTAATACCGCGTTTACATAAAATGGTTTTTCCAGAAATTGGAAGTAAAACTTTTTAGGACCTAAAACCGCTCGTAAACTTTTTAAATACCATTGAAATTGTTGTTGCAATTCCAGCGCTAAACCGAAATGCTTTTGGGTTTTAGCTTCAATTTTTAGTTTGCAACTCAGGTTCGAAGTTCGGAATTATAGGAACTTATGCTTCTCCTTGTCTAGTGCCAATGTGTTAGAAAGGGACAATTACAGGCGACAAAGTATTAGCACATATGTCCACACACATGGTTAAAGCTCAACTACACCAAACAAAACAAAGCAATAACAAAACACCTACTTTGCTTGACCGGATTATGTATGGAAACACTTGGAAAGCTCATCAGTTTTCGAACAGCTTAATCGGATTAAATATTTTTATGTAAACAGGGTATAAATGTATTTGATATCACGAAGCAGCGTTTCTTTGTACATTCTTTAAGAGGTACGAAATTGCAAAAAGGGAACAAAAATTTTACTCTAATAATGTTGCTAATTTAACAATAACTAAAAAAAGAAAGCTGAATTAAAGCAATAGTTAATTAATTACGTATTTTTAACCGACCTGCTGCAAATTTGATGTAGGAAAACATGGTTTTCGTGAAATAGTAGTAACATAGTAACACTACTTAATTACCATAGCACTTCCAAAAGTACCTGAAATCATACGTAGTTTGCAAACGGGTGACCAATTTTACTGCTGAGTTCAAACGAAAATGTAGAAATGCCAATAATACATTCAATGTTATTCTTTTATATATATCAATCTATATATAATTTTTAAAAATAACACTTATTTTCTTTTTTTTCGTGTATAAAATATTATGAAAGGCTTTCATAAGGAGTGTATAAATTATAGTTGCAAACTGAGCTAACCAAATACATGAAACTCTATGAGATGCATTAATATTTATAATAAAAACAACAAGTAATCTTAAAAACCATAGATTTTTTTTGTCTTTGCAAAAAATAATAGTGTCGAATCACTTTTTTTTGCAGCCGCAACAAAAACTTTTACATTATTTTATAGGTATGTATATGCATAATAACAAATGTGTGTTAAAGTTTTTTTATATGCCAAAAATGGTAAAATATTATTCTCCGACGACCAGCAAAGAACTTTAATATTTATACCATACATAAGATGTAATAACACAAAAAGTGATCAGTATGCGATTAATCCATATAATTTATTAATTTAGTTTAAGGATACAATAGAATTGAAATTTCAAAACATAGTTCTGACAAATGAAAAACAATGTAAACAAAATGGTAGTTATAAAATTTTGAGGTGAGTTGGTGACCTCTTTTCTCGATTCCTGCACTTCATCAGGGTCTATTGCGTAATTTTCTTCACGCTGCCCGAACTTCATTCGGTAACTGTTGAGGTTTTTCTCCAACACCACCATAAAAATTCAAAGTTTACACTGGCTGGAACGAGTGTCGCATCTCGTTTTATTACTGTTAACTGTGCATCTCGATATTACTGTTTTGTCAAGACGCTTTCATTTTCATATATTGGTTGCTTTAGCAATGAACAATGTTCTATTTTAAGTTTTATTATTAAATTCTACTAAATCAAACAGCCTCTACAATGGTGTCTATTTCCTTTATTCTTATTACTCCTCTATTAAATATAATTAAAAACTGCATTTAATTTATTGCGCGTCATTAATCTAGACAAGAACGCAAAGATAGTAAATCAACAAGACGGAAGGAGTACCAAGCGCAGCCACTACACTGGAGGTCGTTCAAAAAGTGAAACACTCATAGATGGCGCAATAATATAAGTTACGGAAGGTTTCTAAATAAATTGTATGCTGTGTTGTAGAAATATCAAGTGCGTTCTGGATCTGTCGCTAGCGCTTGATAGATATCGCATTTCGTTTTTCATTCCAGAATGTGGAAGACTCCTGTGCATGTAGTAAAAAATATGTAATAAGTATTCATTGGATTTGGTTACACTCTTCATATTGCACTTATCGCATTTGCGTGTAAATGGCGCTGTATATTTGTCACAATATTTAATATATTTATTTTATAGGTAGATATTAGAATTTTACATTTCATCTGTACGCTACGTCAAAAAGGCAGGTCCCATTTTATTTGGTTCTCTTTTAAATAGGAACGCAAAATTTTCAAAATTGATTGGTTTACCCTCTTAGCTGCGTTCCCTTGAGAAGAGCAATATACAGTTTTGACATGTTCAAGTGAACTGTAACGACAAATTTTGATCGCCAAATTTGGCTTTCATTCGAGCATTACACGTAAGTTAAGGAGAGAGTATATACATATGTACAACAGCGAAATCCAGTTTTGAATATTTATTTTTTGAATATACTTGCGAAATATTTCCTGCGCTAAGTACTGCTTCACCTCTCAGTGTCAGGTGCGTTGACCAGGTAGATGTGTTAGAGAGTTTACTGTCAGACACCGCGCCATGCCGTTCTAACCATGAGGGCAAGGCATACACAACCCTCCGCAAAACCAGAACCTTATATCACTCTTGTAGATCCATTCCTCTGATTATCGAGCAAGTACGAAAATGGGCGGAAGAGTACGATGGAATAAAGAATCCCATCGCCTTGGTTTGTCAAGGAAACGGAGGTGGCCAGATAAGCGGACCGAGAGAGAGAGAGAGAGAGAGAGATAAAATATTAATATATTACAGGAAATACATCCGCATTATGGTTTAGCATTGCAGATTCGGAAAATAGCTGACTGGACTACATGGCAGCCAGACTTGTAGTCCTGGTCGAAACCAGACTTTGAAATAAATTGAAATAAATGAAAATTTCAAGGTTTCCACAGTTACGGTTTGAGTGCAACTGAAGTGAATTTAGAAAAGTTACTTGAAGTGATGCAGCATTGTCTCAGTGAAATGGATTTGGATGAGCCGATAATGATGCTAGGTGCTTATACACCGCTTGCTGTTTTAGAGCTCATCAAATTCGGCGTGGATTCTTCCTACGCTTATTGTGCAGCAAAGAATTTTAAAGCTTTAATATTTAATGTCGATTTAAACTCTGAGCATGTCACTAAAAGCAGCCCTTTTCTTGACATAACGGATGGAAAGTAAATTTTAAATCGATGAAGATAAATATAGTAGATATAACATTGAACTTATTTACAGGTTAAGTGATGATTTTACACCGTTTATTAGCAATTGTACTTGCCTAGCGGGCCTGAAGCATACTCGCGCTTATGTGCACCATTTATATAAAACAAAGGAGCTATTAGGTCCTATTCTACTAATGATGTGAATATTTATATTTACTTTAATGCTTGACTTTTCATCATGGGCTGATCATTATCATTTAGACACAACTTGCATCATTATATCGGATTTTTCGAGTCAATACGAAGAAGTATAGTAACTGAAAAACTGCAAAACCTGATAAACTGAATAAAATTTCAAACAGTAGAGGCTAAAGATCAGGAAGTTAACTACCAAATTCAGGAACATAAAAGCTTTACGAAATAAGCTCTTAGCGTATTATATGGAATGAATTGGATTAACATTGGTTTACTTAGGTGCATAGTATTTTAATGTCCATGGAATTTAAAAGTATTATTAACTTAAGGATTATTGGGCAGAATAGTATATAAAATTGAATTGAATTAGCCAATAACACTGTAAAATAGATTTTTAGAAATAAGCTCATTATTGATTGTTAGAAATAAGTTCATTATTGATTGTTAATTTTGTCATTAAATTATGAAAATCCAGTTGATCATATATCATTTCGCATTCCTTCATTATATCGGCTTCCGAGGTGGCAAACAATTCTGTAGGTTGGTCATCAAAATGCACTGCTCTAGTTGATTTGCGCTAGTGCTTTGTCTCTGAGGATGTTGATTTGGATTTAGTGGAGTTTTAGTGGAAAAATGAAAGTATAATTGTTAAATTTGGAATATCTTATTTTGTCTTAGCTGTTCGAATTGATGAATTCGGTGTAATTGTTTTCACCTCGACAATAACGATGACGTCATGAAGCAGCGTTTCTCTCTTCATTGCTTAAAAGAAATTATCAGAGTACGAAATTGCCAAAAGAGTATGTTTCCAAATGTGTACTCTAATAATGCTGATAATTTAATAATAACTCAAAAAGGGAAGCTTAAATAAAGCATCAGTTCATTAATTATAATTTTTTAACTGAATAAATGTTGTTTTAATGTAGGGAAAACATGTTTTTTCTCAAATGATAGTATCATACAAACACTACTTAAGTACCATAGTACATGCACGCGAAAACATACGGAGTTTGCAAACGGGTAATAAAATGTACTAGTGAGGTAAGTTGAGAATGTAGATATGCCAATACTACATTCATGTTATTCTCTTTATACAAGTTTATACACATATTTTATAAGTTTTACATAATATAATTTATGAATTTATTGAGGAATTATAAGATTTTATAATAGAAGCAATGAACAAGTTCTTAAAAATTCTGATAAGTATTGTTCATTACAAAAATAAAGTTCTTGCAATAATAATAATCTGTTTCCTTTCTATCCGGCACCCAAATAATTACTCTCATTTTATATGTGTAACAAGAATCGTGTATTTAATATCTCTTAAATGCAAAACATGTTACAATATTTCTTAAAACTCCAAAAAAAAGTTATTCTAAACGCACTCCTTCATCATAATTCATTTATCCAATTTACGATGCTTTAAGCTTTTTTCCTTTTGAGACCATTAAATAAGTTCAATATATGTATACTTTAAATGTAATGTACTAATAAATGTAATCAAAATGAGTTCAATCTCAAATAATTTATTATTTTGTCCAAGTATACAATCGAGTTGAAATCTCAGGATAAAGTGTGTTGACTATTATCGAATTTTGTAAACAAAGGAAACTCATGTCGTCTCGTACCCCTCATCAGGGGTCTCTTAAGGTGAGTTGGGGGTCTCTTGAGGAGAGTTTCTTGTCGCAACGTCATCAAATTCCCAATTTTTCACCAACACTACCATAAAATTTCCAAGTTTTTTACGAATACTACTACGCTTCTGGAACCCGAATATAGACCCGAACACTGGCTGGAACGAGTGTCGTATCTCGTTATCTCTGCCAACAAACCAGAGACTATTGGGCGGTAATAAGCAAAATATGTGCATAAGCATAAATAGATTTAGAATGAGACTAAGGTTGATGGTATTGTAATGGTAATGTCCACGATTTAACTTGGTTAGTTTTTAAAGTCAAATGGTGTGATGCTATGGTTTGTGGCTTTAGCAAAATAATTTGACAAAATTTTGCTCGTTTTTTCACATTTCATATTTCACGTTTGCATGTGATATTCCCTACTTTCCACCTCTGTCGCTATACATATATTGGAATGAAATGCCATTTCTTTTCAGTTGCCAACAGAATTTTGCAGAAGAAAGTAAGAATGTGCGATTTCGCAATTTTAATTTAAGAATTATCATTGAAATATTCTTTTATTTCCAGTTTCTTGGAGAAAATTAGGCTAATGCTGTACAAAATGCAGCCATCGGAATTTCATTTGGTTTTTAAGGTAATAGCAAGTGCAATATGTGACTGGATAAATTATCAATAATGTAATCTATAATGTATCAATAATGTATCTAAATGTATTTTATAAAACCAAACATAAAGTATTAAATGTTAGTGCAACTACTAAATATTTTTTGTTTCTGTTGTCGAAATGTCTTCTTATTAAATTATCTAAATGTTTGTGCACCTTATAAAAATCATAGCAACTGATGTCGTGCACTTATTTTATTGTTTGACGCTGGAAAATTGATCGGAAGACATATCTTTTAACTATGCCGCCTTTTCAACCACCATAAGGCAAACATTCATATTTGTTGTAGCATTCTTCCGAAACGAATACTGCTTCAGATATACATATATGTGTCAATATATATTAAATAATATTAATATATATAATTAATGCGTATATGTTTTTATATTATAATTAATAATATAAAATGCTACTTCTTCTTCGATTGGGTGTAATACCGCGTTTACATAAAATGGTTTTTCCAGAAATTGGAAGTAAAACTTTTTAGGACCTAAAACCGCTCGTAAACTTTTTAAATACCATTGAAATTGTTGTTGCAATTCCAGCGCTAAACCGAAATGCTTTTGGGTTTTAGCTTCAATTTTTAGTTTGCAACTCAGGTTCGAAGTTCGGAATTATAGGAACTTATGCTTCTCCTTGTCTAGTGCCAATGTGTTAGAAAGGGACAATTACAGGCGACAAAGTATTAGCACATATGTCCACACACATGGTTAAAGCTCAACTACACCAAACAAAACAAAGCAATAACAAAACACCTACTTTGCTTGACCGGATTATGTATGGAAACACTTGGAAAGCTCATCAGTTTTCGAACAGCTTAATCGGATTAAATATTTTTATGTAATCAGGGTATAAATGTATTTGATATCACGAAGCAGCGTTTCTTTGTACATTCTTTAAGAGGTACGAAATTGCAAAAAGGGAACAAAAATTTTACTCTAATAATGTTGCTAATTTAACAATAACTAAAAAAAGAAAGCTGAATTAAAGCAATAGTTAATTAATTACGTATTTTTAACCGACCTGCTGCAAATTTGATGTAGGAAAACATGGTTTTCGTGAAATAGTAGTAACATAGTAACACTACTTAATTACCATAGCACTTCCAAAAGTACCTGAAATCATACGTAGTTTGCAAACGGGTGACCAATTTTACTGCTGAGTTCAAACGAAAATGTAGAAATGCCAATAATACATTCAATGTTATTCTTTTATATATATCAATCTATATATAATTTTTAAAAATAACACTTATTTTTTTTTTTTTCGTGTATAAAATATTATGAAAGGCTTTCATAAGGAGTGTATAAATTATAGTTGCAAACTGAGCTAACCAAATACATGAAACTCTATGAGATGCATTAATATTTATAATAAAAACAACAAGTAATCTTAAAAACCATAGATTTTTTTTGTCTTTGCAAAAAATAATAGTGTCGAATCACTTTTTTTTGCAGCCGCAACAAAAACTTTTACATTATTTTATAGGTATGTATATGCATAATAACAAATGTGTGTTAAAGTTTTTTTATATGCAAAAAATGTTAAAATATTATTCTCCGACGACCAGCAAAGAACTTTAATATTTATACCATACATAAGATGTAATAACACAAAAAGTGATCAGTATGCGATTAATCCATATAATTTATTAATTTAGTTTAAGGATACAATAGAATTGAAATTTCAAAACATAGTTCTGACAAATGAAAAACAATGTAAACAAAATGGTAGTTATAAAATTTTGAGGTGAGTTGGTGACCTCTTTTCTCGATTCCTGCACTTCATCAGGGTCTATTGCGTAATTTTCTTCACGCTGCCCGAACTTCATTCGGTAACTGTTGAGGTTTTTCTCCAACACCACCATAAAAATTCAAAGTTTACACTGGCTGGAACGAGTGTCGAATCTCGTTTTATTACTGTTAACTGTGCATCTCGATATTACTGTTTTGTCAAGACGCTTTCATTTTCATATATTGGTTGCTTTAGCAATGAACAATGTTCTATTTTAAGTTTTATTATTAAATTCTACTAAATCAAACAACCTCTACAATGGTGTCTATTTCCTTTATTCTTATTACTCCTCTATTAAATATAATTAAAAACTGCATTTAATTTATTGCGCGTCATTAATCTAGACAAGAACGCAAAGATAGTAAATCAACAAGACGGAAGGAGTACCAAGCGCAGCCACTACACTGGAGGTCGTTCAAAAAGTGAAACACTCATAGATGGCGCAATAATATAAGTTACGGAAGGTTTCTAAATAAATTGTATGCTGTGTTGTAGAAATATCAAGTGCGTTCTGGATCTGTCGCTAGCGCTTGATAGATATCGCATTTCGTTTTTCATTCCAGAATGTGGAAGACTCCTGTGCATGTAGTAAAAAATATGTAATAAGTATTCATTGGATTTGGTTACACTCTTCATATTGCACTTATCGCATTTGCGTGTAAATGGCGCTGTATATTTGTCACAATATTTAATATATTTATTTTATAGGTAGATATTAGAATTTTACATTTCATCTGTACGCTACGTCAAAAAGGCAGGTCCCATTTTATTTGGTTCTCTTTTAAATAGGAACGCAAAATTTTCAAAATTGATTGGTTTACCCTCTTAGCTGCGTTCCCTTGAGAAGAGCAATATACAGTTTTGACATGTTCAAGTGAACTGTAACGACAAATTTTGATCGCCAAATTTGGCTTTCATTCGAGCATTACACGTAAGTTAAGGAGAGAGTATATACATATGTACAACAGCGAAATCCAGTTTTGAATATTTATTTTTTGAATATACTTGCGAAATATTTCCTGCGCTAAGTACTGCTTCACCTCTCAGTGTCAGGTGCGTTGACCAGGTAGATGTGTTAGAGAGTTTACTGTCAGACACCGCGCCATGCCGTTCTAACCATGAGGGCAAGGCATACACAACCCTCCGCAAAACCAGAACCTTATATCACTCTTGTAGATCCATTCCTCTGATTATCGAGCAAGTACGAAAATGGGCGGAAGAGTACGATGGAATAAAGAATCCCATCGCCTTGGTTTGTCAAGGAAACGGAGGTGGCCAGATAAGCGGACCGAGAGAGAGAGAGAGAGAGAGAGATAAAATATTAATATATTACAGGAAATACATCCGCATTATGGTTTAGCATTGCAGATTCGGAAAATAGCTGACTGGACTACATGGCAGCCAGACTTGTAGTCCTGGTCGAAACCAGACTTTGAAATAAATTGAAATAAATGCATACTGAAGCATACTCGCGCTTATGTGCACCATTTATATAAAACAAAGGAGCTATTAGGTCCTATTCTACTAATGATGTGAATATTTATATTTACTTTAATGCTTGACTTTTCATCATGGGCTGATCATTATCATTTAGACACAACTTGCATCATTATATCGGATTTTTCGAGTCAATACGAAGAAGTATAGTAACTGAAAAACTGCAAAACCTGATAAACTGAATAAAATTTCAAACAGTAGAGGCTAAAGATCAGGAAGTTAACTACCAAATTCAGGAACATAAAAGCTTTACGAAATAAGCTCTTAGCGTATTATATGGAATGAATTGGATTAACATTGGTTTACTTAGGTGCATAGTATTTTAATGTCCATGGAATTTAAAAGTATTATTAACTTAAGGATTATTGGGCAGAATAGTATATAAAATTGAATTGAATTAGCCAATAACACTGTAAAATAGATTTTTAGAAATAAGCTCATTATTGATTGTTAGAAATAAGCTCATTATTGATTGTTAATTTTGTCATTAAATTATGAAAATCCAGTTGATCATATATCATTTCGCATTCCTTCATTATATCGGCTTCCGAGGTGGCAAACAATTCTGTAGGTTGGTCATCAAAATGCACTGCTCTAGTTGATTTGCGCTAGTGCTTTGTCTCTGAGGATGTTGATTTGGATTTAGTGGAGTTTTAGTGGAAAAATGAAAGTATAATTGTTAAATTTGGAATATCTTATTTTGTCTTAGCTGTTCGAATTGATGAATTCGGTGTAATTGTTTTCACCTCGACAATAACGATGACGTCATGAAGCAGCGTTTCTCTCTTCATTGCTTAAAAGAAATTATCAGAGTACGAAATTGCCAAAAGAGTATGTTTCCAAATGTGTACTCTAATAATGCTGATAATTTAATAATAACTCAAAAAGGGAAGCTTAAATAAAGCATCAGTTCATTAATTATAATTTTTTAACTGAATAAATGTTGTTTTAATGTAGGGAAAACATGTTTTTTCTCAAATGATAGTATCATACAAACACTACTTAAGTACCATAGTACATGCACGCGAAAACATACGGAGTTTGCAAACGGGTAATAAAATGTACTAGTGAGGTAAGTTGAGAATGTAGATATGCCAATACTACATTCATGTTATTCTCTTTATACAAGTTTATACACATATTTTATAAGTTTTACATAATATAATTTATGAATTTATTGAGGAATTATAAGATTTTATAATAGAAGCAATGAACAAGTTCTTAAAAATTCTGATATGTATTGTTCATTACAAAAATAAAGTTCTTGCAATAATAATAATCTGTTTCCTTTCTATCCGGCACCCAAATAATTACTCTCATTTTATATGTATAACAAGAATCGTGTATTTAATATCTCTTAAATGCAAAACATGTTACAATATTTCTTAAAACTCCAAAAAAAAGTTATTCTAAACGCACTCCTTCATCATAATTCATTTATCCAATTTACGATGCTTTAAGCTTTTTTCCTTTTGAGACCATTAAATAAGTTCAATATATGTATACTTTAAATGTAATGTACTAATAAATGTAATCAAAATGAGTTCAATCTCAAATAATTTATTATTTTGTCCAAGTATACAATCGAGTTGAAATCTCAGGATAAAGTGTGTTGACTATTATCGAATTTTGTAAACAAAGGAAACTCATGTCGTCTCGTACCCCTCATCAGGGGTCTCTTAAGGTGAGTTGGGGGTCTCTTGAGGAGAGTTTCTTGTCGCAACGTCATCAAATTCCCAATTTTTCACCAACACTACCATAAAATTTCCAAGTTTTTTACGAATACTACTACGCTTCTGGAACCCGAATATAGACCCGAACACTGGCTGGAACGAGTGTCGTATCTCGTTATCTCTGCCAACAAACCAGAGACTATTGGGCGGTAATAAGCAAAATATGTGCATAAGCATAAATAGATTTAGAATGAGACTAAGGTTGATGGTATTGTAATGGTAATGTCCACGATTTAACTTGGTTAGTTTTTAAAGTCAAATGGTGTGATGCTATGGTTTGTGGCTTTAGCAAAATAATTTGACAAAATTTTGCTCGTTTTTTCACATTTCATATTTCACGTTTGCATGTGATATTCCCTACTTTCCACCTCTGTCGCTATACATATATTGGAATGAAATGCCATTTCTTTTCAGTTGCCAACAGAATTTTGCAGAAGAAAGTAAGAATGTGCGATTTCGCAATTTTAATTTAAGAATTATCATTGAAATATTCTTTTATTTCCAGTTTCTTGGAGAAAATTAGGCTAATGCTGTACAAAATGCAGCCATCGGAATTTCATTTGGTTTTTAAGGTAATAGCAAGTGCAATATGTGACTGGATAAATTATCAATAATGTAATCTATAATGTATCAATAATGTATCTAAATGTATTTTATAAAACCAAACATAAAGTATTAAATGTTAGTGCAACTACTAAATATTTTTTGTTTCTGTTGTCGAAATGTCTTCTTATTAAATTATCTAAATGTTTGTGCACCTTATAAAAATCATAGCAACTGATGTCGTGCACTTATTTTATTGTTTGACGCTGGAAAATTGATCGGAAGACATATCTTTTAACTATGCCGCCATTTCAACCACCATAAGGCAAACATTCATATTTGTTGTAGCATTCTTCCGAAACGAATACTGCTTCAGATATACATATATGTGTCAATATATATTAAATAATATTAATATATATAATTAATGCGTATATGTTTTTATATTATAATTAATAATATAAAATGCTACTTCTTCTTCGATTGGGTGTAATACCGCGTTTACATAAAATGGTTTTTCCAGAAATTGGAAGTAAAACTTTTTAGGACCTAAAACCGCTCGTAAACTTTTTAAATACCATTGAAATTGTTGTTGCAATTCCAGCGCTAAACCGAAATGCTTTTGGGTTTTAGCTTCAATTTTTAGTTTGCAACTCAGGTTCGAAGTTCGGAATTATAGGAACTTATGCTTCTCCTTGTCTAGTGCCAATGTGTTAGAAAGGGACAATTACAGGCGACAAAGTATTAGCACATATGTCCACACACATGGTTAAAGCTCAACTACACCAAACAAAACAAAGCAATAACAAAACACCTACTTTGCTTGACCGGATTATGTATGGAAACACTTGGAAAGCTCATCAGTTTTCGAACAGCTTAATCGGATTAAATATTTTTATGTAAACAGGGTATAAATGTATTTGATATCACGAAGCAGCGTTTCTTTGTACATTCTTTAAGAGGTACGAAATTGCAAAAAGGGAACAAAAATTTTACTCTAATAATGTTGCTAATTTAACAATAACTAAAAAAAGAAAGCTGAATTAAAGCAATAGTTAATTAATTACGTATTTTTAACCGACCTGCTGCAAATTTGATGTAGGAAAACATGGTTTTCGTGAAATAGTAGTAACATAGTAACACTACTTAATTACCATAGCACTTCCAAAAGTACCTGAAATCATACGTAGTTTGCAAACGGGTGACCAATTTTACTGCTGAGTTCAAACGAAAATGTAGAAATGCCAATAATACATTCAATGTTATTCTTTTATATATATCAATCTATATATAATTTTTAAAAATAACACTTATTTTCTTTTTTTTCGTGTATAAAATATTATGAAAGGCTTTCATAAGGAGTGTATAAATTATAGTTGCAAACTGAGCTAACCAAATACATGAAACTCTATGAGATGCATTAATATTTATAATAAAAACAACAAGTAATCTTAAAAACCATAGATTTTTTTTGTCTTTGCAAAAAATAATAGTGTCGAATCACTTTTTTTTGCAGCCGCAACAAAAACTTTTACATTATTTTATAGGTATGTATATGCATAATAACAAATGTGTGTTAAAGTTTTTTTATATGCAAAAAATGTTAAAATATTATTCTCCGACGACCAGCAAAGAACTTTAATATTTATACCATACATAAGATGTAATAACACAAAAAGTGATCAGTATGCGATTAATCCATATAATTTATTAATTTAGTTTAAGGATACAATAGAATTGAAATTTCAAAACATAGTTCTGACAAATGAAAAACAATGTAAACAAAATGGTAGTTATAAAATTTTGAGGTGAGTTGGTGACCTCTTTTCTCGATTCCTGCACTTCATCAGGGTCTATTGCGTAATTTTCTTCACGCTGCCCGAACTTCATTCGGTAACTGTTGAGGTTTTTCTCCAACACCACCATAAAAATTCAAAGTTTACACTGGCTGGAACGAGTGTCGCATCTCGTTTTATTACTGTTAACTGTGCATCTCGATATTACTGTTTTGTCAAGACGCTTTCATTTTCATATATTGGTTGCTTTAGCAATGAACAATGTTCTATTTTAAGTTTTATTATTAAATTCTACTAAATCAAACAGCCTCTACAATGGTGTCTATTTCCTTTATTCTTATTACTCCTCTATTAAATATAATTAAAAACTGCATTTAATTTATTGCGCGTCATTAATCTAGACAAGAACGCAAAGATAGTAAATCAACAAGACGGAAGGAGTACCAAGCGCAGCCACTACACTGGAGGTCGTTCAAAAAGTGAAACACTCATAGATGGCGCAATAATATAAGTTACGGAAGGTTTCTAAATAAATTGTATGCTGTGTTGTAGAAATATCAAGTGCGTTCTGGATCTGTCGCTAGCGCTTGATAGATATCGCATTTCGTTTTTCATTCCAGAATGTGGAAGACTCCTGTGCATGTAGTAAAAAATATGTAATAAGTATTCATTGGATTTGGTTACACTCTTCATATTGCACTTATCGCATTTGCGTGTAAATGGCGCTGTATATTTGTCACAATATTTAATATATTTATTTTATAGGTAGATATTAGAATTTTACATTTCATCTGTACGCTACGTCAAAAAGGCAGGTCCCATTTTATTTGGTTCTCTTTTAAATAGGAACGCAAAATTTTCAAAATTGATTGGTTTACCCTCTTAGCTGCGTTCCCTTGAGAAGAGCAATATACAGTTTTGACATGTTCAAGTGAACTGTAACGACAAATTTTGATCGCAAAATTTGGCTTTCATTCGAGCATTACACGTAAGTTAAGGAGAGAGTATATACATATGTACAACAGCGAAATCCAGTTTTGAATATTTATTTTTTGAAAATACTTGCGAAAAATTTCCTACGCTAAGTACTGCTTCACCTCTCAGTGTCAGGTGCGTTGACCAGGTAGATGTGTTAGAGAGTTTACTGTCAGACACCGCGCCATGCCGTTCTAACCATGAGGGCAAGGCATACACAACCCTCCGCAAAACCAGAACCTTATATCACTCTTGTAGATCCATTCCTCTGATTATCGAGCAAGTACGAAAATGGGCGGAAGAGTACGATGGAATAAAGAATCCCATCGCCTTGGTTTGTCAAGGAAACGGAGGTGGCCAGATAAGCGGACCGACCACCTATGTGGTCCACCATGTTGGCAAAGAATCCACGTCTATCTACGTCGGCATAGCATTCACTTCTAGCTACGTCCACAGAGCATCCGAGTTTGTCTACCACAATAGATCACCCTCGTCTATCAACGTTAGCAGAGCACCCCTGTTATCGACTTTAGCAGAGCATCTGCGTCTGTCAACCGATTTCAGCAGCCGCATTCCGACAGACGGAAGCGGAGCACGATGCCCGGACTCGCACTCGCCAAGAGGGCACTACACCGGCGCCACCACAGATACGAGCCGACCGACCTAGAGACACGCCCATGTTGCAACGCTCCTATAAGCCGACCGTGCGCACGTTGCCAGAGACACGGGCGTATATATTGAACCATTATCAAAACCCAAACGCTCCCCCATAAGGGCGCGAACATGACGTTGGCAGCCCAACCTGTCACGGCAATATCTGCCTCAGAGGACTGAGTCATCCACTACACCGTTATGCCACTGTTACCCACACTGACGTTGACACCGATATGGAAAGCAGCCACCGAGAACATAGGACCATCGGAGCGGCGCATAAGCGTTAACATTTTGGTCTCAATTTTCGACTCCACCGCCATGCGCTCCTTAGCTACTCTAACGGTTACACCACCACAAAACCCAACCGCATACACGGTTACAGCTGTCCCCTCCAGGGATACTGACACGAAAACGTCAACCAGACACGCCACGCGACAGCAATCGGCAACGTCCGTCACCGATCACTTGGTAGCCCGTGTTGACGCACAAACGAGAGACGGAGGCCCGCCTACTGGTCCATGGTTGGACCATCCAGGATGACATCGCCTAGTTCTACAGGAGGTGTGGTTACAACGACCACCTACTCAACTTCGCTGTTTTAAGAGGGGAGTGTGACGGAGCAAGTCGCAAAAGTTCGTTTGAACCCACACATGCCAGGAAACTACCAACATTCATCTTTCTCTATAATTATGCAAAGTAAATGTCTCTACTTCTATTTATATGTACAAACTTTAGATAAACTTCCGTAATATCTAAAGAAAAGATGTACGATATGGAATTGTTAATTAATTACTACATTAAATTAAATTCTTTTGGTCGATATGATCATGTCAGTATATGCCTGTCAATTATATGAACAAATTATTTAACTAATTGCAGCAAATTAGCGACACTCATAGCCGCGTCATAATGAACGGAATCTTGGCCAAGAATTCTGTTGGCATATGTCCAATTTATAAAGATCAGCATAGTAAAGTAGTACATAAAGTAGTTTCATGCAAGTTTCTTGCAGGGTTTACTGTAGGCAAACGATAAAATAAAGTCTAAAGTAGGAGTATGACTCATACTCCTACATCCTTAAGGCAAAATTGTTATAGTAAATTCAAATGTCAAATTAATGGTTGTTACCGTGAGCACAATAAGCTCTTACATAAGTCAGAGTATGAGTCATTAGCTATGCGAGAAGTTGACTCTGCAGCTGTACTAAGCTGAAGTCCAGTGCTGAAGCTGGCCAACAATACGTCCACTACGATGTTGGATAGAAGTTTGGGACAGCAAAGTAAATTAAGCCTGCAATGGTTGGGTGGCGGAATTCCTGAAGAGAAAGCCAATATAGTAAGCGTTTAGCAGTATCGATATGATTAAACGCCATATATTAAAAAAGGTGTACGGTATTGCAGATATAGATCTGCTTGTCCAAAGCGTCAAGCGTGCACATTTTGGCCAATAAGGTTTGTCAGATTTTGACGAACCGTTCGTAGCCCATTGAGTTGCTTAAATGCTTGCGATCACTAAGCCTTCTGATTGGAGGTGTAGGCATTCTTTGCAGTCCGGGTGAAGTTATTGCTGTGGTGGAAGACTGCGAAGAATTGTCTGAAAATATTGTGCTCTTGACGCACAGTGATAATCTTTTTTAATTATAGCAGATTTTGGATCCTTCGTTCCGTCAGTCGCAGCAAAAGTAGTCCTGCAGTCATGAATAACAGTTATGGGTGGTCATTTAAGGAGTTAGCTGCAGCTGAAATAACACTTTGCCCTCAAGTTCAAGTAGAAGTGTATCAAATGGACTTGCATAGTTTAAATGCCAGTAAAGTTTCAATTAAGAGCAATTCGATACCATTTCTGGATGTTCTAAGAATTAGAGAACGTATATCGGAGGGGCTTGGCTTCCATATAACGCAATACCACCAGAATGTACGATTTTGGACTCCAAAATTAAGGCAAGTACTGCGACTCGTAATCACTAAGTGTAATTTATGCAGGATAAGACAGGTTCAATCGCAAACAATTCCGAAAAATCCTGTTACAACATACGTAAGCCCATTTAGTAAAAAAGCCAGGATTTTTTCGAACCTTTCGAAAAAGGCTGGATTCAGTAGTACCTGCCAACTTTAACGTGCTATGCAATCTATAATTAAATGTTTAAAAATGTTTTGTAAACTAACACGGTTTCGTCTGGAAAAGTATTGGTAGTAGTCGTTGTAGTTTATTCGTTTGTTTTACTCCATAAACGATGTGTTATTTTTCTATATTCGGTATTGCGTCCAATTCAGTTTATATAATCTCTCTGTTTTCAATGAAACACGCTCGGAGGCTGTACAGCGGTGAATTTCAATTTTCAAGTATGTCTCGCACACCACTTCTTTTCCCGAATTACGTTCGATGGGCGTATTTTACCAATCTAGTACTGAGCCAGTGGGTTCGGACAGAATTTGCTGGTTATCGTTATTTATTATTATATAACTTACAATGTTTAAATACACTTATACTTACAATGGTATCTCATAGTCTACCGAGATGCGTAGTTTTTCTGACTCTATGTGCCTTGATGGGGTCGCCGGTTAAAATCCCTTTCTTCCACGCTACTACTTATAGCGCCAGCTTAAATAGTGGTGAGCTTAGGAAGGTAGAGTTAACGAGTGATGGCTCGTTAATCGTACAGGAGTGAGCCAAATTCCCTAAAGTTATTTAGATCTACTAATCGGTGAGTGTGAACTAAAGCCCGTTGAGTCAGCAGCTCCTGGGCAGTTGATCGCAAACAAAATAGCCAGTCGGTAAGCGAAAGGTAAGGGAAGGTGAGCTACATCCCCTAAAGGAGTAAATGTATTAAGCCTTTCGGCTGCCGAAAATGAGCCACGCTAATGATAGGCACAGGTCGTAGTTGAAACTAAAAACCCAACTAAGTAAATTATTAAATATAGTACTTAAAAATAAAAGGAAAAAAAAATTTCCTTAGAAAAGGAAATTAAAATTGCTAAAACAGTATTTAAAATAAAAAACAAAATCATGTGCATAGAAAATAAAACACTTGAAAACCAAACGTATGAAAAACAAAAAATAAAACCCTAAACCTGTAAAACAAAATTATAACAAAATAGAAACTTTAAGTCTAGTTAAATATACTATTTAAAATAAAACAGCAATAAAATTAAGTGACTAAAAAGTAGAAGTGCCTAGCTGAAAAAGAAAATATAAAACTTGTTAAAATAATAGCGTGTAAAAACAAAACATTAAAATAAAAGAAAAAACTGCTAAATATAGTACTTAAAACGACAGAGAAAAAAATCAAACGACAACAAAACAAAGAAAAAACTGATAAAATGAAGATAAACCATCACCAACAAAAAGCAAACAAAATAAACAAAATTAAGGGATTTAGTATTTGCGATGTTTGCGGACAGGCTTTCATTGCGATGCGTAACCTTAAAAGGCATGCATCATGCTGTTGCTTTACATGCAACAGCAGCAGCAGCACAAGGACCATCATCGTCTTCAACAGCAGTACAGATACCATCGTCTTCAGCTTCAGCTACTACAACACAATCACACATTAATGCTAGCAAGAACGTTCGTTGCCCAACATGTAACGAAGATGTTTCTCGAAGAGGTTGGAGCTACTATCTGCGGACAATCAAACATTAAAAGAATTGTTGGTCGCCTCTAAAAGATGGTCTAAAGTGCATTAAATCAGCCTACAAAAATAGAGTTGAAACACTTATATTCAAAATGTAGATGAGCGGCTTCTGTTTCAGACAATTTCTTTAAAAACGCGAAAAATATAGTGACTAAGCAGATAGAAAATTTGCTAGAGAAGCACATAAAGGTAAAATTTAATATGGAATTGTACGCAGAATACTTTAAAATAACGACAGATGAGGAAATAGTGCTGGAATAAAGTCATTCCAAACAAAAATGAACTGACCACCAAAATGGGTGAATTCTAGGAAAGGGACAGTGGATGGTCTCTACTTAAAATATGCTATGTAGAGATAAATATAAATCAGTATCGTCCACTTAAGGGAACTTCATACATCCCTCTGCCGAAAGTCCCTAAGGACAGACGTGTTTGCATAAATGTAAGAAACACTGATGTTTATTGCTTCAAATGGGCACTGTCAGTCATATCTGCACTTGCTAATGAACATAGACCACAAAACTACAACGTCTCCAATATTGAAGCGGAAAATATAATATTAGAAAATTGACTGTTACTTAACTTCATGGGATTGAAGTTTCCTCTTTCCATAGACGCCATCAGCGAATTCGAAGAAATGAATGCAGACATAAGCGTCAATGTGTTTGTATTCAATAAAGTTTCGGGGAATATCGAGGGCCCCTACCACTGCACAAAGCTGGAAAAAGTTCAGCACATCAGCCTGCTGCTGCTACAGAATGATGAACAGTTCCACTATGTGTGGATTAAAATATTTTAAAGTAGTTATAATTTCATTTTTTCTTAATTTCATGTTATTTCACTTTTATTTCATCTTTCATTTTACACGACTACTTAGTGCAATAAATAAGCTAATTATATTACTTTCATTTATTTTAGACTAATAAAACATCAAAATACGTCTCATCGAAGGCAAATATTTTCATTGAATAGCTGTCTCCAGTACTAAGTTTTTTAAACTCCTGAATAATGCAGTATATGGAAAGACTGGAGAATGTAGACAAAAGGAAGTTTGTAAAAATTGTAACCCAATGGGAAAGTAAAGGGAGACAGTAGTGAATATGTACCTTCTAATTCAACGTAGCGACTGCGCTGCGTGAGGAGCGAACGGAGCTCTGCCGCCGCCATAAGGTTTACATGGTGAGGCGCTCTGCCGTCAAAGAGGATGTGCAAGGTTTGCCGCCGCCATAAGGTTTATATGGTGATGTGCTCTGCCGGCGTCTTGCTGCATAAGGTTTACATGGTGAGGCGCTCTGCCTTTAAAGAGAGCTGTAAGGTTAATATTGTGAGGCGCTCTGCTCCGAGCTCTGCCGGCGTGAAGATTGAGAGGTTTGTTAAAGTTTGTGTGTGTGACGCTTTCTGACACCATAATGATCTACCGCACACAGAAAGACTAACAAATAGACAGACATACTAGTATTAGGCGAAGGGAAGAGAAGGAGGGAAAACTGTGTGTGTGGGCGAAGTGATGGGAGAGCATCAGATGCAGATGGTTGTTGTGTAGGAACATGTTGTTGTTGTTAGTTGTTGTAATATGATTGGTAGTGAACGAGGCCGTCGGTCCACAGAGTTAGTGTAAACAAATGCATCAAGTGGATTCTTATGCTGTAGGCTTGCAGTATGTATGAATGTGTGTTTTTAATTATTCTTTAAGTGAATCGAGTGCCGTCGACTGAGTTGGTGTAATAAAATTTTGGTGATTGTTTTGATTGTTTAATTGTGTATATTGTTGTTGTTTTTATTTGTTGTAATACGAATCTTTTAGTAGAACGGATCGCCGTGGAGTTAATGCAAACAAATTCCGTTGGTTTCCCTTTTCTTTCCCATGCTGTTGTTGGTGTTGTTGGATTTGTTTTCAATAATTGGTGACATGTGGTAGGATTATGTGTATGTCCAATGCGTGGCACGACAGAATATTTTTTGTTTCTGTTCTTTTTTTCTTTGCAATGTATTTTGGAAACGCTTTCCTTGTAAGCGATGACATTCATATTTTATTGCTATTTGTTCTTTTATTAAATGAATGGAGACCATTTCAAGTGGATTCTTGGTTAACCAAATCTTAGCTTGCTACAAATGTGAATAATTTGAGTTCATTGAACACATGTAGGGTTGATTTTTTGTTTTCGTACAAATGTAGGTCATTTTCTGTTCATTGATCTTTAACTCTGAGTACAAAGCATGAGATCGATGGGATTGGAAGACTCAATTAGTTTATATGGTGTTGTATAATTTAGTGATATATGCATGTTTGTGTATTTGTATGTATGTAAATATCTTATAAATGGAGTATGTTAAAGTTTTAAATTAGGTGAATTGTTAGGTTTAAGCATAGAGAAAGGATAACAAGAGGCCGAATCTTGAACAAAAATATTTACCACTGGCTATCCAGTACTAGATCTTTTTTTCACTCATTGTTGAGTGTGTTCTCTCTTCTTTTGCAAATGCTAATATGTTTTCATTCAACGTCTGAGCATTTCTTTCCTATCCACTACTGAATCGTTGATGGATTACTGAATGCTTCGCTCTTCAGAGTATAGCTATTGCACGTGTTGGTGTGTTTGCACTGATGCTCTGAGAATTTGGTCAACTCAGTTCTGGATCGTATGAAGATTTTTCAGTGTTTCGCGCTCTTCTCTTTTCTATTGCAAATGCTAATGTGTTTTCATTGATGCTCTGAGCATTTGTTGGCTATCCACTACTGAATCTTTGATAGATTACTGAATGCTTCGCTCTCTCCGCTATGGCTATTGCATGTGTTTGTGTGTTTGTACTGATGCGCTGAGAATTTGCTCATACCCAGTTCTGGATCGTGTGAAGATTTTTTGGGTGTTTGGCTTTTTTTGCTTTTGCTTTCGTACTCTGAGCATTTGTTTCCTATCCACTACTGAATCGTTGATAGCTTACTGAATGCTTCACTCTCTATGCTATACCTATTGCACGTGTTTGTGTGTTTTCAATGATGCTCTGAGAATTTGGTACCCAGGTCTGGATCGTATGGAGATTTCTGAATATTTTGTAACGATGCTTTTCCTCTCTCGCCTGGATATCACTCAGTCCAGTCCAAGATCTCGTCCAGTTATTTATTGATTTGAACGCAATACACCGATTTCGATACTAACAACTTTATTTAATAAATCTTGACAGTAATTACAATAGTTTGAAATATGCTTATAGATACGTTTTAGCTAAGATAAGTTTTATTTAACAAGTTTACAATCGTTTGGCTGAAACAGAGTTTATGATTAAGAGCCTGAAACAGAGTTTATGATCGTTAGGCTGAAACAGAGTTTATGATTAAGAGCCTGAAACAGAGTTTATAATCGTTAGGCTGAAACAGAGTTTATGATTAAGAGCCTGAAACAGAGTTTATGATCGTTAGGCTGAAACAGAGGTTGTGATTGTGTCCACTGTCGCGGAGTATAAACCCAACAGACCGACAGGGCGTTAAATATAGATATCCGCGGAGTATAAACCCAACAGACCGGCTGTCTACTGTCGCGGAGTATAAACCCAACAGACCGACAGGGCGTTAAATATAGATAGTCGCGGAGTATAAACCCAACAGACCGACAGGGCGTTAAATATAGATAGCCGCGGAGTATAAACTTAACAGACCGGCTGTCCACTGTCGCGGAGTATAAACCCAACAGACCGACATGGCTTTGTAACTATGTGGTTACGCTTGGAAGAAACGACGTTTCTTATGTTTCTTACCCGAGTCAAGCCTCCACGATGCTGTAGCTGATGTTGTAGATTTATGACGCGGCGGCGTAGATGCGGCGGCGTAGATGTGTCGTCGACTGCGGCGTCGACTGCGACGTTGACTGCGGCGTCGACTGCAACGTTGACTGCGACGTTGTCTGCGACGTCGACTGTGGCGTCGACTGAGACGTTGACTGCGACGTCGGCTGAGGTCCTTGCGATGCCGACTTGAGGTCCTTGCGATGCTGACTGTGAGTCCTTACGATGCCGACTTGAGGTTCTTGCGATGCTGACTGCGAGTCCTTGCGATGCCGACTTGAGGTCCTTGCGATGCTGACTGCGAGTCCTTGCGATGCCGACTTGAGGTCCTTGCGATGCTGACTGTCCACGGGTGTCGTTTCGAAATTACTGTTCACGGGTGTGGTTTCTGAACGACTGTTCACGGGTGTGGTTTCTAAACGACTGTCCACGGCTGTGGTTTCTAAACGACTATCCCGATGTACTGAGTGCGCGCTCTTTTATACTTTGCTCCTCATTCTGTGAGGAGCTTTAAAGCTTTCTCCGAACTTCGGACTTGTTCGCTGGAAATGATGCGACATGTTCGTCGCTTCCAGTGTTTACAGGCTATCCAGCAAACTCGTTTGACTAGTTTTCTCTATTTACTTTGCGAAAACAAGTTTTCTGTGCTTTGTCCTTGACTTTGATGCTGAGTGTACTTCTTTTTATGAACGTTAAATTTTATCAGCAAAATTTATCGTTACAGTTTTGCTTTTTTATTTTGCTTTCGTACTCTGAGAATTTTTTCTGTCCACTGTGTAATTCATTGTTGTTTGATGGCTACTGACGTAATTTCGGCAAATGCACTCATTGTATACATATTAAGGTGCTCAAAAATTGAGTGGCCGAATGGCTGCTCATGGGCATCAATGCTTTAAATACAATTTACTTAAACCATAGAGAAAGTATAACAAGAGACCGAATCAGCAAAATTTACTCAAACACCTAATGGAAGCGGTCGGTCCGCAAGGGAAACGAAGAAACGAAATGAATGCTAAATGCGCCCTCAAAGACAGACTAGCAAATTTTAATCATTCACTCTGTTTTAGCATGCCTGAAACTGTTTCGTTTGGTTGTGTGTGTGAATGATTTTTAAGCGTCAACATTTTTTAGCATTTCTGGAGTTTCTGATGCTTTTCTGAATTTTGTTTGCGATGACCATCGATTTATTTGAGTCAGAATGGTGGGTACAAAAAGCCTTATAAAAAATTAATGTTTACAGGAGTACTATTATGAATATATCTAATCTCTAAAAACTATCAAATATGCTAAGTATTAACACTGTTCAATTTTGATATGGCTAATTATAATTTTTTTTATTTTAATCTCGTGAATATTTGTGTATTGCGATTTCCGAAAATAATCTCCTAAAGCTTTCAGCCTTTGCGAAGTTATATAAGCTGCTAACTACAAATAATTGCAAATATTTTAGTTTCCTACAATTGTACTGATCAAGATAGTCGTCCGAACCTCCTTCAGCGAATTTGTGTTTTTTATAATTAGTGGCTTCGTATGGATTTGTATGTTTGTACATTTGTTTTTGCTTTCTTGTGCTTGCGCCTACTGCTGCAATTTTACATTAGAAATTCTATGAAGGAGGTTTGGACGACCTTCTTGATCAGTACAATTATAGAAAACTGAAATTATTGAAATTTTTAGTAATTAGCAGTTTAAATAACTACCTAAAAGCTGAAAGCTTTAGAAATTATTTTCGGAAATCGTAAAACACAAATATTTACGAGTTTAAAATGAAGAAAATTTTAATTAGTCATATCAAAATTGAACTGTGTTAAAACTTAGCATATTTGCTAGTTTTTAGAAATTAGATATGTATATTCATAATAGTGCTCCTGTAAAGATTTATTTTTTATAGGGCTTTTTTGTACCCAGCCTGCCGACTCAAATAAATCGATGGTCATCGCAAACAAAATTCAGAAAAGCACCAGAAACTCCAGAAATGCTAAAAAATGTTGATGCTTAAAAATTATTCGCACACACAACCAAACGAAACAGTTTCAGGCATGCTAAAACAGAGTGAATGATTGAAAAGAAATATTCGCTGTATGCGTGAGTAAATTTATTGAAATTTGCTAGTCTCTCCTTGAGGACGCATTTTGCACTCATTTCGTTTCTTCGTTTCCCTTGCGGACCGACCGCTTCCATTTGGCGTTCGAGTAAATTTCGCTGATTCGGCCTCTTGTTATTCTTTCTCTATGATTCAACTCATTCAACAACTCATCGACGATCGCAATCCCTAGCATCAAAATCAACAAGCCACAACTCCTTCGAGATTGCAATCACTCGTATCATCTTCCAGCATCGCTTTGACATCATCACCGCTCAAACAACACCGGTGAGTAACTCCAACTCATTTTTATCCAACCATTTTTTCCCAACTTAACCTCACCTCTTAACCTCTTTCTTTCTTTTCTCCCACCCCAACATTTTGGTCCTATTCGAGCCGGATTACTAAGTAATCCGACTCAATCCACCCCATCCCATACCGCATTTTGGTCCTATTCGAGCCGGATTACTAAGTAATCCGACTCAATCCACCCCATCCCATACCGCATTGTAAAAATATATATATATTATTATACATATAACTATATTTCACCCAAAAAAACCATAATATTTTGTGCGTGCTCCACCCCGTTCGGTGATATCGGTTCGGCGTCGTGGCCGCGTTATTGTGTACAAACGTTGCTCCGCAAAGCAACAAGTAAGCTGCAAAAGCTCGCATAATAAAACTCGCGGAGTAATTCCACCCCCGGAATACTCAGTTCGCTTAAAAGTGTAACAAGTGGTGTGCGTGTGAGTGGTAAATCGGCTCGTGAATTGCTTATTCACTACGAACGATCGTGACGTCTCGAGTCACTCGCGACTCACTCGCTGAGACGAACGCCCGTTTCGTTACGTCACACGAACGCCATACGACACCGCCACCAAAGTGTTAAAACAAAAAAATATATACAACAACAACAAATACTACTACAACAACAGCAACAACAACAACAATACCAACAACAACACACTGCTGTAAATTTGTGTAGTTAAAATAAAAATAAATATTTCCCAACCATTTTGTGTTTTATTTATCTTCGCTTATCCCACCTAGGTATTGTACAGTGCCAGCGAGAAAAAATTACCACAAAGAAATAAAGTTTTTTGTTTTTTAAAAAAAAATATATATACACTTGTGTTTTATTGGCGACCTGCCATCTAGTGCACCGCTCCCAGGTGACACTGCTCATCCACCGCGCCGCGTCCGAATCCACCCGAGCGACTCAGCAACGACATCGCGAATTCTTTTCCTCCAAATCTCAAAAAATATTTCGCGAATTATTTCCGATTTAATTTGCAATTAATTTTCCCCGCGATTGAGTTAGATTAAATTAATTCGATTTATTCCGAAATCAATTAAATTAATCCGATTCATTTCCGATTTAATTTGAATTAACGCAGTTAATTTCCCCGCGAGTGAATTAAATTGAATTAATCCGGATTATTTTCGATTCGTATTCGATCAACGCGATTAATCATCAACTCGATTGAATTAAAGTAAATTTTAATTTGAATTGAAGTAATTTAATTTGAATTAACGCGATTTTCTCAGCTCGATTAAATTAAGTTAATTCAATTCATTTCCGACGCCATCTCAATTAATTCGATTCATTTTAAAATTAATTCCGAGTAACGCGGTTGACTACCAACCTATATCAACGTAATTTAAATTAACGCGACTTAATTCTCAATTACTGCGTTTGCCTTTGAGATATTTTTAGAGCAATTTAATTAGACAATACCTCGACACCCCGCTCGAGTTCTCAGTTGTCGTGCCCCCCAAAACCAACCAATCACCCCATTGCCATGGAGCCACTCACCAAGTTCATGAATATCTGCGAGACCTTAGAGGATTTCGCTCGCGAACTGGATGCACCTCCTGACACCGACCATTCGGAATTCGCACTCAACACCTATATGGAAGAACTCAAGGCAGTATGGATGGACTTGAAGACCGCCTTCAATCAGGCCTTGGAATTTCTGGTAGCCAAAGCTGCACCTCTCGACAACTCTGACACCACCCCTAGCGAAATCATCGTTGCCCGATCCAAGCAACAACGATGTTTCAAGCTTTACGTACGGCTCGCTGCAAAGATTCAGGAGCAGCAGCACCTCGCCGCAGCAGGCGCATCCCGAACACCGATCATCGGCCTTGATGCATCAAACCGCGCGGATGAGGTTACTCACTCAGGACATAACATCAGTCTACAACCGTGCGACACCGATGTCTTCAAAGGCGACTACGAGTCGTGGCCAACGTTCCGCGATATGGTCTCAGCGCTCTATATTCCGAACAATCGACTTTCGCCCGTCGAGAAGTTTTTCCACCTAAACCAAAAGAATCGCGGTGAAGCCAAGGAGATTGTTCAGAAGTCTTCTCTCGTAGACAGTGGTTTCGCTCAAGCGTGGCGAAACCTGACATATCGCTTCGAGAATAAGCGAATCCTCGTCAATTCTCATCTTCATACCCTCTTTAATCTAACTCCCGTTACTCACGAATCAGGCGCCGCGATCAAACGCCTGCAGCGTGATATCAATAACATTCTTGGGGATCTCGACCTGCTTGACATCGATGTCAAGCTGATCAGTTGGGATGCGATCATAGTTTATCTATGTTCATCGCGACTACCCGAAACCACACTTTCTCTGTGGGAACGCTCGATCACACAGAAGCGCGAAATTCCCTCGTGGAAAGAAATGGAGGAGTTTCTGACGTCGCATTTCCAGACGTTGGAAACTGTTGATGACATCCGAAAATCCGTAGCAACACCCAAGAGGGTGACGGGCAGTACAGCTCGTAATGCCGCTCCACCTAAGCCTGTGAACACCTTCCAGGCAAACATGATCGCGGTCAACTGCCCCGGATGCAGTGATCCGTCTCATCCCATACGTCGTTGTTCGCGTTTTCTGGCGATGCAGCCAGAGAAGCGATGGACAACAATCAGCAACCTTAAGTTCTGCACGAATTGTCTAGCACATTCGCATCAACTTAAGGATTGTAAGAGTGCTTTCACTTGCATGTCGTGCACCAAACGACATCATCTCTCTTGCATCGCGAGGTGGCTACCACTACGCCTTCGCTAATCCATGCGAACTCTCAACCCTCCACTTTGCGCCCTCAACCCCAACTACACCGCGGCATCCACACGAGCAACCCTTCCCGACACCCTCCAACGCCCTCTCGCGCTCCACCACCCCCTCCACAATCTCAAATACAGTCCACTGCAACCCCGCCCACTTCAAACGTATTGACTTGCTTCACCTCGCTTCCGAAGCAAGTGCTTCTCGCTACGGCTATGGTGAATATCCGCCATCGCAACGAACTCTACCCAGCTCGTGCGCTTATCGATCCTGGATCGGAAGCCACTTTCCTCACTGAACGTGTTCAGCAACGCTTGTGTCTTCCCACCAAAATCATTCAAGCACAAATTGCCAGCGTGAATGAAACTGTCACTGCTCATGTCAGCAAACAGTGTTGGCAAACAATTCACACTGGACTCCCCCAAAGATTCACATCTACGCATTGAAGCCACGGCTTTAGTGCTGCCGAAACTCACCGGCAACCTACAAGTCTGTTCGCTCGATCGAACGCTCTTCGATTCAATGCCTGACCTAGCATTGGCAGACGAACAGTTTTACCAAAGCGATCAGATCGACATCTTGATCGGAGCTGATCTATACCCCTTCGTCCTCCTTGATGGAATTAAGCGAAACTTCTTGGGCTCCCTCATAGCTCAAGAAACTATCTTCGGTTGGATAATAACCGGTCCAATTCCCCAAAAATCCGCACCTCCCGCGGTAACGCAGAAACCTGTGCTCACACCCGCCGAAACATTCTGCGAGAACCTGTACGCCGCTACCACCCAACGGCGTACCGACGGCCGATACGTCGTCCGTCTCCCCTTCAGAGAAGGCTTTCCTTCGTAACTCCAGCTTGGTCGTTCGCGAGAAATTGCTCTCAAGCAATTCTTACGGAATGAATCCTGCCTCTTGAAAACACCCGATTTCAAGAATATCTACGACAATGTGATTCGAGAATATTCCGAACTAAATCATATGTCTAAAGTCACTCCGACAGAAACATGTCCAACCCCTGGAAATTACTACCTTCCTCACCATGCGGTTCTGAAACCGGAAAGCAGCTCCACCAAGGTGAGAGTTGTTTTTAACGCTTCTTGTCCTACCTCCAATCGCCTGAGCCTCAATGATGCCCTCTATACAGGGCCGCCGCTCCAGTCGGATCTAACATTCCTCTTACTTCGTTGGCGTTTGTACCGATACGTCTTCAATGGCGACATTGAATAAATGTACCGCCAAATCCTCGTTCACCCCGAACAATCGCGCTACCAGCGAATCCTCTTGCGGAACTCCTAGTCCGAAGAGGTTTAAGATTTCGAACTTCGCACCGTGACGTTTGGCGTCAACTGTTGCTCAAGATGTTGAAAAGACACTCCCTCTCGCCTCCTCAGCTCTGAAGTCCAGCATGTATGTGGATGACGCCTTGTGAGGTTCCCATGAGGTCGAATAGGCTATACGCCTGCGCCTCGAGCTGGTCGCCGCACTTCAATCGGCGGCCTTCACCATGCGGAAATGGACTGCCAACCACACTAGCCTGCTGAGTGGCATCCCTCCACAAGATCTTCTCAACTCGGACTTCCTCAAGCACGAAGACGCCAGTTCCGCGAAAAACCCTTGGCATCAGGTGGAACGCAAGCACCGATTGCTTCAATCTCGATGCCAAACTTACCGAAATCTTACCCTCGTACACAAAACGAGAAATGTTGTCGCTCATCGCGAAACTCTTCGATCCTGCCGGCTGGCTAGCACCGGTCATTGTTGTTGCAAAATTACTCATGTAACAGGTGTTGCTTGACGCTACTGGTTGGGACGAACCCTTAACCACCACACGCTTCAAAGGTGGCTTAAATTCGTCCAATGCTATCACCGCCAACCAGTGTTCTCGAGATCCATGCGTTTTCGGACGCCTCAGAACTGGCATATGCAGGTGTCGTCTACCTGCGCACTTGCACCCCCACTCAAACCCATACCTCCCTCCTGTACGCAAAAACCAGAGTCGCCCCGATCAAGACGCTCTCCATACCACGTCTTCAGCTCTGTGGCGCGGCTCTTCTGGCAGACATGCTTAACGCACTGCTGCCGCAACTCAATCTGCCACACTACAAATTGTATTGCTGGACGGATTCGACCATTGTGCTGGAGTGGCTAAAACGTCCTCCATGCAGCTGGACCATATTCGTGTCCAGCCGTGTCACCAAAATCATCGAAATTGCGGATTCCACCCATTGGTTCCACGTCGAGTCGCAGCACAATCCAGCGGACTTGACCAGCCGTGGCATGTTCCCGCTCGAGCTGCGTGACAACAAACTCTGGTGGCACGGCCCTGATCGGCTCCAAAAGAACGAGCGATTTTGGCCTCACTCTGACCTTCATCAATCGGCCGAGACTGATTTGGAAGCCAAGCCCATCAAGGCGCACGATCTCGCGCCCCTTTGCTGCCACCGGTCTCGAATTCGCGGGACCGTTCGACATCAACAACTACACTGGACGCGCTTGCCTCATCACCCAGGGGTATGTATGCGTCTTCGTCTGCTTCGCGACGAAGGTCATACATCTAGAGGCCGTCAGTGACCTCTCAACCCCGGCATTCCTCGCCGCTTTCAACCGATTCGCCGCCCGGAGAGGATGCCCCAAGGACGTCTACTCGGACAACGATAAGAACTTCGTGGGAGCATCCAGGTCCTTGGCCAAGGAGTGGACGGACTTCGTCAACCGTTCGAAGAACTCCATCACCAACCAATGGGCCCACCACCAGCTGCAATGGCATTTCATTCCCGCCGCTGCCCCGCACATGGAAGGACTCTGGGAAGCCGGCGTCAAAAGCTTCAAACTTCACTTCCGAAAGTTTGTCGGCGATCAGCGCTTCACCTTCGAAGAATTTTCCACAATTATCGCCAAGGTGGAAGCATGGCTCAACTCGAGGCCCCTCAGCAGCATGTCAGAAAACCCATCTGACCTGCAACCGCTGACCCCCGGTCACTTCCTTATTGGAGGACCGATTTTAACACCCGCAGAACCCGAACTGCTCGCGTCACCGATGACGATTGTTAATAGATGGCAGAAGCTCAAAGCCATTTATCAACAATTCTGCAATCTTTCCGAACTCCAACGGCGAAGCAAAAGGAAAATCCCGCAACCTGATCTCCAGGTAAACGATCTCGTCGTTTTACGAGATGGCAATCTCCCTCTCACTCAGTGGAGGTTAGGCCGCGTCTCGCGCACTTACCCCGGTTCCGACTCTCGAATTCGCGTCGCCGACGTCCGAACCAAAAAGGACACATCACCCGTCCGATCACCAAACTGATACTCCTTCCCACACATTCATAATTTTCAATCACCCCTCTCAGTTCCCTACCACTGCCGAAGTCCTAGGTCACGTCGACAACCCCCTCTCGAGATGCCACCCCCTGAGCTAAATTGCAGTACTGCAAGGCGGCCGGTATGTTCACGCCAAAACACCTGGCGCCCTCTAGGAGCGAGTGTGTTTCCCGCACCCGGGGAAATGCATTCGCTCTGGCAGCACTGCCCCTTTCCCGGCCTTCCCATGGCCATGTTTTTAATTTCATTCCAGGTTTTCCTCAACACTTCCGGCACAATGAAAAAGGTTTCAACCAACACACTTTTTTTGCGAAATCAACTGCCCTACATATCACGATTGAAAAAACCATTTCATCAACCAACGAATTTTCCACCATAATCAATCAACAAATATTAATCATCAGAGTCATCGATTCAACTCATCCAACAACTCATCGGCGATCGCAATAACAAGCATCAGCATTATCGATTCAACTCATTCAACAACTCATCGACGATCGCAATCCCTAGCATCAAAATCAACAAGCCATAACTCCTTCGAGATTGCAATCACTCGTATCATCTTCCAGCATCGATTTGACATCATCACCGCTTAAACAACACCGGTGAGTAACTCCAACTCATTTTTATCCAACTATTTTTTCCCAAATTAACCTCACCTCTTAACCTCTTTCTTTCTTTTCTCTCACCCCAACAATATTATATAGTATTATTGTGTTTTATTGCAAAAATCATATTTTATGTATAATCTACAAGATTTGTTATGAATAAGTTCAATTCTTCATATTAACGCATCTAATATATCGTCCTTCTCCAACTAAAGATTCGTAAAACTTTAGCGACTAATTGAGGTGTGATAGTTTTCACGTTTGTACATGTTTGTTAAAACTTTAAATGTGTTGCAATAATCGTAGCAGAATTTAACAAAAAGAAACTAATGCTTCGTACTTCGAAGTATTAATTTTTTTCAGTGCAGGTTGAGAAGTCGTTCATACAAATGCTTAAAATGTGACAGTGTGAGTTTGGACATCGCTGATTTAAAGCATAGAGAAAGAATAACAAGAGGCCAAATCTTGAACAAAAATATTTTCCACTGGCGATCCAGTACTAGATCTTTTTTCACTCATTGCTGAGTGTTTCGCTCTCTTCTCTTTTGCTATTGCAAATTCTAATGTGTTTTCATTGATGCTCTGAGCATTTGTTTCCTATACACTACTGAATCGATGATGAATTGCTGAGTGCTTCGCTCTCTACCCTATACCTTTTGCTCTTGTTTGTGTGTTTGCACTGATGCTCTGAGAATTCGGCAACCCAGTTCTGGATCGTGTGATGATTTTTGAGTGTTTGGCTTTTTTTGCTTTTGCTTTCGTACTCTGAGCATTTGTTTCCTATCCACTACTGAATCGTTTAATAGATTTTTGAATGCTTCGCTCTCTATGCTATACCTATTGCACGTGTTTGTGTGTTTGCAATGATGCTCTGAGAATTTGTACCCAGGTCTGGATCGTATGAAGATTTTTGAGTGTTTTGCGCTCTTCTGTTTTGTATTGCAAATACTAATGTGTTTTCATTCATGCTCTGAGCATTTGTTGGCTATCCACTACTGAATCGTTGATAGATTACTGAATGCTTCGCTATCTCCACTATAGCTATTACATGTGTTTGTGTGTTTGCACCGATGCTCTGAGAATTCGCTCATACCCAGTTCTGGACCGTGTGAAGATTTTTGAGTGTTTGGCTTCTTTTGCTTTTGCTTTCGTACTTTGAGCATTTGTTTCCTATCCACTACTGAATCGTTGATAGATTTTTGAATGCTTCGCTCTCTATGCTATGCCTATTGCACGTATTTGTGTGTTTGCAATGATGCTCTGAGAATTTGTACCCAGGTCTGGATCGTATGAAGATTTCTGAGTGTTTTGCTTTTTTATTTTGCTTGCGTACTCTGAGAAAGGTTTTCTGTCCACTACTGGATCGTTTACAGATTGTTAGTGTAATATCGTCTCTTGTTACATTTTGCCAATTCGTCTTCTTCTCATTATTCCTAGTACTGTTTTGTTTACGTTTTTGTTTGATTCTTTATGGAGCAAATGAAGAGTGTATGTATGTATGTCGAAGGAATATATGTGAATACATAATGATAACTTTGTGCTTTGTGATTTCTGGACATTATTTTGTTTGTGTTTTTTATAATTAGTGGCTTCGTATGGATTTGTATGTTTGTACATTTGTTTTTGCTTTCTTGTGCTTGCGCCTACTGCTGCAATTTTACATTAGAACTTCTATGAAGGAGGTTTGGACGACCTTCTTGATCAGTACAATTATAGAAAACTGAGATTTTTGAAATTTTTAGTAATTAGCAGTTTAAATAACTACCTAAAAGATGAAAGCTTTAGAAATTATTTTCGGAAATCGGAAACACAAATATTTACGAGTTTAAAATGAAGAAAATTTTAATTAGTCATATCAAAATTGAACTGTGTTAAAACTTAGCATATTTGCTAGTTTTTAGAAATTAGATATGTATATTCATAATAGTGCTCCTGTAAAGATTTATTTTTTATAGGGCTTTTTTGTACCGAGCCCAAATTTCAATTTATTGAAATTTGCTAGTCTCTCCTTGAGGACGCATTTTGCACTCATTTCGTTTCTTCATTTCCCTTGCGGACCGCCCGCTTCAATTTGGTGTTCGAGTAAATTTCGCTGATTCGGCCTCTTGTTATTCTTTCTCTATGTTTAAAGTTATGTATCAGTATAATAATTACAGTCGAACTTCTCTATAGTGAACTTCTATACAATGAAGCACTCCCTATTATGAATTTTTTTCAAGTACACTGCTTTTTCGTTCAATTTCTGGTCTTTTTTGATCTCTGTATAATGAATTTCTATACAGTGAATATTTCTATACAATGAACAAGTTTTACAGTTGCAATCTCCGATTTCATACGTTTTTGTCTCCTTATAATGAATTTTTTCAAATAATTTTCCCTTGGCTGTACTAGTAACACTGTATTCCGATGGAAAATGAAAATGAAAACAGAAAAAGATAAAAAGTGATCATCACTAACAATTTTGACACCTGCATTGAGTTACTTGCATTAAGTGAACAAATAGTTTGAAAATGTCGCAGCGAAAAAGTCTCTCTATTGAAAAAAATTTTTTTAAAAAAGTATTATGTTTTCTATATAATGAAATTTCTATATAATGAAGTAATTTTGTGGTCCCTTCGACTTCACTATAGGGAAGTTCGACTGTACAACGTGTTAGATTGTTGACGAGTGACGATGGAAAACTTAAAGATTTGTGAATTTACCGATCGTGTTCATGAGTTTTTAATAAAGCAAAAGGAAAATCTACTTGAGGAACATTTTTAGGAAATTCTAAGCGTCTATTCAAAGTTATGTCGTAATCAACATCACGAAAAAGTTGAATCTATCCATGGAAATCATTATGAGAGCTGCTGCTGGTCTTCAGATAAATGCTGCGATGGTCCTGACACTTGCACGTGCTACATGTTAGAGTACGAAATTTCTAGAGTTAACAAATTATTGACGTTGCATTCTAGATTGCTATAGAACCTGTTCGAAATTGTAATATTGTATAATAAAAAAAGTCAATTTTTAAAGTTAAATATTATTTTTTTGTTTTTATTTATTTATTTTTATAATTTTGTACCATATGTATATACATATTTATTACATTTTATAATAAAATGGCTGCGAAAGCGGAATGTCGGTAATCACCTCCAAGTGGAAATCATCAGAACCATCCTTCACTATTTTCACCAAATAGTAGAAACCGTTATTGAATTCCTTGATTGCCTCATCACAAATGTTGGTGAAGCGTTGAGGCAATTAGACAACTTTGTCTCCCAGTTCCATTAATATGCTTTGCCCAAATTTTGTTTTGACTCGTCGTACAGTTTTGATGCGATAGCTTGCGTTTGCCTCCAAGTCTTTGATGTTTAGTACAGTTTTCTGTATCACATTTTTGTTGTTAAAATCGTCCACCGCAGTTACAGAAAAAGTTGATAAGGTTGCCTGGTTTTGTTCTATTTTACTCTTTTGTTCTTATTTGTATATTTTTTATTAATTAAATAGAAAAGTAATTTTTTGGTTTGCGCGTTTGACTGTGTTGTTCGAGTGTTTTACAATGACTGAATGAAATGTTACAGTCAAAGATCATATCATTTTAGGTTTTCTATATATTTTGAGTAAAACCAAATTCCTTTTATTATGAAAGAGAGTATAAAAGCGAGCGAGAGACTTAGTGAGACAGTAGAGACCCCAAAACAAAGAGATTACATAAAAAAAATATATATGTATTCAGTATTTTATTTACCAACGAACAACACACAACATGAACTCTATCAACATGTCGTTATTTTTGGAACGTGTTCATAACTTTCTAATGTTACGAAGGCGCTTTGTTAATAAAATCACATTATGGCTATCATTAACGTATTTGTTGTTAGTCTTCAAAAAACAGCGCTGATGTATCAGATGCCGCATCCGTAGTAACCTCGAATTTAAGATTAGGAGAATTAATAAATTGATTGCTTTATATAGCAGATTATATAAAATGTAAAAGAAAACATTTCAATTAAACAAAATAAACCGTTTAAGTAAACAAATATGTTTTTATTCTTTTTAAACAAAGTAACATTACATATAAATTTTATATATTCACTACTTTATTGAATACTTTTGATTTACGTTATACAAAAACTCCAAACACAAGTGTCCACAGTTATATCAATTATAATTTTGATGTTGAGTGTAGTTGTATCGGTTTCCCTTACCCAAACATCGAATTATTGCATGCGGTGGTTGCAAGTTTCCAAATCTGCCATATTATTTCTTTACATTTCTATTCTTATAATATGCTACCCAATAAGTTCCAGGACCGCTGGAAGTGTCTAAGTTAACAATTCCGCATTCTTTTTTATGTATTCGTTTTGGTAGACAATCTCTCATGAAAAAGCCTCTAAAATGTGGTAATTTATTAGCATGTTTTATCAAGTCGAAGTCTATTAGAGGTCTTCTGGGTAGCTTCTTTAAAAGTTTTTTGGTTGAGGGTGATAATATAGTCCCAATCCTTTTTTGTATGGTTTAAGATACAATCCTTTCCCCATTGCAATTGCTTCCATTGTTTGATTATGTCGACTTGCTTCCTTCAGTTGTTTTCTTGCAGCGTTAGTTTCATTGATGGCTTTTGCGATTGCTACACCACCATATGCTAATCCACCAACGGATCCAAGAGCAGTTAAAATGGGTACTATTGATAGAAATCCTTCAACCCTCGGAATAGGAATAACACGTGGAATTTCAATCATGGATTTTTTCGTCCTTGTGCCATTTTAATAGCATTAGCAATATGTGCAGGTTTTCGCTGCTTAATAAATTTTAATGCATTTTTTAAAGGTTTTAGTGAATAATTTCTTTGCAAAGGTGCCTTTAAACTTCTTCTTCTTCTTTATTTTCTTAAGAGTTCTGTTTAACTTCTTTCCCATACCGATTTTAACTTTAGCTTTCATTCAAAAATGCGTTTATTCGTTCACCAAGTTTAGTGTTCTTAGATATTAACACTAGATATTGCTTCGTGCATTTTATTTAAATCTTTACTTTGAGAATATGCAATATCATGCTCTTTACATGCAGCGTCTAATGGATTGAGCATCTGTAGCTAAGCGGTCTTTTAGTTTAGTTCCTGGACCACAAAATGATAGCGCGGTAAATGAAGCTCCAATGGCAGAGAGCTTATAGCTTTGTTTGGCTTGAATGCTTTGTATTTATATCATAAGTTAATATGCGCTTCGTTAAACAAGACAAATTAATAAAAGTGAAAAATTTGGATCCTGATACAAATAATGCCACACAATCCAGGCACAGTTCACATCTACCGAATATAATTAGATGTCTTTTTGTTGGACCTTCATAAATAAATAAGTAAAGTCCTGCGAAACCTACGGGTCCCTCTAGGACTTATAATATATTCAAAAGAATAATATATTAAATGACAATAGCTCCTCCTTCGCAAACAAACTGCAGACGGAATCTTACAGTGATGAAACTATCAAGGCCCTAGTGGGAACTTATAGGAACAGAGCGCTGGACATTTTCATACGTGGACTTAAGACGGATCTTCCCGTATGATTATTATACAGCGACCAAGAACGCTCCCTGAGGCATACTCCGCTTGTTTAGAATTGCAGAATTTAACCATGCGAAACGATATAATTTACGCGAAAACGAAGCCTCGTGACTAGATTCCTGCGGAGACAACTTATCGTCCTGGGCCTTTACGGCCACCAAAATTATTCCAAGCGCGATCAGGGTGGCAGCATAAAGATTATAAGCCTAGAAGTTTGCAACAGAATAACAATCACTCTAACTTTCGAGCAAACGGGTATTCCAACTATAAGCCAGCGTTACCCCCGCGATATCCGGCCATAAAACACGAACTGATGGACGTTGGCAGGACAATACAATCTCGACGGGTGAATTACATAAACAACCCTAGGAGAATTGAAAAAAGAGGCGCAGCCGAAACA
This sequence comes from Thecophora atra, assembly GCA_937620795.1. Taxonomy (NCBI): domain Eukaryota; kingdom Metazoa; phylum Arthropoda; class Insecta; order Diptera; family Conopidae; genus Thecophora; species Thecophora atra. Next base: position 69,931,463 of record OW569398.1, read on the forward strand.
AATACTGGCTATAAACATCCTAGGCTACCACATAGAAACCTTCTCTGATAAGGACCAGATGGCTAAGAATCAGCTACGGGAAATTGCCATAAGGATGCGACGGTAGGGGAGGTAAATTTTATGGGGAAAGGCCCTCAGGTGTACCCTATATAGAGTATCCTTCTGCTGCCGGTGATAATTTATGTTTTTTGATCGCCACGGGCTCCAATAAGAACTTCTGCAGCCCTCGCTTATCACTCGGCAGAATAATTTTAGAAAAACCAATAAATGTGCGGTCAGTAGGAGGGGATGTATGTATAGACAGAAAGGTAAAGGTTGGGATAAAGGAACCTATTCAATTTTATTTGGGACGACACTCGAACGGACGTAGCGAACTTGCAGAAACGAATGTTCAGGCAGAAATCAGGACGAGCACAGAAGAACCAATATATGCGAAAAGCTATCCATATCGAGTCTGTATGAGGGAAGAAGTAGAGAGACAGATAAAGGAGCTACTTTCTGGAGGAATAATAAGGCCATCCAAAAGTCCATACAATTCACCTATATGGGTCGTGCCGAAAAAGCCGAAACCAAATGGCGAAAAGCAGTATCGAATGGTAGTGGACTTCAAGCGTTTAAATGCCGTAACTGTTCCAGATACTTATCCAATTCCTGACATAACTTCCACTTTAGCTAGTTTAGGCAAAGCAAAGTATTTCACAACAATAGATCTTACATCAGGATTTCACCAAATAGCCATGAAACCAAAAGATATCCTCAAATCTGCTTTTTCAACAGCTAACGGGAAATTTGAGTATTTAAGACTGCCTTTTGGCCTAAAGAATGCGCCGGCCATATTTCAGAGAATGATAGACGATGTCATTCGCGAGCACATAGGAAAAATTTGTTTTGTATATATTGATGATGTAACCGTAATCGGCGAAAGCATCGAAGATCACCTGAAGAACGTGGATACAATCTTTGCAAGGCTTCGTGAAGCCAATCTAAAAGTGAATCTTAATAAAACCCATTTCATGAAGGCTGAGGTATAATTCCTTGGTTATTTCGTGGGGTCTAAAGGTGTAAGTCCAGATCCAGCCAAGGTAAATACCATTGAAAAATTGTTACCACTAACCAATTTAAAGGAGTTAAAAAGCTTCCTGGGAATGACCTTCTATTATAAAAGATTCATTCGCGACTATGCAAAGGTGGCAAAGCCCCCTACAAATCATTCAAGGGGGGAGCATGCTCAAATAAAAGCTAGCCAGTCTAAAAAGGTGCCTTAAATCTATGTTAACCGCAGCTGAGCTCCTGGCCTTCCCAGATTTTGAGAAACCGTTTAATTTGACGACGGATGCCTCCAACACCGCGCTCGGTGCCGTTTTGTCGCAGGGCGAGATCGGCAAGGACAAACCCATAGCATATATTTCTCGATCGCTCAACAAAACTGAAGACAATTACGCCACCAATGAAAAGGAAATGTTGGCTATCGTATGGGCTCTTGATAATCTTCGAAATTACTTATACGGCGCAAAGAAAATTAAGATCTATATTGATCACCAACCTTTGACGTTTGCGTTAGGAAATAGGAATTTCGACGCCAAACTAAAGAGATGGAAGGCTCTTATAGAGAAGTATAGCCATAAGCTGATTTATAAGCCGGGAAAATCGAACCACGTGGCAGATGCATTTTCGAGATTAAAAACCGCTTCAAACCATTTATATTATTCTGCCACCGATTTATTACATTTTATAATAAAATGGCTGCGAAAGCGGAATGTCGGTAATCACCTCCAAGTGGAAATCATCAGAACCATCCTTCACTATTTTCACCAAATAGTAGAAACCGTTATTGAATTCCTTGATTGCCTCATCACAAATGTTGGTGAAGCGTTGAGGCAATTAGACAACTTTGTCTCCCAGTTCCATTAATATGCTTTGCCCAAATTTTGTTTTGACTCGTCGTACAGTTTTGATGCGATAGCTTGCGTTTGCGTCCAAGTCTTTGATGTTTAGTACAGTTTTCTGTATCACATTTTTGTTGTTAAAATCGTCCACCGCAGTTACAGAAAAAGTTGATAAGGTTGCCTGGTTTTGTTCTATTTTACTCTTTTGTTCTTATTTGTATATTTTTTATTAATTAAATAGAAAAGTAATTTTTTGGTTTGCGCGTTTGACTGTGTTGTTCGAGTGTTTTACAATGACTGAATGAAATGTTACAGTCAAAGATCATATCATTTTAGGTTTTCTATATATTTTGAGTAAAACCAAATTCCTTTTATTATGAAAGAGAGTATAAAAGCGAGCGAGAGACTTAGTGAGACAGTAGAAACCCCAAAACAAAGAGATTACATAAAAAAAAATATATATGTATTCAGTATTTTATTTACCAACGAACAACACACAACATGAACTCTATCAACATGTCGTTATTTTTGGAACGTGTTCATAACTTTCTAATGACTCAGAAAAAAAATATTCTGGATTAACATTATGAAGAAATTTTGACGAGCTACGTGAAATTATGTCGGTACGAAGGCGCTTTGTTAATAAAATCACATTATGGCTATCATTAACGTATTTGTTGTTAGTCTTCAAAAAACAGCGCTGATGTATCAGATGCCGCATCTGTAGTAACCTCGAATTTAAGATTAGGAGAATTAATAAATTGATTGCTTTATATAGCAGATTATATAAAATGTAAAAGAAAACATTTCAATTAAACAAAATAAACCGTTTAAGTAAACAAATATGTTTTTATTCTTTTTAAACAAAGTAACATTACATATAAATTTTATATATTCACTACTTTATTGAATACTTTTGATTTACGTTATACAAAAACTCCAAACACAAGTGTCCACAGTTATATCAATTATAATTTTGATGTTGAGTGTAGTTGTATCGGTTTCCCTTACCCAAACATCGAATTATTTCATGCGGTGGTTGCAAGTTTCCAAATCTGCCATATTATTTCTTTACATTTCTATTCTTATAATATGCTACCCAATAAGTTCCAGGACCGCTGGAAGTGTCTAAGTTAACAATTCCGCATTCTTTTTTATGTATTCGTTTTGGTAGACAATCTCTCATGAAAAAGCCTCTAAAATGTGGTAATTTATTAGCATGTTTTATCAAGTCGAAGTCTATTAGAGGTCTTCTGGATAGCTTCTTTAAAAGTTTTTTTGGTTGAGGGTGATAATATAGACCCAATCCTTTTTTGTATGGTTTAAGATACAATCCTTTCCCCATTGCAATTGCTTCCATTGTTTGATTATGTCGACTTGCTTCTTTCAGTTGTTTTCTTGCAGCGTTAGTTTCATTGATGGCTTTTGCGATTGCTACACCACCATATGCTAATCCACCAACGGATCCAAGAGCAGTTAAAATGGGTACTATTGATAGAAATCCTTCAACCCTCGGAATAGGAATAACACGTGGAATTTCAATCATGGATTTTTTCGTCCTTGTGCCATTTTAATAGCATTAGCAATATGTGCAGGTTTTCGCTGCTTAATAAATTTTAATGCATTTTTTAATGGTTTTAGTGAATAATTTCTTTGCAAAGGTGCCTTTAAACTTCTTCTTCTTCTTTATTTTCTTAAGAGTTCTGTTTAACTTCTTTCCTATACCGATTTTAACTTTAGCTTTCATTCAAAAATGCGTTTATTCGTTCACCAAGTTTAGTGTTCTTAGATATTAACACTAGATATTGCTTCGTGCATTTTATTTAAATCTTTACTTTGAGAATATGCAATATCATGCTCTTTACATGCAGCGTCTAATGGATTGAGCATCTGTAGCTAAGCGGTCTTTTAGTTTAGTTCCTGGACCACAAAATGATAGCCCGGTAAATGAAGCTCAAATGGCAGAGAACTTATAGCTTTGTTGAATAAACCTCTTCCAATCACTCGTTCATAACGACTATAAGGTTTTTCATAAATTATAAACATTTTATATCCGTTCGACAACAAATACTAAATATAAATGATTAAAAAGGCTTGAATGCTTTGTATTTATATCATAAGTTAATATGCGCTTCGTTAAACAAGACAAATTAATAAAAGTGAAAAATTTGGATCCTGATACAAATAATGCCACACAATCCAGGCACAGTTCACATCTACCGAATATAATTAGATGTCTTTTTGTTGGACCTTCATAAATAAATAAGTAAAGTCCTGCGAAACCTACGGGTCCCTCTAGGACTTATAATATATTCAAAAGAATAATATATTAAATGACAATAGCTCCTCCTTCGCAAACAAACTGCAGACGGAATCTTACAGTGATGAAACTATCAAGGCCCTAGTGGGAACTTATAGGAACAGAGCGCTGGACATTTTCATACGTGGACTTAAGACGGATCTTCCCGTATGATTATTATACAGCGACCAAGAACGCTCCCTGAGGCATACTCCGCTTGTTTAGAATTGCAGAATTTAACCATGCGAAACGATATAATTTACGCGAAAACGAAGCCTCGTGACTAGATTCCTGCGGAGACAACTTATCGTCCTGGGCCTTTACGGCCACCAAAATTATTCCAAGCGCGATCAGGGTGGCAGCATAAAGATTATAAGCCTAGAAGTTTGCAACAGAATAACAATCACTCTAACTTTCGAGCAAACGGGTATTCCAACTATAAGCCAGCGTTACCCCCGCGATATCCGGCCATAAAACACGAACTGATGGACGTTGGCAGGACAATACAATCTCGACGGGTGAATTACATAAACAACCCTAGGAGAATTGAAAAAAGAGGCGCAGCCGAAACAAATACTGGCTATAAACATCCTAGGCTACCACATAGAAACCTTCTCTGATAAGGACCAGATGGCTAAGAATCAGCTACGGGAAATTGCCATAAGGATGCGACGGTAGGGGAGGTAAATTTTATGGGGAAAGGCCCTCAGGTGTACCCTATATAGAGTATCCTTCTGCTGCCGGTGATAATTTATGTTTTTTGATCGCCACGGGCTCCAATAAGAACTTCTGCAGCCCTCGCTTATCACTCGGCAGAATAATTTTAGAAAAACCAATAAATGTGCGGTCAGTAGGAGGGGATGTATGTATAGACAGAAAGGTAAAGGTTGGGATAAAGGAACCTATTCAATTTTATTTGGGACGACACTCGAACGGACGTAACGAACTTGCAGAAACGAATGTTTAGGCAGAAATCAGGACGAGCACAGAAGAACCAATATATGCGAAAAGCTATCCATATCGAGTCTGTATAAGGGAAGAAGTAGAGAGACAGATAAAGGAACTACTTTCTGGAGGAATAATAAGGCCATCCAAAAGTCCATACAATTCACCTATATGGGTCGTGCCGAAAAAGCCGAAACCAAATGGCGAAAAGCAGTATCGAATGGTAGTGGACTTCAAGCGTTTAAATGCCGTAACTGTTCCAGATACTTATCCAATTCCTGACATAACTTCCACTTTAGCTAGTTTAGGCAAAGCAAAGTATTTCACAACAATAGATCTTACATCAGGATTTCACCAAATAGCCATGAAACCAAAAGATATCCTCAAATCTGCTTTTTCAACAGCTAACGGGAAATTTGAGTATTTAAGACTGCCTTTTGGCCTAAAGAATGCGCCGGCCATATTTCAGAGAATGATAGACGATGTCATTCGCGAGCACATAGGAAAAATTTGTTTTGTATATATTGATGATGTAACCGTAATCGGCGAAAGCATCGAAGATCACGTGAAGAACGTGGATACAATCTTTGCAAGGCTTCGTGAAGCCAATCTAAAAGTGAATCTTAATAAAACCCATTTCATGAAGGCTGAGGTATAATTCCTTGGTTATTTCGTGGGGTCTAAAGGTGTAAGTCCAGATCCAGCCAAGGTAAATACCATTGAAAAATTGTTACCACTAACCAATTTAAAGGAGTTAAAAAGCTTCCTGGGAATGACCTTCTATTATAGAAGATTCATTCGCGACTATGCAAAGGTGGCAAAGCCCCCTACAAATCATTCAAGGGGGAAGCATGCTCAAATAAAAGCTAGCCAGTCTAAAAAGGTGCCTTAAATCTATGTTAACCGCAGCTGAGCTCCTGGCCTTCCCAGATTTTGAGAAACCGTTTAATTTGACGACGGATGCCTCCAACACCGCGCTCGGTGCCGTTTTGTCGCAGGGCAAGATCGGCAAGGACAAACCCATAGCATATATTTCTCGATCGCTCAACAAAACTGAAGACAATTACGCCACCAATGAAAAGGAAATGTTGGCTATCGTATGGGCTCTTGATAATCTTCGAAATTACTTATACGGCGCAAAGAAAATTAAGATCTATATTGATCACCAACCTTTGACGTTTGCGTTAGGAAATAGGAATTTCGACGCCAAACTAAAGAGATGGAAGGCTCTTATAGAGAAGTATAGCCATGAGCTGATTTATAAGCCGGGAAAATCGAACCACGTGGCAGATGCATTTTCGAGATTAAAAACCGCTTCAAACCATTTATATTATTCTGCCACCGATTTATTACATTTTATAATAAAATGGCTGCGAAAGCGGAATGTCGGTAATCACCTCCAAGTGGAAATCATCAAAACCATCCTTCACTATTTTCACCAAATAGTATAAACCGTTATTGAATTCCTTGATTGCCTCATCACAAATGTTGGTGAAGCGTTGAGGCAATTAGACAACTTTGTCTCCCAGTTCCATTAATATGCGTTGCCCAAATTTTGTTTTGACTCGTCGTACAGTTTTGATGGGATAGCTTGCGTTTGCCTCCATGTCTTTGATGTTTAGTACAGTTTTCTGTATCACATTTTTCTTGTTAAAATCGTCCACAGCAGTTACAGAAAAAGTTGATAAGGTTGCCTGGTTTTGCTCTATTTTACTCTTTTGTTCTTATTTGTATATTTCTTATTAATTAAATAGAAAAGTAATTTATTGGTTTGCGCGTTTGACTGTGTCGTTCGAGTGTTTTACAATGACTGAATGAAATGGTACAGTCAAAGATCATATCATTATAGGTTTTCTATATATTTTGAGTAAAACCAAATTCCTTTCATTATGAAAGAGAGTATAAAAACGAGCGAGAGACTTAGGGCCTCATTCAGAGTCTTGTTTTGACGTTTAAAAGACGCCTTTTTCAGCTTTTTGTATTCACAGTTTAGACGCGTCGTTTGAGAGTCGACGTCTAGTTAAAAGTGTCGACATTGTGTCTCCACTAAGTTGAATTTTGGTATGTTACGTAGTTTGTGGCTGAAAATCTACATTCAGAGTCTCGTCTGCTACTAGTGCGACGTTTTTCTGTAGAACAAATAAAAACGACTGCTATTGAGGTGTCGTTTTAGAAAACGTCTGAGAATAGAATTGAGATATATCACTTTTTTATCATATTTATCTGGTAATTTCTTCTACTTTTACTTAGTGTATATTTTATATATGCATTTCTTTTTATTCTTATTACATTTGGAATGCGAATACATAATAATACATAATAATTAATATATATAATAAAGGAAATTTTTATAAATTTTATTCTACTTATTTAAAAATAATAAATTTACAAATCAATAATTATATTCCGAGAGAAAGTAGTATTTTCTATGCTACCATATTTCTGTTATATTGTTAGCAAATTTGCAACTGCGGTGATTGGTGAGTGCCGTTATTTTCTAGTAAAATTTGGTGGTGATTAGAAAACACGCAGTTTATGCACAAATGATATGAGTTTGATATGGATACACCTAAGAAAAGGTAAGATATTAAAGTTTTCCGTTAAAAAATAAATTAGCTGCTACGATAATGTTTCTATGTAGACATGGCGCGACTTGAAATGGCGCACTAAAAAGAAGTTAAGTGCTGCTAACGCAGACAACAGGGATACTGGTGGCGGTCCCGTAGAAGTGCCTCCCTCACACTTTTCGAGGAATCGGTGGCGCGAATTATGTGCGTAGAGCGATCAGTCGCTCCATCTGACTGCTCTTTCGGCAACGTGAAAACACCAATAAGGAAAACTCTTGGTGAGCAGTCTAAAGAACTCATTCATTCCGACGGCCACTCTATCTCATGATACTGTTAATAACGATTACACTGAAGAGGATGAGCTGGATTTCTTGCTGTCGGAGTGCGACACTATACCGCCAAGCAGCACCGTGAAAACGCACAAGCAAAAAAAAACTCGTCAGACATATCGTGATGAGCACATCGAATTGCTCCGAACAGAGGTAAAAATGCCTTTGAAAATATTCGTAAAGGTGAATTTGAAAATATTCGTTGCAGATGTCGAATCATTCTCATCTTAAGGAAACATTGGATATTATGTCAGCCAACATACATCAATAATACCCTGCAGCAATTAGTTAAAATTAACGGAGAACAATTGCGACTGAGCCGCGAGAGAGAAGCACGGATATCTGGAGCGGCAGAAACTAAAAAGTAATACCTAGTAATACTAAGTAATACCTTAAATAAACAACTGCAGACGAAATATTTTTGTACTTTTTATAATTATTATTTTTTTTTATTGAATACGTATAGTATACATCTTTTTTTATATGAAGAATAATAAAGTTTTGTTTTAATTCATAATAATTTTATTTATATATTTGATTTTTTCAAATACAACAATTTTAACAACAAATTTTGCACAACAAAAAATACATACATATACATGCATATACAAAAAACTGCACACAGCGTTAACAAATTTCACAACACAATTATCAACAGGGAATTCAATTCCATAGAAACTTCTTGCAGCGTTGCAAAAGCTTCGAAATAAATAAAACATATCAATATTTTCTGCAGCACTTTGTGCAAAAAATATAATATAAAATCAAAAAAATCATTAGTCAAAAAACTTATTGAGTCAGACAATTTAGTATTTTTTACATTTCTAAGCATGAAAGTCAATTTTATGATGTTTATAATAATTCAAGTTAACCAAAAATGTAAAATACTTGCCTAAGTATGATTTGGCATCACTAAAAAACCTAGCGAGTACACAAATCTTTGTAACAAACCACATTGCTTCATAAATGATGGCGTTTACGACGTAAGTCAAAAGCGCCTTTGCAAAGACTAGACTCTGAATACGACGTTTACCAGACTGGTGACTCTCAAGAGTCGACGTCGACTACTCTCGAGACGTTACTCTGAATGAGGCTCTTAGTGAGAGAGTAGAAACCCCAAAACAAAGAGATTACATAAAAAAAATATATATGTATTCAGTATTTTATTTACCAACGAACAACACACAACATGAACTCTATCAACATGTCGTTATTTTTGAAACGTGTTCATAACTTTCTAATGACTCAGAAAGAAAATATTCTGGATAACATTATGAAGAAATTTTGACGAGCTACGTGAAATTATGTCGGTACGAAGGCGCTTTGTTAATAAAATCACATTATGGCTATCATTAACCTATTTGTTGTTAGTCTTCAAAAAACAGCGCTGCTGTATCAGATGCCTGCATGTGTAGTAACCTCGAATTTAAGATTAGGAGAATTAATAAATTGATTGCTTGAATAAATAATAATTAATTAATTAATTAAATAATTATTATTTAATTGTTAATTAAATATTTTATTGTCCTAACTTAGTTTTACGAAAGCATCATGTTCAGGTCAATGCTAAAATTATTTTGTGATTCTGATGTTCAAGTTGAGGATATTGTTGATATTGATAATAACAATACTCTTCAGGATGATTGATGCTGAGTATGTTGCTCAGGTTGATTGCTGTCGAAAATTTACTGAGGTATTTGTTATTAAATAAAGGTAGGAGACAAGTTTGTAGGTCATAGTTGTATATAAATACTAAATACTACTTCGTAACACCAACGGTCAATCGTCGTTGTTCATAGCTGCAAATATTCTTTTTCATCTTCCCAACACCGAAATGTAAATATTTCCAAAAAACTCTTCAATATTATATCTGTATAACATGTTTGTTGCATATATTCTTTAACTTCTTTTCGTCTTGTTTAAAAATAATTATAAAATTTTTTATTTTCAAGACTCCAATGTATAGGAATTCGTGTATACAAGTAGGTTAGATATAAGTTAGAGTTATTTCTACCCATGCAAACTCTCTTGATTATTAAAAAGCAAATTGTCTGTGTTGAAGGAAACGTAATGGACAATTAAATTGAACAGTTTCTAAGAAAAGCTGTAATTAAAGTTGCATAAATGGCATAAATGTAAATTTTGAAACAATGGAGAAATATACTTACTACAAAGGATGTGTCATTCCCATGATTGACACTGTGCACTGGAGAATGCAATCGCAAACAGATATGTTATAACATGTTATAACATGTTATGTTATATGTTATACAAACAGATATTATTTCATCAATAATTAATAAAAGTTTCTAATTGCTTCTTTTTTCAAATGTAAAATTTACAGCTTTATTAATATGAATAAAAAAAATTTTACTTATATATTTACAAAGTTTTTCTTATATATTATATAAAAGTTACAGTTAATATTTTATGCTTCTAACATATCTTGATCGCTATCTAAGCTTAGTTCTATATCTATCTTATAATGATTCCACGCGTAGGTGTGAATATTATCTTTTCTAATTTTACGTTTATCATCTAATGGACTTAAAGCTACTTTATGTACTTGTTCTGTATAAATGTTGTGAAGCTTAGATCTAAAATTAAACATGTCCCCATATATAATTCTCTTATTAACTAAACAATCTTTGTAATCACTTAAACTTAATTTTTCTAAAACTGTAGCCTTGACACCTTTAGCCTTTTTAATTTCCTCGCAGCCAACAACTTGTATGGTATACATTTTAGAACGAAGACCTATAAATTCTTTCATAATTTGTCCCTTGTTCTCGTCTTTCATCATGCCCAAGACTTTACCATTTTTAAGCGGCATATGGAAAGGATTTGTAGGTGAATATTCGGATGTATCAAATTTTGAGTCGATATCATCACGAATATCATTGTAAAAATCTTCGCATCGAATAGAATATATGAAAGAATCTGTATCCATGTAATTCAAACTGAGATTTGTTGTAAATTTAGGTTTCATATAATCATAGTGGAAATCATACATTTTCCATTTGGATAATTCTAAAACAACAAATCCCAAATATATTGGTTTATTGTATACAGAGCGAGATCTATTCAATTGTATAGCAGCCATTTCATGTGTAAAATAAGACATGCTGTGAAAATTTGGTTTCGCTATTAGAGCTCGTGCTCCTAAATGTCTTCCTTTACTTTCCCATTCGGTTACAATTTTTACATCCTTCCTTTTGTCTACATTCTCCATCGTCTTTCCATATACCGCATTATTGAGGAGTTTAAAAAAGTTTTTCTCGAAGCTGTTTTTGGCTATTGTTCTGTGGTACGTATTTAAATCAATGTACTGTTTTAACCAACCAGACTGCTTAAATTTTAATATTCTATGGATTCTCTTGAGTTTTAACCCAATTTTTATACATTGTTGAAGATTCTTGTAATGAATTGTGTATGTAGTCTTGTTGGTTAAGTCAGTTATTAGTTTATTACATTTAGAATTGGGAGGTATTTTATTTTCCGCGCAAAATGGTAAGTCATTGTGGGAATCGTGAAGATTTTCCGGATATTCTAGATCAACTTCTAAAATAAAACCAAATTCTGAATTTTCATGAATTGTGTGTACGTTAAAATTATTAGTATCTGTCAACCACTCGAAACCTCCATAAGGAAGATATTGAGACATTGCCCAGCCATACAAATTATTGGCATTCAAATACATTAAATATTCTGATGGTTTACTGCAATCGTAGTCCGCCATATATTTAATATTTGCCCTTGAATGCCTTTTAGAGCACTGGACAATGCCTCCTCTAATACTTTTCTGAATGAATAAATACATGTCTATATCTGTAAACAGTTCAAGCTCAATTTGAGTGGTTTTGAGCATTGCATCCCAAGATAAGCCTGGTGCAGTATAATATTGACACGGATCTAGTTTATAAATGTTTTTGCATATTTTTCTAAAATTTTGGAAAATGTCTGTTAAAATTAAAACATTTGTTTTCAGATATAGAATGTTATATGTTATCTTCAAGTGTTTTGCATTTAAACATGTCCCATACTTTAACCGCGTGTTCATAATCTTCCTTGGAACAAGTTTTATTTGTCATGCGACTATAAAATTCAGTTTGAGGAGGAAGAGAGGTTTCTTTAAGTCGCCCGAAAGAATTGATGTATTCGTACGGGAATACACCTTTTCTTGTTACTAATTTAAATTCATCATCGTTTGAAAACATTTGGCAAACAGTTTTAAAATCAGTTGGTGATAAATTTTTCGCTAATGCATCCAAACTTGATGCCATGAAACGAAAAGAATCCAAAAATCTTATCTCAAAAGTTTTCTTTTCACCTACATTGATACACTTTCAGAGGGATATATATAATTCTTTCTTTAAAGGGATAACATTTATATCACCTTCAAAAGAATTTAATTCCTTAACGAAAAGATGGCAATAGTAGCCAGAAAAATTATGAAAGAACACAGGCACAAACTTTGCAATTTGATATTTTAAATTACATTCATTATGTGGCGGTCCTCTATATTCGCCAGTTAGGTGGCAATGGTCTGCCACTCTATCAGAGCCCAATTCTTTATCGCAAATATGACAGTTTTTGCTTTGGAATTGTTGCTTTAGCTGCAAAGAAGTTAAAAAGGCCATAGGTTTCGATTTACTTAAATAGTTATTATATATATCTACGATATCTTTAATTAAGTATTCAATAAATTTCTTCGGAGCATCTTCTCCTGAATAAATAACAAATTTACTAAGACTATCATTAAAATTACAATGGATATTATAGCTAAAGGCTACAGGAATATGCTTAGACACAAACTTATTGCTGCTATCTAAACCTGAACTACTTAATACGCATTCAAAATCTGCGTATACTACAAAAGGAACATCTAAGCTACGTTCAAAATTCTTAAAACTAATTACCGCCTTTTCCAGCGACGGCATCTCCGTTATCACTTTTCCGCAAACCATTTTATGCTTTTGTAGCGTACTCTCGTTGTGGGAGTACTGTAGGCAGCTATTGCACAAATACAGTCTAGTGCGAAGATTCGTCTGTTGATGTTTTATTAATCTGAGAAGCCAAAAGAAAGTAATATAATTACATTATTTATTGCAATAAGTAGTCGTGTAAAATGAAAGATGAAATAAAAGTGAATTAACATTAAGTTGAGAAAAAAAATAAATTATAATTACCTTGAAATATTTTTAATCCACATATAGTGGAACTGCTCATCATTTTGCAACAGCAGGTTGATGTGCTGCACCTTTCCCTGCTTGGTGCAGTGGTAAGGTCCCTCGATGTTTGCCGAATCCTTATCAAAACCAAACACATTGACGCTAATCGTAGGATTCATTTCTTCAAATTTGCTGATGGCGTCTATGGAAAGAGGAAAATTCAATCCCGTAAAATCAAGTGCAAATCCGTTTTCTATTATTATATTTTCGGCTTCAATGTTGGAGACGTTGTAGTTTTGTGGTCTATGTTCATTAAATGGCAGATTATAAAGCGCAGATATGACTGCCCATTTGAAGCAATAAACATCAGTGTTTCTTACATTTATGCAAGCACGCTTGTCCTGCAGGACTTTCGGGAGAGGGATGTAGAATGTTCCCTTTAATGGACGATACTGATTTATATTTATCTCTACATAGCATATTTTATGTAGAGACCATCCACTGTCCCTTTCCTGGAATTCACCCATTTTGGTGGCCAGTTCTTCAGACATGTCAGCGTAGATGCTGCTAATGTCTTCAACTTTTTGTGCTAAGATCATTTTTCTTTGGAATGATTTTATTTTCAGCACTATTTCCTCATCTGTCGTTATTTTAAAGTATTCTGCGTACAATTCCATATGAAATTTTATCATTATGTGCTTTTCTAGCAAATTTTCTATCTGCTTAGTCACTATATTTTTCGCGTTTTTGAAGAAATATTCTGGAATCAGAAGTCCCTCATCCTCATTTTGGAAAAGAAGTGTGTGAACTCTATCCTTAAAGGCTGTTTTGATGCACTTTAAACCATCGCTTAGCGTTGACCAACAATTCTTTTTGTGTTTGATCGTCCGCAGATGGTAGCTCCAGCCTCTTCGAGATACATCTTCGTTACATGTTGGGCAACGAACGTTCTCGATAGCGTCAATGTGTGGTTGTGTTGTAGTAGCTCGGTGTGTTGTTGCAGACGATGGTACCTGTACTGCTGCTGAAGACGATGATGGTCCTTGTGCTGCTGCTGCTGTTGCATTTAAAGATGATAATGATGCTGATGATGCTGTTGATGATGGTGATGTTGTTGAAAGTGTAGATAATGATGATGGTGTTGTTGTAGAAGTTGTGGATAATGATGATGGCTGCTGTGCTGATGATGATGATGACGATGGCTTTCGGTGAAGTAATTTCTGATGCCTGAGCATATTATCCATGCGGTTAAAATTTTTCCCACAGTCTTCGCAGCGGAGTTGTGGGTGGGCGTGCGTTGCTTTTGCATGCCTTTTAAGGTTACGCATCGCAGTGAAACCCTGTCCACAAATGTCGCAAATAAATCCCTTCATTTTATTTGTTTTGTTTGCTTTCTGTTGCTGATGATGTTGTTGTTTTACCTCTGTACGTAGATACTAAATTTAACAGTTTTTCTTTTATTTTAATGTTTTACTTTAACATTCTATATTTAAACGTTTTGTTCAGAACTGGTTTGTCCTGATGCTCCAAGTTATAGATCCGGTACTTGAACCGACTCTATAACTGTTGGTCAAAAGGGTTGTTTATAGATTTGGCACTTGAACCAACTCTATAGATTATTGTTGAAAGCTAATTCCCGAATCCGGCACTTGAACCGACTTCGTTAATATTGCAAGGAACACGACGAGGAACTCAAGCCCAAAAGAAAGCAAAGTGGTCTCTGAATAACGACTAACTGATTTTATTCTTTAATGACTCTTATATACTAATTTACAATATTGATTTTCAATGGTAAAAATACAAAAGCGTAAAACACAAAGGCAAAGAATAAAAGAGAGAACAAAAATTACATATTAAACATTAATTGACGAAATTAAATTGTGGCTGCGTCAGCATAATGAGGTCGTTGCATTTGAGACCCACAGTCAAGGGCAGTCGCTGACGTCGGTCCTCATGCTGGCGCAGCGGACAGCAATCGCGGCCGTGCGATGTGTCACCTGACTCCCATCCACAAGGACGGTCAGCGGCTCGATCGTTGACCGATGTTGCGCAAGCAAAACATTAACGCCTATCTAAACATCCTCCGGCGCGTTGACCTTCGCTGGCTGAAGGTCAATGACTTCAGTTGGTGATGTTCTTCGTGGGAGGGGTTGTGTCGCCTCTGCTTGGTGAGATCCTATCGGTCGCCTGATCCATCTCCAGAGCAAAATTATGATGAGCACGATGGATATGGATAAGGCGGAATAACTGATGGTCATATGATGCGGGCGATCATTTTCTATTTGATTTGGCAATTCCCAGATGTTGTTGGTGTTCAGTTCATGTTGGAGCGCCGCGATGCCCTGTAGTTGAGGTTTGTAGTGAGTTTGATTGTTGCTGTTGGGTAATTCGTCTTTAAAAGTGGCTTGAGCTAAGTCCGGAAAAGAGGTGTAGAAGGCGTAGGAGCTTGTGTTGGCAATGTGTTCTGTGTGAATTATGACGGAATCACCCTTTACTATGCAGTCCGCGTCTACATACATTATTCCTGAGCCGATTAGAGTGACATGCTGTGTCTGCGAGTGGCACACCGCGGTCAATCCTAGTGGGTTTCTTACAGCGTAGATCCACTGGTTGGATCCTGTCATTTTGGTCAATGATGTGCTTTGGTTAAAAGCCTGTGTGGTGCAATGTGAACTACTTTGATTGTTGAGTAGTTCAATTTCGCACGCGCAAACCCCTGAATCTCTCGTGAATATTGTGTTTGAATTGGTGCACAAGAACTCTTTTCTTGAGATTGCGACACAACTTGCACTCATTGGTTGTTTTACGGGGAAGTAGCGATCTCTGTGAGGCGTGGCAGCTAACACAGCTGTTGTTTGTGTAATGGTGACCATCGTGTTGTCTTGGAAGCTTGGTATTTGCACGATGTAGAAAAGCGAAAATATGTCGTGGCCAACTAGGGGTACGTCTACTCGGAAGAGGAGGTGATCCTTCGAAATTCCCGTCGTTACCTTTATCAGCTGATATAGTTTCATTAAATTTTTGGGTTGAACAGGAAATTGCAGAGATGGATCAATGTGAGTTTTGATGGTCACCATCTCCTTGGCTAGCTGGTCTGGTGATAGCACTAACGGATTAATTTTTCCGTGATGAACGTCTGTGAGTACGTCTAAGACTAGCGCTTGAATTTGTTGCATATCCGCTCTTGTCATGGCCAATTGAGCAGAAAGCATAGCAAACATTTCAAGCACCCTGGTCCGCAGCACATTGTCTGTGCGTATCGCTTCCCTTAACTTATCGAGTTCGTTGTCAATTTCTGCAAACTTTTTGCTGATGTTGATTTGACCATTTTTGACTATGTTTAGAGTGGAGTTTATGATTGAATTCTTCAGTAACTTCATTATGTGGTCTTCGTTTTGTTTCACATGGTTAATTGTTGTTGACATCTGCTCAGTATAATTAGAATCTAGCAACCCAAAGAGAGAATGCGCAATGTTGCCGATTATATCCACTGCCCCTCTCCTTCGTCTCTTTGGAAGATATAAATTTGCATCTAGCGGCACGCGCTCTTGTGCGTGAGTTAGTTGGTTGACCAATGTGTTGCAATCGGTCTGGGAGTGCATCTTTTTGCACAAGCTATCAAACGTAGCTACTCCTCTTTTGTACGCCTCCATGTTGTTCCTCACTGGTTGTAAATCATAATGAATGATAAATTTCCATTCAGCCATGATTAAATGAGCACTTCCAAAGTCTTCGAAGTAAAGGCCGGGTTTCGTTGGAAGCGTTAAAATGGTGACTGGTGATGCAGCTGCGAAAGGGATAAGGAGGACCAGGACCAGCATTATTGTGTTTATCTATGGGGTCAGCCTTGAGCGCTTTGGTGGGATTTGTTCTGCGATGTTTTTATCCTGATGTTGTGTGTCATCGGTGATCTCTTCGCTGTCTACGGGTAACAACGCCAGCCGGTGTATGGGGCGTTTCCAAATTCCTCTTGATGTTCTTATCTCCGCAACTCTTGCCTTGTTGTCATCCCCCTTGTAGAGTTTGACGATCCTTCCTAATGGCCATTCTAACGGTGGTGTGTTGTCTTCTTGTACAACAACCAGTCTGTTCTCCTCGAGGTTTGGGTGCGAAGTCTTCCATCGTGCTCTTGATTGAAGTTCGCATAAATACTCTCGTGACCAGCGAGACCAAAACTCGTTTTTAATCTGTGAGATCAGCTGCCAGCGCTTTCCAAGTCTTGCCTTTATCGGACAAGCTCTCGCATCGACCTGTGCTGTCAACGGCTCGCCTATAAGGAAGTGCCCTGGTGTCAATGCAGCTAGATCATTTGGATCTGATGACATAGGGGTTAGCGGTCTGGAGTTAAGGACCGCTTCAATTTCTATTATAGCCGTCTCAAGCTCCTCGTAAGTCAAAGACTCTTTTGAAACACTTCTTATGAGTAATGACTTTGCTGACTTTACTGCGGCCTCCCATAGGCCACCAAAATGAGGAGCTCTCGGTGGAATGAAATTGAAGTTAATGCCATTTTTAGTGCAATCTCGGATGATTCTTTCCTGCGCCTGAGCGGAATGTATGCTCTCTCGTAATTCCTTTAGTTGATTATTGGCTCCAACGAAGTTGGTAGCGTTGTCGCAGTAGATGTTCTGGCAATGCCCTCGTCTAGCAGTGAACCTTTTTAATGCACAGAGGAATGCATCTGTTGATAAGTCGGAAACCAACTCGAGATGTACGGCTTTTGTGGCGAAGCAGCAGAAAACCGCGATGTACGCTTTTGTGGGCTTCTTTCCACGAATGTTGTAGTGTATGTGGCAAGGGCCACAGTAGTCAACTCCACTGTTCACAAATAGCCGTGCCGGCTGCACTCGATGATTAGGGAGGTTTCCCATCATTTGTGTGAGCAATCTTGGTTTGCTTCTGCAGCACCTTACACACTTTTGCACGATCGATCGTGCCATAGTTTTCCCTTTAAGAGGCCAGAGCGCTGTCTTGTATGGGCGAGTAAGGCTTGCGGTCCGCAGTGGAAATTGTCCTTGTGATGCATCTCCATAATTAGCCTCGTTATCCTGTCGTTGTACGGTAGTAACATCGGGTATTTTGCGTCATATTGTAATGAAGAGGCGCTGAGTCTACCGCCAACTCTCAGGATCCCGTTGTCGTCTAAAAAGGGTGATAGCCCTAGCAATGAACTCGACCTTTCCAGCTCCTTATTCTTTTTGAGTTGCTCAATGTCTGCCTGAAAGTCTGCATGATGCACCGTCTTGATTGTAACAATCAGTGCCTCATTCAAATCCTCTGGTGAAAGTTGTATCTTGGTTCCGATTCTTGCCTTGTTGTCCTTCAAATGACGTATGAAGCGAAGGACATATGCGAGTATGCGTTGTAGTGTTGTAAAAGAGTTCCGATCTCTGATTTTGTATATGATATCTTCGGCGCAGGGGTGAAGAGCTGTCGCTACGTTAACTTCTCGTTTGCGTTCCTCTTCAGATGGTATCAGATGTTCCTTTCGAGGTGGTGCTGGCCAACTGTCTTCTCTTCCATGTAAAAATAAGGGACCGTAAAACCACATGCTGCAAGAGGCGAAGAGTCTTGGTGATATACCTCTCGAAACCAGATCGGCTGGGTTGTCCTTAGTACCCACGTGACGCCATTGATTTGGTGATGACAGTTCTAGGATTTTCGATATCCGGTTTGCGACGAACACCTTGTACATTGCAGGCCCCGATAGGACCCAGGCCAATACGACTGTTCTAATTTTCTCCATTAGCTGCGCGCATAACAATGCAGCACATAATTCCAGCCGAGGAATTGTCTGTTTTTTCAGTGGTGGTACTCTTGATTTTGCACACAGTATCCTTAAGAGTACCGTTCCGTCTGGCATATTTGCCCTTATGTATATGGCCGCTCCATATGCCCTTTCGGATGCGTCAGCAAATCCGTGTAGCTGTATTGTCTTTGGACGTGTGTCCTTGAACATATGCCTTGGTATTTGCATCCCATTGATGCTTTCGAGCGATGAACGGAATGTCGTCCACTTCGAATGCATTGTTGCCGGTAACGATTCATCCCAGTGAACCTTGGTGTTCCATAGCTCTTGAATGAACATTTTTGCTGCCACCGTGACAGGCGCCAGGATTCCGAGTGGGTCAAATATTTTTGCTAATTCAGAGCACACAATTCTCTTTGTGTTGTGAGTCACGGCAACCTTGATGCAAAAAACGTCTGATTTCGGAATCCAGATTAATCCTAATGTTTTTATCACTGCAGGCGTCTTGTCGTCAAAATTCAGGTTCACCTCCTGGTCTTCTGGGGATATGTCTTGTAAAAGTTTTGGATCATTCGCGCACCACTTTCGTAACCTGAAGCCTGCTGATTGAAGTAACTCGTTGATTTGTTGCTGCATTATTATGGCTTCACTTAAGCTGTCAGATCCAGCCAGTCCATAATCTACATAGAAATTCTCTGCCAACAACTTGCTTCCAAGAGGATATTTCGCTAATCCACTTTTGGATAGTTTCTGCAGACATTTGGTTGATAGATATGTAGCCGCGCGTGCGCCGTAGGTTACTGTGTTTAGTGCACAATATTTAAGAGGTTCTCGAGGGTGGGTTCTCCAAATAATGATCTGGTAACGTCTGTCTTCAGGATGTACTAGGATCTGACGAAACATTTTCTCCACATCGGTAGTGAAGACGAATCGGGGTAATCTAAACTTCAACAGCATGGCAAACAGCTCATCTTGAATTTTTGGCCCAGTGTGCATGATGTCATTCAGTGAGATCACTGATGATGATTTTGCTAAGGCGTCGAACACCACACGCAATTTTGTTGTGCTACTGTCTGGCTTTAGCACGCAATGGTGAGGAATTACATAATTTGGTGATAATGTTTTTTCGAAATCGATTTGTGACATATGACCCAGTTTCTGATATTCTTTCATGAAATCGACATATTGCCTTCGAAGTTTGTGGTCCCTTGATAATCGGCGTTCCAAGGCTAGAAATCTATTTAGGGCTAGCTCATGTAAGTTGCCGAGCAAGGATGTATCATCGGCAAATGGAAGCCGGACTACGTAACGTCCTTCGTGGTTGCGAGTGATAGTCTGGGCAAAATGTGCTTCGCATCGAGAATCTGCTTGTGTCATGTTTGATTCTGGCTCGCCTACTTCCTCTAACTTCCAAAACCTTTCAATGAGCTCTCCTACATGTTCGTCGCTATCACTGCATACTCCTCACGTGGCAATTGCATTGGCAGAAGTGTCAACCTTCCCTGCTATCACCCAACCTAATAGGGTGTTCTGCAAGATTGGTCCATCTCCTTCAAGTTTAATTTGACCGATGGCGAGTAGTTGAAAGTAAAACTCTGCACCTAGCAGCGCGTCCACTCTGTCAGATCTGGAAAATTCTGGATCTGCTAACCTTATGTTTTTAGGTATCTTCCAGGCGGACGTGTCCAGTGTCTGCATGGGTTGGGTGGAGATAATAGTTGGTAATACAAAGGCTTCCAGCGGTGCTGAGTAGTCGCTTGTGGTTGAGGTCAATTTTGCGAAAACTCTCTTGTGTGATTTAAGGTGGCCAGCTCCAATTCCTTTGATCGATAAAGAGGTGGCCGTGACTGGTATCTTCAGTTTCTTCACTAAGCGCTCAGACAGAATGTTTATTTGGGATCCTGAGTCTAATATCGCTCGGCACTCAACTTCTTGTCCCTCTGCTGACACAACCTTGATGCGAGCGGTGGCGAGAAGGACGTATTTTTCCAGTTTTGCAGGGGACGCTGTAAGGCTCACACATTGGTTGTGGCCACTGTTTGAATGCTTGCCGGATGATGGTGACGAGTGTTCGCTCGTCCGTTTGGCTTCCCTTTAAGTTGGAGAATCCTTTGCCTCGTCAAGATGCAATAGCGTGTTGTGTTTTCTATTGCACTTCAGGCAAGATCGAGAGCTGCAGTTGTTTGACCTATGACCGCTCTTGAACCAATTAATGCACAAATTATATTTTTTGACCATCTGCAACCGGTTCCTTGCAGCCATTTGTAGAAATTGTTTGCATGCGAAAAGGGGATGACCTTCTCCGTTGCATGCTCTGCACCTTGTAATTTGAGTCGTTGTAGCTGTTGCTGGCAGACTTGCAAGTGTTTTTGAACGGTGCTTGTTTTCCTGGCAGGAGTACTTCCAAGTATTGAAATCGTGATTCTAGAAAGCTGAGGAAAGACTTTAATGTTGGTATTTCCTTAGGATTTTGTAGTGATTGCTCGAATGACAAATGACTCTGGTTGTCTAACTTTTTCAGCAAGGAGTAAAGAAGTATGGGTCCCCAGGGCGACGTGTCGACACCTTAGTTGTTAAGTGCATTGAGGCACTCTGTAGTTGTGTCATGTAGGTTCTTCAGAAATGCTGCTGTTGTGTCACTGTTACCGGCACTGGGTTGCTCCAAAAGTTTTTGCAGTAGTACTGATGTCAGAATTCGATTATTATTGTATCGATCTTGTAGCATCTGCCAAGCCGTATCGTAGTTGCTCTCAGTCATGGGCAGGTGCTTGATAAGTCGTTCTGCCTCCCCCGTAATATTTGTCTTGAGATACCACATTTTCTGAATTTTTGCCAGTGGTTTGTTGTGTATTAGTTCCTGGAACATTTCGAAAAATTGTCGCCACCTTAGATAATTGCCATCAAATGGCTGAAGACTGATTCTTGGCAACTGAATGTCGTTGTTGGAACTTTGCTGAGACGCTGAGCTTGGAGTGGACCGCTCCTTCATCCTCCGGGTTAACTCAACTAGTTGCTTGTGGATGTCATTTTCAAGTTGTGAGTACCCTTCGGAATCATAATCCTCTGCTGCCGGATCGGTACTGCACTCCCAAATGAGAAAATGTAATTCCTCAGCCTGCCGCCAGAGTCGGCGAATGTTGTCCAGTTTGATTTCATAGTGCTCGAGCGACTGCGGTTCAATAGATTCGTCGGACAACAACCGTCTTAGTGACGTCGTTAATGCCTGTTGGCGACGAATCAACCTTAATACTTGTTGGTCAGCTTCATTAGCCTGTGCTGATTGTTTTCCGGCTGTCTGCTCCGCGCCCATGTTGCGTGCTGGCGCGGTGGGATGTTTATTGGCTTCCTTCGTAGTCAACTCAGCCAGAGCAGCCTTGAAAACTTTCCTGTAGTTTAGGACGAGTTCATGGATTGTTTGATAATGATCTTCTGTGAAGTATGGATGCTCAACTGGAACTGGATCTAGCTGCCTTATTAGACTATCGACCGCATCAAAATCAGCCCAATAATCGTCCAACAAAGTCAATCTAGCTTCATAATATTCCTTGTTTTTCCTGGAAGTTGAATCCTTTTTATAGTTGCTGATGAGCCGTTGAATCTCAGCTTCGACTGTCCTTTGCTTCTCCGATAATGACTCCATAATTTAGGCGCCAAGCAATGAGCCTTAGTTCCGATGTTCGTAGTGATTTCATAATCACGTCGGGGTCACCCAAATGTTCAGAACTGGTTTGTCCTGATGCTTCAAGTTATAGATCCGGTACTTGAACCGACTCTATAACTGTTGGTCAAAAGGGTTGTTTATAGATTTGGCACTTGAACCAACTCTATAGATTATTGTTGAAAGCTAATTCCCGAATCCGGCACTTGAACCGACTCCGTTAATATTGCAAGGAGCACGACGAGGAACTCAAGCCCAAAAGAAAGCAAAGTGGTCTCTGAATAACGACTAACTGATTTTATTCTTTAATGACTCTTATGCCAATGTGAGATAAGTTATTTTCGTGATCAATGTTTTTTATTGTATGGTAACTATGGAAGTCTACAAGACCACAAACATACGGACTCTCTAAATCTAAGGGTGGAAAATAATTAGCCAATAAAACGGACTTGTTTCCTGTTAAACTAAGAGTAATTGACATCTTGCGAGTAGTTTGACTGATGAAATGAATAACAGATGTATTCTTCTTTTATTAAGAATGTTATTTTATTTATTTGAGTATGTATGTATATAAAATTTTTTTATAAAATTTCATTCTTATTGATCCAGGAATTGTGATCGTCGCTAAATCCTAACCATTTCACAAAAACTTTTCTGCCTTTGGCCTTAAGAACTTTTTCTACCAGATATGTATTGGGATATCTTGTTTTCTGCAGTTCATTTTCATAGAATCCACCTTTAATTGTATTCCCTTGGTAGTTTTCAAGAATGTATGTTGTTGGGTTTGTAATTTTTATATTTTTAATTTTAAATATTTCCGTTGTCCAATTTGGCGTATAACCTTTCTCGAAAACGTGTTTATGTTTACTTATGCGTACATGATTTCTTACCTGAAACTTTGGCTTTCTAAATATTTTCAGGTTGTTGTAGACGGTGCTTAATAATAATTTTTCATTGCTCGAATTCATTTTGATTGGAGGCATGTTGATGGTTCGATGCTTTTTGGTTTTTTAATTAAGTTTTTATACAAGTCAATTAATCGATATGAGCCATTATAACTGAATTCCTTTCACATCATCTGCTTTAACGTTCGTTTGAAGCGCTCAACAATTGACGCCTTTAAAATACTATATGTTGAGTTGGTTGATGTAGTATTTTTTTATTAAACGTTGAAAATTTCCATTGAAAAATTCCTTGCCGACATCGGTTTGTAAATTGTTTGGTTTCCGTTTCAAGGAGATTATGGATTTCATAGCCATAGTAACGTCGATAGCGTTCTTGGATTTCAATGGTACAATCCACGCATTTTTTGAGAATGTATCAATTACAGTTACTGACGGGGTCTTGAGGAGGTTTTGATGGGGTCTTGACGGGGTCTTGAGAAGGTTTTAATGGGGTCTTGATGGGTCTTGACGGGGTCTTGATGGAGCCTTGATGGAGTCTTCATTGGGCCTTGAGATGGTATTGACTAGATCTTGACTGGGTTTCGATTTGGTCTTGGCGGTGTCTTGACGTGGTCTTGATGGGTTCTTGACGGGGTCTCGACAGGCACTTGATGGTGTCTTGACGGGGTCTTGTGGGAAGGAAGAAGGAAGCGATAACCATCATTGTATGTAGAATAAGTACCCATTTGCACTAAATCTGCCTGCCAAAGGTCATCTATTCCTTTTGTTATTACACGCCTTCGCTTAAAGTTTTTACGTGCTTGTCTGTGAAGCTCTTCCACCAAAGCTTGCTTTTTACTCATATCTTAATAACTCTGTGAGAATCTTTTCTTTTCTGCATTTCATTGAGAATTTTCACTTCTAAATCAGCTACGAATTTCGGTCTTTTCTGTAGTTCTTGAAATATACAGCTTTCAATTCCCTCAATTTTTTCACTGGTATATTTTAAAAAATTTTGAACATTGCTTTCAATATCGTCTTTTGTGATCTGTAGTTTTCGAGAGATATATTTCTTCTCTCAGTTTATCGTAACCTTCTTTAAATTCACACTCTATCTGTTTAAGACTATCATCAACTAGTGATTGAAACTTTTTGCTAACTTTTTCAATATCTGTATTTATTTGCTCCGTTATTGTATTATTTTGTTTTTTAAATTCCACATTTATTTGATTTAAGATTTATTATAGTCAACATATAATTTTGATACTCCATCGTTGTCATCAACAGGTGTATTAACATTTCTCAGGCGTTTCCAACGGATATCCAAGTTTTTATTGCTATCCAAATTGAGACCAAAAGCTTTTGAAAAATTTCGTTTTAATTTACTGTTTGATGAGATCTCAATGGAATAATGACCGAACTTGTCAACGCTCACTTTGTAATTATCTTTATTTTAGAAAAGAGCTGTTTATTTATGTGAAGATTTATACAATTATTTCTGCTTCCCTAAGTTCTTCCAGTATGGAAACTACCTCATTATTATGATTGTTGTTACCGTTAGATTCTGATGATAGTAAAAGTCTTAACCTTTCAACCAAGTCATTTGGATCATCCCAATATATATATTTAGGTTTCTGTGGATTAACACTCATGAAACCCGTTCCCATTGTTACTTTCTGTATCTGTACAGATTATGACAGCTTTGGAAACTTGCAACCACCGCATGAAATAATTCGATATTTGTGTAACGGAATCCAATACAACTACACGCAACAACAAAATTATAATTCATATAACTGCGGGCACTTGTGTTTGGAGTTTTTATATAATGTAAATCATAAATATTCAATAAACTAAATATTTCATAAAGTTGCAAATACAAATTTGTGGTTTCGCTGCCACATCATGTCGCTAGCTCTCTTTTATACTCTCTTTCATATTTAAGGGAATTTTGTGTTATTATGACAGAGTATATAGAAAACATAATATAAAGCATACTACATAATATAAAGTATATACACACATAATATAATATGATATTTGACTGTACCATTTTCTTTAGTCTTTGTGAAACTCTCGAGCGAAACAGTCACTCAGTCAGCATTAGTCAGCATAAACTTTAGTTGAATATTTTGTTAATACTACTATATAAAATTTAAATAAATAAATAAATAAGGAAAGAAACGCTACAAAATGAAACAAACGCAGGCAATAGCAACTTCTTTGAGTGCTGTAGAGGATTTTAATAAGAAAAATGTCATGCCGAAAGGTGTACTGTCTATAAAAGACATGGAAGCCAACAGAAGCTACTCCATACAAACTGTACGCAGAACTGCAACAAAGTATGGAAATAGAGTTGTAATGGAGTTAGAAGACAACGTTGTATTTTTGCCGCAATGCTTCAATAATATAAGTGATGAATCCGTTAAGGAATTTAGCAACGGTTCCTACTATTTAATGAAAATAGTGAAGGATGGATCTGACGATTTTCGCTTGGAGGTGCTTGTAGATTTTCCAACATTTCTCGAGCTAAACGGTCACAAGTCAATTTTTTAGTAAAAGTTGGTTTTTGTAATTTGCAACAACATAAAAATTTAAATAAATAAAACAAAAATCGCTGAAATGAATCCAAGGAACCCATCATCAACTATTTCTTTAAGTGTTCTGGAGGATTTTATTAAGAAAAACGTCACACAGAAAGGTGTTCTGTCCATAAAAGACATGGAAGCCAAAAAAAGTTACTCCATTAAAACTGTACGCAGAACTACAACAAAGTATGTAGCACAACAATTTAATAATATAACTGATGAGACAATAAAGGAATTTAGCAACGGTTCCTACTATTTAATGAAAATAGTGAAGGATGGATCTGACGATTTTCGCTTGGAGGTGCTTGTAGATTTCCCACAGTCGCAACCATTTTATTATCAAATGTAAAATATATGTATATGTGTACAATATAAAAAATAAATAGATAAATAATACCAAAAATATAAATATTTAATTACAGACTTTTATTTTACTGAGTATTCTCCATTTTAATTACATTTTGTTTTGAATACAAAGACATTAACTTATTGACTCTTGCAATTTGATATTCCAACATGTAGCATGCACAAGTGTCAGGACCATCGTAGCATTTATCTAAAGACCAACAGCAGCTCTCGTAATGATTTCTATGAATAGATTGAAATTTTTCATAATCTTGATTACGACATAACTTTGAATAGACGCTTAAAATTTTTTCAAAATGTTCCTCAAGTGTTGTATCCTTTGAGTCATTAAAAACTCATGAACTCAGTCCATAAATTCACAAATGTTATTCATCGTCACTTATCAGCAATCTATCACGTAATAATTGTTATATACTGATACATAACTTTAAATACAATTTAGTTAAATCTAACAATTCAGCTAATCTAAAAATTTAATATACTCCATTTATGAGATATTTACATACAGTTATATATGTATATACACAAACATGCATATATCACTAACATATACAACACCATTTAAACTAATTGAGTCTTCCAATACCATCGATCTCATGCTTTGTAGTTAGAGTTAAAGATCAATGAACATAAAATGACCTACATTTGTACGAAAGAAAAATCAACCCTACATGTGTTCACTAAGAGTATTCATATTTTTAGCAAGCTGAGATTTGGTGAACCACGAATCCACTTGAAAGGATGTCCGTCCATTTACTAGAAGAAAAAATAACTATAAAAGGAAAAAAAAGAACAGAAACAAAAAATATTCCTACCACATGTCACCAAGTATTGAAAACAAATCCACAACAACAACATAAGAAATAAAAATCACTCCACCAACGGAATTTGTTTGCATTTACTCCACGGCGATCTGTTCTACTAAAAGATTCCTATGGAAACAAATAACAACAACAACAACATAAGAAATTAAATAATCAAAACAATCACGGAAATTTTATTACACCAACTCAGTCGACGGCACTTCGTTCAAAACACCGAAATTTGTTTACACTAACTCTGTGGACCGTCGATCTCCTTCGCTAAAACCAGAGGTGTCAAACTCATTTAGGTCATGGGGCATTTCTCATGACTGATAAGATGCAGGCGGGCCGTACAACCAAAAAATAATAGCTTATGCAAGATAAGCTTTAAATGAAATTTTAATTACTTACCAATGCTATTTCGACGACTTTGGTGGTCTCTGATTTAAAGTAATAAAATATAATTGCTATGTTATTTTTCATATTTAAGCATTTATTTAATTCGAAATATTTACAGAATTCTAATTAGTCTTTTTTACCGGACGCTTGAGAGCGCTTTTTTCTACTAGTTTTTCAATATCTGGATTCAAAGACTGGCAACAAACAATCTTTGTTATGGCAGATAAATGTTTATCAGTTAGGCTTGTTCTATGAATGGTCTTATTTATTTTCATGCATGAAAATAATTGTTCGCACAAGTAGGTGCTTCCAAAGTAAGATAAAATTTCTGCAGCAAACTTTTTTATTTCTGGATATCTATCGCCTAAATAGGAATATATTTTGGAAATTCCTACTTCGCGATATTTATCTTTTAAAATCGAATCATTCTGGAAATCAATTAAATCTAGTTGTATCGAAATGGGAGCTTTTTCAACTTCAAAGGAAAAAGGTCCAATAAAAAGAGAAAAAATTTGTTCTAAATCTTTAAAATCATTAAAACGTTTATCGAACTCTTTTTTAATTTCGTCAATTTTATTACAGTATTGTGAAAATGAGCAATTTTGATTTTGCGTTTTTAATTGTTCACACGTAGGAAAATGCGTTAAAATATTTTTTTGTAAATGACTTTTAAACGAAGTTAGTTTTTTTACAAAACTCGTTGGTGCATCGTACATATTCGTTATTAATTGATCTTTGCCTTGCAACATAATATTAAGATTATTTAGGTGGCATGTTATATCTGTCAAAAATGCCAGGTCTTTTACCCACAAAGGGTCTTTTATAACTGATATATGTTTGTTCTCTTCATCTTTCATTTCAAGAAATACAATTATTTCCTCCAAAAGCAGATAGAAGCTCTTCAAAACTTTGTGACAGGACAACCAACGAACTTTTGTGTAATAAGGAAGATCTTCGAAGGGAAACACACATTCCCTTCCTTCCCTTCCCCTACTCATGTATGTCCGTCCGTATTACATATGTATGTATGTATGTCTTTCTGTCCATCCGTCCGTCTGCGGTAGCTATTCACGGCAGAGCTCCGAGCAGAGCACCTCCATATGTAAATCTTCTCCAGCATCAGCCCGGCAGAGTACCTCCATATAAATCTTATGACGGCGGGAGAGAGATCCACACCATATAAACTCTATCCAGCAGCACGCCGGCAGAGCACCTACCATATAAACCTTATGGCGGCAGCAGAGCACCTCCACAGCGCAGTCGCTACGTTGGCCCAGAAGGTACATATACACACTACTGTAGTCACACAATCGGCGTGATCAAAAACAAGTATCGAAATTTCGACAAAAATCAACTATTCTATACGCCACAAAAAAGACAAGACGAGCATCCAACGAAGGGCAAAGCTCAATGGAACAAACCACGGCTAGACAGTCATTTAACACCAAATGTCACTTGTAGTTTCTGTAAAAAACCCGGTCACACAAGAGAAGATTGTGCCACAAGGAAAAACACACCATATTGCAGCGAGTGTTGCCAGTGTGGTCGTGAGCCAAGTTGGATATGTAAAGATAAGAATGATGCACGTTATGGTGCAGCCGTACAAGGAAATCCTTTTGCAAGAGGAAAATAGCAACGAAATTCAAGGCAAAGCCAATGGCCAAGAAATAGAAGCAACAAGTGGGAAGACAGTAAAACACCACCGGGGGCGACCACAGTTAGCGGAATATCGAAAGAAATGAACACAGCCTGTGTCTTGTGTAATAGCCTAGGACTCTGGGTAAGACATTGCCAGGCAAACAACAATTAGGAGTCCTTTCAGGGAAATTAAATGGGGCTCAGAAAATGCCAGTAAACTGGGAACCCTATAAAATTAGTAAGTCCAGGCCAATTGAAGTAGTAACCGTTAATCCGACATCAGAGAATGCTCCATGCACATGTCATAGCCGTTATAATGAAAATAATATGTCACAAAGTATAGAATGGAATTATTTGGTTCAGCAAATAGTTATTGAGTCAACGTCAGAAGTTGAGAAAGTCGTGAACACTCGCGTACAGTTTTTAATAATCACCTTACTAACGTTGCAATTAGTAGGCGCGTCGATTATCAAAACTACAGCTATAAACAAATAGAACAAATACCTGTTAACCAGTATATAAGAAAATATATAAATGATATAAAAAGGTTTGCTAATAATACAGTATTAAATTTATTGAGAAAAAGAAAGGAAAATATTTCCTAAAGGCATAGACCGGAAATAGTTAAAACATTTTGATGGTTCACGTGTGATGTGTTCAATAAAAACAAAGTGTCAACATTAAGTTCAACCAAATTATATGATGTATTCATAGTTTTCTTGTGAAAAAGCGAAATATATAAAAGTCATTTTAGGCGGACACTAGTTTAATAAAAAGAAAGTCTTAAAGAAAGAAAGAAAGAAGTAAAAGAAGATGCGTTCAATGATGAATCTGAAGCGCGAGTTCTAAATGGAGCGTTTGAGGGTTGCACCACCACGAAAGGAACTGTTAATGTTACACTTAATAGCTGGTCAAACCTAAGTAACGTTACACACGGTGCCACTTGAACAAGCTTTGCCAGGCGATGGTATACTTGGCAGGGATAATTTGTGGAATAAGTCCATGATAAATTCAATAAAGAAAATGTTAGTAGTAAAAGGCTCAAAAGGAGAAAGCATAAAATTGCTCTTATTAAATATAGGGAATGAGGTAAAACATGTCGGAATTAATAAAGTAAAGGGAAGGTCAAAAAGTATAGCTGAGATAAAGAAGAAACTACGAGAAGTGATATTTCCAGGAGTGTTCTAATGAAAACCGTTGGTATATGTGGGAAAAAATAAGGTTCACGATACAATATGGAATTCAACGGAAGAAGATTTTATTCGACCTCATTGTGCAATTGAAAGCAGAAAACGAAAGGCTGAAAGCATTAACTGAAGCACAAGGATCATCATACCAACTAACTTCAGATAGATTTACCAGAAAAGAGTCCAGCAAACGAAAGAATCCATCAGTTAAAAACCGAAAACAGGTTGCTCAGGCAGAAACACTGTCAGGAAAGCGAAACTGCGGTAAGTCATAAAAAGTCACCTAGAACGGCTGAGCAGGAAGTTGTTTTTATCTCACATCGAAACGAGACCGGAAAAAGAAACCAAATGGGAAGAGAGGAAATAGCAAAATTAGTTAACAGGTTTCTGGCGCACCATCTGTAGATGTACGCAACGAAGTTTATAAGCTCATTGAAGGATGTGACCTCCGCACAACAAATGTAAGTCAACAAGATTTGCTGAATTTCATCCCGTGTATAAAACAACAATTGCACGGCAATGCCTGTAGCCTGTTACGTTCGATGAAATTTGCAACTGCAGAGGCGCTTTACGTGACAATGAGGAAGCATTATTTGCAGTGCAGATGATACGACGGTGTGTTGAGTGAAATCCAAGGAGTGAGGTAGCTTCCAACAGAAGACCTTCGCCAGTTCGCGGAAAAGATAATGGTTCAAAAATCGCAGGTTAATGACATTATGACGAGTGTATATAAAGAGAACGCAGATGCGGGTTTACGAAATGAGGTGGCGAAAACAGTGATGGAAATGTTAAACGGAATAATAAAGTTCACGTGCCAATGCTTAACGCTACAGAAAATGACTTCGTTGTAGATGACAATTTTAAACCGGAGTATAGTGACTTCAATGATTATAAAACATTCAATAAAAAGGCAAACATAAATAAGACAGATAAAGTAGATAATGAAGAAAGATTTAGATAACAATCTAAATATAGAAGAAAGAAAATAAACTTTAGATATACGTAAAACATATAATGATATTTATCTGTTGGAGGGTGACAAATTGACAACCACAGCTGTAATGATATTTTCCTGCACTAGATTTAGCCAGTGCATATGACCAAATTTTATTGGACAAGAATGACAGCGAAAAACCGCATTTAGTTCAGCTTTAGGACATTTCGAATTAAATAGGATCCCGTTTTGTCTAACGGGTGCGCCTGCAACTTTTAAACGTATAATGAATCATATATTGACAGGCCTACAAGGAATAAATTACTTTGTATATCTTGATGACATAGTGGTATATGAAATTAATGAAGAACAGCATGGGAAGAGGTTGGTGAAGGTTTTCGAGGCACTAAGAGAAAAAAAATATAAAGCTTAACGTCAGTAAGTGCCAGTTCCTAAGGCGAGAAGTAGTATATTTGGGCCATAAGTGTTCGGAAAAGGGAGTTTTTCCTGATCCCAGCAAAGTAGAATGTTTCAAAGACATTTTTCCTCCTAAGAACAAAAAGGAGGTGCAAGCGTTTTTAGGGTTAGTAAATTATTACAGGAAATTTATACAGAGAATTCATAATAAGCTTCTCATAAAGTATGGTAAAATTCGAGGATTCGAAAATTAAAAAAGCTATAATAACCACACCAATTTAATACCCCGTTTACATAAAAATATTTAATCCGATTAAGCTCTTCGAAAACTGATGAGCTTTCCAAGTGTTTCCATACATAATCCGGTCAAGCAAAGTAGGTGTTTTGTTATTGCTTTGTTTTGTTTGGTGTAGTTGAGCTTTTACCAAGTGTGTGGACATATGTGCGAATAGTTTGTCGTCTGTAATTGTCTCTTTCTAACACATTGGCACTAGACAAGGAGAAGCATAAGTTCAATATAATTCCGAACTTCGAACCTGAGTTGCAAACTAAAATGTGAAGGTCAAACCCAAAAGCATTTCGGTTTAGCCCTGGAATTGCAACAACAATTTCAATGGTATTTAAAAAGTTTACGAGCGGTTTTAGGTCCTTAAAAGTTTTACTTCCAATTTCTGGAAAAGCCGTTTTATATAAACGCGGTATAAGCTTATCCAAATTTTAACAAAGAGTTTATTTAAAGAACAGACGCCAGCAGCGAAGCATTGAGGCCAGTTCTTTCTGAAGGGAAGATAGGGGAAGAGCACCGATAGAGTTTGCGAGCAGAGCTCTAAATAATGCAGAGGAACGTTATTCTACATTTGAAAGGGAATTTCTAGCTGTAGTTTGGGCGACAAAAAATTTCAGAGCTTATTAGACTATTCAGAGAAGTGACTGAACACCAACCTTCGAAAGAGCCAATTTAAAAGATCAAACGTCAAGGTTGGCGCGTTTCAGAAATAAGTTGTTAGAATACGTTTTAGAGTTTATTTTCAAGCCAAGGAACAAAAAAAAAATTAAACGCAGATGCTTTAAGTAGAGTACCGTGACCGCAACAAATTGAACATTCTGTGGAGGCAATCCAAACCCGTGACAAAAGAACTAAGGAGACAGGAAAAAGAATGAAGGAGACAGGAACAAAATCAGACGAAAACCGATATCCTAATTTTAGATCTCGACAGTTTACCAGCCACACGACAAGATGACACAATTTTGCTGGAAGACCCAACAGATATAGAGGCAATAATGAAGGACTTCCATAATAGACCCTTACGTACGTCACCAGGGCAAGATAAATATGTATCTAAAAATTAAGCAGGAGTACAGGTGGCCAGGAATGCGATTAAACAGATTAAAGAGTACGTAAAATATTGTCCAAAATGCCAAGTTAACATATGTTCAAGAGTGACGAAAATGCCAAAACGTATTAACGGATACACCAACATATCGATTTGAAAAGGTGTATACGGACATTGTAGGCATTTTGCCGGAAACTACCTTCGGTAACAAACACATTTTAGCCTTTCAGGAAGACTTTTCGAAATTTATGGTATGCATAGCTATTCAGGACGCTGAAGCGAGTACTGTAGCAAGAGCATTTTATGATGAGATATTTACGCTTTATGGAATTCCAAAAATCTTAATAACACTTTAAAATTATTCACAGATACATACAAATTGTTAGGCATTAGGAAATTACACATTACTCCTTAGCACACACAATCGTTCGCTGGAAGGAAGACATAGACCATTACCCGAGCATTTGCGTAGTTTTGCAAAGGAGGATGGCTCAAATGGGATCAATGGTTGACTGCAGCAGTGCACGTTCACAACCGCACTTCAACAAAGCAAACGCCTTTTCGCACACTATTTGGTTTCGATATCGAAATGCCGACAAACCTAAAATGGAAATGTAGTCCAATATACAATGCCGAGTATCCACATCCAGGAACAAGATCTTAAAATTTCAACCACAAAGAGCTCATGCAATCGAAAGGCAAAATCAAAAAAAAAAAAGTTAAAAAACTAGCCAAAGAACAATATGACAGTAAGTTGGATCTAATAGAGTTTAAGGTAGAAGATGAGGTCATGGTAAGAATCAAATTATGAAAAGTAAATTTTACCCAATTTGGATGGGACCATATGTGGAAAATGGAATAAAGTCACTAGTAATAAGGGTCAAAGGATAACTAAAATCTTTTCACAACAATTTGCTTAAATTGTACAGATGCAAATAACTCGTAAAAAGGTATAAGTAAGAAAATAAATAGGTAGTAAATTTATATCTTAGCCGATAGGAGATTTTGTATTTGTATTTATTAATTCGCAATATTTTTATCATAGTTGTATTTTAACAGAATCCCGCGAAGCCACAAAGGCTTGTCTGCAGGCAAAATTTAAATAATTCAATTGTAATACATTAACTCAAGGCTTATTAGTCTAGTTTTGATATAGTATATAGCTCAAACAATCTTAATTTTGGAAGATATATATGTTTATAGATATGTAGTGTGAAGTAGATGATGTGAAGTAGAGATTTCTTCCTATATGGATCCCAATTGGATAAAAAACTGTTTTAACCGCTTTCTCCTTGTGGTCCTATTCGATATGTCCAGAAGATCAACCGGCAAATCGTTTAGAATTCGAGGAATCATTGCTTTCAACGTATGTTTCCCGTAGTCGTTATAAAACTTTTCAGCCTTGTAACGGCCTTCCAGTCGTCTGCGCGTGCCATGCTCATGTGCGATTTCCACCCTGTACTGAGTTTCCTCGTAAAAAACATTTAATACGGTTGTTAGGAAAATTCCCTTAACACTCAGCACATTTAATTTCTGAGGTAGATTTGAATGAGTAGTGCACAGATTAGCTTGTAATATCTTCTTTAGGGCATTATTTTGAGAATTTTGTAAAGTTCTGCAATGCGATGAGTAGCCCCATGCTGTTATTCCGTGTCGTATACATGACTCGGCTAGTGCATAATATGCTAGTCTTACTACCTTGTCGTTACAGCAGTTCCGCAAATGATGAAGCATGTATGCAGTCTTACGCAATTTTCTTTTGACAGCGTCCACCTGCTCTTTCCACTTCAGATTATGATCCACAATAACTCCAAGGTACTTATGAGTTGTAACCTGACCAATTGTGGCTACACACGTATCATTTTCCATATCAATATATTCGTTAGGTGCATTTTCATGTAAGCAGTCTAGGCTATGGTATTTCAGCGCAATGTCATGATCTTGTATATACGATGGCTTTATATACATCACCTTTGTCTTGATGGCATTCATTACAAGGCCATTATCGTGCGACCACTTTTGTAAAATTTCGATTTCCCTTTGCATATAAAATATCGCTGTCTCCATAGTCCTATGCGT
Organism: Thecophora atra; assembly: GCA_937620795.1. Classification (NCBI taxonomy): domain Eukaryota; kingdom Metazoa; phylum Arthropoda; class Insecta; order Diptera; family Conopidae; genus Thecophora; species Thecophora atra. Next base: position 69,966,696 of record OW569398.1, read on the forward strand.
AACAACGACAGCAGTGTCGTCAGCATAAGCAAAAGTTATGGAGTTTTGAAGCACCTTCAGCAAATCATTCGTATATAATATATACAAAAGTGGTCCAAGTTTAGATCCTTGTGGAACACCTTGTTGCAGAATAGCTTCATCACTAACGGTGGCTTCTATTTTCACCCTAAATGTTCTCGTTTCGAGATAGCTCTTGAACCAATCATAGCAGTTCCCCCTTATCCCTAAGTTGTATAATTTAACTAGCAGCTTTTCATGGGGCAATGTGTCGAATGCTTTACTAAAGTCAACAAAGAGTACCAAACTGTGTAGACTTTTGCTCAAGTTCTCGTTCAATTTGCTTGCGAAATTACCTAACAGTTTATTAATGCTTTTATTTTTTTGAAATCCGAATTGAGATGGATGTATTATCTTGAACTTACAGCAGAAATCAGTTAATCTTCTCACCATGATCTCTTCCATAACCTTTTCCACAGCCGGCAGAATGGATATTGGTCTGTAGTTGGCGAAATCAGACTTTGTTCCACTTTTATATATTGGACGGATGATTGCAGTCTTTAAGATTTGCGGTACATTAGCTTGATTAAAGCTCAAATTTACCATAGCAGTTACTATGGGAGTCAATGTGTTCGCATGTTTTTTTAAATCCTTGGGCCTAACGCTTTTCAAGGAACTCAAAATATTCATGACTTCTATTTCAGTAGCTCTTTCAATATATAACGAGTTTTGCAAACAATCAGAACGTTGACGTTGTTTTTACAGAACAAAAGTGATTTAATTTGTCAATATTATCCTTGAACGTATACGCAAAACTATTTGCAATATGAGTGACTTGATCGGAATTGATATTTTTCATTATGATTGAATCTGGATTATTGCTCTTTTTTCCAATAATTTCATTAATTAGCTGCCATGTTTTCCTTCTATCATTGTTGATAACATAAAAAGCTTTGCGATAGTAATCATTTTTAGCGAAGAATAACTTTTTATTGACAGTATTACTAAATGTTTTATATTCGCGTTCTCTGGTGGTATCTGTACGCTTATCTAACCATTTCTTGTACAGTCTATCTCTTTTTTTACAGTCTTTTATCAATTCATTGTTCATCCATGGGTTTAATCTTCTCTTTATATTAGTTTTGTTCAGGCAAGAGGCATTCTCGTAAATGGTCGTAAAAACTTTATGAAATTCTGTGTAGAGCTCATTAACATCCTTACATCTTAGTAGATTCGTCCAATTAATATTTGAGACTTGGATATTCACACTGTGCTGGCTAATTCCATAAGTTTGCTGCGGGGTAATTATTTCCTTGCTTAAGTTATTATTTTCCTTTATACTGCAAACCAGCGCATAATGATCTGACACATTTAATTTCACCACCACTGTAAATGACTTCGCATCTCTAAATCTCACAAACATATGATCGATGTTAGTGTTTGTTCCTCTCGCGATATCAACTCTGGTGCTAAAATATTCATTCGTGTTTAAGAGGCCATGCGAAGAGAGCATATCTAAATACAGTTCTTTCTGCTTGCAAGAGCTATGCAAATCTATATTTATATCTCCCACTAACACACACCTGTGTTTTTTGAACTCATTTACTTTCGTTACGGGAGGACGATAAACTGCGAAGAGAGAGATCTGTGTATTTTGGCCACTTATTGTAATGTGTATCGATTCAAAAGAGCGCACCTCCGGAAAAAGGACAGAATACGAAATGTGCTCTTTGATGTAGACTGCTATTCCACCACCTTTTTGTTTCTCACGGTTAATGAACTCAGCATTAAAACCCATTAGGAAATATAACTCATTCTCACCATCATCAATATTAGTTTCTGCCAAAATTATAATATCAAGATTATCAATTACTTCTTCTATTGCTGCTCGAAAGGCTAAAAAGTTCTTCTTCAGCGATCTAATATTCAGAAAGCAGCAAGATATATCTCGATTATCAAAAGTTACGGTGTCTATATGTTTGAAATTGAAAGAGGATGTAGTGTGTAAATTATTCATATGTGTATGATGTAGTAATGATGTGTACTTAAGTATATAAAAATATTAAAAATGTATTAATCTCGCAACTATAATTAAATTATTGAGTTTATATCTTTTTCGGAGTTAATAACAATAATATTTGAAGTTTCTTGTTTCTTAGCTAATATAGATCCATCGCGAACCCAAATAAAATTCCAGCCAACCTGTTTTCCTTTTTTCTTTGCTAACCATAATAAGCGGCGCTTTGTTGCAGTGAGTTGTTCATTTATATAAATATTTTCATTTTTATTACTATACTCCTCTCCTAGACACTCAGTTTTGATCTTTTTCTTGCGTGCCTTCATTATTAGCTCTTTCTTTGCTTGGTTAGATGAGAGTCTAACAATTATTTTGTTTGTCTTTTCTCTCTTAACAATGCTAATAACGTTTTCATTTTCCTTTTTTGGAACGTTCACTAGCTCCACATTGTTTTCTAATAAACGCTGCTCAATCGAACCAATTCTCTCTTCTAGCTGACCAATGCGTCTATCCTTCTCTTCGTTTTGCTCTGTTAATTTCGCAATTGTTAGTGTCATCTCGTTTAGCGACTCACTAATCTTAGTAACGGCGCTACTCATTTGCGTGATTTGCTCCAACATCTTCTTTATATTTTTCATGTCCCCTTTCAGCTCAGTGACGTCAGCTTGAATGTAACTTAGATCACTTTGGAGACCAGTTGATGGGAGAGCGTTATTTATGTACTTTATTTTCTTGGATGCCATTGTATCAGTATCATTGTTTTCTTCTCCATCTTCACTTCTCAAGTTTTTTTGTGGTCTTGGAGTCTTACCATCGTCACATATGAATACCTCCTCCCCTATAGAGCTTGCTGACGATGATCGCACTCTGCATTGTTGGCATTTCCACGCTGCTTTCCGGCTGGCACTCATTTTCGTCCACGAGAACTCCGAGAGAGTGGTGCATTTAGAATAATGGTAATTCGCAGAGCAGTTATAGCATGAGATAAACTCTCCAGTGCGAGGGAGCGGCTGCTTACACTCATTGCACACCTTATTCATGATTTTCGTGATTTTCGCGCGCCTGGCTTTAAACAATTATAATAAATGTTTATAATGCTTTCACTGTTTATGATATTTAGAATCAGATTTTACGCAGATCAATCCAAAACCGATTAAATTAAATAGGCAATTTTCAACAAAAAAGCAAAATTAATAACACTTTAGATTCGTTTAATCAATTTCGAAACAGAGCTCAATAATTACACGTCTGCACACCTTGAGTTTTAAATTAGAATTGGCTAAGATATAAATTTACTACCTATTTATTTTCTTACTTATACCTTTTTACGAGTTATTTGCATCTGTACAATTTAAGCAAATTGTTGTGAAAAGATTTTAGTTATCCTTTGACCCTTATTACTAGTGACTTTATTCCATTTTCCACATATGGTCCCATCCAAATTGGGTAAAATTTACTTTTCATAACTTGATTCTTACCATGACCTCATCTTCTACCTTAAACTCTATTAGATCCAACTTACTGTCATATTGTTCTTTGGCTAGTTTTTTAACTTTTTTTTTTGATTTTGCCTTTCGATTGCATGAGCTCTTTTTGTTCGAAATTTTAGGATCTTGTTCCTGGATCTGGATACTCGGCATTGTATATTGGACTACATTTCCATTTTAGGTTTGTCGGCATTTCGATATCGAAACCAAATAGTGTGCGAAAAGGCGTTTGCTTTGTTGAAGTGCGGTTGTGAACGTGCACTGCTGCAGTCAACCATTGATCCCATTTGAGCCATCCTCCTTTGCAAAACTACGCAAATGCTCGGGTAATGGTCTATGTCTTCCTTCCAGCGAACGATTGTGTGTGCTAAGGAGTAATGTGTAATTTCCTAATGCCTAACAATTTGTATGTATCTGTGAATAATTTTGAAGTGTTATTAAGATTTTTGGAATTCCATAAAGCGTAAATATCTCATCATAAAATGCTCTCGCTACAGTACTCGCTTCAGCGTCCTGAATAGCTATGCATACCATAAATTTCGAAAAGTCTTCCTGAAAGGCTAAAATGTGTTTGTTACCGAAGGTAGTTTCCGGCAAAATGCCTACAATGTCCGTATACACCTTTTCAAATCGATATGTTGGTGTATCCGTTAATACGTTTTGGCATTTTCGTCACTCTTGAACATATGTTAACTTGGCATTTTGGACAATATTTTACGTACTCTTTAATCTGTTTAATCGCATTCCTGGCCACCTGTACTCCTGCTTAATTTTTAGATACATATTCCTTCATTATTGCCTCTATATCTTTTGGGTCTTCCAGCAAAATTGTGTCATCTTGTCGTGTGGCTGGTAAACTGTCGAGATCTAAAATTAGGATATCGGTTTTCGTCTGATTTTGTTCCTGTCTCCTTCATTCTTTTTCCTGTCTCCTTAGTTCTTTTGTCACGGGTTTGGATTGCCTCCACAGAATGTTCAATTTGTTGCGGTCACGTTACTCTACTTAAAGCATCTGCGTTTAATTTTTTTTTTGTTCCTTGGCTTGTAAATAAACTCTAAAATGTATTCTAACAACTTATTTCTGAAACGCGCCAACCTTGACGTTTGATCCTTTAAATTGGCTCTTTCGAAGGTTGGTGTTCAGTCACTTCTCTGAATAGTCTAATAAGCTCTGAAATTTTTTGTCGCCCAAACTATAGCTAGAAATTCCCTTTCAAATGTAGAATAACGTTCCTCTGCATTATTTAGAGCTCTGCTCGCAAACTCTATCGGTGCTCTTCCCCTATCTTCCCTTCAGAAAGAACTGGCCTCAATGCTTCGCTGCTGGCGTCTGTTCTTTAAATAAACTCTTTGTTAAAATTTGGATAAGCTTATACCGCGTTTATATAAAACGGTTTTTCCAGAAATTGGAAGTAAAACTTTTTAGGACCTAAAACCGCTCGTAAACTTTTTAAATACCATTGAAATTGTTGTTGCAATTCCAGGGCTAAACCGAAATGCTTTTGGGTTTGACCTTCACATTTTAGTTTGCAACTCAGGTTCGAAGTTCGGAATTATATTGAACTTATGCTTCTCCTTGTCTAGTGCCAATGTGTTAGAAAGAGACAATTACAGACGACAAACTATTCGCACATATGTCCACACTCTTGGTAAAAGCTCAACTACACCAAACAAAACAAAGCAATAACAAAACACCTACTTTGCTTGACCGGATTATGTATGGAAACACTTGGAAAGCTCATCAGTTTTCGAACAGCTTAATCAGATTAAATATTTTTATGTAAACGGGGTATTAAATTGGTGTGGTTATTATAGCTTTTTTTAATTTTCGAATCCTCGAATTTTACCATACTTTATGAGAAGCTTATTATGAATTCTCTGTATAAATTTCCTGTAATAATTTACTAACCCTAAAAACGCTTGCACCTCCTTCTTGTTCTTAGGAGGAAAAATGTCTTTGAAACATTCTACTTTGCTGGGATCAGGAAAAACTCCCTTTTCCGAACACTTATGCCCCAAATATACTACTTCTCGCCTTAGGAACTGGCACTTACTGACGTTAAGCTTTATATTTTTTTTCTCTTAGTGCCTCGAAAACCTTCACCAACCTCTTGCCATGCTGTTCTTCATTAATTTCATATACCACTATGTCATCAAGATATACAAAGTAATTTATTCCTTGTAGGCCTGTCAATATATGATTCATTATACGTTTAAAAGTTGCAGGCGCACCCGTTAGACAAAACGGGATCCTATTTAATTCGAAATGTCCTAAAGCTGAACTAAATGCGGTTTTTTGCTGTCATTCTTGTCCAATAAAATTTGGTCATATGCACTGGCTAAATCTAGTGCAGGAAAATATCATTACAGCTGTGGTTGTCAATTTGTCACCCTCCAACAGATAAATATCATTATATGTTTTACGTATATCTAAAGTTTATTTTCTTTCTTCTGTATTTAGATTGTTATCTAAATCTTTCTTCATTATCTACTTTATCTGTCTTATTTATGTTTGCCTTTTTATTGAATGTTTTATAATCATTGAAGTCACTATACTCCGGTTTAAAATTGTCATCTACAACGAAGTCATTTTCTGTAGCGTTAAGCATTGGCACGTGAACTTTATTATTCCGTTTAACATTTCCATCACTGTTTTCGCTACCTCATTTCGTAAACCCGCATCTGCGTTCTCTTTATATACACTCGTCATAATGTCATTAACCTGCGATTTTAGAACCATTATCTTTTCCGCGAACTGGCGAAGGTCTTCTGTTGGAAGCTACCTCACTCCTTGGATTTCACTCAACACACCGTCGTATCATCTGCACTGCAAATAATGCTTCCTCATTGTCACGTAAAGCGCCTCTGCAGTTGCAAATTTTATCGAACGTAACAGGCTACAGGCATTGCCGTGCAATTGTTGTTTTATACACGGGATGAAATTCAGCAAATCTTGTTGACTTACATTTTTTGTGCGGAGGTCACATCCTTCAATGAGCTTATAAACTTCGTTGCGTACATCTACAGATGGTGCGCCAGAAACCTGTTAACTAATTTTGCTATTTCCTCTCTTCCCATTTGGTTTCTTTTTCCGGTCTCGTTTCGATGTGAGATAAAAACAACTTCCTGCTCAGCCGTTCTAGGTGACTTTTTATGACTTACCGCAGTTTCGCTTTCCTGACAGTGTTTCTGCCTGAGCAACCTGTTTTCGGTTTTTAACTGATGGATTCTTTCGTTTGCTGGACTCTTTTCTGGTAAATCTATCTGAAGTTAGTTGGTATGATGATCCTTGTGCTTCAGTTAATGCTTTCAGCCTTTCGTTTTCTGCTTTCAATTGCACAATGAGGTCGAATAAAATCTTCTTCCGTTGAATTCCATATTGTATCGTGAACCTTATTTTTTCCCACATATACCAACGGTTTTCATTAGAACACTCCTGGAAATATCACTTCTCGTAGTTTCTTCTTTATCTCAGCTATACTTTTTGACCTTCCCTTTACTTTATTAATTCCGACATGTTTTACCTCATTCCCTATATTTAATAAGAGCAATTTTATGCTTTCTCCTTTTGAGCCTTTTACTACTAACATTTTCTTTATTGAATTTATCATGGACTTATTCCACAAATTATCCCTGCCAAGTATACCATCGCCTGGCAAAGCTTGTTCAAGTGGCACCGTGTGTAACGTTACTTAGGTTTGACCAGCTATTAAGTGTAACATTAACAGTTCCTTTCGTGGTGGTGCAACCCTCAAACGCTCCATTTAGAACTCGCGCTTCAGATTCATCATTGAACGCATCTTCTTTTACTTCTTTCTTTCTTTCTTTAAGACTTTCTTTTTATTAAACTAGTGTCCGCCTAAAATGACTTGTATATATTTCGCTTTTTCACAAGAAAACTATGAATACATCATATAATTTGGTTGAACTTAATGTTGACACTTTGTTTTTATTGAACACATCACACGTGAACCATCAAAATGTTTTAACTATTTCCGGTCTATGCCTTTAGGAAATATTTTCCTTTCTTTTTCTCAATAAATTTAATACTGTATTATTAGCAAACCTTTTTATATCATTTATATATTTTCTTATATACTGGTTAACAGGTATTTGTTCTATTTGTTTATAGCTGTAGTTTTGATAATCGACGCGCCTACTAATTGCAACGTTAGTAAGGTGATTATTAAAAACTGTACGCGAGTGTTCACGACTTTCTCAACTTCTGACGTTGACTCAATAACTATTTGCTGAACCAAATAATTCCATTCTATACTTTGTGACATATTATTTTCATTATAACGGCTATGACATGTGCATGGAGCATTCTCTGATGTCGGATTAACGGTTACTACTTCAATTGGCCTGGACTTACTAATTTTATCGGGTTCCCAGTTTACTGGCATTTTCTGAGCCCCATTTAATTTCCCTGAAAGGACTCCTAATTGTTGTTTGCCTGGCAATGTCTTACCCAGAGTCCTAGGCTATTACACTAGACACAGGCTGTGTTCATTTATTTCGATATTCCGCTAACTGTGGTCGCCCCCGGTGGTGTTTTACAGTCTTCCCACTTGTTGCTTCTATTTCTTGGCCATTGGCTTTGCCTTGAATTTCGTTGCTATTTTCCTCTTGCAAAAGGATTTCCTTGTACGGCTGCACCATAACGTGCATCATTCTTATCTTTACATATCCAACTTGGCTCACGACCACACTGGCAACACTCGCTGCAATATGGTGTGTTTTTCCTTGTGGCACAATCTTCTCTTGTGTGACCGGGTTTTTTACAGAAACTACAAGTGACATTTGGTGTTAAATGACTGTCTAGCCGTGGTTTGTTCCATTGAGCTTTGCCCTTCGTTGGATGCTCGTCTTGTCTTTTTTGTGGCGTATAGAATAGTTGATTTTTGTCGAAATTTCGATACTTGTTTTTGATCACGCCGATTGTGTGACTACAGTAGTGTGTATATGTACCTTCTTCTATATAAGGTTTATATGGTAGGTGCTCTGCCGGCGTGCTGCTGGATAGAGTTTATATGGTGTGGATCTCTCTGCCGCCGTCATAAGATTTATATGGAGGTACTTTGCCGGGCTGATGCTGGAGAAGATTTACATATGGAGGTGCTCTGCTCGGAGCTCTGCCGTGAATAGCTACCGCAGACGGACGGATGGACAGAAAGACATACATACATACATATGTAATACGGACGGACATACATGAGTAGGGGAAGGGAAGGAAGGGAATGTGTGTGACCGAAGTGATGGGAGAGCAGCAGATGCAGATGGTCGTTGTGTAGGAACATGTTGTTGTTGTTATTTTGTTGTAATATAATTGCTTAAGCCAGGGGTGTCAAACTGGCATGCATGCGGCCCGCGATAGGTTTTTGTGGCCCGCAATGCTTTATATAAAATAAAAACCAAAATAAAATGCTACAAAGGAACTAACTATAATAATCGGGATATTATTGCAAAAACATGCTTGCAAAAAAAGACTTCTCATAGCTACCACCTACTCTGCAGCGCATATTATTCTCATTTTAATAAATTTTTTGGGTTTTGTGACAGCATAAAAATCTAGTCTGCTTGAGAGCAACACTTTTTGCTCTTCGTTTTCTTTCTCTTTTTTTATTTCGGTGTTCTCAACTTTTTTCTTTCTTTGTGTTTTCTTCATGTTCTTTTCATGTTTCATTTCTTTGTTTTTACAACTCTTTCAATCCTTTCCTTTGTTTTACTTCATTACGAATGCATTTTTTTTACGCTGGCTAACGGTAATATTCTTGTTCGTTAGTTTTGTTAATGCTTGGTTTCGAAGCATTTCGCGTAACAGTCGTTCGATAAGGCCTGATGAAAACAGTCGATGTTCATAAAGTAAATAGGCAAATAGGAAGGCATTTGCACTAGGTTTTTAGTCCTGATCTGTGTTTTATGAATTTGTGGGTTGTGTTTTATGATAACTTATTAAACAAAGTAAGTAAGTGGTGTTTGTGTTAACTTTTTACATTTAAATTAAATCTCAATTTTTATACAGAAAATGTCACTTGCAACGCTAAATAAAAACGAAAGATTGATGCCGAGGGAAGAAAATTTCAAGAAAGGTGGGAGCTAAACTATTTTTTCGAGGAAGTGAATAATAAAATCACGTGCTTGATTTGTAAAGAATCAATAAGTGTTGTTAAAGAATACAATATAAAGCGACATTATAGCACTTATCACAAAGAACAATTTTCGTGCTTCCAAGGGAAAATAAGAGAAGAAAAATTGAAAACAATGAAAAATTCACGCATTAGCCAGCAGCGCTTACAAAATTTGTGAAAAGTAATGAATCAGCGACAAGAGCCAGCTACGAAATAAGCTATTTATTAGCAAAACATTCAAAAGCATTTACTGATGGTTCTTTGACCAAGCAATATATGATAAAAGCTGCGGAATTGGTTTGTCCAGAAAAGGTACACATATTTCGGAATATATCTTTATCAAGAAATACAGTAGCAGAAAGAATTACTGAAATAGCAGATAACGTCAGTTCACAGCTTCAGGAAATATCTACCAATGTCAAGTTTTTTTCAATTGCGATTGATGAAAGCACGGATGTAAGAGATGTTGCACAAGTTGCTTTTTTTTCGTGGTTGCGATAATAACATGTGTATCATCGAAGAATTGCTGGAAATTATCCCTCTTCATGGAACTACAACTGGTGAAGATATTTTTGATGCCGTATGGAGGATTTTAGAAAATTTTAAAATCGCTCTTGACAAACTTGTTTCTGTACCAACTGACGTCGCTAAATCAATGACGGGTGAAACTAAAGGATTTGTGTCAAGGCTCTCAAAAAAATTACAATACGAATATCCAAATAAACCAAAAATCAGGACTTTCCACTGCATTATTCACCAACAAGTTCTCTGTTCAAAAATATTAAAAATGGACGAAGTACTTAAAACAGTAACAAAGATAGTGAACTTTATTCGATCAAGAGCACTTAATCATCGCCAATTTATTTCGTTCCTTCAAGATTTCGAATCCGAATTCGAAGATCTTCCTTATTACACAAAAGTTCGTTGGTTGTCCTGTCACAAAGTTTTGAAGAGCTTCTATCTGCTTTTGGAGGAAATAATTGTATTTCTTGAAATGAAAGATGAAGAGAACAAACATATATCAGTTATAAAAGACCCTTTGTGGGTAAAAGACCTGGCATTTTTGACAGATATAACATGCCACCTAAATAATCTTAATATTATGTTGCAAGGCAAAGATCAATTAATAACGAATATGTACGATGCACCAACGAGTTTTGTAAAAAAACTAACTTCGTTTAAAAGTCATTTACAAAAAAATATTTTAACGCATTTTCCTACGTGTGAACAATTAAAAACGCAAAATCAAAATTGCTCATTTTCACAATACTGTAATAAAATTGACGAAATTAAAAAAGAGTTCGATAAACGTTTTAATGATTTTAAAGATTTAGAACAAATTTTTTCTCTTTTTATTGGACCTTTTTCCTTTGAAGTTGAAAAAGCTCCCATTTCGATACAACTAGATTTAATTGATTTCCAGAATGATTCGATTTTAAAAGATAAATATCGCGAAGTAGGAATTCCCAAAATATATTCCTATTTAGGCGATAGATATCCAGAAATAAAAAAGTTTGCTGCAGAAATTTTATCTTACTTTGGAAGCACCTACTTGTGCGAACAATTATTTTCATGCATGAAAATAAATAAGACCATTCATAGAACAAGGCTAACTGATAAACATTTATCTGCCATAACAAAGATTGTTTGTTGCCAGTCTTTGAATCCAGATATTGAAAAACTAGTAGAAAAAAGCGCTCTCAAGCGTCCGATAAAAAACACTAATTAGAATTCTGTAAATATTTCGAATTAAATAAATGCTTAAATATGAAAAATAACATAGCAATTATATATTATTACTTTAAATCAGAGACCACCAAAATCGTCGAAATAACATTGGTAAGTAATTAAAATTTAATTTAAAGCTTATCTTGCATAAGCTATTATTTTTTGGTTGTACGGCCCGCCTGCATCTTATCAGTCATGAGAAATGCCCCATGACCTAAATGAGTTTGACACCTCTGGTTTTAGCGAAGGAGATCGGCGGTCCACAGAGTTAGTGTAAACAAATTTCGGTGTTTTGAACGAAGTGCCGTCGACTGAGTTGGTGTAATAAAATTTCCGTGATTGTTTTGATTATTTAATTTCTTATGTTGTTGTTGTTGTTATTTGTTTCAATAGGAATCTTTTAGTAGAACAGATCGCCGTGGAGTAAATGCAAACAAATTCCGTTGGTGGAGTGATTTTTATTTCTTATGTTGTTGTTGTGGATTTGTTTTCAATACTTGGTGACATGTGGTAGGAATATTTTTTGTTTCTGTTCTTTTTTTTCCTTTTATAGTTATTTTTTCTTCTAGTAAATGGACGGACATCCTTTCAAGTGGATTCGTGGTTCACCAAATCTCAGCTTGCTAAAAATATGAATACTCTTAGTGAACACATGTAGGGTTGATTTTTCTTTCGTACAAATGTAGGTCATTTTATGTTCATTGATCTTTAACTCTAACTACAAAGCATGAGATCGATGGTATTGGAAGACTCAATTAGTTTAAATGGTGTTGTATATGTTAGTGATATATGCATGTTTGTGTATATACATATATAACTGTATGTAAATATCTCATAAATGGAGTATATTAAATTTTTAGATTAGCTGAATTGTTAGATTTAACTAAATTGTATTTAAAGTTATGTATCAGTATATAACAATTATTACGTGATAGATTGCTGATAAGTGACGATGAATAACATTTGTGAATTTATGGACTGAGTTCATGAGTTTTTAATGACTCAAAGGATACAACACTTGAGGAACATTTTGAAAAAATTTTAAGCGTCTATTCAAAGTTATGTCGTAATCAAGATTATGAAAAATTTCAATCTATTCATAGAAATCATTACGAGAGCTGCTGTTGGTCTTTAGATAAATGCTACGATGGTCCTGACACTTGTGCATGCTACATGTTGGAATATCAAATTGCAAGAGTCAATAAGTTAATGTCTTTGTATTCAAAACAAAATGTAATTAAAATGGAGAATACTCAGTAAAATAAAAGTCTGTAATTAAATATTTATATTTTTGGTATTATTTATCTATTTATTTTTTATATTGTACACATATACATATATTTTACATTTGATAATAAAATGGTTGCGACTGTGGGAAATCTACAAGCACCTCCAAGCGAAAATCGTCAGATCCATCCTTCACTATTTTCATTAAATAGTAGGAACCGTTGCTAAATTCCTTTATTGTCTCATCAGTTATATTATTAAATTGTTGTGCTACATACTTTGTTGTAGTTCTGCGTACAGTTTTAATGGAGTAATTTTTTTTGGCTTCCATGTCTTTTATGGACAGAACACCTTTCTGTGTGACGTTTTTCTTAATAAAATCCTCCACAACACTTAAAGAAATAGTTGATGATGGGTTCCTTGGATTCATTTCAGCGATTTTTGTTTTATTTATTTAAATTTTTATGTTGTTGCAAATTACAAAAACCAACTTTTACTAAAAAATTGACTTGTGACCGTTTAGCTCGAGAAATGTTGGAAAATCTACAAGCACCTCCAAGCGAAAATCGTCAGATCCATCCTTCACTATTTTCATTAAATAGTAGGAACCGTTGCTAAATTCCTTAACGGATTCATCACTTATATTATTGAAGCATTGCGGCAAAAATACAACGTTGTCTTCTAACTCCATTACAACTCTATTTCCATACTTTGTTGCAGTTCTGCGTACAGTTTGTATGGAGTAGCTTCTGTTGGCTTCCATGTCTTTTATAGACAGTACACCTTTCGGCATGACATTTTTCTTATTAAAATCCTCTACAGCACTCAAAGAAGTTGCTATTGCCTGCGTTTGTTTCATTTTGTAGCGTTTCTTTCCTTATTTATTTATTTATTTAAATTTTATATAGTAGTATTAACAAAATATTCAACTAAAGTTTATGCTGACTAATGCTGACTGAGTGACTGTTTCGCTCGAGAGTTTCACAAAGACTAAAGAAAATGGTACAGTCAAATATCATATTATATTATGTGTGTATATACTTTATATTATGTAGTATGCTTTATATTATGTTTTCCAAAAATCCCTTAAATATGAAAGAGAGTATAAAAGAGAGCTAGCGACATGATGTGGCAGCGAAACCACAAATTTGTATTTGCAACTTTATGAAATATTTAGTTTATTGAATATTTATGATTTACATTATATAAAAACTCCAAACACAAGTGCCCGCAGTTATATGAATTATAATTTTGTTGTTGCGTGTAGTTGTATTGGATTCCGTTACACAAATATCGAATTATTTCATGCGGTGGTTGCAAGTTTCCAAAGCTGTCATAATCTGTGAGATACAGAAAGTAACAATGGGAACGGGTTTCATGAGTGTTAATCCACAGAAACCTAAATATATATATTGGGATGATCCAAATGACTTGGTTAAAAGGTTAAGACTTTTACTATCATCAGAATCTAGCGGTAACAACAATCATAATAATGAGGTAATTTCCATACTGGAAGAACTTAGGGAAGCAGAAATAATTGTATAAATCTTCACATAAACTAGTAAAGGTGTTGTCTACAGCCGGGCTGTAGCCGAAATACCCTACACCTTAAAGCTGCATATATACTCGTATATATATACAATATATATATATTATATATCTAATAATAAATATACAATATATATATAATAATAAAAACAAAAATTTTTTTTTTAAAGTGGGCGGATCACGCCCATATTTGGCATATTAACTGGAAGCATTAGTCTAAACCTACATGTAAAATTTTCTTGTCTTCTCTCAAAAAGTGATGCTGATATGGCCTTTTTTAATAAGCAAAACAGCTACCTGCACTCTCGATATAAAAAGTAGGCGTGGTCCTTGGGCGATTTTGCCCATTTTCAATACGAAACACCCCAACATAGCAACGAATATTTTTGCCAAATTTCATTTTGAAATCTTAATCCGTTGTCCTGTGATCGTGATTTCAACGGACAGACAGACAGACAGACAGACGGACAGACATCGTTATTTCAACTTCGGTGGTGATGCTGATCAAGAATATATATACTTTTCCATACCTATCTTGTCTAGTTCTATGCGTTACACACTCCGGTAGAAAGTGAATATACCCTCAACCTTAAGGTGTAGGGTATAATAAACAGCTCTTTTCTAAAATAAAGATAATTACAAAGTGAGCGTTGACAAGTTCGGTCATTGAGATCTCATCAAACAGTAAATTAAAACGAAATTTTTCAAAAGCTTTTGGTCTCAATTTGGATAGCAATAAAAACTTGGATATCCGTTGGAAACGCCTGAGAAATGTTAATGCACCTGTTGATGACAACGATGGAGTAACAAAATTATATGTTGACTATAATAAATCTTAAATCAAATAAATGTGGAATTTAAAAAACAAAATAATACAATAAAGGAGCAAATAAATACAGATATTGAAAAAGTTAGCAAAAAGTTTCAATCACTAGTTGATGATAGTCTTAAACAGATAAAGTGTGAATTTAAAGAAGGTTACGATAAACTGAGAGAAGAAATATATCTCTCGAAAACTACAGATCACAAAAGACGATATTGAAAGCAATGTTCAAAATTTTTTAAAAAATACCAGTGAACAAATTGAGCGAATTGAAAGCTGTATATTTCAAGAACTACAGAAAAGACCGAAATTCGTAGCTGATTTTGAAGTGAAAATTCTCAATGAAATGCAGAAATGAAAAGATTCTCACAGAGTTATTAAGATATGAGTAAAAAGCAAGCTTTGGTGGAAGAGCTTCACAGACAAGCACGTAAAAACTTTAAGCGAAGGCGTGTAATAACAAAAGGAATAGATGACCTTTGGCAGGCAGATTTAGTGCAAATGGGTACTTATTCTACATACAATGATGGTTATCGCTTCCTTCTTCCTTCCCACAAGACCCCGTCAAGACACCATCAAGTGCCTGTCGAGACCCCGTCAAGAACCCATCAAGACCACGTCAAGACACCGCCAAGACCAAATCGAAACCCAGTCAAGATCTTGTGACGAACTTTTTGCTCCGGGTTTAGCTGTCGGTGCCAGGGTCCGTACACAGACAAGTATCAAGCACGTGCTTTGTTTTCTCGAGCGTACGAATCCTAGCCGCGCAAATGCAACGCATTGACGCGACGGAGGGAAAAACGACGGATGCGCGACGGCGCAAACCAAATGGTCGTCAGCCTTAAAAAGCGATCGGACCACGTGGTGGCGTAACGAAAAGTAACGGATACGCGGCGGCGCAGATCAAATGGTCGTCAGCCTTAAAAAGCGATCGGACCACGTGATTGCGCTAATGAAACGCACTGACGCAAAGAACAGCGGATACGCGACGGCGCAAACCAAATGGTCGTCAGCCTTAAAAAGCGATCGGACCACGTGGTAACGCAATGAAAAACGCAGTGACGCACTGACGCAAAGAAAGACGGATGCGCGACGGCGCAAACCAAATGGTCGTCAGCCTTAAAAAGCGATCGGACCACGTGGTAACGCAGTGAAAAACGCAGTGACGCACTGACGCAAAGAACAGCGGATACGCGACGGCGCAAACCAAATGGTCGTCAGCCTTAAAAAGCGATCGGACCACGTGGTAACGCAATGAAAAACGCAGTGACGTACTGACGCAAAGAAAGACGGATGCGCGACGGCGCAAACCAAATGGTCGTCAGCCTTAAAAAGCGATCGGACCACGTGGTGGCGCAACGAAAGAGCAACGGATACGCGCGGCGCAGATCAAATGGTCGTCAGCCTTAAGAAGCGATCGGACCACGTGATTGCGCGAATGAAACGCACTGACGCAAAGAACGACGGATACGCGACGGCGCAAACCAAATGGTCGTCAGCCTTAAAAAGCGATCGGACCACGTGGTAACGCAATGAAAAACGCAGTGACGCACTGACGCAAAGAAAGACGGGTGCGCGACGGCGCAAACCAAATGGTCGTCAGCCTTAAAAAGCGATCGGACCACGTGGTGGCGCAACGAAAGAGCAACGGATACGCGGCGGCGCAGATCAAATGGTCGTCAGCCTTAAGAAGCGATCGGACCACGTGATTGCGCGAATGAAACGCACTGACGCAAAGAACGACGGATACGCGACGGCGCAAACCAAATGGTCGTCAGCCTTAAAAAGCGATCGGACCACGTGGTAACGCAATGAAAAACGCAGTGACGCACTGACGCAAAGAAAGACGGATGCGCGACGGCGCAAACCAAATGGTCGTCAGCCTTAAAAAGCGATCGGACCACGTGGTAACGCAATGAAAAACGCAGTGACGCACTGACGCAGAGAAAGACGGATGCGCGACGGCGCAAACCAAATGGTCGTCAGCCTTAAAAAGCGATCGGACCACGTGATTGCGCAAATGAAAAACTCAAGAAACGCACCGGTGCACTGCAGAAACCAAACAAATGCGCGACGGCGCAAAACCAAATGGTCGTCAGCCTTAAAAAGCGATCGGACCACGTGGTTGCGCAAATGAAACGACCGTTGCGATGATCTAAACTTAGCTGCGATACTCACCCCTTGTTCATTTGTGATAAAAGACACTGTGTTGTTTTGCTTATTGTTACTTTTATTTCGATAGATTTCAGTAGACTTAAGGTGTAATAACACTAGCAAAAAGATAAATTGTCGTCGACGATGGCACAGGAACTAAGAGAGAGAGATTTGATGTGCTTCGCTTTTTATTGTGGGATAGCGGGACTTTTCCCGACGTTTCTCCTGGAATCGCATTGGTTCGTTGTGGGGAGGTGTTTACACTGAGGGTAAACTGCTTTCGTTGTGGGGAGGTGTTTACACTGAGGGTAAACTGCGTTCGTTGTGGGGAGGTGTTTATACTGCCATAAACTGCTCCTCACACTCTCTCCTTTCTTAGGGGAGGCGGCGAATGGCGACAGCGGGTGCTGAGAGGCGTGTGTTTAACGTGACCCGGTAACCCTCGCAGTTAAACTGCATCCTATGCCGACGTCGGCCCTGGAGTGTGTGGGTGGTGCTCTGGTCCCGGGTGATGAGTGATTTGTACCGTGTGGTAATCTCGCTCCGTCCCACGGCGGAGAATATAGTCGCCATGGCAAGCCCGGTGATGTCTTGGAATTGGAAGCGTTGGGTCGGTCCTCTCGCCGTGTCAGCTTGGGTGTCGGGGTGCTGAGCGAGAACGGGATGCGCTTCCTCGTTTTCGTCTACCTTCTCGACCTCACGGCACAAGTCGTCGTAGTAACGGCCATGGAGGGGGTCGAAGTACATCGACTCGCACGCCTCCGTACTGGTGGTGTTCACCGCAGCACTGGGTGTAGTTCCTTCGTCGGGCTCGAGTGACATGTTGTCCTTGGGGATCGGGTCGCGTCTCGACGTTGGTGGAGGGTGTAGTCCGGCGGCTCGTGTGCTTTCTGGTGACGATTCTGGTCGCGGCTGTCCGGTTATTTCTGTGTCTTCCGGCCTATCACGGGACGCGGGCGTGGTACTTGATGACATCAGAGTCACGGTTCCCAGGAGTTCAGGTGGCTCTTCATTGTGGATATCCAGGATGTCGTCCCATTCCAGTTGGTCCAAGTCGGTCGCTAGTACGGTGGGCGAGTTGGGTTTTTCCTGTAGCAGATCTTCCCAGAAGGCGACGGCGTCGTTCGCATTGAGATCTCGTGTGGGGTCGCCCGACGCCAACAGAAGTTCTACTTCGGAGTCTTCCCGTCCGGGTGGCGCTAATTCCTCGACACTGACTGGTTCCGTGGGATCGGTGCGTTGCTTAGTTCGGGTGCGCTTGGGCGTGTGCTTCGGTTCCAAGGCCCTTGGATTCGCTTGGTCGTCGCGTTTGGGTCGGCGCTTCGGCCCTCTCCTCTGTTGACCATCAGGCTTGTGCGGCGGTGGGTAGGCGTCGGGGACGGAATGGGCGTTTAACTGCCGGTAGTCAACGCAGACCCGCCAGGCTCCTGTCTTCTTCTTTACCAAAACGAGTGGTGCGCTGTAGGAGCTGTGCGATGGTTCGATGCAGCCCCGTTTCAGTAAATCGCCCACCTCCGCGTCGATGACCTTCTGCATAGCCGGGTTCTTGGGATAGTACCGCTGTTTGATCGGTCTGTCATCACGCATGGTGATCTTGTGCACGGCGATGTCCGTCGTCGGCGCCAGGATCTCGAAACCGCGTAACTCCGCCTCCAGGAACCTCGATATCTTCTCGCTTTCTGGCACGCCTGCTTCGGTGGTGTCTTGCATCGTCGGCGTCCTACTACTATTTCCGCTGTCTGGAGCAATTCCGCGCCGTGACCAACTTGCTGTCGCCTCGGCGTCCTTAGAGACTAGCTGTAGGGTGTGGCATCTGGCTACAGTATCCTCTCGTCTGGTGGTTGTCTCCCCAGCCAGTTTAACCGTCTGTCCACCGCAGCTGATTACCGCTCCAGACTCTGCCAAGAAATCCATCCCTAAGATGAGGTGGTCCAAAACGCGAGGTAACACAAGTAGGTCAACTTCGTGCTCCGCGTGTCCTAGGCATACTTTAACCGTGAGCGTCCGGTCCACCCTGCGCGTGCTACCATCGGCCATCTGCACCTGTGTGTCGACACTGCCCAGCGTGCCTTGGTTCATCAACTCTGCTGCTATGAGGTCGCTGACGAAGCTTCGAGATGCACCCGTATCGATAGTAGCTGTGATGCGCTTGTTTCCGATGGCCACCCTCGCCCACACCCGGCGGCCATCGCTCTTCAGTGGTGCTTCTATGTGTGAGGTTGGTCGTGCTTCGGGGTTCTCACCACTCCTCGTTAGTGATGAGCCCCGTGCGCGTTTCCCGAACGGGCCCGACAACAGTCTATGGTGCGCACCTTTCTACGTCCGCAGTCCCAGCAGAAGAGGACGGCCGGGCGTCGGCAAGCCCGCCAGAAATGACCGCCTTCACCGCAACGTCTACAGGCAGAACGTACGTCCACCACGCCTTCCTCTGGTCGATCGGCAACCATCCGATTCTGCTCAAGACGCCCGCGTTGCGCTGCGCCACGTTCGACGTGGATGCCTTCGTAGTCCTCCGCTAACGCCATCAGCTCGCTCAGGGTAGCGAAATCTTTTCGTCGGATGTACAGCAGATATTCGCTGCGACAGTTCTTATATATTCGTTGTAGCTGCTGGTCGGCGTCGTAGTTAGCTTGCCGCATTAAGCCCTGCATTGCGAGGACGAAGTCCTTGAAGTTCTCTCTCGGCCCTTGAGTTCTGCGCCGAATGTTGTCTTCCAGCTCCTCGAAGTAGCGCGTTGGTAAGAAAAACCGCGTGAAATCTAATTTGAAGGCCTGCCAGCTTTCCCAACGTCTGTGGTTGTTCCGATACCAAGCCAAGGCGCGATCTTTGAGTAGTTCCGGCATGGTCCGCGGAAGTGAATTCATCTCAAGGCCGTATGCCTCTGTAAGCTCTTCCACGCGCTCGATGAAAGCCAACGGATCTCTTCCCCCATCATACTTTACGGACCACTTCCTCACCTGGTCAATCACTGCTGCGTAATTTCTCACTGGGCTCGGGCTTGGCAACGATGCGTCTTCCTGTGGTCTTGCGTGGGGTGCTATGCCGCCAGTTACGTTCTGGTCGACGTGTCGCATCGACGTTGATGCGCCTGGCGTGTTGAGTTGGGGAGCGGCATCATCTTTCTTCTCCCTAGGGCCAGTATTTGGCTCCGTTTGTGGCAGTGGCTGCTTGGCTCCGAAGGTGGGGCACGCGGCTTGATACGCCGCCTCCAATTGTTCGAGCAATTCCTCTTCTTCCCGTAAATGCGTCTGAGCTATGAACGCGGCGAACCGCTTTCGCAGCTCCTCGGTCGTACCGCTGGTATCAAGCGAAAATGTTTCCATCTCCTTCCGTAGCTCCTCCTTCGACAAGGTATAGATCCACCCCGTCCTGACCATGACTTCGGTTGTTTTACCGCAGCCGATGATAAAATGTAAGTCTCCCTGGTCTATTTATCCCTCGAATCACCAAGTGCGGTAGATTTGTTTTCTCCTGTGTTTACTTCGTTTTACTTATGCCTAATTTGTTAAACCTACTAGTGTCCCTGCTCGGGCGCCACTGTGACGAACTTTTTGCTCCGGGTTTAGCTGTCGGTGCCAGGGTCCGTACACAGACAAGTATCAAGCACGTGCTTTGTTTTCTCGAGCGTACGAATCCTAGCCGCGCAAATGCAACGCATTGACGCGACGGAGGGAAAAACGACGGATGCGCGACGGCGCAAACCAAATGGTCGTCAGCCTTAAAAAGCGATCGGACCACGTGGTGGCGTAACGAAAAGTAACGGATACGCGGCGGCGCAGATCAAATGGTCGTCAGCCTTAAAAAGCGATCGGACCACGTGATTGCGCTAATGAAACGCACTGACGCAAAGAACAGCGGATACGCGACGGCGCAAACCAAATGGTCGTCAGCCTTAAAAAGCGATCGGACCACGTGGTAACGCAATGAAAAACGCAGTGACGCACTGACGCAAAGAAAGACGGATGCGCGACGGCGCAAACCAAATGGTCGTCAGCCTTAAAAAGCGATCGGACCACGTGGTAACGCAGTGAAAAACGCAGTGACGCACTGACGCAAAGAACAGCGGATACGCGACGGCGCAAACCAAATGGTCGTCAGCCTTAAAAAGCGATCGGACCACGTGGTAACGCAATGAAAAACGCAGTGACGTACTGACGCAAAGAAAGACGGATGCGCGACGGCGCAAACCAAATGGTCGTCAGCCTTAAAAAGCGATCGGACCACGTGGTGGCGCAACGAAAGAGCAACGGATACGCGCGGCGCAGATCAAATGGTCGTCAGCCTTAAGAAGCGATCGGACCACGTGATTGCGCGAATGAAACGCACTGACGCAAAGAACGACGGATACGCGACGGCGCAAACCAAATGGTCGTCAGCCTTAAAAAGCGATCGGACCACGTGGTAACGCAATGAAAAACGCAGTGACGCACTGACGCAAAGAAAGACGGGTGCGCGACGGCGCAAACCAAATGGTCGTCAGCCTTAAAAAGCGATCGGACCACGTGGTGGCGCAACGAAAGAGCAACGGATACGCGGCGGCGCAGATCAAATGGTCGTCAGCCTTAAGAAGCGATCGGACCACGTGATTGCGCGAATGAAACGCACTGACGCAAAGAACGACGGATACGCGACGGCGCAAACCAAATGGTCGTCAGCCTTAAAAAGCGATCGGACCACGTGGTAACGCAATGAAAAACGCAGTGACGCACTGACGCAAAGAAAGACGGATGCGCGACGGCGCAAACCAAATGGTCGTCAGCCTTAAAAAGCGATCGGACCACGTGGTAACGCAATGAAAAACGCAGTGACGCACTGACGCAGAGAAAGACGGATGCGCGACGGCGCAAACCAAATGGTCGTCAGCCTTAAAAAGCGATCGGACCACGTGATTGCGCAAATGAAAAACTCAAGAAACGCACCGGTGCACTGCAGAAACCAAACAAATGCGCGACGGCGCAAAACCAAATGGTCGTCAGCCTTAAAAAGCGATCGGACCACGTGGTTGCGCAAATGAAACGACCGTTGCGATGATCTAAACTTAGCTGCGATACTCACCCCTTGTTCATTTGTGATAAAAGACACTGTGTTGTTTTGCTTATTGTTACTTTTATTTCGATAGATTTCAGTAGACTTAAGGTGTAATAACACTAGCAAAAAGATAAATTGTCGTCGACGATGGCACAGGAACTAAGAGAGAGAGATTTGATGTGCTTCGCTTTTTATTGTGGGATAGCGGGACTTTTCCCGACGTTTCTCCTGGAATCGCATTGGTTCGTTGTGGGGAGGTGTTTACACTGAGGGTAAACTGCTTTCGTTGTGGGGAGGTGTTTACACTGAGGGTAAACTGCGTTCGTTGTGGGGAGGTGTTTATACTGCCATAAACTGCTCCTCACAATCTAGTCAATACCATCTCAAGGCCCAATGAAGACTCCATCAAGGCTCCATCAAGACCCCGTCAAGACCCATCAAGACCCCATTAAAACCTTCTCAAGACCCCGTCAAGACCCCATCAAAACCTCCTCAAGACCCCGTCAGTAACTGTAATTGATACATTCTCAAAAAATGCGTGGATTGTACCATTGAAATCCAAGAACGCTATCGACGTTACTATGGCTATGAAATCCATAATCTCCTTGAAACGGAAACCAAACAATTTACAAACCGATGTCGGCAAGGAATTTTTCAATGGAAATTTTCAACGTTTAATAAAAAAATACTACATCAACCAACTCAACATATAGTATTTTAAAGGCGTCAATTGTTGAGCGCTTCAAACGAACGTTAAAGCAGATGATGTGTAAGGAATTCAGTTATAATGGCTCATATCGATGGATTGACTTGTATAAAAACTTAATTAAAAAACCAAAAAGCATCGAACCATCAACATGCCTCCAATCAAAATGAATTCGAGCAATGAAAAATTATTATTAAGCACCGTCTACAACAACCTGAAAATATTTAGAAGCCAAAGTTTCAGGTAAGAAATCATGTACGCATAAGTAAACATAAACACGTTTTCGAGAAAGGTTATACGCCAAATTGGACAACGGAAATATTTAAAATTAAAAATATAAAAATTACAAACCCAACAACATACATTCTTGAAAACTACCAAGGGAATACAATTAAAGGTGGATTCTATGAAAATGAACTGCAGAAAACAAGATATCCCAATACATATCTGGTAGAAAAAGTTCTTAAGGCCAAAGGCAGAAAAGTTTTTGTGAAATGGTTAGGATTTAGCGACGATCACAATTCCTGGATCAATAAGAATGAAATTTTATAAAAAAATTTTATATACATACATACTCAAATAAATAAAATAACATTCTTAATAAAAGAAGAATACATCTGTTTTTCATTTCATCAGTCAAACTACTCGCAAGATGTCAATTACTCTTAGTTTAACAGGAAACAAGTCCGTTTTATTGGCTAATTATTTTCCACCCTTAGATTTAGAGAGACCGTATGTTTGTGGTCTTGTAGACTTCCATAGTTACCATACAATAAAAAACATTGATCACGAAAATAACTTATCTCACATTGGCGATCATACTATTGAGATTCCTGTCGGGTCATATGAGCTGGATGACATTGCTGAATTTATCCAAAATAAATATTCTAGTATAGATCAGAATGAAAAAGTGGAAATAGCCGCAAACCCTAATACATTGCAAGCAGTCGTAGAATCGAGTAAACATAACATTTTCTTTAATAAAGAACGAACCATCGGTTCACTATTGGGTTTCAGTGAAAAAGTATTGAAAGCAGGAAAGTTGCATACTTCAGACTTGCCAGTGAATATAACAAAGATAAATGCTATACACATTGAATGTGACATAGTTACTGGTGCATACATAAACAATATACCAGCGCATACAATTCATATGTTTGCTTTGAATGTTAGTCCTGGCTATAAAATAGATGAGATCCCCAAAAATGTAATCTATTTGCCAGTAAACTTCGTACAGATAAGTTCGATTACAGTGAAAATTGTTGATCAAAACGGACATTTAATAAATTTTTGTGGAGAAACAATAATACTCAGACTTCATCTAATGCCCCAAGAGCAATGATTATATATAATAAAAACCCTTACACAGGAGCATCTTCTTTCAGTTCTTCTTTATCCTCGTCATTGAAAAGGTCGCAAGAACCAAACAAACCAAAAAGCGTTCTTCAAAATAAAAAGCTGTTTTCTGAAAATAAAAAGTTTCTAAAATCATTTGGCTTAAAACTTAAAAAAAGTAAAATGAGTCAAATACTTGATGTATTACAAATGTCGCTTTATGATGAAAGTGTTATCAAAAAGGAATATCATAGCTCTTCACCATATTTACAATCATATAAAAGCAATGATGAGATAAGGATATCCATTCAAAATCAAGATCTTTTCGTTCTACCTAGTGAGAGTTTAATTTATATTGAAGGCACAGTTACATTAGAAAATGGATTTTTAATGCAAAATTAAAAAACAATTGTGTTGCATTCACGTTTGATGAAATTCGCTATGAGGTGAACGGATTGGAAATTGATCGTACACGTCATCTGGGTGTAACTTCAACAGTAAAAAACTATGTCTCTTTAAACACACTGCAGAGTAACATGCTCAAAAATGCTGGATGGTTTCCGAACAATGACATTGAAATAAAAAAATGGATATTTTAAATTTTGTACACTATTGAATATGCAATTAGGATTTGCTGAAGACTTTAACAAAATAATTCTATGTTCTAAGCATGAACTAATATTAATAAGATCTAAATCTGATGAGAATGTTATATATTCAACTGTCGCAGCAGAAAATATAAAACTAACGATAACCAGCATCATATGGAAAATTACACATATACAATTGGCTGATTTTGCAAAATTACAAATTTGTGATGTTAAAGTGCACCTAAACTCTGATACATATCCCTGATGATCTCAATCTGAACTTTGATCGTGAACGATATGCTTTGCTCTATGATATGTAATTAAAGTATCAACAAAACTACTTTGGTCGTGATTCTCAACATCTGCTGCCCAACACATCAGCTTAAAACTTAAAACTAAAAAAACTAAAACTTAAAACTATACCTATACTAGCCTTGCGTTGTATACATTTTGGAACGAAGACCTACAAATTCATTTATAATTTTTCCTTTGTTTTCATCTTTCATCATACCAAGACTTTATCATTTTTAAGCGGCATATGGAAAGGATTGATGGGTGATAATTAGGAAGCATCAAATTTTGAGTCGATATCATTACGAATATCATTGTAAAAATCTTCGCAGAGAATAGAAAATATAAAAGAATCTGTGTCCATATAATTCAAACTAAGACTTGTTGTAAATTTAGGTTTCATATAATCATAGTGGAAATCATACATTTTCCACTTGGATAATTCTAAAACAACAACAACCCAAATATATTGGCTTATTGTATACAGAGCGAGCTCTATTTATTTGCACAGCAGCCATCTCATGTGTAAAATAAGACATGCTGTGGAAATTTGGTTTTGCTATTAGAGCTCTTGCTCCTAAATGTCTTCCTTTACTTTCCCATTCGGTTACAATTTTTACATTCTTCCTTATATCTACATTCTCCATAGTCTTTCCATACACCGCATTATTTAGTAGTTTAAAAAATTCTTCTCAAAGGTAGTTTTGGCTATTTTTCTATGGTTAACCAAGAAGACTGCTTAAATTTTAGTATTCTATGTATTTTCTTGAGCTGTAAGCCATTTTTTATGCATTGCTGAAGATTCTTATAATGTATTGTATATGTAGTCTTCTTGGTTAAATCAGTGATTAATTTATTGGATTTGGAATTGGGAGGAATTTTATTTTCCACGTAAAATGGTAAGTCGTTGTGCGAATCATGAAGATTTTCCGGATATTCTAGATCAACTTCCAATATATATCCAATTTCTGAATTCTCATTAATTCCATCTACGTCAAAATGATTAGTACATGTTAACCACTCGAAACCTCCATAAGGAAGATATTGAGACATTGCCCAACCATACATGTTATTGGCATCCAAATACATTAAATATTCTGAAGGCTTATTGCAATCGTAATCCAACATATATTTATTGTTCGCTCTTGAATGCCTTTTGGAGCATTGGACAATACCTCCCCTAATACTTTTTTGAATGAATAAATACATGTCTATATCTGTAAACAATTCAAGTTCTATTTTTGTAGTCTTTAACATTGCATCCCAAGGTAAGCCTGGGGCAGTGTAGTATTGACACGGATCTAGATCATAAATTTGTTTGCATATTTTTCTGAAATTTTCAAAAATATCTGCTAAATTAAAACATCTGTTTTCAGATATAGAAGCATGTAATTCTCAAGTGTTTTACATTTAAATGTTTGCCATACTTTAAGTGCGTGTTCATAATCTTCCTTGAAACAAGTTTTATTTGTCAAGCGACTATAAAATTTAGCTTGAGTAGGAAGAGAGGTTTCTTTAAGACGACCGAAAGAATTTATGTATTCATAGGGAAATACACCTTTTCTTGTTACTAATTTAAATTCACGATCGTTTAAATACATTTGGCGGAGGGTTTTAAAATCACTTGCCGTTAAATTTTGTGCTAATGTATCCAAACTTGATGCCATAAAACGAAAAGAATCCAAAAACCTTATGTCAATAGTTTTCTTTCAGACACCTTAGTGTATATGGGGTTTCTAATTCAACGTAGCGACTGCGCTGCTCGTGAGGAGCTAATCTTTGCCGCCTCCATAAGCTTTATTAAGGTTTGTGTGTGTGGCTCTCTGCCCGTGTAGAGCTCAGCTCTGACGTCGCCATAAGATTGTTAATGTTTATGTGTTTGAGGCTGCTCTGCCGGGCTGCTGCTGGATAAGATTTACATACGGACATACATGAGTACCGGGAAGGAGAGGGAAGGGAATCAGGTGAGCGTGGAGGGAAGGGGTGAAGATGCTGAATATTTTTGTGAAAGAATATGTTGTTGTTGTTGTTGTATCATGAGACTTTAGCGAACGTGACCGTTGGTCCAGAGTTAGTGTAAACAAATTTCGGTGTTTTGAACGAAGTGCCATCGACTGAGTTGGTGTAATAAAATTTCGGTGATTGTTTTGATTATTTAATTGCTTATGTTGTTGTTGTTGTTATTTGTTTTAATAGGAATCTCTTAGTAGAACAGATCGCCGTGGATTTAATGCAAACAAATTCCGTTGGTGGAGGGGATTTTCTTCTGTTGTCTTTCGCTTTTGTTTCAATTCTTACTATGATGTCGTAGAAATATATGTATGTACAGTGCGTACAAAGAGAGTCTATGTTCGTATTCTTGGGTATAATTGTGTTTAGGAAATGTGTGATGGGTGACATTCCTGCACGTTCATGTTTTATTGAACCATTTCAGTGTCAAATCCCAGCTTGCTAAAAATATGTATACTCTTAGTTGATTGAACACATGTAGAGTTGATTTTTCTTTTCGTATAAATGTAGGTCATTTTATGTTCATAGATCTCAACTCTAACTCGAATTAAAGCCATGATGATGATGATTTTTGGAAGGAACAATTGGTTTATGTTTTTATAAATATGTACTTTCAATAGAGGATGGAGAGTCGACGTTGTTGTTGTAATTAAATTACTTCAGTAGAACGGAGTGTCGTCGATCGAATTAGGGTAAACAAAACTCGTTCGGATTCTTTTCTTGCTTATGTTGGTACTATATTCAAAGTGAAACATGCATCAACCAAAGGTTTTTTGTTTTTTTTTTTTTTTTTTTGTTTATAAATATTTCGTACGCAGTCTTTTCCAAATAAAATTTTCAGTCATGAACTAGGAATCTATGATATGATTAATATCCTATATAAGCGGCGGAAGTTTGCAATTTGTTCTCAGTTCTGAAAGTAATCTTGAAGCCTTGAATCGTGAAACGCGTCAATTGTGAAATGCTCTAATAAAAATTTAAGTGTGTAAAAATAAAACTTGTAGAAGAAAATTGTGAAATATTATATTAAAAAGAAAGCGTGAAATATAAAACGCGTAGACACAAAACAAAATGCAGGCAAAGAGGGCGCAATTCAGGATGCAACTGGGCAGCGACGATACCATGCCAAGAGCTGACTCAAAGAAAAGACTCAAAGAATCCTTAAAAATTTGCCGCAATATCTGCTACCCAGGGTCCGGATGCAAAAACATTCCGTTTCACGAAATGTTGTGAAACTGAATAAAGCAGCAAGAAAGATTGGAAAGGACCGACAAATACGTATATCCTTAAAAAAAATATATTAACATGGTATATGGATGGGTTCTTGATGCAAAGCGGTGCTAAGTTGGTGTCTTGGATCCCAGAACAAAATACTCGGCACCGATGGGTTCTTATGCAAGCATCTTTCAGGCCGAAATAATCTTAACTTAAAATTGCAATCTTAACTGGTAATCAAGCTCCAATCAAGGCACTAAACTCATACCGTATCAACTCTACGGTTGTATGGGAATACCTTCCCAAACTTAACATGCTCGGGGCAAAAAACAAACTATATATATACTCTGGCTGCCCGGGGATGTGGGAATCAAAGGCAACGAAGAAGCAGATAGCCTAGCTAGGGAGGGAGTCAGTATCTTACTAGAAACCCGAAACTTTCTGCGGAGTTGCACCGAACCTAGTAGATCAGAAGCTCAGAATAGAAGAGCACGAACTCAGAACGGAGTACTGGAATAATCAACCAGGCCTGGAGTAATCTTAAAATGCGCTAGGGACATACAACCAAGCGCTATTTAAGGAATGCATAATCCTATCGAGGAATTCGGTAAGAATAATAACTGGTTTTTCTATAGGAGTTGTAGACGATCAGTCATGTAGATTCTGTATGGGGAATAGACAAACCCTCATTCACATACTCATCTCATGTGCGGCGCATGCGCCTGCAAGATTGCCAACATTACATACGATCCGTGAAACTGAGTAAAATTATCTTTATCAAGGGGAGACCTAAATTATGTGCATCCAGAGGGCGGTCTCTGGAAACGGCATGAAGATGTTGGTAAGATTTAAACTATGTTGCCATATTATAGGGATCATAGTATTGGAAATTAGTTTGACGATGAATGGATGATACATCTAATGAAGTAAATAATAACGAGGTATGCTTTGTGCATAAGTGACGAAAAATATATTGAATATGTATCATACGCGGAAACTTGTATACCTAGTATAGGATAGCAATGTTCGCGTCAATTCGTAACATGAAAAAGAACGATATGAGTAGTGAGAATGACTAGAAGTATTTTTGTGTCTCCGGTAAATTATTTGGTTAAAAGTGTTAGTTTGTTTCATCGACTGTTCATAAAAGCTGTCCATAAATACTGTGACTGACACTTAAGCTACGAATTATAGTAGCTACTGTTTCGTTTTATTCAACAATTAACATAAAATATACAACCTACTAACAATTTCAATTTCAATTTCAATTTCAATTTCTCCTTCTCGCCTCGGTCCTACTGAGGCGGCGTTTCTTTTAAGGTCCTTTGACCGTCTATAGCCTGGGTATGCTCGCGGGTGTCCAGGGTCGTACTCAAGAAAATTTGTAAATGATGAACCCGTATTTGGTGTTGTTAAACTTTATTTATTTTACTTCAGCTCTTAGGATCTAGCTTATTATTTAACTTATGGTGCTAACAATATGATGGGTAGCTGCGATGGCACGTTGAATGAAGGATCTTGATGGGGAAAGAAAAAAAAAAAACTGTGCGGTGCTGTGGCGACGTATATCGGTATGGCGAGAGGTTTTTTCTTTGTAATACGTAACTGCGACGGCTTGTTGATTGGAACCCGTCACGCCAACTTTGTCCTGCGGGTTTCACGATTGCTTTGATGATTTATACTAGTTTCAACGCGATGGTGTTGCTAGTTATGACGCGACGGTATTTAATTTACTTGTACTCGATGCTTGTGATTCTGTATGAAATGGAACCGTTTGTTAAGATCCGCGTGGAATAAGCAGTAAGCAGGAGCTGCCAGCGAGGGAGGGAGAGAGAGAGAAAGAGGGAGAGAGAGAGAGAGAGAAAGGGCTGTTCCTCAGAGAACAACAAGCGATTCCATAGCAAATCGACAAGTTGAACTCCGCGAGAGCGGCTAACGAAGAGAACGACGAGCGATTTCATAGCAAATCGACAAGTCGAACTCAGCGAGAGCGGCTACGGAGAACAAAGAATAGAAGGGAGAGGGAAAGGGAGGGCTGTTCCTCAGAGAACAACAAGTGATTCCATAGCAAACCGACAAGTTGAACTCCGCGAGAGCGGCTAGCGCAGAGAACGACGAGCGATTCCATAGCAAACCGTCAAGTCGAACTCAGCGAGAGCGGCTACGGAGAACAAAGAATAGAAGGGAGAGAGGGAGAGGGAAAGGGCCTACCACTAGTTCCTGCTGATACCACGATTCGAGACTGACTTGCTGAGCGTTACCGTGCTCAATTTATTCTTCTCGCTGTATTTTTGTTCCATGTGTTCGTTCGTTGCCTTGCCGCTGCGAGGGTAGTGTGGTCTTGCTTTAACTCCGCTGGTTACGATTATGTACTAGAAAACCGGTTTGTGTTATGTGATCTGTGCTTGAGTGCTCGCCACTACCCGATTATCTGCAATGTGATACTGGGTGATTGTAATTTTAATAGTTTAATTTTTACATCGTAATTATGGGAATGCTATACGTGTTCTTCGAAAAAGTATGTACTTTATATAAATGAAAAATTATATAAGTCATGTCTAAATAATGTTAACTTGTAAATAAATAGTTTGTGCGCCTCATTTCGATGCTCCGAAATGTGTCGCCACATCTCCCCGTTGCTTCCGGGAGGAAATAAAAATTCGCGTGGCGCCCCCTCGGGACATGCATACTCTATATGTAAGTTCTTCGATGACGTGAAGGAAGTTCACCCGCTGCCTTTTTCGCTTGCATGCTGTTGCCTCCTGGATCCTTGCCCTCACTGCGGCTGGGGCGGAAGCGAGGTTGATCTCTTCCCACCGCGCGGCTGGAGTATCTTCTGTCTCGGCTGTGTGGCGTCTCACAAGGCGAGCGTGATGTTCCATGTTGTTGTTGTCGTTTTTCACTATTGTTGTTGTTGTTTTAATGATTGTTGTTGTTTTCACGGTTGTTGTTGTTGTTGTTTTTCACTATTATTGTTGTTGCTGTTGTTCTTCACTATTGTTGTTGTTGTTGTTAGGGATGACTTTTCACTTTGGTGACAACTCCACTACTGATCCTATTGTTCGCGGGATGCTTCCTTTTATAGGCTGCGACTGGTCGGGGCTGAGGTGGCGGCTGTTCTTTGGTTGATGTTAGTGTGTGTGCAAGTGCTTTTTTGGAGTGTTGGTTTTCCTGTGTCGCGTTGTTACCACGTGCGTGAGTAAAATTTCAGTTTACTCTGCGTAGCTCATCCTTGCTGTCCGGGTGGTAAGGCTTGAGGTCACCGATGTGAGCCGTTTTAGTTTTTCCTCCGGGGGTTCTTAAGGTGACAATTACTGGAGAGATAAAGTCAATCACCTGGAAAGGTCCCTCGTACTTCGGAGCCAATTTGGCTGCGAAATTTTCCGCGGCTTTGGACAGGTGATGAGCTCGTACTAACACCATATCTGAAATCTGCGGAGTCCAAGCCCTTCGCCTGAGGGTGTAATGCCTTGCCTGTTCACGGGATGCCATTTGCATGTTCCGACGGGCTATTTGGAATATCTTCTGCAGCTGGCTCGCCTTTTGCTTTGGTTCCTGTGCTTCTTGGCCGGTGCCTAGAGTGACGTCATCGTAGAGGTTGTTGGGAAGCCTCGGTTCTCGTCCTTGTACCAGGAACGCGGCTGAGTAGCCAGTGGTACTCGACGTGCTACTTTTGACGGCGAGTGCTATTTCGGGAAGATGCTCATCCCAGTAACGTTGATCAATTCCTGTGTATTGAGCGATCATCGTCTTGATCGTCCTGTTGGCTCGTTGAGTGGGGTTTTCGTGTGGGGTATAGGGTGCTGTAAACTGCTGTCGCACTTCAACGCTTCGTAGGTACTCCTTGAACTGCCGGCTGGAGAACTGGACGCCATTGTCTGTGAGGAGTTCCTTGGGTGTTCCGAATCTGGCAACGATCCTTTCACGGAAAGCCCTCTGTAGTGTCGTGGCTGTAGCCTTCAGTAAAGGAACTATCTCTACCCATTTCGAGAACCGGTCTAGGAATACGAGCAGCATGTTGTGTCCTCTTCGTGACCTTGGAAGGGGACGCACAAAATCTGCACATACGGTGGCCCATGGTTCCTCGGGCACTCTGGTCAGCATCTCGCCAGCGGGCTTCCTCTGATCCGCTTTGTGCCGCTGGCAAGAATCGCAACTCCTCACGTAACGGCTAACTTCCTTGAACATGCCAGGCCAATAGTATCTCCTTGCCACTCGTGCGATGGTCTTGCGTATGCCTAAATGACCGGCACTAGGTTGATCATGGTTCTCTGATAGAACTTTTCGACGATCTGGGCGGCCCACACACAGCTTCCACGGATCTTCGTCGTTGTCGCCGATGTCGTGCGGTATGTGGCGGTAGAGCGCTTCGTTGTTGAGCACATAGTCTGGATACTTCGTGGGTTCATTGGCGACCTTCTTCTTCTGGGCTTTCAGCCAACTGCAAATGTCACCGCCGGTGCCCAGTCTCCCGTTGACCTCCTCTGCGTCTCTAGGCTGCCTCGACAGTGTGTCCGCGACTACATTGTATTTGCCCTTCCTGTATAGCACTTCGTATGAATGCTATTGCAGCTCCAGTAACCAGCGTGCAATTCTTTCGAAAGGGTTGTCAATTCCATTGAGCCATTTCAGCGCCATGTGATCCGTGATAACTTTGAAGTGGCACCCTTCCAGGTACGGCCTCATCTTTCGTACTGCCCAAACAATAGCCAGGCACTCTTTCTCCGTGGCCGAATAATTCTTCTCCGCCCCCTGTAGATGTCGACTTGCGTATGCAATCACGCGCTCGCATCCCTCTTGGTCCTGTGTCAACACTGCGCCGAGTCCGACGTCACTGGCGTCCGTTTGCAACGTAAATTGCTTGCTAAAATCACTGGTGCTTCCGTCAGCTTCACCTTCAGCTCCTCGAACGCTTGCTCTTGCTCGGATCCCCAGTGCCATCGTTTTCCTTTTCTCAGCATACTCGTCAAAGGATGGGCGATCTTCGTGAAGTCAGGCACGAATCTTCTGTACCAAGACGCCGTACCCAGGTATCTTCTCAGCTCTCTTATGTTCGTGGGCGGCTTGAGCTCCTTTATCGCCGCAACCTTGTCTGGGTCCGTCTTTATGCCCGTGAAGGTGACTAGATGTCCCAAATACTTCAGCTCGCTTTTGAAAAAGTGGCACTTTTCCCTGTTGATGCGAAGATTAGCTTGCCGAAGGCGGTGAAAGACGTTACTCAGATGCTGCTTGTGTTCGCCTTTGGACCTGCTTACTACCACGATGTCGTCTAGATAGGCGAAGGAATTTGGTTCCATCTCAGGCCCGATGACTTGGTCCAAAAGTCTCTGGAAGGTGGCTGGTGCGGAGTGCAGACCAAATGGCATCACGCGCCATTGAAAAAGGCCTCGGCCAGGAACAGTAAATGCTGTATATTCCCGGCTGCTTGGTTCCACCGGGACTTGCCAATACCCATTCTTGAGGTCGATTGTGCTGATGTACTGTGCTCTTCTCAGCTTTTCCAGGATGCAATTGATGCGTGGCAATGGATAGGCGTCGGGTATAGACTTCGCATTATCCTGGCGGTAGTCTATACACACCCGCCAGTCGCCAGTCTTTTTCTTGGCGAGCACTATTGGCGAGCTGAACGCGCGCTGTGAAGGCTCTACGTAGTTTTGCTGCAGCAGGTCATCGAGTTGCTTGTTGATGATCGCCTGCATGGCCGTGGTCTTAGGATAGTAGCGTTGACTGGCGCTTCATCCCTCATGTTTATGCGGTGGCTAATTGTCCATAGCATGGCTCCAGTATCGCTGCTGTCGTCTGGATCTGATTTTAGCTCCACGCTCTGTCCAGCACATATTAATCTTGCTCCTGCGTCTGCTAGGAAATCCATACCCAATGTGACTATGTCGATGGCGGTGGGTAGCACTAAGAATCTGGTGCAGATTTTCTGGCTTCCAAGTTCAACGTTGGCTGTTAACGCAGTCTTCACTCGTAGTAGTGTGCCGTCAGCCAATTGGACCTTCATCTGGGTTGTCGTGGTGCGTGCTGTATCGCCTAAGCTGTCGACGAAAGATTTCGAGACAAAACTGCGTGTAGCCCCGGTATCTATCGTTGCGGTGATCGGTGTTCCGTTCAAACGAATGTCGGCCGTGAGATGACGTTGCGAGACTTTAAGCGGTGATGGGGCTTTTGTAACTGTATTTTTGCGACCCTCGATGTTCCCCTTTACACCTGAGGACCTCTGGCGTTTCCCGAAAACCTCTGGTAGCATTCGCTGGTCTTTACTCCCTGTCTGCCGCACTTCCAGCAAAATAGTATGATTGGGTTTCGGCACCCGCGTGCGAAGTGTCCATTTACCCCACAGTACAGCCTTGTTCTCTGTACTCCTTTGGATTTCCGGCTTCGAGTCAACAGCGCGATGCTTGACTTCAGAACTTGATGTTGTTTTGCGGTGGCCCAAGATGTTCTCGTACTGGTCGCATAATTCGGTCAAGTCTTCCATCGTTTTAAAATCGTGCCGCTTCACGTACATCTGATATTCACGCCGGCTGTTCCTATAGATACGTTCGAGTTTCTTCTCCTCGGTGTAGTCCGTGTGCCGCATCAATTTTTGCATAACTAGGATGTAATCCTTGAAGAGCTCGCCCGTGGCTTGGAAACGTTGGCGCACTTCATCATCAAGTCGTTCCTGGTACAGCGACGATGGTTGCCAGCGCAACCAGGGCTTCTTGTTGTTGCGGAACCAGTCGAGTCATGATCATAACACTACTGCCTGCTGTTGAGGTCGCTGGTGGCATCGTGAACTGAATCGTCGGCGGAGTCGGGCGTGTAACTGGAGATGGGCTGCGTGTGTACTGCCGTTCTAATTCCCGCAAGCGCTGTACTTGTTCTGCTTTGAGGTCCTCTTTGTAGCTAAATGAGGAGAAAGTGTGCTTGAGGTCTTCTACTTTACCCTCGACTGCCAAGCCGAACTCCTCCATATATTTAAACAACTCCTCCTGTCTGATTCCATAGCAAACCGACAAGTTAAACTCCGCGAGAGCAGCTAGCGAAGAGAACGACGAGCGATTCCATGGCAAACCGTCAAGTCGAACTCAATGACAGCGGCTACGGAGAACAAAGAATAGAAGGGAGAGAGGGAGAGGGGAAGGGAGGGCTGTTCCTCAGAGAACAACAAGCGATTCCATAGCAAACCGACAAGTTGAACTCCGCGAGAGCGGCTAACGATGCGAACGACGAGCGATTCCATAGCAAATCAACAAGTCGAACTCAGCGAGAGCGGCTACGGAGAACAAAGAATAGAAGGGAGAGAGGGAGAGGGAAAGGGAGGGCTGTTCCTCAGAGAACAACAAGCGATTCCATAGCAAATCGACAAGTTGAACTCCGCGAGAGCGGCTAGCGAAGAGAACGACGAGCGATTCCATAGCAAACCGTCAAGTCAAACTCAGCGAGACCGGCTACGGAGAACAAAGAATAGGAGGGAGAGAGGGAGAGGAAAAGGGAGGGCTGTTCCTCAGAGAACAACAAGCGATTCCATAGCAAATCGACAAGTTGAACTCCGCGAGAGCGGCTAGCGAAGAGAACGACGAGCGATTGCATAGCAAACCGTCAAGTCGAACTCAGCGAGAGCGGCTACGGAGAACAAAGAATAGAAGGGAGAGAGGGAGAGGGAAAGGGCCTTCCACTAGTTCCTGCTGATACCACGATTCGAGAAAGACTGACTTGCTGAGCGTTACCGTGCTCAATTTATTCTTCTCGCTGTATTTTTGTTCCATGTGTTCGTTCGTTGCCTTGCCACTGCCCGGGTAGTGTGGTCTTGCTTTAACTCCGCTGGTTACGATTATGTACTAGAAAACCGGTTTGTGTTATGTGATCTGCGCTTGAGTGCTCGCCGCTACCCGATTATCTGCAATGTGATACTGGGTGATTGTAATTTTAATAGTTTAATTTTTACATCGTAATTATGGGAATGCTATACGTGTTCTTCGAAAAGGTATGTACTTTATATAAATGGAAAAATATATAAGTCATGTCTAAATAATATTAACTTGTAAATAAATAGTTTGTGGTCCTCATTTCGATGCTCCGAAATGTATCGTCACAGCGTACTCTCTAAATTTGTATATCATGGGCATGAATTTGTGACGAACCTTTTTGCTCCGGATCAGCTCGCCGGTTGCCGAGGGGTTCCGTCCCACAGAAATTTCTTTATCGAGGACCAACGAGAGAGAGAGGAAACACACGCCCCGATGCTACGAAGAGAACACACTTTAATTTCTTTGAAACCATTTTCCTTTCTTAGATTTTTCCTGTGTTTAGCTCCACCTTTCGCCTGCTGCTTACTTGCTGTACGCGCGGTGGGCACCCGCGCGGCGTCGGTTACTGTCGGATCTCGTCGGATGCGGTCGGTGAGATTCGCGAGTTGTCGGACGAGGGCCGGTTTGACTGATCTCGTCGGGTGCGGTCGGCGGGATTCGCGAGATGTCGGACGTGGGCCGGTTTGACTGATCTCGTCGGGTGCTGTCGGCGGAGTTCTCGAGTCGTCGGACGAGGGCCGGTTTGCTGATCTCGTCGGGTGCTGTCGGCGGAGTTCGCGAGTTGTCGGACTAGGGCCGGTTTGGCTGATCTCGTCGGGTCTTGTCGGCGGAGTTCGCGAGTTGTCGGACGGGGCCGGTTTGGCTGATCTCGTCGGGTCTTGTCGGCGGAGTTCGCGTGTTGTCGGATGAGGGCCGGTTTGGCTGATCTCGTCGGGTCTTGTCGTAGTGGACTTAGCTGTGCGCTGGCTGCTGGTCGACTGTCTCGAGTTTGAAGTTGCTACTTCTTTTATAGCAGTCAGTAAGCTGTTCAGACGTCTGTCGTCTTTTCCGCGTTGAGTAAGTCTTAAGGCTATCCCTTTTCTTAAGAGGTTGGTTTACAACATAAGTTCTTAACTTTAAGATAAAACTATTTTTGTTTTCTAGCAGCCCTATATTGCAGCTTATTTTTTTTTAATTTCATTAAATTTTATTTCCTTTCATTAACTTCAGTTGTTGAAAATTTCTTATCGGCTTTAATACCACTAACTAAAACTAGGAACAATGTTATTTGTGAGACTTCCTTATAGGTTTCATACCACTAACTAAAATTAGGAACAATGTTATTTGAGAATTTCTTATGGGTTTCATACCACTTAAACTAACACTAGGAACAATGTTATTTGTGTGACTTCCTCATAGATTTCATACCCCTAACTAAAATTAGGAACAATGTTGTTTGAGCTGGTTGTGAGGCGCAAACGAGCCCGCGACTTGCGTCGTTACACGCCCCTCTCACTTGCGGGGTGGGAGCTCTCGAAGTCGTACATAGCCGCTGCGCCGTGCAGTGAATCTCAGGGCTCGTCCTTGCAGGATCTCACAGAAGGTCTGTCGGAACTTTGTTTGTCGTTTGCGCCATGCGCCGCGCAGTGCTAGGTTGATGTCCCGCTGTAAGGATGCTTGGAATGCTTCGCCGTCCAGCCCTACCCATGGTCCGGTGGGTGGAGGATCTTCCGTAACGGATCTGGTGGCCTCGGCCTCTCTCTCCGGGGTGACCTCGATGGGAGTGGAAATGGCGTTATTGGCTGGAGCAACCTTGATTGGTGCGTGCGGAGCCAGCTGTCGCTTGGGTACCTCGCTGAGTTGCTCGTCGTCGCTGCTGTTGTCGCTGCTGCTTTCTTTTATTCTTAGTGGGTCCCAATAGCATACGCCTCCACGCGGTGGGACCTGGGCAACGTCATGGAGAGAGTTCAGCTGATTATAGCGTCATTAATGAGGCTTAATCTCGCTGAAATGCGACGTTGAAATCTGCCCCATGACGGCTAAAGTATGCGTAAAGAGTGTTTTTCTTGGTGTAACATCTCTATAAGAGCATAATATTTCACCCATCGTGGCAGGTTTTCAAATGATGTCATTTAGTTAGTGACGCTTAATTCCATCGGGGCGGTGGACTTTGATTTGCTTAGCAGGTTTACCTGCATGTTGTTCAATTGATGAGAAGTCTGAGTCGACTTAGTAGTGAACTACACGGTACTGTGTACTTAGTAGCGAAAAGTCGGTCTCGTAAAGACGGATCGGTGGGCATAAGTTGTTCAATTGACGAGAAGTCAAAGGAAGGAAGGAAGAAAGGAAGACAAGAGATATACTTGGTGTATTTGAAGCAGATCGGATCACCGCTCTGATGTACGTTACTGCTATTTTGACAAAACACATAGCAGCCTTTGAACGCTCTTAATATTCCAGGTTCTCTTCCTGGAGTATGGGTAACTTGTATTGGTGATACAAAAGCTTGTGACGGAGCAAGTCGCCATGGGCTCGTTTGCACTAACACTAACTCGATATACTGCAGATACTCTAAGCTTAAAAAACTCAATTGTTACCTCAGCGCATTTTTTTAGTTTTATATATGTAAAGAAATATACATATATTTACATCTAGCCATGTATTACTTACCATTGTTAGTTAATCCCATTGAATTGAATTCTTAGCTACTGAATCATCTTAGCTACTGAGTCATGATAATAAGATTTTTATTATTATTATTAATTAATATTATTATCAATCATTTACTATATTGCTTCCATAATTAAGTCATCATTCCAAAATATTGATACATAAACCACCCCAATGAAGAATGTAGTAAGATAGTAGTTAGTAAGGTATTAAAATGTATTATAATATTGAATTAAAACGAACAACGCTGTTATCGAACAGCTGACTGCCAGCCTATAAAAGCAGCAGCAACTCAGAACAAAGGAGAGTTCTACGCCGGCAGCCAACCAGGTGAGTCACAACTACAGTAGCTTAGTACCTTGACGCGTCCAAATCCCGACACCCGCCGAGCATCCCCGAAGCAAGTTGACGAAGAGCCTTGTCGGTTGTTCGCCAACGAGCCGAAGCACGCCGACGACGACCGAAGCCCTTTGACGAAGAGCCTTGTCGGTTGTTCGCCAACGAGCCGAAGTACGCCGAAGGTCTGCGAAGTACCTTGACGAAGAGCCTTGGCGGTTGTTCGTCAAAATCCCGACACCCGCCGAGAATCCCCGAAGCGAGTTCACGAAGAGCCCTGTCGGCTACTCGTCTAAATCCCGACTCCCGCCGAGCATTCCCGAGGACTGACGACGAAGAAGGGCCCAGTTCGGACTCTCACAAGGATCAACGTTGGACAACGAAGGATCCAACAGCAGCCACAGATACGAAATGCAGTCTCAGTGAAATAAAATAATAAATTTTAGATTTTAACGAAGAAAAAGGTTCGTCACAGTGGCGCCCGAGCAGGGACCTGAGAGAGGAAAATACATCGAATTTAACAAAAGTGCAAAAAAAAAAACCACAATTTCAAGTGCATTCTATTCTCGGAAAAAACTCCCAGTGAACAATACTATAGCTCGAAAACAATTAGTGATAACATGAACGATGAAGAAAACCATAATAAGAAAAAAAGCAACTGCTTATTAAGCGGGGGAAAAAAACGCAAGTGCTTATTAAACGGGAAAAATAAAAACAAGAACGAGTGTAAACGGACCTAAAACAAAGATAACTCTGTGCGGAGAAGAACGAAAAAAAGTGAACAATAAATTTATAAAGCGCGAAATAAAAATTCAGGAAAACATTTATGTGCGTTTGTTGAGTGGAACAAGAAAATTGCAAACAAATTCATTAATTTCCAAAGAAGAAAGGTAAAATTTCAATAAATTAAATACTCATTCAACAAGTGCTTGTGACGGTTTAGTATACAAAAAAAAAAAAAAAACAATCACATTGGGAACGCGTAAATTCAACTAACGCGTATAACTAACCAAATAAATATTACCCAATCACAAGGTAATCACAAGGTGCAAATAGGCAAACGAAAAGTAAGAATTGTGCTAATTATTCGCAGTTAAAAAAAATATTCTTGCTGAAAGTGGGGCAAGAAGTAACCAAAACAGGTACGGCAGAGAGAAAAGAACAACAGATCTAGGTCACGTGTTGTTGTACTTCTGCCACAAACTATGTACATGCACAAACTTAGAATAAAATAAAATAAAATAAAATCAGCCCCGGAGGAAAATTCTCCATATAAGTTGTTTCATTCCTTTGTCATGGTTTAATCTTTATAAAATTAAATCTTAGCTTTTGAGAACAGCACACGCGTCGGTGAAACAACATGCCTGCAACGAGCTGGGTGTACTACCTGAAAAGGGAAGACTTGGTCGCCCACTGCGAAGAGTTCGGTCTGGATACATCCGGTACGGTCCAGGAACTGCGGAAGCAACTCGCCACATTCCTTTGCCAAGCTGATCATGACAAGAAGACGCGGGAGCGCATATC
Source organism: Thecophora atra (assembly GCA_937620795.1). Classification (NCBI taxonomy): domain Eukaryota; kingdom Metazoa; phylum Arthropoda; class Insecta; order Diptera; family Conopidae; genus Thecophora; species Thecophora atra. Next base: position 70,007,291 of record OW569398.1, read on the forward strand.
AGAGGTAGAGGAAGTCCACGCGCAAGCAGAAACTCCAAAATTACACGAGCAAAGGGACTTGACACTGTTAATACCAGCAACAGGTGCGGCAGGAGGCTCCAATAGCCTCTTTACGACGCCTCAGGCAAAGTCACCCACAGGAGGAGCACACACAGAAGATGTCCTCAATAGTCAGACACCGCAGCATGCCGCTCCCACCATGAGTGTAAGATACGCAACCACAACAGCGAAGCCAGATCCATACTCATCTAGCAAGTACGGAAATGGGCAGTGAAGTATGACGGAACAAAGGATCCCCTCACCTTTATTGAACGGATCGAAGAACTTGCTGACGCCTACGGAATGAATATTAACGCGCTGCCACGCACTATGCCGGAGTTACTCAAGGACAACGCCCTGACCTGGTTCAGGAACAATAACAAGCGCTGGCAGGACTGGAAAGGCTTCAGGAAAGACTTCCCCAAGTTTTTCCTACCATCACGATTCTGGACGCGGCTCGACGACGACATCCGGAGCAGAATCCAGCGACCAAAAGGAGCCATTCAAGACATACATGCTCGAAATGCAGAACCTGATGCGGCATGCGAATTACTCCGAAGCACAAAAGCTCGGGCGCATGTATGAAAACTTGCACCCAGATTACCAATGGTATATCCGACGACGAGACTTTGATACCCTTGACGAATTGGTCGATCTGGCTGAAGACCTGGAACGAATCCGGGAGAGGTACCCTGAACCAGCGCGGCGTGAACAACACAGGCGCCTCACGCAAGAAGACGATAGACAGGCACCCACACCACAGCCCCGAGAGAGGAGAACAACTCCAGCGCCTAGGAACATCAACCCAAAAACCGCTTGTCGCCGATGTGGCCAAGAAGGACACATATCACGGGGTTGTCAGAGCCCACCGCTGCTATTCTGCTGGGAATGCGGCCGGCAAGGGGTCCGCACTATTCAATGGTGCAGGCGGCAGGGAAACGAAGTCGGAGGTGGCCAGAAACGCGGACCGACCACCTCCCAGTAAAACAATATGCTCCAAACATCTTCCGCGACGAAGGAAATCGAATCCGCGCCGCCATAGTGGTAGGCTCTAAAGAGACCAAAGCTACCATCGACACCGGAGCTTCTGCCAGCTTCATCAGTCAGCACGTCGCCAGCCAGATCTGTCCTGATTGCGAAATGATTCCTATCGAAACCGACGTCACTCTGGCAGACGGATCTACCCAAGCGCTGATACAGGCAGTGGTGACACGAGTGAAATTAGGCGACTTCCTTGCACAGACGACGTTTATAGTGATGCCATCCACCACCAACAATGTCATCCTAGGACTCGATTTCCTCCGGCCCGCCGGCGCAACACTCACCTGTGGCGGAGAACAACTCATAATGAGCACCGAGGACGACAACAGAACCGCACGAAACTGCCTGATGGATACCGAAGACAAGGCTTCTGAGGGAAAAAGCATTGAAAAGTTCCTCAAACACGAACTGGAGCCATTTCAGGAAATGACTGGCGTCACCAACGTGGCCGAGCACCACATTGTGATGAACGATGACCGGCCGATCAAGCAACGCTATCTACTAAGGAACCCCGCCATGCAAGCGGTAATAGACGAAGAAGTCAACAAACTGCTGGAGAAAGGCTGCATCGAAGCATCGCACAGACTGTACAGCGCCCCGATTGTACTGGTAAGAAAGAAGACAGGAGCATGGCGCTTCTTCATCGGCTATCGTCAACTTAACAGCCGCTCCATACCTGATGCATATCCGTTACCACGCATCAATCACATCTTAGATCGACTACGCAACGCAAAGTTCATTAGCAGCCTGGATCTGAAGGATGCCTACTGGCAGATCCCGTTTACGGTACCAGAACGTGGCCTATTCCAATGGCGGGTGATGCCTTTCGGCCTTCACTCCGCACCTGCCACCTTCCAGCGCGCGTTAGACCAAGTAATCGGGCCCGACCTAGAGCCGCACGCTTTCGCGTACCTAGATGACATCGTCGTCACCGGAGCAACACTCGACGAACATACGCGGAACCTACGAGAGGTCTTCAAGAGACTCAGGGCAGCAAACCTGCGAATTAATCCCGAGAAATGCGAGTTTTTCCAGACCAAAGTCAAATACCTGGGGCACGTCGTGAGCAACGAGGGAATGCACACTGACCCGGACAAAGTAGCGGCCATTCGAGAACTTGAACCACCACGGAACGTGCGGGAGACACGCCGATTTTTAGGGATCGCCACTTGGTACAGACGCTTTGTACCGGACTTCGCCAGCATAGTACAACCACTAACGGCCCAGCTTAAAAAGGGCAAACAATGGAAGTGGGGTTCTTTCGATGACCTGAAACAAAAGCTGACCAAAGCACCAGTCTTGGCTTGTCCGGACTTTTCACAAATATTTACATTACAGACAGACGCTAGCGATTTTGGACTAGGAGCCGTGCTGACCCAAGCCATCGGTGGAGCCGAACGGGTGATTGCTTATGCTAGCCGACACCTGAACAACGCTGAGAAAAACTACTCGCCTACAGAGAAAGAGTGCCTGGCGATCGTATGGGGAGTGCGGAAGATGCGACATTACCTAGAAGGCTACATGTTCACGGTCATAACCGACCATCTCTCTTTAAAATGGCTGAATTCCATCGAAAGCCCAACCGAACGGATTGCGCGATGGGCCTTAGAATTACAGCAATACCAAATCATCGTACAATATAGAAGAGGCAAGAGCAACGTGGTGGAAGATGCGCTTTCCCGCCAGCCTCGGGAAACACTACAGCGACTCACCAAGACTACCCCGCAGGTCACCGGTTATGAAGATTTAGAGAACTGCTCATGGTATCAGACGAAGTGCGACGAAGTCCAAAACCAGCCCGAGAGATACCCAGAATACATGATGGTTGACGGCCAACTCTATCGACACTTTCCCCGAAGCGCACCCGATGAAGACCGCACCCCATTGGAAGCTATGTCTGAAGACACCACTTCGAAGGCAGGTAATTCACGAGAACCACGATAACCCCTCCGCTGGACATACGGGAGTCAGGAAGACCATTCACCGGATAGTGAATCGCTACTACTGGCCCGGGATGTTTCGGGATATTAGCAGGTATGTACGAAATTGTGACTCATGCCAACGGTACAAAGCGAGCCAAATGGCACCGGTAGGCGAGATGCTTACAAGGATATCCGACGAACCATGGAACACAATCTGCGCCGACTTCGTTGGCCCTTTGCCACGCTCCAAGCACGGAAACTTGATGTTACTCGTCTTAGAGCGACCGATTCTCGAAATGGACAGAGTTAATAACCCTCCGAAAAGCCACCGCGGTCACACTGATCAAATCGGTACGGGAGCGGATTCTCGCCCGATACGGATCGCCGAAGATCTTCCTGAGCGACAATGGCACCCAGTTCGCTAGCCGGAAATTCAGACAGTATCTTGAAACCATCGGAACCCGCCAGCAGTTCACCACGCCAATCTCAACCGCTCACATCAGCGAACTGAAAACTTACCATACGAACGATCTCCCGAGAAGAGAACCAGGCGAGAAAATAATACCCTCCTCCTCTTTTTCAGACACAATGCCTAATAACAGCCCGAAGACTCTGCAAAAGTTTCAGCGTACCGCCGCCACATTTGGACGCCATACCCAAGCGGAGCGGGATGCCCGGCCCCGTACCAAGTTCTTGCCCCAGACACCGTCAGGACCACCGGCCAAGAGGGTACGTCGCCGCCGCGAACCCAGCCTACAGCGACGGAGGCCGACACCACCACCGATACCGAGCAATTGTCGAGGAGACGCACCCGTGTTGCGACGCTCCAAATTACCACCCGTGGGTACTGTACCCAAGACACTCGCGGTGCGACGGGCCAACCCTCCGACCAAAACGCTCCGCCACAAAAATGCGGTCAATCCAACGCCAGCCCCACCCGCTACGGCACAGGCCAAGAGGGTACGTCGCCGCCGCGAACCCAGCCTACAGCGACGGAGGCCGACACCACTACTGATACCGAGCAATTGTCGAGGAGACGCACCCGTGTTGCGACGCTCCAAATTACCACCCGTGGGTACTGTACCCAAGACACTCGCGGTGCGACGGGCCAACCCTCCGACCAAAACGCTCCGCCACAAAAATGCGGTCAATCCAACGCCAGCCCCACCCGCTACGGCACCATCTGCCTCCGAGGGCTGGGTTACACAAGGTATCGGTGTACGGCCGTTAGCCGCACTAACGCCGCCACCGCGACAGAAGTTCCACACTCACAACACACCACCGTCCGAGTGACGTATGAGTATTGACAACCCGACGCCAGCCCTACCCGCTACGGCACCATCTGCCTCCAAGGGCTGGGTCACGCAACGCACCGGCGCACCGCCGTTAGCCGCACTAGCGCCGATACCGTCACCACCACAGAAACCACACACTCGCAACACAGTACCGTCCGAACGACGTAGGCTACGGCAACCTCTGCATCTGAGGACTGGGTCGCCCACCACTATGACATGCCGCCGTTAGCCACGCTGACACTTACAGGCATACGAGGACCCACCAGCAACAGCACGGTTCCAGAAGACAGCCGCAAACACGATGCCAACCCGACGTCAGCCCGATTCCCTACGGCAGGCTCCGACTCCGAAAAAAGGCACGAGTAAACCGTCGTCTCGAACCAAGCAGGACAAGCCACAACGACGACATCACGGAAGTAGAAGGCCCACACACGGGTCCATGGCTAGGAAAGAGGGGCCGTCCGTTCCCAACGGCCATCCAGGACGGAATCGCCCAGGCGGTACGGAAGGCGTGGTCGCGACGGTACTCCGTTTTATTTCAGGTGGAGAGCAACTTTGAATAGTCTGGCCGGCGATTAGTAGCTTGCATCCTAATTGTGACAAAGTCGGTTCCTATAATTAATTCTTCTTGGAGACCTGGTAGGAAATGAACATCTTGTCGGACTCGCAATTGCTTTATTACTATGGTGGCGTAGTAATTTCTCTCCGTTGACACTGGGATGCTATTGGCTAGTGTTAGCTGTTGAGATTTACCCTTCTCGCGGAAGCACTTATGTTGTAAATGCTCATCGAGAGTTCTGCATATTAAAGTGAGTGAGGCGCCTGTATCTATCAGCGCATTAATTAGCTTCTCATTGCATACAATCGGTATTCGGTACATTTGATGATCATGAGACTGCTTTTCTCCATATGGAGTTGTCATTTTCATTTGGCATCTACAATCTTGCGATAGTATGTCTGGCTTTCCACAATGCGAACAGAATAATTTCGAGTTACCATGGCACTCAGTTCGTCTATGAGCTGGTTTACCGCATCGCCAGCAGTGGCTGTGGTCATAATGTATTCTTTCGCTTTTTCGCGAGGCCCCTGGCGTCTTCGTATTATATCCTCTTCTAACTTTTGCATGTATCTCGGTGGTAAGAAAAAGATCATAGCAGTGTCTTTAAACTGCTGCCATGTGTTTATATCGGGCCGTTTATAGCGCCACCAGTCTCTGGCGCGATCGCGAAGTAGCTCATTTAATGGCAAGAGTAAGCTGTTGTAGTTCATTTGATAACATCTAGCTAGATCTTCCATGTTTTCAATAAATTCTAAAATGGAACGTGTCCCATTGAAATGCAAATTCCATTTGCGCATCGTATTCATGACGTGTTATTCTCGATGATCATGCGGTTGCTGCATTGGGTAAATTGAATGCTGTATTTCATTGACGACGGTTTGTGACGAAAACAATGTGGTTGTTGCGGTTACTGCGAGTGCATCGATTTTCAGATTACCGCGCTCTGCCGAGTTCCGTCTTGATCGTTGCTCTTTGAAATGTTGGCTTAAGCATTGTCTCATATCCTTTACGGTGTCATCTATTGGCAATCTTAAAAGTTTCATTTGAGCTTCTAATTCCTCTTTCTTTAGTTTGTAGATGAAACTTAAATTCTCCGGTAGTTGTTCATCATAGTTAACTTGCACTTGCTTTGGCTTTGAATGCATGGTTTGAGCATTCGAGTGGCTCGGTGCGCTGCTGCATTTGTTTTCATGCTGATCTGGTGAATTACTCCTTGACTGGTTCGGAGGATTGCTTAATTTATTAGCCTGCTGGTGTATAGAAATGTTGCGCTGATCTGGTGAAATATTGCTGTGTTGAATATCTTGTTGCTGCGGTGAGTTATTTCTTTGTATGGAAGCACCGCCTGTTTGACCAATCGGTTGTTCGTTTTGTGTGTTTAATGAACTGCTTCCAGAGGGAAGCCGTCCCTGCTCGGGCGTCATTTGTAACGACGAGTTTTCCTTTCCCAGCCGGGAATAGCTTACTCGTCCCAGGATTCGTGGCAAGATCTCGCAACCACTTGCGAACAATATTTCAAGTTGCGTTTTCGAATTTCGTTCGATTGGTGTTTTAACCAATCTAGCACTGACTCAGAGAGTTTAGCTCGGACGCAATTCCTGATATCGTTTTTATTTAATTTCCTTAACAATTTTTATAATACTTAGAATATCTTATAACTTATAACGAGCCGCTGTTGCGGTCAAGAGCCAACTAAGGGTCGTATAAAGAGCCGCTTTTGCGGTCAAGAGCCAACTAAGAGTCGTTTAAAGAGCCAACTAGGGGTCGTATAAAGAGCCGCTTTTGCGGTCAAGAGCCAAGGAAGGGTCGTGTTTCTTAAAAATACTTAAAAATAAAAGAGCCACAAATGTGGTCGATATGTATTTAAAAAGCTTTTCTGGGGCCACTAGAATACCTATCAAAAAAGCGAACCTTGTCAACGTCACTGCTATACTTGTATATCAGTGCTTGTGTCGATCAAAAGCTGATCTCAAATGTTCGGATGAGCTCGTTAAAAGCGACACCCTAAATAAATCATGTGCGAATCATACGATATTTCCAATGGAATCGCCCGTGAAATGAAGACAAATTCTACTTGTTTAGCATAATCTTTTCTTAGTTGCCTTTCCATGTTTCCCAGTATTGCTGTGTTGTTGTTGCCTTTGCATGTTTCTTTATACGGGATCAGGTTTCGTTGATGTTGTTGGTTATTGCTAGTTTCTATTCATTCGTATTTATGTTTAAATGTCGGTATATACATGCTTGCTTAGTTTTGTCTGCTCGATCTGAAATATGTAAATATTTTGCGTAATTATGTATTCGGAGTGTTTGATTGATTATTTTTATTTGGCCTTTTGCCCTTCGTTTGTATATCTACTTGTCTAATCTAAAACTATTTCTATTCAAATACTATTGTAACGAATTGTGATCGTTGCACGTTATCCCTATCAGTAATCATTCTGTGAAGGCGAACAGCGGTGATGCTACCGGTTGAAAGAAAACGTCCAATGTCTGGTGACGACGTCATTGATGTCTCGGTGTCGTAGTTGAACTCGTTCGTTCATATTCGGTATAGCATATGTCGCATGTTTTATTCGGTGATTATGTTTTCTGTTTGTGGAAGAACATTGCTGTCTTTCATGTTGAAATGGCTGCTGTGCGGTGACGAGACTCACATAATGTCTGCGGTACGGTAGGGTAGGCGGTAAATGTTCTGCTCGTGTCATTTTGACTGACACCGGTTTAGGCTTTGGTTTTGGTATATGAATAATGCATTTGGTCGTATTTGGCGGTTTACTATCTGGTCGCTCGTGTGATTGAGCTTTATGTCCTGTTGGTTTTGAAGAAGTTTGGTCCGTTCTTAATTCCCTGCGATATGTGTTGGGTTTCGGCTTCTGTTTATGTGGCTGTGGAAATTGTTCAATGGACTGTACTGTTGGTCTGGATTTGGATGGTTCTTTCCTCAACTTGTTGCGACATGTGATGGTGTACGGGTTTATTTTTCCTGGTGTGAACTGTTGTTGTGCACTACTGGTTGAAAGCGATGTCTTGCTCTCATCGACGAATTCAGGACTGGCAGTTGTACTCTGTTCTAATTCAGGTGGAGAGCAACTTTGAATAGTCTGGCCGGCGATTAGTAGCTTGCATCCTAATTGTGACAAAGTCGGTTCCTATAATTAATTCTTCTTGGAGATCTGGTAGGAAATGAACTTCTTGTCGGACTCGCAATTGGTTTATTACTATGTTGGCGTAGTAACTTCTCTCCGTTGACACTGGGATGCTATTGGCTAGTGTTAGCTGTTGAGATTTACCCTTCTCGCGGAAGCACTTATGTTGTAAATGCTCATCGAGAGTTCTGCCTATTAAAGTGAGTGAGGCGCCTGTATCTATCAGCGCATTAATTAGCTTCTCATTGCATACAATCGGTATTCGGTACATTTGATAATCATGAGACTGCTTGGCTCCATATGGAGTTGTCATTTTCATTTGGCATCTACAATCTTGCAATAGTATGTCTGGCTTTCCACAATGCGAACAGAATAATTTCGAGTTACCATGGCACTCAGTTCGTCTATGAGCTGGTTTACCGCATCGCCAGCAGTGGCTGTGGCGTGCATAATCTTGAGTGGTTACCCAGTTGGAAACGTGTGGTCGTCTGTGACGAGCTTCTTCTCCACGAATATGCTCATAATCATCGGTATGGCTCATGAGCGGATCCAAATCGCTTAAGTCACTGCGTCGAATATAAAGGTGGTACTCTGGTCGTAAACCTTCATAAATACGGTCTGCGGGATTTTGTTGACTCATGCGTGGATGTTGGCGAATCATTTTCATAATACTCATAATGTATTCTTTCGCTTTTTCGCGAGGCCCCTGGCGTCTTCGTATTATATCCTCTTCTAACTTTTGCATGTATCTCGGTGGTAAGAAAAAGATCATAGCAGCGTCTTTGAACTGCTGCCATGTGTTTATATCGGGCCGTTTATAGCGCCACCAGTCTCTGGCGCGATCGCGGAGTAGCTCATTTAATGGCAAGAGTAAGCTGTTGTAGTTCATTTGATAACATCTAGCTAGATCTTCCATGTTTTCAATAAATTCTAAAATGGAACGTGTCCCATTGAAATGCAAATTCCATTTGCGCATCGTATTCATGACGTGTTATTCTCGATGATCATGCGGTTGCTGCATTGGGTAAATTGAATGCTGTATTTCATTGACGACGGCTTGTGACGAAAACAATGTGGTTGTTGCGGTTACTGCGAGTGCATCGATTTTCAGATTACCGCGCTCTGCCGAGTTCCGTCTTGATCGTTGCTCTTTGAAATGTTGGCTTAAGCATTGTCTCATATCCTTTACGGTGTCATCTATTGGCAATCTTAAAAGTTTCATTTGAGCTTCTAATTCCTCTTTCTTTAGTTTGTAGATTTTGATGCATGGTTTGAGCATTCAAGTGGCTCGGTGCGCTGCTGCATTTGTTTTCATGCTGATCTGGTGAATTACTCCTTGACTGGTTCGGAGGATTGCTTAATTTTTTAGCCTGCTGGTGTGGAGAAATGTTGCGCTGATCTGGTGAAATATTGCTGTGTTGAATATCTTGTTGCTGCGGTGAGTTATTTCTTTGTATGGAAGCACCGCCTGTTTGACCAATCGGTTGTTCGTTTTGTGTGTTTAATGAACTGCTTCCAGAGGGAAGCCGTCGCTGCTCGGGCGTCATTTGTAACGACGAGTTTTCCTTTCCCAGCCGGGAATAGCTTACTCGTCCCAGGATTCGTGGCAAGATCTCGCAACCACTTGCGAACAATATTTCAAGTTGCGTTTTCGAATTTCGTTCGATTGGTGTTTTAACCAATCTAGCACTGACTCAGAGAGTTTAGCTCGGACGCAATTCCTGATATCGTTTTTATTTAATTTCCTTAACAATTTTTATAATACTTAGAATATCTTATAACTTATAACGAGCCGCTGTTGCGGTCAAGAGCCAACTAAGGGTCTTTTAAAGAGCCGCTTTTTCAGTCAAGAGCCAACCAAGGGTCGTTTAAAGAGCCAACTAAGAATTGAAAGTATTGAAACGTCGCGATTTTCTGCGGTTGTTTTTAATGACCTCGGCCCTACTTCGCGGTATCCCTTTACCGGTTCGAGAACCGTATCTATAGTCGGGGTGGCTCATGGCTGTCCAGGGTCGTTTCAAGAATATTTATTAATAAGAGTAGTGTGTATATGGGGTTTCTGGGCCAACGTAGCGACTGCGCAGTCGGTGTGGAGCGTGTGGAGCTAAGCTTTGCCGCCTCCATAACGTTTATTAAGGTTTGTGTGTGTGTGGTTCTCTGCCGCCGCCATAAGATTGTTAATGTTTGTGTGTTAGAGGGAGATGCGGCTATACGGGTTGTGAGTGTGAGTGAAAAGGAGATACGGAAACCGATGGACGGACGGACAGAAATATATATACAGACGGACTGACAAATAGACAGACGGACATACTAGTATTAAGGGAAGGGAAGGACGGTGGAATATATATGTATGAAACCGAAGTGATGGGAGAGCAGCAGATGCAGATGGTCGTTGTGTAGGAACATGTTGTTGTTGTTATTTTGTTGTAATATAATTGTTTAAGTGAAGGAGATCGACGGTCCACAGAGTTAGTGTAAACAAATTTCGGTGTTTTGAACAAAGTGCCGTCGACTGAGTGGGTGTAATAAAATTTCGGTGACTGTTTTGATTATTTAATTGCTTATGTTGTTGTTGTTGTTATTTGTTTTAATAGGAATCTTTTAGTAGAACGGGTCGCCGTGGAGTTAATGCAAATAAATTCCGTTGGTGGGAGATTTGTATTTCTTCTGTTGTCTTTCGCTTTTGTTTCAATTCTTACTATGATGTCGTAGAAATATATGTATGTACAGTGCGTGGCACGACAGAATATTTTTTTTTTTTTTGTTTCTATTCTTTTTTTCTTTGCAATGTATTTTGGGAATGCCCATGCTCTTGTGAGCGGTGACATTCATATTTTATAGCTATTTTTTTCGTTTTCAATTGTGTTTAGGAAATGTGTGATCGGTGACGTTCATGCACGTTCATGTTTTATTGACCCATTTCAGTGTTTTTCAATGTCAAATATGAGCTTGCTAAAAATATGAATACTCTTAGTTTATTGAACACATGTACGGTTGATTTTTCTTTTCGTATAAATGTAGGTCATTTTATGTTCATTGATCTCAACTCTAACTACAAACACAGAATTAAATGATGATTTTTGGAAGGTACAATTAGTTTATGTTTTTATAAATACTTTCAATAGAGGATGAAGAGTCGACGTTGTTGTTGTAATTTAATTACTGCAGTAGAACGGAGTGTTGTCGATCGAATTAGGTTAAACAAAACTCGTTCGGATTCTTTTCTTGCTTATGTTGTTACTATATTCAAAGTGAAACATGCATCAACCAAAGGGTTTATTTTTTTTTTTTCATTTATTTTTTTTTTTTTGTTTATAAATATTTCGTACGCAGTCTCTTCCAAATGAAGTCATGAATATTAGATATTGTAAACAATGAAAGAATCTGGAGAACTAGGCATCTATGATACGATTAATATCCTATATAAGCGGCGGAAGCTTGTAATTTTCTCTCAGTTCTGAAAGTAATCTTGAAGCCTTCGGAAGAATTGTGAAACTCGTCAATTGTTAAGTGCTCTAAAAAAATTTAAGCGTGTAAAAATAAAACTAATAGAAAAATTGTGAAATATTATATTAAAACGAAAACAATATAAAACGCGTAGACAAAAAGCAAAATTAAAATTTATTAACTATAGTACTTAAAAACCACAACTAACTAAAATTATTAAAATACAGTACTTCAAAACAAAACCCTAGAAAAGGAAATTAAAACTGTAAAAAAACAGTATTTAAAATAAAAAAAAAAAACAAATGCATATAAAATAAAACGCACAAAAACCAAACGTACGAAAAACAAAGAAAAAAACCCCAAAGCTGTAAAACAAAACTACAACAAAACAGAAACTGTGAGTGTAGTTAAATATACTATTTAAATTAAAACAGCAATAAAAAGAAAGTGCCTAGCTTACAAAAATATAAAACGTGTTAAATAAAACAAAATAACAAACGGTTAAATATAGTGTGCGAAAATAAAACATTCAAATAAAAGAAAAACTGTTAAATTTAGTATTTAAAACGTACAGAGAAACAAAAAAAGAAAACAACAACAAAAACATCATCAGCAACAGAAAGCAAACAAAATAAATAAAATGAAGGGATTTATTTGCAACATTTGCGGGCAGGGTTTCACTGCGATGCGTAACCTTAAAAGGCATGCAAAAGCAACGCACGGGCAGCCACAATTCCACTGCGAAGATTGTGGGCAAAACTTTAATAGAGTAGATGCTTTATATCGGCATCAGAAATTACTTAACCGAAATCCATCGTCATCATCATCATCAGCACAGCAGCCATCATCATTATCCACAACTTCTACAACATCACCATCATCAACAGCATCATCAGCACCATCATCTTTAAATGCAACAGCAGCAGCACAAGGACCATCATCGTCTTCAACAGCAGTACAGGTACCATCGTCTTTAGCTTCATCGCCAGCATTACCACGAGCTACTACAACACAACCACACATTGACGCTATCGAGAACGTTCGTTGCCCAACATGTAACGAAGATGTTTCACGAAGAGGCTGGAGCTACCATCTGCGGACGATCAAACACAAAAAGAATTGTTGGTCGCCGCTAAGCGATGGTTTAAAGTGCATCAAAACAGTCTTTAAGGATAGAGTTCAAACACTTATTATCCAAAATGAGGATGAAGGACTTCTGATTCCAGAAGATTTCTTCAAAAACGCAAAAACTATACTCGCCAAGCAGTTAGAAAATTTATTAGAAAAGCATGCAATGATAAAATTTAATATAGAATTGTATGCTGAATATTTTAAAATAACGGCAGACGATGAAATAGTGGTGGAAGTAAAATCTTTTCAAACAAAGATGGTTTTACTTCAAAAAGTTGAAGACATCAGCAACATCTACGCTGATATGTCCCAACAGATCACCACTAAAATGGGCGAGTTCCAGGAGAGGGACAGTGGATGGTCTCTACTTAAAATATGCTATGTAGAGATAAATATAAACCAGTATCGTCCATTAAAGGGAACATCCTACATCCCTCTGCCGAAAGTCCTGCAGGACAAGCGTGCCTGCATAAATGTAAGAAACACTGATGTTTATTGCTTCAAATGGGCAGTCATATCTGCGCTTTATAATCTGCCAGATCACCAAGACATACCGCATAGTTATAATGTGGAGAACATTGAAGCGGAAATTATAATAATAGAAAATGGAATGACACTTAACTTCATGGGATTGAAGTTTCCTCTTTCCATAGACGCCATCAGCAAATTCGAAGAAATGAATCCTACGATTAGCGTCAATGTGTTTGGTTTTGATAAGGATTCGGCAAACATCGAGGGACCTTACCACTGTACAAAGCTGGAAAAGGTGAAGCACATCAACCTGCTGCTGCTGCAAAATGATGAACAACTCCACTATGTGTGGATTAAAAATATTTCAAGGTAATTATAATTTATTTTTTTTTTCTCAACTTCATGTTATTTCACTTTTATTGCATCTTTCATTTTACACGACTACTTATTGCAATAAATAAGCTAATTATATTACTTTCTTTTGGCTTTTCAGATTAATAAAACAACAACAGACTGCTCATCGCACTAGACTGTACTTGTGCAATAGCTGTCTCCAGTACTCCCACAACGAGAGTACCCTACAAAAACATAAGGAAGAGTGCGGAAAAATAATAACCGAGATTCCGTCGCTGGAAAAGGCGATAATTAGTTTTAAGAATTTTGAACGGAGCTTAAATGTTCCTTTTGTAGTATACGCAGATTTTGAATGCGTACTAAGTAGTTCAGGTTTAGATAATAACAATAAGTTTGTATGTAAGCATATTCCGGTAGCCTTTAGTTACAATATCCATTGCAATTTTAATGATAGCCTAAGTAAATTTGTTATTTATTCAGGAGAAGATGCTCCCAAGAAATTTATTGAATACTTAATTAAAGATATCTTAGATTTATATAATAACTATTTAAGTAAATCGAAACCTATGGCCTTTTTAACTTCTTTGCAGCTAAAGCAACAATTCCAAAACAAAAACTGCCATATTTGCGATAAAGAATTGGGCTCTGATAGAGTGGCAGACCATTGCCACCTAACTGGCGAATATAGAGGACCGGCACATAATGAATGTAATTTAAAATATCAAATTGCAAAGTTTGTGCCTGTGTTCTTTCATAATTTTTCTGGCTACGACTGCCATCTTTTCGTTAAGGAATTAAATTCTTTTGAAGGTGATATAAATGTTATCCCTTTAAACAAAGAATTATATATATCCCTCTCAAATCGTATCAATCGTAATCAAGGTGGATGAAAAGAAAACTTTTGAGATAAGATTTTTGGATTCTTTTCGTTTCATGGCATCAAGTTTGGATGCATTAGCGAAAAATTTGTCACCAACTGATTTTAAAACTGTTCGCCAAATGTTTTCAAACGTTAATGAATTTAAATTAGTAACAAGAAAAGGTGTATTCCCATATGAATACATCAATTCTTTCGGGCGACTTAAAGAAACCTCTCTTCCTCCTCAAACAGAATTTTATAGTCGCATGACAAATAAAACTTGTTCCAAGGAAGATTATGAACACGCGGTTAAAGTATGGGAGATGTTTAAATGCAAAACACTTGAAGATTACATGCTTCTATATCTGAAAACAGATGTTTTAATTTTAACAGACATTTTCCAAAATTTTAGAAAAATATGCAAAAACATTTATAAACTAGATCCGTGTCAATATTATACTGCACCAGGCTTATCTTGGGATGCAATGTTAAAGACTACAAAAATAGAACTTGAATTGTTTACGGATATAGACATGTATTTATTCATTCAGAAAAGTATTAGAGAAGGCACTGTCCAATGCTCCAAAAGGCATTCAAAGGCAAATAATAAATATATGGCGGACTACGATTGCAGTAAACCATCAGAATATTTAATGTATTTGGATGCCAATAATTTGTATGGCTGGGCAATGTCTCAATATCTTCCTTATGGAGGTTTCGAGTGGTTGACAGATACTAATAATTTTAACGTACAGACAATTCATGAAAATTCAGAATTTGGTTTTATTTTAGAAGTTGATCTAGAATATCCGGAAAATCTTCACGATTCCCACAATGACTTACCATTTTGCGCGGAAAATAAAATACCTCCCAATTCTAAATGTAATAAACTAATAACTGACTTAACCAACAAGGCTACATACACAATTCATTACAAGAATCTTCAACAATGTATAAAAAATGGGTTAAAACTCAAGAGAATCCATAGAATATTAAAATTTAAGCAGTCTGGTTGGTTAAAACAGTACATTGATTTAAATACGTACCACAGAACAATAGCCAAAAACAGCTTCGAGAAAAACTTTTTTAAAGTCCTCAATAATGCGGTATATGGAAAGACGATGGAGAATGTAGACAAAAGGAAGAATGTAAAAATTGTAACCGAATGGGAAAGTAAAGGAAGACATTTAGGAGCACGAGCTCTAATAGCGAAACCAAATTTTCACAGCATGACTTATTTTACACATGAAATGGCTGCTATACAATTGAATAGATCTCGTTCTGTATACAATAAACCAATATATTTGGGATTTGTTGTTTTAGAATTATCCAAATGGAAAATGTATGATTTCCACTATGATTATATGAAACCTAAATTTACAACAAATCTCAGTTTGAATTACATGGATACAGATTCTTTCATATATTCTATTCGATGCGAAGATTTTTACAATGATATTCGTGATGATATCGACTCAAAATTTGATACATCCGAATATTCACCTACAAATCCTTTCCATATGCCGCTTAAAAATGGTAAAGTCTTGGGCATGATGAAAGACGAGAACAAGGGACAAATTATGAAAGAATTTATAGGTCTTCGTTCTAAAATGTATACCATACAAGTTGTTGGCTGCGAGGAAATTAAAAAGGCCAAAGGTGTCAAGGCTACAGTTTTAGAAAAATTAAGTTTAAGTGATTACAAAGATTGTTTAGTTAATAAGAGAATTATATATGGGGACATGTTTAATTTTAGATCTAAGCTTCACAACATTTATACAGAACAAGTACATAAAGTAGCTTTAAGTCCATTAGATGATAAACGTAAAATTAGAAAAGATAATATTCACACCTACGCGTGGAATCATTATAAGATAGATATAGAACTAAGCTTAGATAGCGATCAAGATATGTTAGAAGCATAAAATATTAACTGTAACTTTTATATAATATATAAGAAAAACTTTGTAAATATATAAGTAAAATTTTTTTTATTCATATTAATAAAGCTGTAAATTTTACATTTGAAAAAAGAAGCAATTAGAAACTTTTATTAATTATTGATGAAATACATATCTGTTTGCGATTGCATTCTCCAGTGCACAGTGTCAATCATGGGAATGACACATCCTTTGTAGTAAGTATATTTCTCCATTGTTTCAAAATTTACATTTATGCCATTTATGCAACTTTAATTACAGCTTTTCTTAGAAACTGTTCAATTTAATTGTCCATTACGTTTCCTTCAACACAGACAATTTGTTTTTTAATAATCAAGAGAGTTTGCATGGGTAGAAATAACTCTAACTTATATCTAACCTACTTGTATACACGAATTCCTATACATTGGAGTCTTGAAAATAAAAAATTTTATAATTATTTTTAAACAAGACGAAAAGAAGTTAAAGAATATATGCAACAAACATGTTATACAGATATAATATTGAAGAGTTTTTTGGAAATATTTACATTTCGGTGTTGGGAAGATGAAAAAGAATATTTGCAGCTATGAACAACGACGATTGACCGTTGGTGTTACGAAGTAGTATTTAGTATTTATATACAACTATGACCTACAAACTTGTCTCCTACCTTTATTTAATAACAAATACCTCAGTAAATTTTCGACAGCAATCAACCTGAGCAACATACTCAGCATCAATCATCCTGAAGAGTATTGTTATTATCAATCTCAACAATATCCTCAACTTGAACATCAGAATCACAAAATAATTTTAGCATTGACCTGAACATGATGCTTTCGTAAAACTAAGTTAGGACAATAAAATATTTAATTAACAATTAAATAATAATTATTTAATTAATTAATTAATTATTATTTATTCAAGCAATCAATTTATTAATTCTCCTAATCTTAAATTCGAGGTTACTACACATGCAGGCATCTGATACAGCAGCGCTGTTTTTTGAAGACTAACAACAAATAGGTTAATGATAGCCATAATGTGATTTTATTAACAAAGCGCCTTCGTACCGACATAATTTCACGTAGCTCGTCAAAATTTCTTCATAATGTTATCCAGAATATTTTCTTTCTGAGTCATTAGAAAGTTATGAACACGTTTCAAAAATAACGACATGTTGATAGAGTTCATGTTGTGTGTTGTTCGTTGGTAAATAAAATACTGAATACATATATATTTTTTTTATGTAATCTCTTTGTTTTGGGGTTTCTACTCTCTCACTAAGAGCCTCATTCAGAGTAACGTCTCGAGAGTAGTCGACGTCGACTCTTGAGAGTCACCAGTCTGGTAAACGTCGTATTCAGAGTCTAGTCTTTGCAAAGGCGCTTTTGACTTACGTCGTAAACGCCATCATTTATGAAGCAATGTGGTTTGTTACAAAGATTTGTGTACTCGCGCTGTTTTTTGAAGACTAACAACAAATAGGTTAATGATAGCCATAATGTGATTTTATTAACAAAGCGCCTTCGTACCGACATAATTTCACGTAGCTCGTCAAAATTTCTTCATAATGTTATCCAGAATATTTTCTTTCTGAGTCATTAGAAAGTTATGAACACGTTTCAAAAATAACGACATGTTGATAGAGTTCATGTTGTGTGTTGTTCGTTGGTAAATAAAATACTGAATACATATATATTTTTTTTATGTAATCTCTTTGTTTTGGGGTTTCTACTCTCTCACTAAGAGCCTCATTCAGAGTAACGTCTCGAGAGTAGTCGACGTCGACTCTTGAGAGTCACCAGTCTGGTAAACGTCGTATTCAGAGTCTAGTCTTTGCAAAGGCGCTTTTGACTTACGTCGTAAACGCCATCATTTATGAAGCAATGTGGTTTGTTACAAAGATTTGTGTACTCGCTAGGTTTTTTAGTGATGCCAAATCATACTTAGGCAAGTATTTTACATTTTTGGTTAACTTGAATTATTATAAACATCATAAAATTGACTTTCATGCTTAGAAATGTAAAAAATACTAAATTGTCTGACTCAATAAGTTTTTTGACTAATGATTTTTTTGATTTTATATTATATTTTTTGCACAAAGTGCTGCAGAAAATATTGATATGTTTTATTTATTTCGAAGCTTTTGCAACGCTGCAAGAAGTTTCTATGGAATTGAATTCCCTGTTGATAATTGTGTTGTGAAATTTGTTAACGCTGTGTGCAGTTTTTTGTATATGCATGTATATGTATGTATTTTTTGTTGTGCAAAATTTGTTGTTAAAATTGTTGTATTTGAAAAAATCAAATATATAAATAAAATTATTATGAATTAAAACAAAACTTTATTATTCTTCATATAAAAAAAGATGTATACTATACGTATTCAATAAAAAAAAATAATAATTATAAAAAGTACAAAAATATTTCGTCTGCAGTTGTTTATTTAAGGTATTACTTAGTATTACTAGGTATTACTTTTTAGTTTCTGCCGCTCCAGATATCCGTGCTTCTCTCTCGCGGCTCAGTCGCAATTGTTCTCCGTTAATTTTAACTAATTGCTGCAGGGTATTATTGATGTATGTTGGCTGACATAATATCCAATGTTTCCTTAAGATGAGAATGATTCGACATCTGCAACGAATATTTTCAAATTCACCTTTACGAATATTTTCAAAGGCATTTTTACCTCTGTTCGGAGCAATTCGATGTGCTCATCACGATATGTCTGACGAGTTTTTTTTTGCTTGTGCGTTTTCACGGTGCTGCTTGGCGGTATAGTGTCGCACTCCGACAGCAAGAAATCCAGCTCATCCTCTTCAGTGTAATCGTTATTAACAGTATCATGAGATAGAGTGGCCGTCGGAATGAATGAGTTCTTTAGACTGCTCACCAAGAGTTTTCCTTATTGGTGTTTTCACGTTGCCGAAAGAGCAGTCAGATGGAGCGACTGATCGCTCTACGCACATAATTCGCGCCACCGATTCCTCGAAAAGTGTGAGGGAGGCACTTCTACGGGACCGCCACCAGTATCCCTGTTGTCTGCGTTAGCAGCACTTAACTTCTTTTTAGTGCGCCATTTCAAGTCGCGCCATGTCTACATAGAAACATTATCGTAGCAGCTAATTTATTTTTTAACGGAAAACTTTAATATCTTACCTTTTCTTAGGTGTATCCATATCAAACTCATATCATTTGTGCATAAACTGCGTGTTTTCTAATCACCACCAAATTTTACTAGAAAATAACGGCACTCACCAATCACCGCAGTTGCAAATTTGCTAACAATATAACAGAAATATGGTAGCATAGAAAATACTACTTTCTCTCGGAATATAATTATTGATTTGTAAATTTATTATTTTTAAATAAGTAGAATAAAATTTATAAAAATTTCCTTTATTATATATATTAATTATTATGTATTATTATGTATTCGCATTCCAAATGTAATAAGAATAAAAAGAAATGCATATATAAAATATACACTAAGTAAAAGTAGAAGAAATTACCAGATAAATATGATAAAAAAGTGATATATCTCAATTCTATTCTCAGACGTTTTCTAAAACGACACCTCAATAGCAGTCGTTTTTATTTGTTCTACAGAAAAACGTCGCACTAGTAGCAGACGAGACTCTGAATGTAGATTTTCAGCCACAAACTACGTAACATACCAAAATTCAACTTAGTGGAGACACAATGTCGACACTTTTAACTAGACGTCGACTCTCAAACGACGCGTCTAAACTGTGAATACAAAAAGCTGAAAAAGGCGTCTTTTAAACGTCAAAACA
Organism: Thecophora atra; assembly: GCA_937620795.1. Taxonomy (NCBI): domain Eukaryota; kingdom Metazoa; phylum Arthropoda; class Insecta; order Diptera; family Conopidae; genus Thecophora; species Thecophora atra. The sequence goes on from OW569398.1 coordinate 70,027,277, forward strand.
AGACTCTGAATGAGGCCCTAAGTCTCTCGCTCGTTTTTATACTCTCTTTCATAATGAAAGGAATTTGGTTTTACTCAAAATATATAGAAAACCTATAATGATATGATCTTTGACTGTACCATTTCATTCAGTCATTGTAAAACACTCGAACGACACAGTCAAACGCGCAAACCAATAAATTACTTTTCTATTTAATTAATAAGAAATATACAAATAAGAACAAAAGAGTAAAATAGAGCAAAACCAGGCAACCTTATCAACTTTTTCTGTAACTGCTGTGGACGATTTTAACAAGAAAAATGTGATACAGAAAACTGTACTAAACATCAAAGACATGGAGGCAAACGCAAGCTATCCCATCAAAACTGTACGACGAGTCAAAACAAAATTTGGGCAACGCATATTAATGGAACTGGGAGACAAAGTTGTCTAATTGCCTCAACGCTTCACCAACATTTGTGATGAGGCAATCAAGGAATTCAATAACGGTTTCTACTATTTGGTGAAAATAGTGAAGGATGGTTCTGATGATTTCCACTTGGAGGTGATTACCGACATTCCGCTTTCGCAGCCATTTTATTATAAAATGTAATAAATCGGTGGCAGAATAATATAAATGGTTTGAAGCGGTTTTTAATCTCGAAAATGCATCTGCCACGTGGTTCGATTTTCCCGGCTTATAAATCAGCTCATGGCTATACTTCTCTATAAGAGCCTTCCATCTCTTTAGTTTGGCGTCGAAATTCCTATTTCCTAACGCAAACGTCAAAGGTTGGTGATCAATATAGATCTTAATTTTCTTTGCGCCGTATAAGTAATTTCGAAGATTATCAAGAGCCCATACGATAGCCAACATTTCCTTTTCATTGGTGGCGTCCTTGGAACGCCGATTATCAAGGGACCACAAACTTCGAAGGCAATATGTCGATTTCATGAAAGAATATCAGAAACTGGGTCATATGTCACAAATCGATTTCGAAAAAACATTATCACCAAATTATGTAATTCCTCACCATTGCGTGCTAAAGCCAGACAGTAGCACAACAAAATTGCGTGTGGTGTTCGACGCCTTAGCAAAATCATCATCAGGGATCTCACTGAATGACATCATGCACACTGGGCCAAAAATTCAAGATGAGCTGTTTGCCATGCTGTTGAAGTTTAGATTACCCCGATTCGTCTTCACTACCGATGTGGAGAAAATGTTTCGTCAGATCCTAGTACATCCTGAAGACAGACGTTACCAGATCATTATTTGGAGAACCCACCCTCGAGAACCTCTTAAATATTATGCACTAAACACAGCAACCTACGGCGCACGCGCGGCTACATATCTATCAACCAAATGTCTGCAGAAACTATCCAAAAGTGGATTAGCGAAATATCCTCTTGGAAGCAAGTTGTTGGCAGAGAATTTCTATGTAGATTATGGACTGGCTGGATCTGACAGCTTAAGTGAAGCCATAATAATGCAGCAACAAATCAACGAGTTACTTCAATCAGCAGGCTTCAGGTTACGGAAGTGGTGCGCGAATGATCCAAAACTTTTACAAGACATATCCCCAGAAGACCAGGAGGTGAACCTGAATTTTGACGACGAGACGCCTGCAGTGATAAAAACATTAGGATTAACCTGGATTCCGAAATCAGACGTTTTTTGCATCAAGGTTGCCGTGATTCACAACACAAAGAGAATTGTGTGCTCTGAATTAGCAAAAATATTTGACCCACTCGGAATCCTGGCGCCTGTCACGGTGGCAGCAAAAATGTTCATTCAAGAGCTATGGAACACCAAGGTTCACTGGGATGAATCGTTACCGGCAACAATGCATTCGAAGTAGACGACATTCCGTTCATCGCTCGAAAGCATCAATGGGATGCAAATACCAAGGCATATGTTCAAGGACACACGTCCAAAGACAATACAGCTACACGGATTTGCTGACGCATCCGAAAGGGCATATGGAGCGGCCATATACATAAGGGCAAATATGCCAGACGGAACGGTACTCTTAAGGATACTGTGTGCAAAATCAAGAGTACCACCACTGAAAAAACAGACAATTCCTCGGCTGGAATTATGTGCTGCATTGTTATGCGCGCAGCTAATGGAGAAAATTAGAACAGTCGTATTGGCCTGGGTCCTATCGGGGCCTGCAATGTACAAGGTGTTCGTCGCAAACCGGATATCGAAAATCCTAGAACTGTCATCACCAAATCAATGGCGTCACGTGGGTACTAAGGACAACCCAGCCGATCTGGTTTCGAGAGGTATATCACCAAGACTCTTCGCCTCTTGCAGCATGTGGTTTTACGGTCCCTTATTTTTACATGGAAGAGAAGACAGTTGGCCAGCACCACCTCGAAAGGAACATCTGATACCATCTGAAGAGGAACGCAAACGAGAAGTTAACGTAGCGACAGCTCTTCACCCCTGCGCCGAAGATATCATATACAAAATCAGAGATCGGAACTCTTTTACAACACTACAACGCATACTCGCATATGTCCTTCGCTTCATACGTCATTTGAAGGACAACAAGGCAAGAATCGGAACCAAGATACAACTTTCACCAGAGGATTTGAATGAGGCACTGATTGTTACCATCAAGACGGTGCATCATGCAGACTTTTAGGCAGACATTGAGCAACTCAAAAAGAATAAGGAGCTGGAAAGGTCGAGTTCATTGCTAGGGCTATCACCCTTTTTAGACGACAACGGGATCCTGAGAGTTGGCGGTAGACTCAGCGCCTCTTCATTACAATATGACGCAAAATACCCGATGTTACTACCGTACAACGACAGGATAACGAGGCTAATTATGGAGATGCATCACAAGGACAATTTCCACTGCGGACCGCAAGCCTTACTCGCCCATACAAGACAGCGCTTCTGGCCTCTTAAAGGGAAAACTATGGCACGATCGATCGTGCAAAAGTGTGTAAGGTGCTGCAGAAGCAAACCAACATTGCTCACACAAATGATGGGAAACCTCCCTAATCATCGAGTGCAGCCGGCACGGCTATTTGTGAACAGTGGAGTTGACTACTGTGGCCCTTGCCACATACACTACAACATTCGTGGAAAGAAGCCCACAAAAGCGTACATCGCGGTTTTCTGCTGCTTCGCCACAAAAGCCGTACATCTCGAGTTGGTTTCCGACTTATCAACAGATGCATTCCTCTGTGCATTAAAAAGGTTCACTGCTAGACGAGGGCATTGCCAGAACATCTACTGCGACAACGCTACCAACTTCGTTGGAGCCAATAATCAACTAAAGGAATTACGAGAGAGCATACATTCCGCTCAGGCGCAGGAAAGAATCATCCGAGATTGCACTAAAAATGGCATTAACTTCAATTTCATTCCACCGAGAGCTCCTCATTTTGGTGGCCTATGGGAGGCCGCAGTAAAGTCAGCAAAGTCATTACTCATAAGAAGTGTTTCAAAAGAGTCTTTGACTTACGAGGAGCTTGAGACGGCTATAATAGAAATTGAAGCGGTCCTTAACTCCAGACCGCTAACCCCTATGTCATCAGATCCAAATGATCTAGCTGCATTGACACCAGGGCACTTCCTTATAGGCGAGCCGTTGACAGCACAGGTCGATGCGAGAGCTTGTCCGATAAAGGCAAGACTTGGAAAGCGCTGGCAGCTGATCTCACAGATTAAAAACGAGTTTTGGTCTCGCTGGTCACGAGAGTATTTATGCGAACTTCAAACAAGAGCACGATGGAAGACTTCGCACCCAAACCTCGAGGAGAACAGACTGGTTGTTGTACAAGAAGACAACACACCACCGTTAGAATGGCCATTAGGAAGGATCGTCAAACTCTACAAGGGGGATGACAACAAGGCAAGAGTTGCGGAGATAAGAACATCAAGAGGAATTTGGAAACGCCCCATACACCGGCTGGCGTTGTTACCCGTAGACAGCGAAGAGATCACCGATGACACACAACATCAGGATAAAAACATCGCAGAACAAATCCCACCAAAGCGCTCAAGGCTGACCCCATAGATAAACACAATAATGCTGGTCCTGGTCCTCCTTATCCCTTTCGCAGCTGCATCACCAGTCACCCTTTTAACGCTTCCAACGAAACCCGGCCTTTACTTCGAAGACTTTGGAAGTGCTCATTTAATCATGGCTGAATGGAAATTTATCATTCATTATGATTTACAACCAGTGAGGAACAACATGGAGGCGTACAAAAGAGGAGTAGCTACGTTTGATTGCTTGTGCAAAAAGATGCACTCCCAGACCGATTGCAACACATTGGTCAACCAACTAACTCACACGCAAGAGCGCGTGCCGCTAGATGCAAATTTATATCTTCCAAAGAGACGAAGGAGAGGGGCAGTGGATATAATCGGCAACATTGCGCTTTCTCTCTTTGGGTTGCTAGATTCTAATTATACTGAGCAGATGTCAACAACAATTAACCATGTGAAACAAAACGAAGACCACATAATGAAGTTACTGAAGAATCAGACTTCAATCATAAACTCCACTCTAAACATAGTCAAAAATGGTCAAATCAACATCAGCAAAAAGTTTGCAGAAATTGCCAACGAACTCGATAAGTTAAGGGAAGCGATACGCACAGACAATGTGCTGCGGACCAGGGTGCTTGAAATGTTTGCTATGCTTTCTGCTCAATTGGCCATGACAAGAGCGGATATGCAACAAATTCAAGCGCTAGTCTTAGACGTACTCACAGACGTTCATCACGGAAAAATTAATCCGTTAGTGCTATCACCAGACCAGCTAGCCAAGGAAATGGTGACCATCAAAACTCACATTGATCCATCTCTGCAATTTCCTGTTCAACCCAAAAATTTAATGAAACTATATCAGCTGATAAAGGTAACGACGGGAATTTCGAAGGATCACCTCCTCTTCCGAGTAGACGTACCCCTAGTTGGCCACGACATATTTTCGCTTTTCTACATCGTGCAAATACCAAGCTTCCAAGACAACACGATGGTCACCATTACACAAACAACAGCTGTGTTAGCTGCCACGCCTCACAGAGATCGCTACTTCCCCGTAAAACAACCAATGAGTGCAAGTTGTGTCGCAATCTCAAGAAAAGAGTTCTTGTGCACCAATTCAAACACAATATTCACGAGAGATTCAGGGGTTTGCGCGTGCGAAATTGAACTACTCAACAATCAAAGTAGTTCACATTGCACCACACAGGCTTTTAACCAAAGCACATCATTGACCAAAATGACAGGATCCAACCAGTGGATCTACGCTGTAAGAAACCCACTAGGATTGACCGCGGTGTGCCACTCGCAGACACAGCATGTCACTCTAATCGGCTCAGGAATAATGTATGTAGACGCGGACTGCATAGTAAAGGGTGATTCCGTTATAATTCACACAGAACACATTGCCAACACAAGCTCCTACGCCTTCTACACCTCTTTTCCGGACTTAGCTCAAGCCACTTTTAAAGACGAATTACCCAACAGCAACAATCAAACTCACTACAAACCTCAACTACAGGGCATCGCGGCGCTCCAACATGAACTGAACACCAACAACATCTGGGAATTGCCAAATCAAATAGAAAATGATCGCCCGCATCATATGACCATCAGTTATTCCGCCTTATCCATATCCATCGTGCTCATCATAATTTTGCTCTGGAGATGGATCAGGCGACCGATAGGATCTCACCAAGCAGAGGCGACACAACCCCTCCCACGAAGAACATCACCAACTGAAGTCATTGACCTTCAGCCAGCGAAGGTCAACGCGCCGGAGGATGTTTAGATAGGCGTTAATGTTTTGCTTGCGCAACATCGGTCAACGATCGAGCCGCTGACCGTCCTTGTGGATGGGAGTCAGGTGACACATCGCACGGCCGCGATTGCTGTCCGCTGCGCCAGCATGAGGACCGACGTCAGCGACTGCCCTTGACTGTGGGTCTCAAATGCAACGACCTCATTATGCTGACGCAGCCACAATTTAATTTCGTCAATTAATGTTTAATATGTAATTTTTGTTCTCTCTTTTATTCTTTGCCTTTGTGTTTTACGCTTTTGTATTTTTACCATTGAAAATCAATATTGTAAATTAGTATATAAGAGTCATTAAAGAATAAAATCAGTTAGTCGTTATTCAGAGACCACTTTGCTTTCTTTTGGGCTTGAGTTCCTCGTCGTGTTCCTTGCAATATTAACGAAGTCGGTTCAAGTGCCGGATTCGGGAATTAGCTTTCAACAATAATCTATAGAGTTGGTTCAAGTGCCAAATCTATAAACAACCCTTTTGACCAACAGTTATAGAGTCGGTTCAAGTACCGGATCTATAACTTGGAGCATCAGGACAAACCAGTTCTGAACAAAACGTTTAAATATAGAATGTTAAAGTAAAACATTAAAATAAAAGAAAAACTGTTAAATTTAGTATCTACGTACAGAGGTAAAACAACAACATCATCAGCAACAGAAAGCAAACAAAACAAATAAAATGAAGGGATTTATTTGCGACATTTGTGGACAGGGTTTCACTGCGATGCGTAACCTTAAAAGGCATGCAAAAGCAACGCACGGCCACCCACAACTCCGCTGCGAAGACTGTGGGAAAAATTTTAACCGCATGGATAATATGCTCAGGCATCAGAAATTACTTCACCGAAAGCCATCGTCATCATCATCATCAGCACAGCAGCCATCATCATTATCCACAACTTCTACAACAACACCATCATCATTATCTACACTTTCAACAACATCACCATCATCAACAGCATCATCAGCACCATTATCATCTTTAAATGCAACAGCAGCAGCAGCACAAGGACCATCATCGTCTTCAGCAGCAGTACAGGTACCATCGTCTGCAACAACACACCGAGCTACTACAACACAACCACACATTGACGCTATCGAGAACGTTCGTTGCCCAACATGTAACGAAGATGTATCTCGAAGAGGCTGGAGCTACCATCTGCGGACGATCAAACACAAAAAGAATTGTTGGTCACCGCTAAGCGATGGTTTAAAGTGCATCAAAACAGCCTTTAAGGATAGAGTTCACACACTTCTTTTCCAAAATGAGGATGAGGGACTTCTGATTCCAGAATATTTCTTTCAGCCTTTAAGGATAGAGTTCACACACTTCTTTTCCAAAATGAGGATGAGGGACTTCTGATTCCAGAATATTTCTTCAAAAACGCGAAAAATATAGTGACTAAGCAGATAGAAAATTTGCTAGAAAAGCACATAATGATAAAATTTCATATGGAATTGTACGCAGAATACTTTAAGGAAGATATTGAGACATTGCCCAGCCATACAAATTATTGGCATTCAAATACATTAAATATTCTGATGGTTTACTGCAATCGTAGTCCGCCATATATTTAATATTTGCCCTTGAATGCCTTTTAGAGCACTGGACAATGCCTCCTCTAATACTTTTCTGAATGAATAAATACATGTCTATATCTGTAAACAGTTCAAGCTCAATTTGAGTGGTTTTGAGCATTGCATCCCAAGATAAGCCTGGTGCAGTATAATATTGACACGGATCTAGTTTATAAATGTTTTTGCATATTTTTCTAAAATTTTGGAAAATGTCTGTTAAAATTAAAACATTTGTTTTCAGATATAGAATGTTATATGTTATCTTCAAGTGTTTTGCATTTAAACATGTCCCATACTTTAACCGCGTGTTCATAATCTTCCTTGGAACAAGTTTTATTTGTCATGCGACTATAAAATTCAGTTTGAGGAGGAAGAGAGGTTTCTTTAAGTCGCCCGAAAGAATTGATGTATTCGTACGGGAATACACCTTTTCTTGTTACTAATTTAAATTCATCATCGTTTGAAAACATTTGGCAAACAGTTTTAAAATCAGTTGGTGATAAATTTTTCGCTAATGCATCCAAACTTGATGCCATGAAACGAAAAGAATCCAAAAATCTTATCTCAAAAGTTTTCTTTTCACCTACATTGATACACTTTCAGAGGGATATATATAATTCTTTCTTTAAAGGGATAACATTTATATCACCTTCAAAAGAATTTAATTCCTTAACGAAAAGATGGCAATCGTAGCCAGAAAAATTATGAAAGAACACAGGCACAAACTTTGCAATTTGATATTTTAAATTACATTCATTATGTGGCGGTCCTCTATATTCGCCAGTTAGGTGGCAATGGTCTGCCACTCTATCAGAGCCCAATTCTTTATCGCAAATATGACAGTTTTTGCTTTGGAATTGTTGCTTTAGCTGCAAAGAAGTTAAAAAGGCCATAGGTTTCGATTTACTTAAATAGTTATTATATATATCTACGATATCTTTAATTAAGTATTCAATAAATTTCTTCGGAGCATCTTCTCCTGAATAAATAACAAATTTACTAAGACTATCATTAAAATTACAATGGATATTATAGCTAAAGGCTACAGGAATATGCTTAGACACAAACTTATTGCTGCTATCTAAACCTGAACTACTTAATACGCATTCAAAATCTGCGTATACTACAAAAGGAACATCTAAGCTACGTTCAAAATTCTTAAAACTAATTACCGCCTTTTCCAGCGACGGCATCTCCGTTATCACTTTTCCGCAAACCATTTTATGCTTTTGTAGCGTACTCTCGTTGTGGGAGTACTGTAGGCAGCTATTGCACAAATACAGTCTAGTGCGAAGATTCGTCTGTTGATGTTTTATTAATCTGAGAAGCCAAAAGAAAGTAATATAATTACATTATTTATTGCAATAAGTAGTCGTGTAAAATGAAAGATGAAATAAAAGTGAATTAACATTAAGTTGAGAAAAAAAATAAATTATAATTACCTTGAAATATTTTTAATCCACATATAGTGGAACTGCTCATCATTTTGCAACAGCAGGTTGATGTGCTGCACCTTTCCCTGCTTGGTGCAGTGGTAAGGTCCCTCGATGTTTGCCGAATCCTTATCAAAACCAAACACATTGACGCTAATCGTAGGATTCATTTCTTCAAATTTGCTGATGGCGTCTATGGAAAGAGGAAAATTCAATCCCGTAAAATCAAGTGCAAATCCGTTTTCTATTATTATATTTTCGGCTTCAATGTTGGAGACGTTGTAGTTTTGTGGTCTATGTTCATTAAATGGCAGATTATAAAGCGCAGATATGACTGCCCATTTGAAGCAATAAACATCAGTGTTTCTTACATTTATGCAAGCACGCTTGTCCTGCAGGACTTTCGGGAGAGGGATGTAGAATGTTCCCTTTAATGGACGATACTGATTTATATTTATCTCTACATAGCCTATTTTATGTAGAGACCATCCACTGTCCCTTTCCTGGAATTCACCCATTTTGGTGGCCAGTTCTTCAGACATGTCAGCGTAGATGCTGCTAATGTCTTCAACTTTTTGTGCTAAGATCATTTTTCTTTGGAATGATTTTATTTCCAGCACTATTTCCTCATCTGTCGTTATTTTAAAGTATTCTGCGTACAATTCCATATGAAATTTTATCATTATGTGCTTTTCTAGCAAATTTTCTATCTGCTTAGTCACTATATTTTTCGCGTTTTTGAAGAAATATTCTGGAATCAGAAGTCCCTCATCCTCATTTTGGAAAAGAAGTGTGTGAACTCTATCCTTAAAGGCTGAAAGAAATATTCTGGAATCAGAAGTCCCTCATCCTCATTTTGGAAAAGAAGTGTGTGAACTCTATCCTTAAAGGCTGAAAGAAATATTCTGGAATCAGAAGTCCCTCATCCTCATTTTGGAAAAGAAGTGTGTGAACTCTATCCTTAAAGGCTGTTTTGATGCACTTTAAACCATCGCTTAGCGGTGACCAACAATTCTTTTTGTGTTTGATCGTCCGCAGATGGTAGCTCCAGCCTCTTCGAGATACATCTTCGTTACATGTTGGGCAACGAACGTTCTCGATAGCGTCAATGTGTGGTTGTGTTGTAGTAGCTCGGTGTGCTGTTGCAGACGATGGTACCTGTACTGCTGCTGAAGACGATGATGGTCCTTGTGCTGCTGCTGCTGTTGCATTTAAAGATGATAATGGTGCTGATGATGCTGTTGATGATGGTGATGTTGTTGAAAGTGTAGATAATGATGATGGTGTTGTTGTAGAAGTTGTGGATAATGATGATGGCTGCTGTGCTGATGATGATGATGACGATGGCTTTCGGTGAAGTAATTTCTGATGCCTGAGCATATTATCCATGCGGTTAAAATTTTTCCCACAGTCTTCGCAGCGGAGTTGTGGGTGGCCGTGCGTTGCTTTTGCATGCCTTTTAAGGTTACGCATCGCAGTGAAACCCTGTCCACAAATGTCGCAAATAAATCCCTTCATTTTATTTGTTTTGTTTGCTTTCTGTTGCTGATGATGTTGTTGTTTTACCTCTGTACGTAGATACTAAATTTAACAGTTTTTCTTTTATTTTAATGTTTTACTTTAACATTCTATATTTAAACGTTTTGTTCAGAACTGGTTTGTCCTGATGCTCCAAGTTATAGATCCGGTACTTGAACCGACTCTATAACTGTTGGTCAAAAGGGTTGTTTATAGATTTGGCACTTGAACCAACTCTATAGATTATTGTTGAAAGCTAATTCCCGAATCCGGCACTTGAACCGACTTCGTTAATATTGCAAGGAACACGACGAGGAACTCAAGCCCAAAAGAAAGCAAAGTGGTCTCTGAATAACGACTAACTGATTTTATTCTTTAATGACTCTTATATACTAATTTACAATATTGATTTTCAATGGTAAAAATACAAAAGCGTAAAACACAAAGGCAAAGAATAAAAGAGAGAACAAAAATTACATATTAAACATTAATTGACGAAATTAAATTGTGGCTGCGTCAGCATAATGAGGTCGTTGCATTTGAGACCCACAGTCAAGGGCAGTCGCTGACGTCGGTCCTCATGCTGGCGCAGCGGACAGCAATCGCGGCCGTGCGATGTGTCACCTGACTCCCATCCACAAGGACGGTCAGCGGCTCGATCGTTGACCGATGTTGCGCAAGCAAAACATTAACGCCTATCTAAACATCCTCCGGCGCGTTGACCTTCGCTGGCTGAAGGTCAATGACTTCAGTTGGTGATGTTCTTCGTGGGAGGGGTTGTGTCGCCTCTGCTTGGTGAGATCCTATCGGTCGCCTGATCCATCTCCAGAGCAAAATTATGATGAGCACGATGGATATGGATAAGGCGGAATAACTGATGGTCATATGATGCGGGCGATCATTTTCTATTTGATTTGGCAATTCCCAGATGTTGTTGGTGTTCAGTTCATGTTGGAGCGCCGCGATGCCCTGTAGTTGAGGTTTGTAGTGAGTTTGATTGTTGCTGTTGGGTAATTCGTCTTTAAAAGTGGCTTGAGCTAAGTCCGGAAAAGAGGTGTAGAAGGCGTAGGAGCTTGTGTTGGCAATGTGTTCTGTGTGAATTATGACGGAATCACCCTTTACTATGCAGTCCGCGTCTACATACATTATTCCTGAGCCGATTAGAGTGACATGCTGTGTCTGCGAGTGGCACACCGCGGTCAATCCTAGTGGGTTTCTTACAGCGTAGATCCACTGGTTGGATCCTGTCATTTTGGTCAATGATGTGCTTTGGTTAAAAGCCTGTGTGGTGCAATGTGAACTACTTTGATTGTTGAGTAGTTCAATTTCGCACGCGCAAACCCCTGAATCTCTCGTGAATATTGTGTTTGAATTGGTGCACAAGAACTCTTTTCTTGAGATTGCGACACAACTTGCACTCATTGGTTGTTTTACGGGGAAGTAGCGATCTCTGTGAGGCGTGGCAGCTAACACAGCTGTTGTTTGTGTAATGGTGACCATCGTGTTGTCTTGGAAGCTTGGTATTTGCACGATGTAGAAAAGCGAAAATATGTCGTGGCCAACTAGGGGTACGTCTACTCGGAAGAGGAGGTGATCCTTCGAAATTCCCGTCGTTACCTTTATCAGCTGATATAGTTTCATTAAATTTTTGGGTTGAACAGGAAATTGCAGAGATGGATCAATGTGAGTTTTGATGGTCACCATTTCCTTGGCTAGCTGGTCTGGTGATAGCACTAACGGATTAATTTTTCCGTGATGAACGTCTGTGAGTACGTCTAAGACTAGCGCTTGAATTTGTTGCATATCCGCTCTTGTCATGGCCAATTGAGCAGAAAGCATAGCAAACATTTCAAGCACCCTGGTCCGCAGCACATTGTCTGTGCGTATCGCTTCCCTTAACTTATCGAGTTCGTTGTCAATTTCTGCAAACTTTTTGCTGATGTTGATTTGACCATTTTTGACTATGTTTAGAGTGGAGTTTATGATTGAAGTCTGATTCTTCAGTAACTTCATTATGTGGTCTTCGTTTTGTTTCACATGGTTAATTCTCTCCTTCGTCTCTTTGGAAGATATAAATTTGCATCTAGCGGCACGCGCTCTTGTGCGTGAGTTAGTTGGTTGACCAATGTGTTGCAATCGGTCTGGGAGTGCGTCTTTTTGCACAAGCTATCAAACGTAGCTACTCCTCTTTTGTACGCCTCCATGTTGTTCCTCACTGGTTGTAAATCATAATGAATGATAAATTTCCATTCAGCCATGATTAAATGAGCACTTCCAAAGTCTTCGAAGTAAAGGCCGGGTTTCGTTGGAAGCGTTAAAATGGTGACTGGTGATGCAGCTGCGAAAGGGATAAGGAGGACCAGGACCAGCATTATTGTGTTTATCTATGGGGTCAGCCTTGAGCGCTTTGGTGGGATTTGTTCTGCGATGTTTTTATCCTGATGTTGTGTGTCATCGGTGATCTCTTCGCTGTCTACGGGTAACAACGCCAGCCGGTGTATGGGGCGTTTCCAAATTCCTCTTGATGTTCTTATCTCCGCAACTCTTGCCTTGTTGTCATCCCCCTTGTAGAGTTTGACGATCCTTCCTAATGGCCATTCTAACGGTGGTGTGTTGTCTTCTTGTACAACAACCAGTCTGTTCTCCTCGAGGTTTGGGTGCGAAGTCTTCCATCGTGCTCTTGATTGAAGTTCGCATAAATACTCTCGTGACCAGCGAGACCAAAACTCGTTTTTAATCTGTGAGATCAGCTGCCAGCGCTTTCCAAGTCTTGCCTTTATCGGACAAGCTCTCGCATCGACCTGTGCTGTCAACGGCTCGCCTATAAGGAAGTGCCCTGGTGTCAATGCAGCTAGATCATTTGGATCTGATGACATAGGGGTTAGCGGTCTGGAGTTAAGGACCGCTTCAATTTCTATTATAGCCGTCTCAAGCTCCTCGTAAGTCAAAGACTCTTTTGAAACACTTCTTATGAGTAATGACTTTGCTGACTTTACTGCGGCCTCCCATAGGCCACCAAAATGAGGAGCTCTCGGTGGAATGAAATTGAAGTTAATGCCATTTTTAGTGCAATCTCGGATGATTCTTTCCTGCGCCTGAGCGGAATGTATGCTCTCTCGTAATTCCTTTAGTTGATTATTGGCTCCAACGAAGTTGGTAGCGTTGTCGCAGTAGATGTTCTGGCAATGCCCTCGTCTAGCAGTGAACCTTTTTAATGCACAGAGGAATGCATCTGTTGATAAGTCGGAAACCAACTCGAGATGTACGGCTTTTGTGGCGAAGCAGCAGAAAACCGCGATGTACGCTTTTGTGGGCTTCTTTCCACGAATGTTGTAGTGTATGTGGCAAGGGCCACAGTAGTCAACTCCACTGTTCACAAACAGCCGTGCCGGCTGCACTCGATGATTAGGGAGGTTTCCCATCATTTGTGTGAGCAATCTTGGTTTGCTTCTGCAGCACCTTACACACTTTTGCACGATCGATCGTGCCATAGTTTTCCCTTTAAGAGGCCAGAAGCGCTGTCTTGTATGGGCGAGTAAGGCTTGCGGTCCGCAGTGGAAATTGTCCTTGTGATGCATCTCCATAATTAGCCTCGTTATCCTGTCGTTGTACGGTAGTAACATCGGGTATTTTGCGTCATATTGTAATGAAGAGGCGCTGAGTCTACCGCCAACTCTCAGGATCCCGTTGTCGTCTAAAAAGGGTGATAGCCCTAGCAATGAACTCGACCTTTCCAGCTCCTTATTCTTTTTGAGTTGCTCAATGTCTGCCTGAAAGTCTGCATGATGCACCGTCTTGATGGTAACAATCAGTGCCTCATTCAAATCCTCTGGTGAAAGTTGTATCTTGGTTCCGATTCTTGCCTTGTTGTCCTTCAAATGACGTATGAAGCGAAGGACATATGCGAGTATGCGTTGTAGTGTTGTAAAAGAGTTCCGATCTCTGATTTTGTATATGATATCTTCGGCGCAGGGGTGAAGAGCTGTCGCTACGTTAACTTCTCGTTTGCGTTCCTCTTCAGATGGTATCAGATGTTCCTTTCGAGGTGGTGCTGGCCAACTGTCTTCTCTTGCATGTAAAAATAAGGGACCGTAAAACCACATGCTGCAAGAGGCGAAGAGTCTTGGTGATATACCTCTCGAAACCAGATCGGCTGGGTTGTCCTTAGTACCCACGTGACGCCATTGATTTGGTGATGACAGTTCTAGGATTTTCGATATCCGGTTTGCGACGAACACCTTGTACATTGCAGGCCCCGATAGGACCCAGGCCAATACGACTGTTCTAATTTTCTCCATTAGCTGCGCGCATAACAATGCAGCACATAATTCCAGCCGAGGAATTGTCTGTTTTTTCAGTGGTGGTACTCTTGATTTTGCACACAGTATCCTTAAGAGTACCGTTCCGTCTGGCATATTTGCCCTTATGTATATGGCCGCTCCATATGCCCTTTCGGATGCGTCAGCAAATCCGTGTAGCTGTATTGTCTTTGGACGTGTGTCCTTGAACATATGCCTTGGTATTTGCATCCCATTGATGCTTTCGAGCGATGAACGGAATGTCGTCCACTTCGAATGCATTGTTGCCGGTAACGATTCATCCCAGTGAACCTTGGTGTTCCATAGCTCTTGAATGAACATTTTTGCTGCCACCGTGACAGGCGCCAGGATTCCGAGTGGGTCAAATATTTTTGCTAATTCAGAGCACACAATTCTCTTTGTGTTGTGAATCACGGCAACCTTGATGCAAAAAACGTCTGATTTCGGAATCCAGGTTAATCCTAATGTTTTTATCACTGCAGGCGTCTCGTCGTCAAAATTCAGGTTCACCTCCTGGTCTTCTGGGGATATGTCTTGTAAAAGTTTTGGATCATTCGCGCACCACTTCCGTAACCTGAAGCCTGCTGATTGAAGTAACTCGTTGATTTGTTGCTGCATTATTATGGCTTCACTTAAGCTGTCAGATCCAGCCAGTCCATAATCTACATAGAAATTCTCTGCCAACAACTTGCTTCCAAGAGGATATTTCGCTAATCCACTTTTGGATAGTTTCTGCAGACATTTGGTTGATAGATATGTAGCCGCGCGTGCGCCGTAGGTTACTGTGTTTAGTGCATAATATTTAAGAGGTTCTCGAGGGTGGGTTCTCCAAATAATGATCTGGTAACGTCTGTCTTCAGGATGTACTAGGATCTGACGAAACATTTTCTCCACATCGGTAGTGAAGACGAATCGGGGTAATCTAAACTTCAACAGCATGGCAAACAGCTCATCTTGAATTTTTGGCCCAGTGTGCATGATGTCATTCAGTGATATCCCTGATGATGATTTTGCTAAGGCGTCGAACACCACACGCAATTTTGTTGTGCTACTGTCTGGCTTTAGCACGCAATGGTGAGGAATTACATAATTTGGTGATAATGTTTTTTCGAAATCGATTTGTGACATATGACCCAGTTTCTGATATTCTTTCATGAAATCGACATATTGCCTTCGAAGTTTGTGGTCCCTTGATAATCGGCGTTCCAAGGACGCCACCAATGAAAAGGAAATGTTGGCTATCGTATGGGCTCTTGATAATCTTCGAAATTACTTATACGGCGCAAAGAAAATTAAGATCTATATTGATCACCAACCTTTGACGTTTGCGTTAGGAAATAGGAATTTCGACGCCAAACTAAAGAGATGGAAGGCTCTTATAGAGAAGTATAGCCATGAGCTGATTTATAAGCCGGGAAAATCGAACCACGTGGCAGATGCATTTTCGAGATTAAAAACCGCTTCAAACCATTCATATTATTCTGCCACCGATTTATTACATTTTATAATAAAATGGCTGCGAAAGCGGAATGTCGGTAATCACCTCCAAGTGGAAATCATCAGAACCATCCTTCACTATTTTCACCAAATAGTAGAAACCGTTATTGAATTCCTTGATTGCCTCATCACAAATGTTGGTGAAGCGTTGAGGCAATTAGACAACTTTGTCTCCCAGTTCCATTAATATGCGTTGCCCAAATTTTGTTTTGACTCGTCGTACAGTTTTGATGGGATAGCTTGCGTTTGCCTCCATGTCTTTGATGTTTAGTACAGTTTTCTGTATCACATTTTTCTTGTTAAAATCGTCCACAGCAGTTACAGAAAAAGTTGATAAGGTTGCCTGGTTTTGCTCTATTTTACTCTTTTGTTCTTATTTGTATATTTCTTATTAATTAAATAGAAAAGTAATTTATTGGTTTGCGCGTTTGACTGTGTCGTTCGAGTGTTTTACAATGACTGAATGAAATGGTACAGTCAAAGATCATATCATTATAGGTTTTCTATATATTTTGAGTAAAACCAAATTCCTTTCATTATGAAAGAGAGTATAAAAGCGAGCGAGAGACTTAGGGCCTCATTCAGAGTCTCGTTTTGACGTTTAAAAGACGCCTTTTTCAGCTTTTTGTATTCACAGTTTAGACGCGTCGTTTGAGAGTCGACGTCTAGTTAAAAGTGTCGACATTGTGTCTCCACTAAGTTGAATTTTGGTATGTTACGTAGTTTGTGGCTGAAAATCTACATTCAGAGTCTCGTCTGCTACTAGTGCGACGTTTTTCTGTAGAACAAATAAAAACGACTGCTATTGAGGTGTCGTTTTAGAAAACGTCTGAGAATAGAATTGAGATATATCACTTTGTTATCATATTTATCTGGTAATTTCTTCTACTTTTACTTAGTGTATATTTTATATATGCATTTCTTTTTATTCTTATTACATTTGGAATGCGAATACATAATAATACATAATAATTAATATATATAATAAAGGAAATTTTTATAAATTTTATTCTACTTATTTAAAAATAATAAATTTACAAATCAATAATTATATTCCGAGAGAAAGTAGTATTTTCTATGCTACCATATTTCTGTTATATTGTTAGCAAGTTTGCAACTGCGGTGATTGGTGAGTGCCGTTATTTTCTAGTAAAATTTGGTGGTGATTAGAAAACACGCAGTTTATGCACAAATGATATGAGTTTGATATGGATACAAGTAAGAAAAGGTAAGATATTAAAGTTTTCCGTTAAAAAATAAATTAGCTGCTACGATAATGTTTCTATGTAGACATGGCGCGACTTGAAATGGCGCACTAAAAAGAAGTTAAGTGCTGCTAACGCAGACAACAGGGATACTGGTGGCGGTCCCGTAGAAGTGCCTCCCTCACACTTTTCGAGGAATCGGTGGCGCGAATTATGTGCGTAGAGCGATCAGTCGCTCCATCTGACTGCTCTTTCGGCAACGTGAAAACACCAATAAGGAAAACTCTTGGTGAGCAGCCTAAAGAACTCATTCATTCCGACGGCCACTCTATCTCATGATACTGTTAATAACGATTACACTGAAGAGGATGAGCTGGATTTCTTGCTGTCGGAGTGCGACACTATACCGCCAAGCAGCACCGTGAAAACGCACAAGCAAAAAAAAACTCGTCAGACATATCGTGATGAGCACATCGAATTGCTCCGAACAGAGGTAAAAATGCCTTTGAAAATATTCGTAAAGGTGAATTTGAAAATATTCGTTGCAGATGTCGAATCATTCTCATCTTAAGGAAACATTGGATATTATGTCAGCCAACATACATCAATAATACCCTGCAGCAATTAGTTAAAATTAACGGAGAACAATTGCGACTGAGCCGCGGGAGGGAAGCACGGATATCTGGAGCGGCAGAAACTAAAAAGTAATACCTAGTAATACTAAGTAATACCTTAAATAAACAACTGCAGACGAAATATTTTTGTACTTTTTATAATTATTATTTTTTTTTATTGAATACGTATAGTATACATCTTTTTTTATATGAAGAATAATAAAGTTTTGTTTTAATTCATAATAATTTTTTTTATATATTTGATTTTTTCAAATACAACAATTTTAACAACAAATTTTGCACAACAAAAAATACATACATATACAAAAAACTGCACACAGCGTTAACAAATTTCACAACACAATTATCAACAGGGAATTCAATTCCATAGAAACTTCTTGCAGCGTTGCAAAAGCTTCGAAATAAATAAAACATATCAATATTTTCTGCAGCACTTTGTGCAAAAAATATAATATAAAATCAAAAAAATCATTAGTCAAAAAACTTATTGAGTCAGACAATTTAGTATTTTTTACATTTCTAAGCATGAAAGTCAATTTTATGATGTTTATAATAATTCAAGTTAACCAAAAATGTAAAATACTTGCCTAAGTATGATTTGGCATCACTAAAAAACCTAGCGAGTACACAAATCTTTGTAACAAACCACATTGCTTCATAAATGATGGCGTTTACGACGTAAGTCAAAAGCGCCTTTGCAAAGACTAGACTCTGAATACGACGTTTACCAGACTGGTGACTCTCAAGAGTCGACGTCGACTACTCTCGAGACGTTACTCTGAATGAGGCTCTTAGTGAGAGAGTAGAAACCCCAAAACAAAGAGATTACATAAAAAAAATATATATGTATTCAGTATTTTATTTACCAACGAACAACACACAACATGAACTCTATCAACATGTCGTTATTTTTGAAACGTGTTCATAACTTTCTAATGACTCAGAAAGAAAATATTCTGGATAACATTATGAAGAAATTTTGACGAGCTACGTGAAATTATGTCGGTACGAAGGCGCTTTGTTAATAAAATCACATTATGGCTATCATTAACCTATTTGTTGTTAGTCTTCAAAAAACAGCGCTGCTGTATCAGATGCCTGCATGTGTAGTAACCTCGAATTTAAGATTAGGAGAATTAATAAATTGATTGCTTGAATAAATAATAATTAATTAATTAATTAAATAATTATTATTTAATTGTTAATTAAATATTTTATTGTCCTAACTTAGTTTTACGAAAGCATCATGTTCAGGTCAATGCTAAAATTATTTTGTGATTCTGATGTTCAAGTTGAGGATATTGTTGAGATTGATAATAACAATACTCTTCAGGATGATTGATGCTGAGTATGTTGCTCAGGTTGATTGCTGTCGAAAATTTACTGAGGTATTTGTTATTAAATAAAGGTAGGAGACAAGTTTGTAGGTCATAGTTGTATATAAATACTAAATACTACTTCGTAACACCAACGGTCAATCGTCGTTGTTCATAGCTGCAAATATTCTTTTTCATCTTCCCAACACCGAAATGTAAATATTTCCAAAAAACTCTTCAATATTATATCTGTATAACATGTTTGTTGCATATATTCTTTAACTTCTTTTCGTCTTGTTTAAAAATAATTATAAAATTTTTTATTTTCAAGACTCCAATGTATAGGAATTCGTGTATACAAGTAGGTTAGATATAAGTTAGAGTTATTTCTACCCATGCAAACTCTCTTGATTATTAAAAAACAAATTGTCTGTGTTGAAGGAAACGTAATGGACAATTAAATTGAACAGTTTCTAAGAAAAGCTGTAATTAAAGTTGCATAAATGGCATAAATGTAAATTTTGAAACAATGGAGAAATATACTTACTACAAAGGATGTGTCATTCCCATGATTGACACTGTGCACTGGAGAATGCAATCGCAAACAGATATGTATTTCATCAATAATTAATAAAAGTTTCTAATTGCTTCTTTTTTCAAATGTAAAATTTACAGCTTTATTAATATGAATAAAAAAAATTTTACTTATATATTTACAAAGTTTTTCTTATATATTATATAAAAGTTACAGTTAATATTTTATGCTTCTAACATATCTTGATCGCTATCTAAGCTTAGTTCTATATCTATCTTATAATGATTCCACGCGTAGGTGTGAATATTATCTTTTCTAATTTTACGTTTATCATCTAATGGACTTAAAGCTACTTTATGTACTTGTTCTGTATAAATGTTGTGAAGCTTAGATCTAAAATTAAACATGTCCCCATATATAATTCTCTTATTAACTAAACAATCTTTGTAATCACTTAAACTTAATTTTTCTAAAACTGTAGCCTTGACACCTTTGGCCTTTTTAATTTCCTCGCAGCCAACAACTTGTATGGTATATATTTTAGAACGAAGACCTATAAATTCTTTCATAATTTGTCCCTTGTTCTCGTCTTTCATCATGCCCAAGACTTTACCATTTTTAAGCGGCATATGGAAAGGATTTGTAGGTGAATATTCGGATGTATCAAATTTTGAGTCGATATCATCACGAATATCATTGTAAAAATCTTCGCATCGAATAGAATATATGAAAGAATCTGTATCCATGTAATTCAAACTGAGATTTGTTGTAAATTTAGGTTTCATATAATCATAGTGGAAATCATACATTTTCCATTTGGATAATTCTAAAACAACAAATCCCAAATATATTGGTTTATTGTATACAGAGCGAGATCTATTCAATTGTATAGCAGCCATTTCATGTGTAAAATAAGACATGCTGTGAAAATTTGGTTTCGCTATTAGAGCTCGTGCTCCTAAATGTCTTCCTTTACTTTCCCATTCGGTTACAATTTTTACATCCTTCCTTTTGTCTACATTCTCCATCGTCTTTCCATATACCGCATTATTGAGGAGTTTAAAAAAGTTTTTCTCGAAGCTGTTTTTGGCTATTGTTCTGTGGTACGTATTTAAATCAATGTACTGTTTTAACCAACCAGACTGCTTAAATTTTAATATTCTAGGGATTCTCTTGAGTTTTAACCCATTTTTTATACATTGTTGAAGATTCTTGTAATGAATTGTGTATGTAGTCTTGTTGGTTAAGTCAGTTATTAGTTTATTACATTTAGAATTGGGAGGTATTTTATTTTCCGCGCAAAATGGTAAGTCATTGTGGGAATCATGAAGATTTTCCGGATATTCTAGATCAACTTCTAAAATAAAACCAAATTCTGAATTTTCATGAATTGTGTGTACGTTAAAATTATTAGTATCTGTCAACCACTCGAAACCTCCATAAGGAAGATATTGAGACATTGCCCAGCCATACAAATTATTGGCATCCAAATACATTAAATATTCTGATGGTTTACTGCAATCGTAGTCCGCCATATATTTATTATTTGCCTTTGAATGCCTTTTGGAGCATTGGACAATGCCTTCTCTAATACTTTTCTGAATGAATAAATACATGTCTATATCCGTAAACAATTCAAGTTCTATTTTTGTAGTCTTTAACATTGCATCCCAAGATAAGCCTGGTGCAGTATAATATTGACACGGATCTAGTTTATAAATGTTTTTGCATATTTTTCTAAAATTTTGGAAAATGTCTGTTAAAATTAAAACATCTGTTTTCAGATATAGAAGCATGTAATCTTCAAGTGTTTTGCATTTAAACATCTCCCATACTTTAACCGCGTGTTCATAATCTTCCTTGGAACAAGTTTTATTTGTCATGCGACTATAGAATTCTGTTTGAGGAGGAAGAGAGGTTTCTTTAAGTCGCCCGAAAGAATTGATGTATTCATATGGGAATACACCTTTTCTTGTTACTAATTTAAATTCATTATCGTTTGAAAACATTTGGCGAACAGTTTTAAAATCAGTTGGTGATAAATTTTTCGCTAATGCATCCAAACTTGATGCCATGAAACGAAAAGAATCCAAAAATCTTATCTCAAAAGTTTTCTTTTCATCTACATTGATACACTTTCAGAGGGATATATATAATTCTTTCTTTAAAGGGATAACATTTATATCACCTTCAAAAGAATTTAATTCCTTAACGAAAAGATGGCAATCGTAGCCAGAAAAATTATGAAAGAACACAGGCACAAACTTTGCAATTTGATATTTTAAATTACATTCATTATGTGGCGGTCCTCTATATTCGCCAGTTAGGTGCCAATGGTCTGCCACTCTATCAGAGCCCAATTCTTTATCGCAAATATGACAGTTTTTGCTTTGGAATTGTTGCTTTAGCTGCAAAGAAGTTAAAAAGGCCATAGGTTTCGATTTACTTAAATAGTTATTATATATATCTACGATATCTTTAATTAAGTATTCAATAAATTTCTTCGGAGCATCTTCTCCTGAATAAATAACAAATTTACTAAGACTATCATTAAAATTACAATGGATATTATAGCTAAAGGCTACAGGAATATGCTTAGACACAAACTTATTGCTGCTATCTAAACCTGAACTACTTAATACGCATTCAAAATCTGCGTATACTACAAAAGGAACATCTAAGCTACGTTCAAAATTCTTAAAACTAATTACCGCCTTTTCCAGCGACGGCATCTCCGTTATCACTTTTCCGCAAACCATTTTATGCTTTTGTAGCGTACTCTCGTTGTGGGAGTACTGTAGGCAGCTATTGCACAAATACAGTCTAGTGCGAAGATTCGTCTGTTGATGTTTTATTAATCTGAGAAGCCAAAAGAAAGTAATATAATTACATTATTTATTGCAATAAGTAGTCGTGTAAAATGAAAGATGAAATAAAAGTGAATTAACATTAAGTTGAGAAAAAAAATAAATTATAATTACCTTGAAATATTTTTAATCCACATATAGTGGAACTGCTCATCATTTTGCAACAGCAGGTTGAGGTGCTGCACCTTTCCCTGCTTGGTGCAGTGGTAAGGTCCCTCGATGTTTGCCGAATCCTTATCAAAACCAAACACATTGATGCTAATCGTAGGATTCATTTCTTCAAATTTGCTGATGGCGTCTATGGAAAGAGGAAAATTCAATCCCGTAAAATCAAGTGCAAATCCGTTTTCTATTATTATATTTTCGGCTTCAATGTTGGAGACGTTGTAGTTTTGTCTATGTTCATTAAATGGCAGATTATAAAGCGCAGATATGACTGCCCATTTGAAGCAATAAACATCAGTGTTTCTTACATTTATGCAAGCACGCTTGTCCTGCAGGACTTTCGGGAGAGGGATGTAGAATGTTCCCTTTAATGGACGATACTGATTTATATTTATCTCTACATAGCCTATTTTATGTAGAGACCATCCACTGTCCCTTTCCTGGAATTCACCCATTTTGGTGGCCAGTTCTTCAGACATGTCAGCGTAGATGCTGCTAATGTCTTCAACTTTTTGTGCTAAGATCATTTTTCTTTGGAATGATTTTATTTCCAGCACTATTTCCTCATCTGTCGTTATTTTAAAGTATTCTGCGTACAATTCCATATGAAATTTTATCATTATGTGCTTTTCTAGCAAATTTTCTATCTGCTTAGTCACTATATTTTTCGCGTTTTTGAAGAAATATTCTGGAATCAGAAGTCCCTCATCCTCATTTTGGAAAAGAAGTGTGTGAACTCTATCCTTAAAGGCTGAAAGAAATATTCTGGAATCAGAAGTCCCTCATCCTCATTTTGGAAAAGAAGTGTGTGAACTCTATCCTTAAAGGCTGTTTTGATGCACTTTAAACCATCGCTTAGCGGTGACCAACAATTCTTTTTGTGTTTGATCGTCCGCAGATGGTAGCTCCAGCCTCTTCGAGATACATCTTCGTTACATGTTGGGCAACGAACGTTCTCGATAGCGTCAATGTGTGGTTGTGTTGTAGTAGCTCGTGGTAATGCTGGCGATGAAGCTAAAGACGATGGTACCTGTACTGCTGTTGAAGACGATGATGGTCCTTGTGCTGCTGCTGTTGCATTTAAAGATGATAATGGTGCTGATGATGCTGTTGATGATGGTGATGTTGTTGAAAGTGTAGATAATGATGATGGTGTTGTTGTAGAAGTTGTGGATAATGATGATGGCTGCTGTGCTGATGATGATGATGACGATGGCTTTCGGTGAAGTAATTTCTGATGCCTGAGCATATTATCCATGCGGTTAAAATTTTTCCCACAGTCTTCGCAGCGGAGTTGTGGGTGGCCGTGCGTTGCTTTTGCATGCCTTTTAAGGTTACGCATCGCAGTGAAACCCTGTCCACAAATGTCGCAAATAAATCCCTTCATTTTATTTGTTTTGTTTGCTTTCTGTTGCTGATGATGTTGTTGTTTTACCTCTGTTCGTAGATACTAAATTTAACAGTTTTTCTTTTATTTTAATGTTTTACTTTAACATTCTATATTTAAACGTTTTGTTCAGAACTGGTTTGTCCTGATGCTCCAAGTTATAGATCCGGTACTTGAACCGACTCTATAACAGTTGGTCAAAAGGGTTGTTTATAGATTTGGCACTTGAACCAACTCTATAGATTATTGTTGAAAGCTAATTCCCGAATCCGGCACTTGAACCGACTTCGTTAATATTGCAAGGAACACGACGAGGAACTCAAGCCCAAAAGAAAGCAAAGTGGTCTCTGAATAACGACTAACTGATTTTATTCTTTAATGACTCTTATATACTAATTTACAATATTGATTTTCAATGGTAAAAATACAAAAGCGTAAAACACAAAGGCAAAGAATAAAAGAGAGAACAAAAATTACATATTAAACATTAATTGACGAAATTAAATTGTGGCTGCGTCAGCATAATGAGGTCGTTGCATTTGAGACTCACAGTCAAGGGCAGTCGCTGACGTCGGTCCTCATGCTGGCGCAGCGGACAGCAATCGCGGCCGTGCGATGTGTCACCTGACTCCCATCCACAAGGACGGTCAGCGGCTCGATCGTTGACCGATGTTGCGCAAGCAAAACATTAACGCCTATCTAAACATCCTCCGGCGCGTTGACCTTCGCTGGCTGAAGGTCAATGACTTCAGTTGGTGATGTTCTTCGTGGGAGGGGTTGTGTCGCCTCTGCTTGGTGAGATCCTATCGGTCGCCTGATCCATCTCCAGAGCAAAATTATGATGAGCACGATGGATATGGATAAGGCGGAATAACTGATGGTCATATGATGCGGGCGATCATTTTCTATTTGATTTGGCAATTCCCAGATGTTGTTGGTGTTCAGTTCATGTTGGAGCGCCGCGATGCGCTGTAGTTGAGGTTTGTAGTGAGTTTGATTGTTGCTGTTGGGTAATTCGTCTTTAAAAGTGGCTTGAGCTAAGTCCGGAAAAGAGGTGTAGAAGGCGTAGGAGCTTGTGTTGGCAATGTGTTCTGTGTGAATTATGACGGAATCACCCTTTACTATGCAGTCCGCGTCTACATACATTATTCCTGAGCCGATTAGAGTGACATGCTGTGTCTGCGAGTGGCACACCGCGGTCAATCCTAGTGGGTTTCTTACAGCGTAGATCCACTGGTTGGATCCTGTCATTTTGGTCAATGATGTGCTTTGGTTAAAAGCCTGTGTGGTGCAATGTGAACTACTTTGATTGTTGAGTAGTTCAATTTCGCACGCGCAAACCCCTGAATCTCTCGTGAATATTGTGTTTGAATTGGTGCACAAGAACTCTTTTCTTGAGATTGCGACACAACTTGCACTCATTGGTTGTTTTACGGGGAAGTAGCGATCTCTGTGAGGCGTGGCAGCTAACACAGCTGTTGTTTGTGTAATGGTGACCATCGTGTTGTCTTGGAAGCTTGGTATTTGCACGATGTAGAAAAGCGAAAATATGTCGTGGCCAACTAGGGGTACGTCTACTCGGAAGAGGAGGTGATCCTTCGAAATTCCCGTCGTTACCTTTATCAGCTGATATAGTTTCATTAAATTTTTGGGTTGAACAGGAAATTGCAGAGATGGATCAATGTGAGTTTTGATGGTCACCATTTCCTTGGCTAGCTGGTCTGGTGATAGCACTAACGGATTAATTTTTCCGTGATGAACGTCTGTGAGTACGTCTAAGACTAGCGCTTGAATTTGTTGCATATCCGCTCTTGTCATGGCCAATTGAGCAGAAAGCATAGCAAACATTTCAAGCACCCTGGTCCGCAGCACATTGTCTGTGCGTATCGCTTCCCTTAACTTATCGAGTTCGTTGGCAATTTCTGCAAACTTTTTGCTGATGTTGATTTGACCATTTTTGACTATGTTTAGAGTGGAGTTTATGATTGAAGTCTGATTCTTC
The DNA here is from genome assembly GCA_937620795.1 of Thecophora atra. Lineage (NCBI taxonomy): Eukaryota > Metazoa > Arthropoda > Insecta > Diptera > Conopidae > Thecophora > Thecophora atra. The sequence continues at coordinate 70,053,543 of OW569398.1, forward strand.
AGTAACTTCATTATGTGGTCTTCGTTTTGTTTCACATGGTTAATTGTTGTTGACATCTGCTCAGTATAATTAGAATCTAGCAACCCAAAGAGAGAATGCGCAATGTTGCCGATTATATCCACTGCCCCTCTCCTTCGTCTCTTTGGAAGATATAAATTTGCATCTAGCGGCACGCGCTCTTGTGCGTGAGTTAGTTGGTTGACCAATGTGTTGCAATCGGTCTGGGAGTGCGTCTTTTTGCACAAGCTATCAAACGTAGCTACTCCTCTTTTGTACGCCTCCATGTTGTTCCTCACTGGTTGTAAATCATAATGAATGATAAATTTCCATTCAGCCATGATTAAATGAGCACTTCCAAAGTCTTCGAAGTAAAGGCCGGGTTTCGTTGGAAGCGTTAAAATGGTGACTGGTGATGCAGCTGCGAAAGGGATAAGGAGGACCAGGACCAGCATTATTGTGTTTATCTATGGGGTCAGCCTTGAGCGCTTTGGTGGGATTTGTTCTGCGATGTTTTTATCCTGATGTTGTGTGTCATCGGTGATCTCTTCGCTGTCTACGGGTAACAACGCCAGCCGGTGTATGGGGCGTTTCCAAATTCCTCTTGATGTTCTTATCTCCGCAACTCTTGCCTTGTTGTCATCCCCCTTGTAGAGTTTGACGATCCTTCCTAATGGCCATTCTAACGGTGGTGTGTTGTCTTCTTGTACAACAACCAGTCTGTTCTCCTCGAGGTTTGGGTGCGAAGTCTTCCATCGTGCTCTTGATTGAAGTTCGCATAAATACTCTCGTGACCAGCGAGACCAAAACTCGTTTTTAATCTGTGAGATCAGCTGCCAGCGCTTTCCAAGTCTTGCCTTTATCGGACAAGCTCTCGCATCGACCTGTGCTGTCAACGGCTCGCCTATAAGGAAGTGCCCTGGTGTCAATGCAGCTAGATCATTTGGATCTGATGACATAGGGGTTAGCGGTCTGGAGTTAAGGACCGCTTCAATTTCTATTATAGCCGTCTCAAGCTCCTCGTAAGTCAAAGACTCTTTTGAAACACTTCTTATGAGTAATGACTTTGCTGACTTTACTGCGGCCTCCCATAGGCCACCAAAATGAGGAGCTCTCGGTGGAATGAAATTGAAGTTAATGCCATTTTTAGTGCAATCTCGGATGATTCTTTCCTGCGCCTGAGCGGAATGTATGCTCTCTCGTAATTCCTTTAGTTGATTATTGGCTCCAACGAAGTTGGTAGCGTTGTCGCAGTAGATGTTCTGGCAATGCCCTCGTCTAGCAGTGAACCTTTTTAATGCACAGAGGAATGCATCTGTTGATAAGTCGGAAACCAACTCGAGATGTACGGCTTTTGTGGCGAAGCAGCAGAAAACCGCGATGTACGCTTTTGTGGGCTTCTTTCCACGAATGTTGTAGTGTATGTGGCAAGGGCCACAGTAGTCAACTCCACTGTTCACAAATAGCCGTGCCGGCTGCACTCGATGATTAGGGAGGTTTCCCATCATTTGTGTGAGCAATCTTGGTTTGCTTCTGCAGCACCTTACACACTTTTGCACGATCGATCGTGCCATAGTTTTCCCTTTAAGAGGCCAGAGCGCTGTCTTGTATGGGCGAGTAAGGCTTGCGGTCCGCAGTGGAAATTGTCCTTGTGATGCATCTCCATAATTAGCCTCGTTATCCTGTCGTTGTACGGTAGTAACATCGGGTATTTTGCGTCATATTGTAATGAAGAGGCGCTGAGTCTACCGCCAACTCTCAGGATCCCGTTGTCGTCTAAAAAGGGTGATAGCCCTAGCAATGAACTCGACCTTTCCAGCTCCTTATTCTTTTTGAGTTGCTCAATGTCTGCCTGAAAGTCTGCATGATGCACCGTCTTGATGGTAACAATCAGTGCCTCATTCAAATCCTCTGGTGAAAGTTGTATCTTGGTTCCGATTCTTGCCTTGTTGTCCTTCAAATGACGTATGAAGCGAAGGACATATGCGAGTATGCGTTGTAGTGTTGTAAAAGAGTTCCGATCTCTGATTTTGTATATGATATCTTCGGCGCAGGGGTGAAGAGCTGTCGCTACGTTAACTTCTCGTTTGCGTTCCTCTTCAGATGGTATCAGATGTTCCTTTCGAGGTGGTGCTGGCCAACTGTCTTCTCTTCCATGTAAAAATAAGGGACCGTAAAACCACATGCTGCAAGAGGCGAAGAGTCTTGGTGATATACCTCTCGAAACCAGATCGGCTGGGTTGTCCTTAGTACCCACGTGACGCCATTGATTTGGTGATGACAGTTCTAGGATTTTCGATATCCGGTTTGCGACGAACACCTTGTACATTGCAGGCCCCGATAGGACCCAGGCCAATACGACTGTTCTAATTTTCTCCATTAGCTGCGCGCATAACAATGCAGCACATAATTCCAGCCGAGGAATTGTCTGTTTTTTCAGTGGTGGTACTCTTGATTTTGCACACAGTATCCTTAAGAGTACCGTTCCGTCTGGCATATTTGCCCTTATGTATATGGCCGCTCCATATGCCCTTTCGGATGCGTCAGCAAATCCGTGTAGCTGTATTGTCTTTGGACGTGTGTCCTTGAACATATGCCTTGGTATTTGCATCCCATTGATGCTTTCGAGCGATGAACGGAATGTCGTCTACTTCGAATGCATTGTTGCCGGTAACGATTCATCCCAGTGAACCTTGGTGTTCCATAGCTCTTGAATGAACATTTTTGCTGCCACCGTGACAGGCGCCAGGATTCCGAGTGGGTCAAATATTTTTGCTAATTCAGAGCACACAATTCTCTTTGTGTTGTGAATCACGGCAACCTTGATGCAAAAAACGTCTGATTTCGGAATCCAGGTTAATCCTAATGTTTTTATCACTGCAGGCGTCTCGTCGTCAAAATTCAGGTTCACCTCCTGGTCTTCTGGGGATATGTCTTGTAAAAGTTTTGGATCATTCGCGCACCACTTCCGTAACCTGAAGCCTGCTGATTGAAGTAACTCGTTGATTTGTTGCTGCATTATTATGGCTTCACTTAAGCTGTCAGATCCAGCCAGTCCATAATCTACATAGAAATTCTCTGCCAACAACTTGCTTCCAAGAGGATATTTCGCTAATCCACTTTTGGATAGTTTCTGCAGACATTTGGTTGATAGATATGTAGCCGCGCGTGCGCCGTAGGTTGCTGTGTTTAGTGCATAATATTTAAGAGGTTCTCGAGGGTGGGTTCTCCAAATAATGATCTGGTAACGTCTGTCTTCAGGATGTACTAGGATCTGACGAAACATTTTCTCCACATCGGTAGTGAAGACGAATCGGGGTAATCTAAACTTCAACAGCATGGCAAACAGCTCATCTTGAATTTTTGGCCCAGTGTGCATGATGTCATTCAGTGAGATCCCTGATGATGATTTTGCTAAGGCGTCGAACACCACACGCAATTTTGTTGTGCTACTGTCTGGCTTTAGCACGCAATGGTGAGGAATTACATAATTTGGTGATAATGTTTTTTCGAAATCGATTTGTGACATATGACCCAGTTTCTGATATTCTTTCATGAAATCGACATATTGCCTTCGAAGTTTGTGGTCCCTTGATAATCGGCGTTCCAAGGACGCCACCAATGAAAAGGAAATGTTGGCTATCGTATGGGCTCTTGATAATCTTCGAAATTACTTATACGGCGCAAAGAAAATTAAGATCTATATTGATCACCAACCTTTGACGTTTGCGTTAGGAAATAGGAATTTCGACGCCAAACTAAAGAGATGGAAGGCTCTTATAGAGAAGTATAGCCATGAGCTGATTTATAAGCCGGGAAAATCGAACCACGTGGCAGATGCATTTTCGAGATTAAAAACCGCTTCAAACCATTTATATTATTCTGCCACCGATTTATTACATTTTATAATAAAATGGCTGCGAAAGCGGAATGTCGGTAATCACCTCCAAGTGGAAATCATCAGAACCATCCTTCACTATTTTCACCAAATAGTAGAAACCGTTATTGAATTCCTTGATTGCCTCATCACAAATGTTGGTGAAGCGTTGAGGCAATTAGACAACTTTGTCTCCCAGTTCCATTAATATGCGTTGCCCAAATTTTGTTTTGACTCGTCGTACAGTTTTGATGGGATAGCTTGCGTTTGCCTCCATGTCTTTGATGTTTAGTACAGTTTTCTGTATCACATTTTTCTTGTTAAAATCGTCCACAGCAGTTACAGAAAAAGTTGATAAGGTTGCCTGGTTTTGCTCTATTTTACTCTTTTGTTCTTATTTGTATATTTCTTATTAATTAAATAGAAAAGTAATTTATTGGTTTGCGCGTTTGACTGTGTCGTTCGAGTGTTTTACAATGACTGAATGAAATGGTACAGTCAAAGATCATATCATTATAGGTTTTCTATATATTTTGAGTAAAACCAAATTCCTTTCATTATGAAAGAGAGTATAAAAGCGAGCGAGAGACTTAGGGCCTCATTCAGAGTCTCGTTTTGACGTTTAAAAGACGCCTTTTTCAGCTTTTTGTATTCACAGTTTAGACGCGTCGTTTGAGAGTCGACGTCTAGTTAAAAGTGTCGACATTGTGTCTCCACTAAGTTGAATTTTGGTATGTTACGTAGTTTGTGGCTGAAAATCTACATTCAGAGTCTCGTCTGCTACTAGTGCGACGTTTTTCTGTAGAACAAATAAAAACGACTGCTATTGAGGTGTCGTTTTAGAAAACGTCTGAGAATAGAATTGAGATATATCACTTTGTTATCATATTTATCTGGTAATTTCTTCTACTTTTACTTAGTGTATATTTTATATATGCATTTCTTTTTATTCTTATTACATTTGGAATGCGAATACATAATAATACATAATAATTAATATATATAATAAAGGAAATTTTTATAAATTTTATTCTACTTATTTAAAAATAATAAATTTACAAATCAATAATTATATTCCGAGAGAAAGTAGTATTTTCTATGCTACCATATTTCTGTTATATTGTTAGCAAGTTTGCAACTGCGGTGATTGGTGAGTGCCGTTATTTTCTAGTAAAATTTGGTGGTGATTAGAAAACACGCAGTTTATGCACAAATGATATGAGTTTGATATGGATACACCTAAGAAAAGGTAAGATATTAAAGTTTTCCGTTAAAAAATAAATTAGCTGCTACGATAATGTTTCTATGTAGACATGGCGCGACTTGAAATGGCGCACTAAAAAGAAGTTAAGTGCTGCTAACGCAGACAACAGGGATACTGGTGGCGGTCCCGTAGAAGTGCCTCCCTCACACTTTTCGAGGAATCGGTGGCGCGAATTATGTGCGTAGAGCGATCAGTCGCTCCATCTGACTGCTCTTTCGGCAACGTGAAAACACCAATAAGGAAAACTCTTGGTGAGCAGCCTAAAGAACTCATTCATTCCGACGGCCACTCTATCTCATGATACTGTTAATAACGATTACACTGAAGAGGATGAGCTGGATTTCTTGCTGTCGGAGTGCGACACTATACCGCCAAGCAGCACCGTGAAAACGCACAAGCAAAAAAAAACTCGTCAGACATATCGTGATGAGCACATCGAATTGCTCCGAACAGAGGTAAAAATGCCTTTGAAAATATTCGTAAAGGTGAATTTGAAAATATTCGTTGCAGATGTCGAATCATTCTCATCTTAAGGAAACATTGGATATTATGTCAGCCAACATACATCAATAATACCCTGCAGCAACTAGTTAAAATTAACGGAGAACAATTGCGACTGAGCCGCGGGAGGGAAGCACGGATATCTGGAGCGGCAGAAACTAAAAAGTAATACCTAGTAATACTAAGTAATACCTTAAATAAACAACTGCAGACGAAATATTTTTGTACTTTTTATAATTATTATTTTTTTTTATTGAATACGTATAGTATACATCTTTTTTTATATGAAGAATAATAAAGTTTTGTTTTAATTCATAATAATTTTATTTATATATTTGATTTTTTCAAATACAACAATTTTAACAACAAATTTTGCACAACAAAAAATACATACATATACAAAAAACTGCACACAGCGTTAACAAATTTCACAACACAATTATCAACAGGGAATTCAATTCCATAGAAACTTCTTGCAGCGTTGCAAAAGCTTCGAAATAAATAAAACATATCAATATTTTCTGCAGCACTTTGTGCAAAAAATATAATATAAAATCAAAAAAATCATTAGTCAAAAAACTTATTGAGTCAGACAATTTAGTATTTTTTACATTTCTAAGCATGAAAGTCAATTTTATGATGTTTATAATAATTCAAGTTAACCAAAAATGTAAAATACTTGCCTAAGTATGATTTGGCATCACTAAAAAACCTAGCGAGTACACAAATCTTTGTAACAAACCACATTGCTTCATAAATGATGGCGTTTACGACGTAAGTCAAAAGCGCCTTTGCAAAGACTAGACTCTGAATACGACGTTTACCAGACTGGTGACTCTCAAGAGTCGACGTCGACTACTCTCGAGACGTTACTCTGAATGAGGCTCTTAGTGAGAGAGTAGAAACCCCAAAACAAAGAGATTACATAAAAAAAATATATATGTATTCAGTATTTTATTTACCAACGAACAACACACAACATGAACTCTATCAACATGTCGTTATTTTTGAAACGTGTTCATAACTTTCTAATGACTCAGAAAGAAAATATTCTGGATAACATTATGAAGAAATTTTGACGAGCTACGTGAAATTATGTCGGTACGAAGGCGCTTTGTTAATAAAATCACATTATGGCTATCATTAACCTATTTGTTGTTAGTCTTCAAAAAACAGCGCTGCTGTATCAGATGCCTGCATGTGTAGTAACCTCGAATTTAAGATTAGGAGAATTAATAAATTGATTGCTTGAATAAATAATAATTAATTAATTAATTAAATAATTATTATTTAATTGTTAATTAAATATTTTATTGTCCTAACTTAGTTTTACGAAAGCATCATGTTCAGGTCAATGCTAAAATTATTTTGTGATTCTGATGTTCAAGTTGAGGATATTGTTGAGATTGATAATAACAATACTCTTCAGGATGATTGATGCTGAGTATGTTGCTCAGGTTGATTGCTGTCGAAAATTTACTGAGGTATTTGTTATTAAATAAAGGTAGGAGACAAGTTTGTAGGTCATAGTTGTATATAAATACTAAATACTACTTCGTAACACCAACGGTCAATCGTCGTTGTTCATAGCTGCAAATATTCTTTTTCATCTTCCCAACACCGAAATGTAAATATTTCCAAAAAACTCTTCAATATTATATCTGTATAACATGTTTGTTGCATATATTCTTTAACTTCTTTTCGTCTTGTTTAAAAATAATTATAAAATTTTTTATTTTCAAGACTCCAATGTATAGGAATTCGTGTATACAAGTAGGTTAGATATAAGTTAGAGTTATTTCTACCCATGCAAACTCTCTTGATTATTAAAAAACAAATTGTCTGTGTTGAAGGAAACGTAATGGACAATTAAATTGAACAGTTTCTAAGAAAAGCTGTAATTAAAGTTGCATAAATGGCATAAATGTAAATTTTGAAACAATGGAGAAATATACTTACTACAAAGGATGTGTCATTCCCATGATTGACACTGTGCACTGGAGAATGCAATCGCAAACAGATATGTATTTCATCAATAATTAATAAAAGTTTCTAATTGCTTCTTTTTTCAAATGTAAAATTTACAGCTTTATTAATATGAATAAAAAAAATTTTACTTATATATTTACAAAGTTTTTCTTATATATTATATAAAAGTTACAGTGAATATTTTATGCTTCTAACATATCTTGATCGCTATCTAAGCTTAGTTCTATATCTATCTTATAATGATTCCACGCGTAGGTGTGAATATTATCTTTTCTAATTTTACGTTTATCATCTAATGGACTTAAAGCTACTTTATGTACTTGTTCTGTATAAATGTTGTGAAGCTTAGATCTAAAATTAAACATGTCCCCATATATAATTCTCTTATTAACTAAACAATCTTTGTAATCACTTAAACTTAATTTTTCTAAAACTGTAGCCTTGACACCTTTGGCCTTTTTAATTTCCTCGCAGCCAACAACTTGTATGGTATACATTTTAGAACGAAGACCTATAAATTCTTTCATAATTTGTCCCTTGTTCTCGTCTTTCATCATGCCCAAGACTTTACCATTTTTAAGCGGCATATGGAAAGGATTTGTAGGTGAATATTCGGATGTATCAAATTTTGAGTCGATATCATCACGAATATCATTGTAAAAATCTTCGCATCGAATAGAATATATGAAAGAATCTGTATCCATGTAATTCAAACTGAGATTTGTTGTAAATTTAGGTTTCATATAATCATAGTGGAAATCATACATTTTCCATTTGGATAATTCTAAAACAACAAATCCCAAATATATTGGTTTATTGTATACAGAACGAGATCTATTCAATTGTATAGCAGCCATTTCATGTGTAAAATAAGTCATGCTGTGAAAATTTGGTTTCGCTATTAGAGCTCGTGCTCCTAAATGTCTTCCTTTACTTTCCCATTCGGTTACAATTTTTACATCCTTCCTTTTGTCTACATTCTCCATCGTCTTTCCATATACCGCATTATTGAGGACTTTAAAAAAGTTTTTCTCGAAGCTGTTTTTGGCTATTGTTCTGTGGTACGTATTTAAATCAATGTACTGTTTTAACCAACCAGACTGCTTAAATTTTAATATTCTATGGATTCTCTTGAGTTTTAACCCATTTTTTATACATTGTTGAAGATTCTTGTAATGAATTGTGTATGTAGCCTTGTTGGTTAAGTCAGTTATTAGTTTATTACATTTAGAATTGGGAGGTATTTTATTTTCCGCGCAAAATGGTAAGTCATTGTGGGAATCGTGAAGATTTTCCGGATATTCTAGATCAACTTCTAAAATAAAACCAAATTCTGAATTTTCATGAATTGTCTGTACGTTAAAATTATTAGTATCTGTCAACCACTCGAAACCTCCATAAGGAAGATATTGAGACATTGCCCAGCCATACAAATTATTGGCATCCAAATACATTAAATATTCTGATGGTTTACTGCAATCGTAGTCCGCCATATATTTATTATTTGCCTTTGAATGCCTTTTGGAGCATTGGACAATGCCTTCTCTAATACTTTTCTGAATGAATAAATACATGTCTATATCCGTAAACAATTCAAGTTCTATTTTTGTAGTCTTTAACATTGCATCCCAAGATAAGCCTGGTGCAGTATAATATTGACACGGATCTAGTTTATAAATGTTTTTGCATATTTTTCTAAAATTTTGGAAAATGTCTGTTAAAATTAAAACATCTGTTTTCAGATATAGAAGCATGTAATCTTCAAGTGTTTTGCATTTAAACATCTCCCATACTTTAACCGCGTGTTCATAATCTTCCTTGGAACAAGTTTTATTTGTCATGCGACTATAGAATTCTGTTTGAGGAGGAAGAGAGGTTTCTTTAAGTCGCCCGAAAGAATTGATGTATTCATATGGGAATACACCTTTTCTTGTTACTAATTTAAATTCATTATCGTTTGAAAACATTTGGCGAACAGTTTTAAAATCAGTTGGTGATAAATTTTTCGCTAATGCATCCAAACTTGATGCCATGAAACGAAAAGAATCCAAAAATCTTATCTCAAAAGTTTTCTTTTCATCCACCTTGATACGCTTTGAGAGGGATATATATAATTCTTTGTTTAAAGGGATAACATTTATATCACCTTCAAAAGAATTTAATTCCTTAACGAAAAGATGGCAGTCGTAGCCAGAAAAATTATGAAAGAACACAGGCACAAACTTTACAATTTGATATTTTAAATTACATTCATTATGTGCCGGTCCTCTATATTCGCCAGTTAGGTGGCAATGGTCTGCCACTCTATCAGAGCCCAATTCTTTATCGCAAATATGGCAGTTTTTGTTTTGGAATTGTTGCTTTAGCTGCAAAGAAGTTAAAAAGGCCATAGGTTTTGATTTACTTAAATAGTTATTATATAAATCTAAGATATCTTTAATTAAGTATTCAATAAATTTCTTGGGAGCATCTTCTCCTGAATAAATAACAAATTTACTTAGGCTATCATTAAAATTGCAATGGATATTGTAACTAAAGGCTACCGGAATATGCTTACATACAAACTTATTGTTATTATCTAAACCTGAACTACTTAGTACGCATTCAAAATCTGCGTATACTACAAAAGGAACATTTAAGCTCCGTTCAAAATTCTTAAAACTAATTATCGCCTTTTCCAGCGACGGCATCTCGGTTATTATTTTTCCGCACTCTTCCTTATGTTTTTGTAGGGTACTCTCGTTGTGGGAGTACTGGAGACAGCTATTGCACAAGTACAGTCTAGTGCGATGAGCAGTCTGTTGTTGTTTTATTAATCTGAAAAGCCAAAAGAAAGTAATATAATTAGCTTATTTATTGCAATAAGTAGTCGTGTAAAATGAAAGATGCAATAAAAGTGAAATAACATGAAGTTGAGAAAAAAAAAATAAATTATAATTACCTTGAAATATTTTTAATCCACAAATAGTGGAATTGTTCATAATTTTGCAGCAGCAGCAGGTTGATGTGCTTCACCTTTTCCAGCTTTGTACAGTGGTAAGGTCCCTCGATGTTTGCCGAATCCTTATCAAAACCAAACACATTGACGCTAATCGTAGGATTCATTTCTTCGAATTTGCTGATGGCGTCTATGGAAAGAGGAAACTTCAATCCCATGAAGTTAAGTGTCATTCCATTTTCTATTATTATAATTTCCGCTTCAATGTTCTCCACATTATAACTATGCGGTCTGTCTTGGTGATCTCGCAGATTATAAAGCGCAGATATGACTGCCCATTTGAAGCAATAAACATCAGTGTTTCTTACATTTATGCAAGCACGCTTGTCCTGCAGGACTTTCGGCAGAGGGATGTAGGATGTTCCCTTTAATGGACGATACTGGTTTATATTTATCTCTACATAGCATATTTTAAGTAGAGACCATCCACTGTCCCTCTCCTGGAACTCGCCCATTTTAGTGGTGATCTGTTGGGACATATCAGCGTAGATGTTGCTGATGTCTTCAACTTTTTGAAGTAAAACCATCTTTGTTTGAAAAGATTTTACTTCCACCACTATTTCATCGTCTGCCGTTATTTTAAAATATTCAGCATACAATTCTATATTAAATTTTATCATTGCATGCTTTTCTAATAAATTTTCTAACTGCTTGGCGAGTATAGTCTTTGCGTTTTTGAAGAAATCTTCTGGAATCAGAAGTCCTTCATCCTCATTTTGGAAAATAAGTGTTTTAACTCTATCCTTAAAGACTGTTTTGATGCACTTTAAACCATCGCTTAGCGGCGACCAACAATTCTTTTTGTGTTTGATCGTCCGCAGATGGTAGCTCCAGCCTCTTCGAGATACATCTTCGTTACATGTTGGGCAACGAACGTTCTCGATAGCGCCAATGTGTGGTTGTGTTGTAGTAGCTCGTGGTAATGCTGGCGATGAAGCTAAAGACGATGGTACCTGTACTGCTGTTGAAGACGATGATGGTCCTTGTGCTGCTGCTGTTGCATTTAAAGATGATGGTGCTGATGATGCTGTTGATGATGGTGATGTTGTAGAAGTTGTGGATAATGATGATGGCTGCTGTGCTGATGATGATGATGACGATGGCTTTCGGTGAAGTAATTTCTGATGCCGATATAAAGCATCTACTCTATTAAAGTTTTGCCCACAATCTTCGCAGTGGAATTGTGGCTGCCCGTGCCTTGCTTTTGCATGCCTTTTAAGGTTACGCATCGCAGTGAAACCCTGCCCGCAAATGTTGCAAATAAATCCCTTCATTTTATTTATTTTGTTTGCTTTCTGTTGCTGATGATGTTTTTGTTGTTGTTTTCTTTTTTTGTTTCTCTGTACGTTTTAAATACTAAATTTAACAGTTTTTCTGTTATTTGAATGTTTTATTTTCGCACACTATATTTAACCGTTTGTTATTTTGTTTTATTTAACACGTTTTATATTTTTGTAAGCTAGGCACTTTCTTTTTATTGCTGTTTTAATTTAAATAGTATATTTAACTACACTCACAGTTTCTGTTTTTTTGTAGTTTTGTTTTACAGCTTTGGGGGTTTTTTTCTTTGTTTTTCGTACGTTTGGTTTTTGTGCGTTTTATTTTATATGCATTTTTTTTTTTTTTATTTTAAATACTGTTTTTTTACAGTTTTAATTTCCTTTTCTAGGGTTTTGTTTTGAAGTACTGTATTTTAATAATTTTAGTTAGTTGTGGTTTTTAAGTACTATAGTTAATAAATTTTAATTTTGCTTTTTGTCTACGCGTTTTATATTGTTTTCGTTTTAATATAATATTTCACAATTTTTCTATTAGTTTTATTTTTACACGCTTAAATTTTTTTTAGAGCACTTAACAATTGACGAGTTTCACAATTCTTCCGAAGGCTTCAAGATTACTTTCAGAACTGAGAGAAAATTACAAGCTTCCGCCGCTTATATAGGATATTAATCGTATCATAGATGCCTAGTTCTCCAGATTCTTTCATTTCATGACTTCATTTGGAAGAGACTGCGAACGAAATATTTATAAATAAAAAAAAAAAAAAAAAAACAAAAATAAATGAAAAAAAAAAAAAAAACCCTTTGGTTGATGCATGTTTCACTTTGAATATAGTAACAACATAAGCAAGAAAAGAATCCGAACGAGTTTTGTTTAACCTAATTCGATCGACAACACTCCGTTCTACTGCAGTAATTAAATTACAACAACAACGTCGACTCTTCATCCTCTATTGAAAGTATTTATAAAAACATAAACTAATTGTACCTTCCAAAAATCATCATTTAATTCTGTGTTTGTAGTTAGAGTTGAGATCAATGAACATAAAATGACCTACATTTATACGAAAAGAAAAATCAACCGTACATGTGTTCAATAAACTAAGAGTATTCATATTTTTAGCAAGCTCATATTTGACATTGAAAAACACTGAAATGGGTCAATAAAACATGAACGTGCATGAACGTCACCGATCACACATTTCCTAAACGCAATTGAAAACGAAAAAAATAGCTATAAAATATGAATGTCACCGCTCACAAAAGCATGGGCATTCCCAAAATACATTGCAAAGAAAAAAAGAATAGAAACAAAAAAAAAAAATATTCTGTCGTGCCACGCACTGTACATACATATATTTCTACGACATCATAGTAAGAATTGAAACAAAAGCGAAAGACAACAGAAGAAATACAAATCTCCCACCAACGGAATTTATTTGCATTAACTCCACGGCGACCCGTTCTACTAAAAGATTCCTATTAAAACAAATAACAACAACAACAACATAAGCAATTAAATAATCAAAACAATCACCGAAATTTTATTACACCCACTCAGTCGACGGCACTTTGTTCAAAACACCGAAATTTGTTTACACTAACTCTGTGGACCGTCGATCTCCTTCACTTAAACAATTATATTACAACAAAATAACAACAACAACATGTTCCTACACAACGACCATCTGCATCTGCTGCTCTCCCATCACTTCGGTTTCATACATATATATTCCACCGTCCTTCCCTTCCCTTAATACTAGTATGTCCGTCTGTCTATTTGTCAGTCCGTCTGTATATATATTGCTGTCCGTCCGTCCATCGGTTTCCGTATCTCCTTTTCACTCACACTCACAACCCGTATAGCCGCATCTCCCTCTAACACACAAACATTAACAATCTTATGGCGGCGGCAGAGAACCACACACACACAAACCTTAATAAACGTTATGGAGGCGGCAAAGCTTAGCTCCACACGCTCCACACCGACTGCGCAGTCGCTACGTTGGCCCAGAAACCCCATATACACACTACTAATAAGGGCCACTGTTTTGATGTTAGGTTTTCAGCTTATCTTTATTTCGGATTTCTATATTAATTAAAACTCATTTACAAACTATTTCTTAATTAATGAACTTATTTCAATTACCTATATTAATTAAAACTGAGGCGTGTGTGCAAGAAGCGTCGATGTGTACCCGTATGTTTTGGTGTGGTGTAGGCGTTGTTGTTGTGTTAACAAACTTTCAGTTAGATGTCCTAATGCGAGAATGGTGGTTATAGCGTGACCACCGGTTGTATGTTGTTGGGAGAGGCTGCCTTGTCGCAGCCGAGTGTGAGACCACGGTCACCTATTCGACGGCAACCGCAATCTATATCCGACACGTATGACGCCGATTCGACGGTCACCGGTGCCGGCTGTAGACGAGGCAGGTGTTTGAGAGAGGCTGAATCTACTTGGGAGAGGCTGGGTGTTGTTGGGAGAGGCTGCCTTATCGCAGCCGAGTATGAGACCATGGTCACCTACTCGACGGCAATCGCAATCTACATCCGACACGTATGACGCCGATTCGACGGTCACCGGTGCTGGCTGTAGACGCAGCAGGTGTTTGGGAGAGACTGAGTATTTTTGGAGAGAGGCTGAGGATTGGGAGAGGCTGCCTTGTCGCAGCCGAGTGTGAGACCACGGTCACCTACTCGACAGCAATCGCAATCTACATCCGACACGTATGACGCCGATTCGACGGTCACCGGTGCCGGCTGTAGACGCAACAGTTCTTTGGGAGAGGCTGAGTATTTTGGAGAGAGGCTGAAGATTGGAAGATGCTGAGTATTTTGGAAAGAGGCTGAAGATTGGGAGAGGGTGAGTATTTTGGAGAGAGGCTGAGGATTGGGAGAGGGATTAAGGGGAGGCTGGTGTACCACGCTATAACTTACCAAGATGTTATCGCTGCCACGTCGGCTAACTGAATGAAGACTCTGTGCGTGCTCCGTCTTTTATATGCTGGCGCAAGGTATGGCGTTTCGTCGTATTGCGTTTTATGTTACTGTGTCTGTATTGCTCTTGCTTACATGAAGGCTGCTTTGCTTGCCGGTGCTGTATGTGTGTGTTCATGTGTAGAGCGTGAACCGGTTTGCAGTGTGTTATTTGTTTCGCTTACCACTACTCATAACGCGTTTACTGGCTTCATTGCAATCACTTTAATGTACTACATACATGCGTAAAATATATTTGCATAACATAATGATAATAAAAGAATGGAATGAATAATAATGAAATGCATGCTCGCAGCGTCGAACATTAGTGTAGCGATAAGATCTTTCGTAATGTGTAACTATTTTTATTTATTTAGCGTTGGAACATAATGAATAATAAAAAATATTAAGTATAAAATGTATAACGGGCATGAGACCGTTTGGTGTATGTGAGGGTCTTCCTCTGTACTTCCTCACATCTCCCCCCTCTACAGGTTACAGAAAAGCCGAAGCTCTCCTTGGCGACCCACGGTAACTCGGTAGCGACGGTGTCCATCGGTGGTGAGGAAGCTTCTACGTTTCCGATTGGGTTTTGTCCGGACGCTCTCGGTGGCTTGCTGTCGGATAATGGCCGGGACGTCTTCCAACTCAACCGGTTGCCAGGTAGGCATTACCTCACTGCAGCCTGATGAAGTGTCGGTGGTCTGGATGAGTGTGCCTCTGTGGCTTTCTGAGAGGTGTTGTACATGTTCGGGGAGAGGTTGTGTTATGCGATCCAGTTCTTCGGCGTTCGACGGCGAGGCATCTGCCAGTGGTAATTCCATTACTTTGGCGGTGGTGATTTCCATTGGTGTGACTGCCTCTGTGATCCGAACTGTTGCGGTTTCGGGCTCAAGGTCTACGTCGGAATCGGTGACGCAGCTAGGATGTCGTGTGTTTCGTTGGCGTTTGCAGCCTGCTTGTTGCCGGTCTGTTTCCCTGTCAGCAGTTGTGGAGGGGATCAATGCGATTGGTGGTCCGCGGGCGGCTCTCTTCGGGGCGGTGTAGTGAAGCATGGGGAATTGCTGTTTCCGACCATCAGCTGTGGCGAGGGCTCTCATCGTGGCTGCTATACGGCTGCGGGTTCCTCGCTGCTCGGTTTCGGTGAACCATGCCTGGGGTATGAGCTCACTTGCTGCAGTTCTTCCTCTGAAGAAGGCCTCCACGAATAACAACAGATAAATCCCGCAGTCGTAGTTGTTCTTCTGTTGGGGTACGGCTGGCGTCATGACCGGCATGTTATGGTTGTTGAAGGTGATCGAATGGCTGGATCCGGGGTACAGTCGGCGGCGTTCGCTGGTGAGGAACCGGTAAAGGTGTTGGATGCACTTGTTTCTTGGTGCCGCGAATGAATCCAGGATGGGGATTGTTGCCCCCTCTTGCCCTGTAGCGGCGCTACCAGGGCGCGTGATTATGGCGACTTACCAGTGTAGTCGTTCGTTTATTAGCACTACCACGTATTCTTTCTCGAAGATGTTCATTCCTCTGGTCCAGCCTGAAATACGGCGCTGATCATACGAGCTTTGGGCCAATTGAGGATATAGGAAGCCGTCGAAGAAATGGCTGTTGGCACGCATGTCAGCCTTCATGATGTTTTCCCTTAACCATTTTAGACCAAATTCGATGATCACGTCGTTCAGCATGTGTCCTTCGGATAGACGTTTGTAGTCCGCCTCGGTAACCCGGACACCGCCTCTACACTTGGGGTACAGAGGTAGGTAGTCGGACTCGCCCTCTCCTTCACTAGATGAAATATCTATGTGTGCGGTCTTGGCGTGCTGGCGGCAGTTGCGTCCCATTAACGGACCTTCAGGTTCCATGTGGGAGCCTGTATACTTTCCTATTTTTAACAGTTTTAGCTTTCTATGTGTTAGTATTCTCTATATTACTATTTATCTATATATGAATATATATATATATATTTTTTTTTTCCACTTAATTATTTTGTGTATCACTTTTGTATCCCTTTATTATTTAATTGTTATTCTCACTATAGTTTAGTCTATGTTTTTTTTCTATTCACTATTATCTTGTTTTTTGTTGGTTAGCTGCGCGATGATGGTGTTTATTGTTCTGTTAACACGCTGCGTCGGGTTCTCATGCGGTTGATAGGGTGCGGTGAATTGTTGGCGAACGCCGATTTCCTTCCTAAACGCTTTGAACGAGTGGCTCCGTTGTCGCTTATCAAAACCTTCGGTACGCCGTACGTCTCAGTGGTACCATCTCCGTCCACTTGCTGAATTTGTCTGTGAGTACCAGTAACATGTTGTGGCCGCGGGGGGACCTCGGCAACGGTCCAATGAAATCGGCGCATATGGTGGCCCATGGTTCTTCGGGTATTCGGATAAGCATTTCTCCGGCCGGTTTTCGTTGTTCTACCTTGAAGCGTTGGCACGAGTCACACCTCCTGACATAGAGCGCGATGTCTCGGAACATGCCCGGCCAATAGTATCGGAGGGCGATGCGGCTGATGGTTTTGCGTATTCCTAAGTGGCCGGCACTGGGTTTATCATGATTTTCTACCAATATGCGGTCTCTGTCTGCCTTGTCTACGCACAGTTTCCATGCTTCGTCGTCCTCGTCACCTAGATGGCATGGTATGTGACGATACAATCGTCCATCCAGGATAGTATAATCTGGATACTTCGTTGGGGCGCTATTTACCTCGTTAATTTTCCTGTCTAGCCAAGTATTTCCCGGTCCAGCGGAGGACACACGCATATTGCCATGTAAGAATATTGCTGGAGCTCGAGTGCCCACCTGGCAATCCGTCCTGTTGGGTTATCGATCGAGTTGAGCCATTTAAGCGCGAGGTGGTCCGTTATCACGCGGAAATGGTACCCCTCCAAGTATGACCTCAGCTTTCGAATTGCCCACACTATCGCCAGGCACTCCTTTTCGGTGGCAGAGTAATTTTTTTCGGCCCCTTGTAGGTGGCGGCTCGCGTAAGCAATGACCCTTTCGGATCCATCGTGTTCCTGCGTCAGCACGGCACCGAGACCAATGTCACTTGCGTCCGTCTGCAAGGTGAATTGCTTGGAAAAGTCAGGGCAAGCTAGCACAGGTGCCTCCGTTAATCTGTGTTTTAGTTCTTTGAACGCCTCTTATTGTGCTCTGTTCCAGTGCCAACGAGTATCCTTTTTCAAAAGGTCTGTGAGTGGAGACGCGACTTCCGAGAAAGCAGGAACAAAACGCCGGTACCATGAGGCGGTTCCCAAATACCTGCGCAACTCTTTAAGGTTGCTGGGTGGCTGTAACTCTTGTATCGCGGCCACCTTTTCTGGATCCGTGTGGATGCCTCCCGTCGTGATCAGGTGTCCTAGATACTTCATCTCTTACTGAAAGAATTGACACTTCTCCTCATTGATACGTGGGATTCGCCCGTCGCAGTCACTGGAAAACATTGCGTAGATGGCTCATGTGTTCTTCTTTTGTCTTGCTCACCACGATGATATCGTCGAGGTAAGCGAAGGCGTAGGGGTTCATGTCAGGGCTGATTACTTGGTCCAGCGCTCTCTGAAAAGTTGCGGGCGCGGAGTGGAGGCCGAATGTCATCACCCGCCACTGAAACAGCCCTCTTCCTGGGACGGTGAACGCCGTGACCCTGCAGCTTTCTTCGCTTACCGGTATCTGCCAATACCCGTTCCTCAAATCGATGACGCTGATGTACTTTGCCTGCCGCAACTTCTTCAGGATATGCTGTATTCTGGGAAGCGGGTAGGCATCAGGAATCGAGTGAGCATTAATTTTACGGTAATCCACGCATAGTCGCCAGTCGCCGTTCTTTTTTTCTACCAGTACGATGGGTGAACTATAGCGACTTGTTGATGGCTCTATGCACCCCTTCTCCAACAACTCGTCGACCTGGCGATTGATAATTTCTTGCATAACAGGATTTTTTGGGTAATATCGCTGTTTCAAGGGAGTCTCGTCACGCATGCGGATGTGATGGGTGGCTATGTTGGTTACGCCCGACATAGTCTTAAAAGGGGCGGGCTCTTGCTTTAAGAAAGCGTCTTCGCTGGTAACGCTTGTGCATTTTGATGTCATACAACGGGGCTCATCTATGTTGTCAGTAGCCTTTATTGTCTTATTCCTCCACAAGTAATTTGGGTTTCGGCAAGGGCCAAAAAGTCCATACCAAGTGATACCGGGTCCACTGCAGTTGTCATTACGTAGAACTCCATGAATCATTCGAGTGTGCCCAGAGTGACGTTTATGTCGACCACCTTGTGTACGCGTATTGTGGATCCGCTCGCTAGGCGGATGCGCCATTGATGATTTCTTACTCGAGCGTATTCTATGAGCTCGTTCGCCAACCCTTCTGTGATGAAGCTCTTGGTAGCCCCAGTATCGATGCTTGCGGTTACTGGTCTGGTCCCAAGGTGAATGTCGGCGAGTAAACAGGGACCTTCCAGCCGTATTCCGGTGTTCGGAGTTATGAGGGTGTTGGCAACAGCATCCTCCGTTAATGATGATTGCCGCTCCCGTTTCCCGAACTCTTCCTACAGCAGTTTATGGTCTTGACGTCTCTCTTGCTACAAGTCCAGCAGAAATACATTGTCGGGTTCCGACAACCTTTTGCGAAGTGTCCGCTCTGTCCACACCGCCGGCAGGCTGTGTGTACGTCGATTGTGCTCGAGGCAGCAGCAGAATTGGATGGTTCGCTCTGGTGCTGAGCGGTGCGGTGCACGACTTCCCTCGACGGCTAATTTATGCTTCTCATCGTATTGTGTGTGCCGCGTCAAAGTTTGCATCGCTATTACGTAATCCTTGAACACCTCGTTTGGCCCTTGGAAACATTGACGGACTTGATCGTCTGGGCGCTCGTGGTACAGTGATGACAAAAAAAATTTAAGGAAGCCATGCTTGAAGCTGGCCCATGTCGTCCACGGCTTACGGTTATTTCGGTACAACTGCAGTCCTTTGCCTTGCAGAAGTTGTGTCATAACTCCCGGCAAGCTATCGTGGTCCACGTTCCATGCATCCGCCGACTCTTCCACTTGCTGCACGAATTCGAGAGGGTTGGATCGGTCTTCAAAAGCCACGTTCTACTTGTGCACTTTGTTGATGGCATCAGTACGTAAAGCCGGAAGGCTGGCGACCTTAGAAGTAGTTGGCGTCGAATCACTTGTGCCGGTGGCGAAGGAGGCCCTGCTGCGATCGTGTTGGCTTGCTAATGTTTCGAGTCGGCTCTGTGTGCTTTTGTCGTTATCTCATTGACCGCGAACGCAGCGAATCTCTTTCGTAGCTCTTCCATCGTGCCTTCCGTCTCTAACTGAAATTCCTCCATGTACTTTTTCATCTCTCCCTTTCTGAGCGTGTATATCCAACCAGTGAGCACCATTCGTCTTGCTCTCTGGGTTTAAAAACGATATAATCGAATTTCTAAACTCAGTTTTCTTATATTACGTCGTTGCTGTTTAACAGGGTCGCTGCTCGGGCGCCACTTGAAATGTCGCCGTTTACGGGTTCGAGAACCGTTTCTATAGCCGGGGTGGCTCAGGGCTATCCAGGGTCGTTTCAAGAATATTTATTAATAAGGGCCACTGTTTTGATGTTAGGTTTTCAGCTTATCTTTATTTCGGATTTCTATATTAATTAAAACTGATTTTCAAACTATTTCTTAACTAATGAACTTATTTCAATTACCTATATTAATTAAAACTGAGGCGTGTGTGCAAGAAGCGTCGATGTGTACCCGTATGTTTTGGTGTGGTATAGGCGTTGTTGTTGTGTTAACAAACTTTCAGTTAGATGTCCTAATGCGAGAATGGTGGTTATAGCGTGACCACCGGTTGTATGTTGTTGGGAGAGGCTGCCTTGTCGCAGCCGAGTGTGAGACCACGGTCACCTACTCGACGGCAACCGCAATCTATATCCGACACGTATGACGCCGATTCGACGGTCACCGGTGCCGGCTGTAGACGCAGCAGTTGTTTGAGAGAGGCTGAATCTACTTGGGAGAGGCTGGGTGTTGTTGGGAGAGGCTGCCTTGTCGCAGCCGAGTATGAGACCATGGTCACCTACTCGACGGCAATCGCAATCTACATCCGACACGTATGACGCCGGTTCGACGGTCACCGGTGCCGGCTGTAGACGCAGCAGGTGTTTGGGAGAGACTGAGTATTTTTGGAGAGAGGCTGAGGATTGGGAGAGGCTGCCTTGTCGCAGCCGAGTATGAGACCACAGTCACCTACTCGACGGCAATCGCAATCTACATCCGACACGTATGATACCGATTCGACGGTCACCGGTGCCAGATGTAGACGCAGCAGGTGTTTGGGAGAGACTGAGTATTTTTGGAGAGAGGCTGAGGATTGGGAGAGGGTGAGTATTTTGGAGAGAGGCTGACGATTGGGAGAGGGATTGAGGAGAGGCTGGTGTACCACGCTATAACTTACCAAGATGTTAACTGAATGAAGACTCTGTGCGTGCTTCGTCTTTATATGATGGCGTTTCGTCGTGTTGTGTTTTATGTTACTGTATCTGTACCGCTCTTGCTTACATGAAGACTGCTTTGCTTGCCGGTGCTGTATGCGTGCGTTCATGTGTAGAGCGTGAACCGGTTTGCAGTGTGTTATGTATTTGTTTTGCTTACCACTACTCATAACGCGTTTACTGGCTTCATTGCAATCACTTTAATGTACTACATACATGCGTAAAATATATTTGCATAACATAATGATAATAAAAGAATGGAATGAATAATAATGAAATGCATGCTCGCAGCGTCGAACATTAGTGTAGCGATAAGATCTTTCGTAATATGTAACTATTTTCATTTATTTAGCGTTGGAACATAATGAATAATAAAAAATATTAAGTATAAAATGTATAACGGGCATGAGACCGTTTGGTGTATGTGAGGGTCTTCCTCTGTACTTCCTCACAGTATTGCTGTGTTGTTGTTGTCTTTCCATGTTTCTTTATACGGGATCAGGTTTCGTTGATGTTGTTGGTTATTGCTAGTTTCTATTCATCCGTATTTATGTTTAAATGACGCTATATACATGCTCGCTTAGTTTTGTCTGCTCGATCTGAAATATGTAAATATTTTGCGTAATTATGTATTCGGAGTGTTTGATTGATTATTTTTATTTCGCCTTTTGCTCTTCGTATGCGTATCTACTTGTCTAATCTAAAACTATTTCTATTCAAATATTATTGTAACAAATTGTGATCGTTGCACGCTATCTCAATCAGTAATCATTCGATGAAGGCGAACAGCGGTGATGCTACCGGTTGAAAGAAAACGTCCAATGTCTGGTGTCGACTTCATTGATGTCTCGGTATCGTAGTTGAACTTGTTCGTTCATATTCGGTACAGCATATGTCTATATTCGGTTTTATTCGGTGATTATGTTTTCTGTTTGTGGAAGAACATTGCTGTCTTTCATGTTGAAATGGCTGCTGTGCGGTGACGAGACTCACATAATGTCTGCGGTACGGTAGGGTAGGCGGTAAATGTTCTGCTCGTGTCATTTTGACTGACACCGGTTTAGGCTTTGGTTTCGGTATATGAATAATGCATTTGGTCGTATGTGGCGGTTTACTATCTGGTCGCTCGTGTGATTGAGCTTTATGTCCCGTTGGTTTCGAAGAAGTTTGGTCCGTTCTTAATTCTCTGCGGTATGTGTTGGGTTTCGGCTTCTGTTTATGTGGCTGTGAAAATTGTTCAACGGACTGTACTGTTGGTCTGGATTTGGCTGGTTCTTTCCTCAACTTGTTGCGACATGTGATGGTGTACGGGTTCATTTTTCCTCGTGTGAACTGTTGTTGTGCACTACTGGTTGAAAGCGATGTCTTGCTCTCACCGACGAATTCAGGACTGGCAGTTGTACTCTGTTTTAATTCAGGTGGAGAGCAACTTTGAATAGTCTGGCCGGCGATTAGTAGCTTGCATCCTACTTGTGACAACAAGTCGGTTCCTATAATTAATTCTTCTTGGAGACTTGTAGGAAATGAACTTCTTTTCGGACTCGCAATTGGTTTATTACTATGGTGGCGTAGTAACTTCTCTCCGTTGACACTGGGATGCTATTAGCTAGTGTTAGCTGTTGAGATTTACCCTTCTCGCGGAAGCACTTATGTTGTAAATGCTCATCGAGAGTTCTGCCTATTAAAGTGAGTGAGGCGCCTGTATCTATCAGCGCATTAATTAGCTTCTCATTGCATACAATCGGTATTCGGTACATTTGATGATCATGAGACTGCTTGGCTCCATATGGAGTTGTCATTTTCATTTGGCATCTACAATCTTGCGATAGTATGACTGGCTTTCCACAATGCGAACAGAATAATTTCGAGTTACCATGGCACTCAGTTCGTCTATGAGCTGGTTTACCGCATCGCCAGCAGTGGCTTTGGCGTGCATAATCTTGAGTGGTTACCCAGTTGGAAACGTGTGGTCGTCTGTGACGAGCTCCTTCTCCACGAATATGCTCATACTCATCGGTATGGCTCATGAGCGGATCCAAATTGCGGTTACTGCGAGTGCATCGATTTTCAGATTACCGCGCTCTGCCGAGTTCCGTCTTGATCGTTGCTCTTTGAAATGTTGGCTTAAGCATTGTCTCATATCCTTTACGGTGTCATCTATTGGCAATCTTAAAAGTTTCATTTGAGCTTCTAATTCCTC
Organism: Thecophora atra; assembly: GCA_937620795.1. NCBI lineage: Eukaryota > Metazoa > Arthropoda > Insecta > Diptera > Conopidae > Thecophora > Thecophora atra. Next base: position 70,077,105 of record OW569398.1, read on the forward strand.
TTTCTTTAGTTTGTAGATGAAACTTAAATTCTCCGGTAGTTGTTCATCATAGTTAACTTGCACTTGCTTTGGTTTTGAATGCATGGTTTGAGCATTCGAGTGGCTCGGTGCGCTGCTGCATTTGTTTTCATGCTGATCTGGTGAATTACTCCTTGACTGGTTCGGAGGATTGCTTGATTTATTAGCCTGCTGGTGTGGAGAAATGTTGCGCTGATCTGGTGAAATATTGCTGTGTTGAATATCTTGTTGCTGCGGTGAGTTATTTCTTTGTATGGAAGCACCGCCTGTTTGACCAATCGGTTGTTCGTTTTTTGTGTTCAATGAACTGCTTCCAGAGGGAAGCCGTCCCTGCTCGGGCGTCATTTGTAACGACGAGTTTTCCTTTCCCAGCCGGGAATAGCTTACTCGTCCCAGGATTCGTGGCAAGTGGATCTCGCAACCACTTGCGAACAATATTTCAAGTTGCGTTTTCGAATTTCGTTCGATTGGTGTTTTAGTCAATCTAGCACTGACTCAGAGAGTTTAGCTCGGACGCAATTCCTGATATCGTTTTTATTTAATTTCCTTAACAATTTTTATAATACTTAGAATATCTTATAACTTATAACGAGCCGCAGTTGCGGTCAAGAGCCAACTAAGGGTCTTTTAAAGAGCCGCTTTTTCGGTCAAGAGCCAACCAAGGGTCGTTTAAAGAGCCAACTAAGGGTCGTATAAAGAGCCAACTAAGGGTCGTATAAAGAGCCAACTAAGGGTCGTATAAAGAGCCGCTTTTGCGGTCAAGAGCCAACTAAGGGTCGTTTAAAGAGCCAACTAGGGGTCGTATAAAGAGCCGCTTTTGCGGTCAAGAGCCAACGAAGGGTCGTGTTTCTTAAAAATACTTAAAAATAAAAGAGCCACAAATGTGGTCGATATGTATTTAAAAAGCTTTTCTGGGGCCACTAGAATACCTATCAAAAAAGCGAACCTTGTCAACGTCACTGCTATACTGGTATATCAGTGCTTGTGTCGATCAAAAGCTGATCTAAAATGTTCGGATGAGCTTGTTAAAAGCGACACTAGAAATAAATCATGTGCAAATCACACGATATTTCCAATGGAATCGCCCGTGAAATGAAGACAAATTCTACTTGTTTAGCATCATTATTTCCATCGGTTGCCTTTCCATGTTTCCCAGTATTGCTGAGTTGTTGTTGTCTTTCCATGTTTCTTTATACGGAATAAGGTTTCGTTGATGTTGTTGGTTATTGCTAGTTTCTATTCATTCGTATTTGTGTTTAAATGTCGGTATGTACATGCTTGCTTAGTTTTTTCTGCTCGATCTGAAGTATGTAAATATTTTGCGTAATTATGTATTCGGAGTGTTTGATTGATTAATTTTATTTCGCCTTTTGATCTTCGTATGTGTATCTACTTGTCTAATCTAAAACTATTTCTATTCAAATATTCTTGTAACGAATTGTGATCGTTACAACAAAAAACGATCCAAAATGATAGAATGTTTGATAAAGAGGTCATTCCTCGGATGTAATGTATATAAGCTTCGGCCGGGCCGAAGATACCCTTACTAGTTCTTTTTAATTTTATAATATGCTATAAAAGGTTTGATCTTGTGTAAATATAAATATAAAATACAAAATTTTAATACAATATACTACTTTAACCAACAAGACTGCTTATACTTAAAAATTCCATGTATTTTTTTAGAAGTAAGCCATTCTTTAGGCATTGTTGTAGATTCTTATAATGTATTGTATAAGAAGTCTTGTTAGTGAGATCAGTAATAAGTTTAACCTACTTAGAATTAGGTGTTTTATTTTCTGCACAAAACGGTTAGACATTATGGATTTCATGAAGATATTCTGGATATTCTAGGTCTGCTTTAAAGATATAGCTGAAAGATAAGTTTTTATCAATTTTCCAAAAATCAAAGTTATCAACATCTTTGACCCATTGGAAAGCTCCGTAAGGAAGATATTAAGGCATTGCCCAACCACACAAATTATTAACTTCCAAATACATTAAATATTCTGATGGCTTCTTACAATCATAATCCACTATATATTTATTGTTAGCATTTGCAATCCTCTTAGAGCATTGGACAATGCCTCCCCTTATACTCCTCTGAATAAAAAGATACATGTCTGCATCCGTAAATAGTTCTAGTACTACTTGAGTGGTCTTGAGAATTGCATCCCAGGATAGGCCTGGTGCGGTGTAGTATTGGCAAGGACCCAACTCATAAATATTTTTACACACTTTTTTGAAGTTTTCAAAAATGTCTGTTAAAATAAGAAGAATTATTTTTAGATAGAGAACCATGTAGTGTTTGGGGTTTTACATTGAAATGTTTGCTAAACTTTAACTGCATGGTCATAATCTTTTAAATATATACTTTTTCGGGTTAGAAGAGCAAACTCATCTTTCACTGGATGACGAACTGTTTAATAGTAAGATATTGATAAGTTTTGAGCTAGATCATCTAAACTTATGGTTATACATCGAAATGAATCTAAAAACAGTAATTCTATTGTTTTCTTACTTTGTGTGCTTTGAAAGGGATACGTACAACTCCTTGTTTAGACGTATAAAATTTATTTTACCTTCAATAAGATTAAGTTCCTTCATGAACAAGTGAGCGTCGTACCCGGAAAAAATTATAAAAGAATATTGGGATCAAATTGACAATTTTTGAAGTTCCAAGTCCAAGACCAATTTTAATATTAAACACAACATTAAACACTCAAAATTTAAAACAATTCCATTCGATAGACTGATGATGCTATCCTCAATATTCGGAATGTTGTAAGCTTGCGGTCTATAAAGATTACATTCTTACGGACACAGACCAGCGATAAGAGTCCATTTAAGTCCATAATGCACGCTTTCTTCTTATCCAGGACTTTTGGTAGAGGCAAGTATGATGAACCTTTTATTAGCCGGTACTGATTCATGTTTATTTCAAGATGCAAATTTTCGCGAAGCTCCACCACTATCTCTTTCTTAAAAATCCGGTAATTTTTTTACTAATAACCTCAAAATTGTTCTTTAGAAGTGGCATTATTTTTTGCTCTAGCTGAAGTATTTGCATTCTAGTTTAGAATTCAAAGATCATATCATCATCGGAGGTTATGTTTACATATTCACAGAAGAGCTCAATGTTAAATTTCAAGGACATGTGTTTAGAAATTTTTATTCGGTGATTTAAATGAGCAAAGCAAATATTGTTTAAATGTATGCAGAAACTAAATTAAAAAACGAAACACAAAAAAAAATTTGAAACTATGGAAACTTTAAAAAACTTAGATGTGAATTTTTGCCGTAATTCAGAAAAACTTCAGCAAAAGTCTTCAGCAATAGTCTTCAGCAGAGTCGTTAACCAGTCAAAATCCACTATCACAAAGTCTATAGCTGCGAATATACTATCGTTACGTCGTAACGACTCCTTCATTTATGTAGTTTGCTCAGCCATTGTTTTTTGCTATAAAGATTTGAGTGGTGCCAAATTGTATTAATACAAAAACTTCATTGAGGTGATAATGTTGAAATATTAATGATCTTGAAAAATTGTTTTTTGGCACCTAATTAAGGATTATAAATCCAGGAAAAACAAAAGCTAACCTTAAGAAATTTGTTTATTCGTTTTTCTATTGCATTTTTCCCTTAAAGTGGGGTAAAATATAGCCAGAATTTTTATTTTTTTTGCAAAGCTTGCAACGCTGAAGGTTGAAAAAAATTAAATGCTGCATATAAATTGTGTATTAGTATGAACAGTGATTATCAACCATGTGTTTGTACCTTGCACATATATTTTATAATCTTGCAGGTAGTAGGTTTCTTTAAAAAATTTATAATTTCTTTCAATTTCACATGCATTTTTACTCTTTTTCACTATTTTATTCCATTAACATATGAGCCTAATTAATTTGTATGAATTTAATAAGTCAATCAGTTATATGATTTTATTTCTTTTTAATTCGTATATTAAGAGTGTAAATAAAAAAAAATAAAAGTAACTATTGAAAATAAAATAATAATATTATAATAATGTTCAATATGAATTATGAACATTCGTACATACATAAATAACAATTCAGTGGCAAAGTGCGTTTCTACTAGAAGTCTACAGCTCAGTGGCTATAAACTTGATTGAGTCGTCGGCATCCACTGCTATGCTAAACTATGTTCGAAAATATTCCAATTTCGACATTTCCAATTGGTTGTCTCCTAATTGGTGGTCATCGAAAATAATTGACGAGCACCTTTGTTTTCGTGTTATTGTTTTGGTTTATATTTGTTTTTTTTTTTTAGTTCAAAAATTTAAAGTGCAGCGTATGCATTTCTTGCATTGCTACAACAAACATTTCGCGAGCGGTCATCACACTTGACTCGGGTTACTTGGAGTGGATGACCCCAAGGAAAAGAAGGTTGGTAATAAGTTACGAGTATGCACGAGTTATTGTGCATTGATTACGCAGGTGTGACCAAACGTGTGGCACGCAGTAGAAACTCCGAACTATGCAACCTTTTATATAAAATTGTCTTCTTCGTCTTCTTCTTTCGAAAATTTTTTTCCAAAACATCATAAAATTAAGAAAAACACCAATTTCCTCTAATTGGCTTTGTTGATAAGGGATAATTGGTTTATGGGATAATTGCAATACGAATCACGTGTATTTGTACACCTGCACAAGGAATCCTGTGAATTCAGAGTCACTTCTTCACTTCTTCCTAATTTATTGCTTTTCGAAATAAATATTTTTTCTCTTAAAGTGAAAAATTGTTGAAATTGAAGAAAAAAAAAACTTACGTCAAATCCTACTTACCTTATAATGTAAACAGCAGATTGTTTTTAATCGGTTTTCCATTTGTTTGCTATCTTGTAATTCTTGATTCATATGTTTTTTTCTTGGTATTATGTAAACAGCAGATTGTTTTTAATCGGTTTTCCATTTGTTTGCTATCTTGTAATTCTTGATTCATATGTTTTTTTCTTGGTATTAATAATTTCAAAACAATTTTTTTATTTAAAAATATATTCTTATTCCTAGGTTTTTATATAAAAAAATTTTAGCAAAGAGCTGTAGTAGGCTGTTACTAAAAATAGTAAGTGTAAGCGTGGGTATTGCCAAGGACTACGCGTCGGCGTGCTTTGCCTGCTTCTTTTCCTTTAAGTATAGGATTTTACATGTTCCGAACTAAAAACATTACAGACCTTTACTGATGTGAAATCTACTAGTAGTAAAAAGTGCCCTATACTCGTTTTTCAAACTTCAAGAACTTAAATTAAATCATTGCGAAAATTTGATTATGAATATATTCATATATAATATGAATATGATTATGATAGTATTACACTTCGAAAATATGATTCACCTTCAACATCCACAGATTGTATTGCTATAGGTTTAACTTTGTGTAGGTATTTCGCATCGAATTGTTGTTGAACATCTGAAACAACGATGGTACGTTGATGTAAAAGTGCATTGCTACGTAGATCGGTTTTAGTTGTCTTGTTGATAAAAATCCACAATATGGCTGTGCTTACTTCGAATTCATTTGCATTAGCGTCTTCAATTTTGAATGAAAAGCAAATGGAGAGACTCAGCTTGAGCCGGTTACATTCACGGTATTCTAAAATAATAATAATATGAAAAATTTAACTAGCATTGTCATATAAAATATAACTGTAAAAGAAGAGAAGAAAGCTACAAATAGAACCAAATATGTCTGTGAGCAAGGTTCTTACTGTGCAACAACATCCAAATTTGATTATAGCGGTTTGGTTCAAAATGAACAACCGCTTTAAACGACGTAATTTCAATCTCAAGTTTCGTTTGCACACATATTACAATGAAAATACATCTGATTAGAATGCCTTCATTTAAAGTTATCAACCGTTTTTTGAAATCTTATTTGTAAGAATTTTGCCCGAAGCGTCAGTTTATAACGACGCAAACGCTATACCTTGAATAAAAGCAGAACTGTACAGCTTAGACATTTCCGTATACGAGTATATATCTAAATAATTGTCTTTTTGAGCACAGTAACAATTTCGTTTTCATAAAATAATAGCTTTTGGGTTTTAACTGCACGTCTTTAGTTTGCAATTCAGCTTCGAAGTTCGGAATTGCAGGGAACTTAGCCTTCTCCTTGTATAGTGACAATGTGTTAGAAAGAGGCAATTACAGACGACAAACTATTTAGACAAATGTCCACACAAGTGGTAAAATTTCAACTATAGCAAACAAAACAAAACAATAACAAAACAACTACTTTGTTTGACAGGTCGGACCAGATTATGTGTGGAAACCCTTGAGTAGCTAATCAGTTTTCGAACATCTTAATCGGATTAAATATTGTTGTGGAAACGGACTTAAGCTTCACCTGCATATAGAAGTGAATATCTTTAATATATATTTAGATTCGTTACCCCTAAATGTTTCAGACACGGTTGAGTAATCAATTGACAAATGAGCTCTCAAATGAGCTCTTTTTATATTTTAGAAAAGTTATAAACTGTGCTGTACTTGTTAGTATAAACCATAGATTAATAGATGTGTGAAGAACCTTTTGACGTTATGCTCCGGATCGGCTCGCCGGATGCCGAAGGTTCTGTCTCAGAGAAATTTTTATCTGTGTTTGACCGTCGAAAGAGGAATGTGTTAAATAAAACGCCACCGCACTAAATTTTATATCTACCTGTATACACTTTATTTCACAAAACTGAATTAATTAATGGGTTTTGTTTGCTGGAGTTCGCTTTATGGCTGTTTTTGGGTCCCTCGTTGTCTTTAACGAGTAACTGAAATGGGCTTTTCGTCAAAGTACTTCGTAGGTCTTCGCCGCACTTCGACCCGATGACGAGTAACCGAACTCTTCGTCAGCGTGCCTCGTAAGTCGTTGGATTACTTCCGCTCGAAAACGAGTAACCGAACACGTCAACGTGCTTCGGGGATGCTCGGCGGATGTCGGGATTTTGACGAGTAACTGAAATAAGTTCTTCGTCAAAGTACTTTGTAAGTTGTCGTATTGTGACTTACTTGGATGGCTGCCGGCATAAAACTCTCCTTTGTTCTGAGTTACTGCTATTATTATAGGCTGACAGTCAGCTGTTCGGCAATTAGCGTTGTTCGTTTTCTTGGTGTTAATTCGTTGTACTACCTTACTAACTACTATTTAACTACATACTCCATTTGGTTGGTTTATACATCATTATTTTATAATGCAGACTTATTTACTGAAAACTATGTAGTAAATAATTAATAATAATACAAATATTAATGGTAATACTCTGATGTCGTACATGGTTCTTCTCACGGTACGTTCTGTAGGTATATACTATATAAAAAGATAATACATGAGTTACAGTGGTATAATGAAATAAATGAATAGATAGTAAAGTGAAATAAATGAATTGGTGGCTGCTTGGCATGTGTGGATGCAAACCAGCATTGGCAACTTGCTCCGTCACACATTTCGGTTTGACATTTGATTGTTTGGTATGTTTAACTCACGTATACAATACGTAAGAAGTGCCACATTGTTGTTTTAGAGAAATCAAGCAGACACAGCACCGATATGTGACTATTATCGATAACTATCCTCAGATCATCAACAATTTTTAACATGGCAGTTAAAACACTGTGACCAGCTCTTAACCCTGACTGAAGTGGTGATAATAAACTTTTTTTGCTGAGGTGAAGATGATTTGACTAGATAATAAGAGTTCAAATACTTTGCTCAAAACTGGAATAATACTGAAAGGTCTGTAATCCTTCGAACTGCAAGCAGAAATAAACTTTGTAATAGAAATCACCACTGCTATCTTCCAGGCATGAGGACAATATGAGCCAGTGATATAGTAATTTAATATGAACATCAAAGGCTGTAAAATAAATGGAAGAATAATCTTAATAAAACATATACTGAGGCCGTCCAAACCTGCCGCATTTAGCTTGATACCCATTACACTAATCGGTACTTCATCTATCAGAGCAGAAGTAAATCCAAATGGCTCATCCAACGTCTGCGGGATATTCAAGAGAGCTTCAGATATATTCATTGAGCAGCTTTTCGCCCTCTGCATTAAGAAACGTTCCTTTTGCTAATGTCAACAAGTGTTCCACCATTAAACACGGACAGGATCTACTTCCGGTTTTAACTGCCTTCAGTGGCACATGTCTTTCAAATAAAGTGGTAACTACGTTCACAAGCCATGAAAGCTTATTCTGCGCAGATACAATACACCTACAGGCACTCAATCTACCAAGGAGAGATCACCGTCACTCATCAGATATGCCCTGTAAGGGAAAAAGAATTTGCCCTAAAGAAAGCTATGGCCATGGAGAACCTCTCATACAATGAGGCCAAAACCGTTTCGCGAGTGCTTTCCCAAATCGCTTTGATGATCTGGCGTCTAATGATTATTCGGTTTCTTTTCCGCCTCTGCCACGCAAGAACTCTCTAGCTGTTCGCAACAACTCGAGAGCAGCTGTTGAGAATATTCATAGATTAGTACCTTTTGCCAAGGCTGCTAAACTAAACATTAACAGGGAAAGAGTAAAGGAAAAACCCAGGGAGACGATGAAGGATTGGAGAGAGGCCGTGGAAGATAATGGGAGCTCTTCTCGGTCTTCCAATCCTCTCGGTAGCAACTTTGTCTCTCCGTCTCAGAGAGTTAATAGCCTAAGCTGAAACTGGGCTGACATTATTCAAAAAAAAAATATAATTTACACCTTTGACAACGTGACAACAAGACTTGCAAGTGACAATGCAAATATTTTAGATAATGAGGCAATCGCCCTGCTTTGAAAAAATCCAACTATGTTACATAACCATAGCCTTAATGGGGATCCCAGGCAAATCAAAGAGGGTATCGTTAAAGTAGATTCCATCACTGATGGAAGTGCGGTTAATTAGTTTCTTCTAACAAACTACATGATTAAAATTCTTCTGCAGAATATTCAGCAGAATCAGAGCCTCAGGGCCAACAAATCAAATTTGGAATATTTCCTTAATACGAACAATTTCCACTTTGCGATCTTATCTGAAGTTTTTAATGTTGAGCAAAGCAATTTTGTCAACAAAATACTTAACTACCAGATTATTTTTAAAGGCTGCCATGATAACTATGGTGGAGTTGCTATCATTGTGTGTTAGTTCTTTTTAAAAAATTACGTTTTGCTACCCCTTTAGGCATCTTAATTGTGCATACCACTAACCTCGTACCAAACCTTGCGCTTGTATCGATTTATCTGCCACACTCTGTGAAGATAAATGAATGTTTGGAGGAGTTAATAAGGTTTTTAGCTTCTTAGAGCATTACAGCAATGTCTTCATATGCGGAGACTTTAACGCGAGAGCAAGGTTGTTTGGCGACTCTCAGGATTCTTCAAGGGGTACGGAACTTGTCGCTATGTTTGCTAACTCGAGTTTTAACTGTCTCAATAATGGAGCGTGCGCCTTTAAAAAGTTTTCTGAATTACCCCCATTGTCGTGGGTCTGTTTTAGACCTCTCCTTCACCAGCTCCTCTCTACCGGTTTCTTGGGCTGTGCAAGGTACTACTTTAAGAGGAAGTCACCACTTCCTAATTATCATTAGCATAAACGATTCCACTGTTCTACCGAGATTCTTCCTATCGAAAAAGAAACTTCTGAAGTCGGTTGCGCATTGCACCCTGCTAGATGAGATCAATGAAATGTAATTTATGTTTGGCAGCCTCCTGAACGATGCTAGGGTCAACATTGATGACAGGGAAAAATTCTCCCGAAACCGTGGTGGAATGATGTAGTACATAGGATGTTTAGGTTAAAGTTAGCTGCGAAAAAAAATACAATCTTTCAAAACCCTATACAGCTATGGTTAAAGCATGTGAGGCGGTGAAACGCTGGCATGAGGTTGTCAAAATGACAAAATTCCTCAATATTTATGTGGAATCAAATTCCTTTCTTGCGATTTAGGTATTGAGGTATTTTGCCTATAAAAAACACTTCTCTACTGCCATGTGTATAAATGAGATTACACACTCAGTTGCTCTATCTAAAAACAAAGGTAAAAAGGCAATCATAGCGGTCTTGGACATCTGCCGAGCGTATGAACGAATTCAGCTCTCGGTTCTAACAAACCTTATGTGTTCTTCTGGTGTTCCATCTTCGATTATAAGGTGGGTAATCAATTTCCTGAGTCAGCGCTGTCTTGTCTTGGGTAACGACGAAATTATGGTAAACAATGGGCTCCCCCAGGGTAGCTGTCTGAGTCCCTTACTGTTTAATTTATATGCAAAAGATCTGCATTCCTTTCAAGATAACAACATAGATATTTTTCAGTTTGCGGATGACTTTGCAATTATTTCTACTGGTGACAACTTTGACCAAACTGTTCACAATCAGAATATCAAACTAAAATTATATTATAGTGCCAATTTAAAGTTAAACCTTACGCTTAATCTGGAAAAATCCATGGTTATGTATATGGCTAAAGGTTCTAGACTCATCCCATGTGTGAAAATCAACGGAGATCATCTACTTGCAATTAAATCGCTGAAGTTAGATATACATTTTGATAGAGTCCTAAGGGAGTCTATGCCGGCGGTGAATGCTGTTAAAATGGTAACCATAGTAAAGACTGGCATCAATCCTAGTTTAGCGATTCAGGGTTTCAAATCATTTGTAGCAGCCAAAATTGAGTATGCTTTCACAACCATGGCTCACATGCCTGATTATCTAGTCAATAAGATAACGACCTACCAAAATGCTGTCCTAAGACGCATGAGGGCATGACGCCCTCATCACCGGTTCATGTGCTGTATGGCATGGCCATGCAGATGCCCCCTAGAGAGAGATCCTGGTATTTAACGGCCAAAGAGCTCTTGAAGGTGAAATACTACCATAATCAAAAGTTCAATAGCTTAACATGGACGCCTTTTATAAAATCTAGCTACAACTACATCTACCACATGTATAGAGATATTTTTGACAACTTATTATTTAAACTAATAGCCTTAGATTTCGCATCGCACAAGTTAAAGGTCTAGACCAGATTAAACGGTATAGAAAAAGATGCTGAGCGCTTGGTAATAAAGCAAAACTACTGGTCGTAATCAACCTCTCCACATTCTCTACTGTGTTGATATCACAAATGCAGAAAATCATATCATGATCCTAAATAAACAAAAATTTACCAAAAAGTTTTACAAGACTATTATCCGACGTAATCATAATATGCAGCAGAATGAGTGTTGCCGTTTTGTGGGAATTTTCCCAGATTTGGGATTTTTAAATAGCCTCTGGGAATTTGCGTCGCTTGGGATTTTTTATGTGCCTGGCTTGGGATTTTTTTTTTTTGGGAATTTTGTGAATTTTAATAGTTCTCTTGTTTTTAATGGTTTCATCATAAAATGAAGGTTATTTAAATATTAATAAAGGCTTCGTATATTTGGGATTTTTTGCGATTTTTTAATGCCTTTGGGATTTTTGTAAGATATTGATATACTTTTTTGTCTTGCGTTTTTTTTGGGATTTTTTAATTGACGATTTGGGAATTTGAATGAAGGGTTTCCGGCAACACTGAGAAGAATAGATGTTGTATGAAGCCGAAAACGCTTCAGATACACGAGCATGTATTATAAAGAAATTACAAGGTCGAATTCAATTTTGACATCGTATCCGATTATCAGGGACCGACCATTTGACTCGACCCGAACTTTATTCGCAATTGTTTGATGCAGCAAAATGCCGTATGTATGCCTTATACGAGAAAGTGCTTCGATGCAACCATCGTGGACATATGATGTGTGAAGTAAAACACATGAAGATTATGGATTACAGAGACGAGGAGAGGCAAGGGCTAAATTCAACTTCTTCTTATTATTTTACAATAACAATTCCCAATCGTCTGGGCAGGTACAAAGCAGATTTATTTCAATTTTGGGTTTTATGGCCTTTAAAATAATACTGTTTCTTGTTATTTCTTTGATGGTTGAGAATATGCTTGTGTGATTTTTCTTATCAGGGGAATGAGAGAAACGAGGAGCTGTTTCTGAATTTTGTGCTTCTGTTATTTTCACAAATTTTTACGTTTTCAGCTTATGAGCATTTTCGGCTTTATTATTCAATTTGCTCCTTTCGCACTTTAAGTACAATTTTAAGGCGGTGTACAAAAGGTAGTGCAATTGAAATTACATACATCACTAATGCGTATGCACTAGATATAACAAGTTAGAAAATACATAATGCCCAATAACAGAAGCGTGTAGTTCCGAAAGATAAATCATCCCCCCCCCCCCCCCCCGCCAGCCCCTTAAACGTTGTTTAAGGCCGTTGGTAGTAGCGAAATCTTGTACACTCCCTTAGCGGATTGTATGGTCACGGGTCGAACCTTGCTGTCCTGTCCTGGATGAACAGCGGTGATGCGACCCAACAGCCAGTTTGTTGGTGAAAGTTTTGGTTACATTAGAACTACATCTCCAATCGAGAAATTTGGTTGAGGCTGCTGCCATTTCGGTCGATGTTGTAGTAGATATTTATGTGACCATCGTTTCCAGAAACCTTGTACCATGGTTTGCAGCCAGTTACATTGGGTTAATCGAGATGTTGGTTGGACTGACGGCGATGGTTCTGGTATGGCCGTAAGATTCTCTCCAATCACGAAATCAGACGGTGTAAACAAGTTATTCTCGGTATCAGATATGCTGCAGAAGCTGAAAACACCGTTTGCATTTGAACACGATAGATCTGACAAATTTCGAGCGCCTACCTGAAAATCCGGTTCAACAACTACAACAACCCTCGGCATTGCTGGGCCTTGGACAATCAATAGAGAATTGGAACTATCCACTCATTGTGAGGTGAACATTATCGACATTTATCAACGGACTTAAGAGATCGATCAAAAATGGTGGTCCCAATACATTTGTTGGCCTTGAAGAACATAATAATTGTTGAAACTGTTTTTCATGGTTTTGTAATCTTGTTTAAGCAGCCGCAAGATCACGTGACACATCAGTCACGGTCATGATCGGTGCGGGTGCAACTGTTATTACAACGCGTTTTCGAGTCGGTGAAGCCCCTTAAACGTTGTGCCCCCTTTGGAACCGATGCTCACGTTACTTCACACTCTTGTGTCTAGACAACGTCGTGCACAAATGCTAGAACGAGCATAGTTTTACGATTTGAGTATAAGTATGCTTAATATATTAAACATAAAATCCTAGCTTAAAACCAGCGTGTGAGCATGTGAGCGTACGACTAAGGCTGGCCAAAAGCCTGTGCTCTTCGTAAACTTTTAAGCGAGTCACGCTACACTAGTTGCTGGCCACAAGGCCGAACTGTATGTTTGTGCGAGCAGGCAATATCTGCTCATCAAACGCGCGCACTATGTACTCGTCAAACCCACGCTCTAGGTACTGATCAAACTCACACACTGGCTGCTCATCAATGCACGTACTGCCTGCTCATCAGCGCAAGCACTGCCTACTTCCGATCGTCAACGCTGCCACGCACGCTCGTGGGAGAAGCTCCCAACCATTGCTCCTACTCACCACACTCTCTATTCCTCCTCTAGTACTGATTTGAAGTTAATATTGCAAAAATAAAGAAAATTATTGTAAATTTAAAAGCATCTCGAACTAACAAATTTTGTAGCGAGCTCCCCTGGTAGTCGCTAAGCATATCCTGGCTATAGGCCGTAGAACCAGAGCTGCGTTAAACCATTTTTTTTGGGGTGGAATTCACTTATATTGCGTTTTTAACCATTTTTACTCATTACTTCGAAAACTTTATTTAATTGGTTTTCTTGTTAAGGATTGCTTTCGTATATCACTATGTTGTCTAAATAAACAAAACAGTCAATTCCTTAAAGAGATGTCAGAATGTGATTCATTAAACGTAGGAATGCTGCTGCAACTCAAAATGTCCCATGTTGCTTATTCTTTTTGTCCATCAGAACCTGGTGATATCCGCTCGCTAAATAAAGTGTTGAAAAGTTGCAGTAGTGGCCATAATTAAACAAGAAAAATTGTTTAATTGTGGCTTCGTTCAGCTTCCTATAATCAATGACCACTCGTTATCTTTTTTTCTTGCAATCTTTTCCACTCTTTTTTTTAAATAAAGGCAATGAAGAGTTCCACGGAGGTAAGCCGTGCAGAGTTTTATAATGGATTCACTTTCCTCTATCTTTAGAGAAGGATCCAAATCTAATTCTTTCATTAACCTTTGTAATCCCTAAGCCTTGTCCACACTTACTATATTTTTGATTGATATTTTAGGATTATTTGTTGTATTGTTTATGTTGTATTTATTGAAGTCACTAAACCTTGGGAAAAAGTTGTTACTGAGAATGAAATATTTCTCCGTTACATTTAAAATCTAAACACTGACTTTCTTGTTTTTGACGTTTTAGTTTTAGTGTTCCTTCCAAGGATATTCCTGGTGAATTAGTCGTGAATTTACTTTTATTGTGTAACTTAGTTATTGTGACGGTTCTTCCATTTACTACTGCGGTATTAATGGTTTGTTTATCATCAATCTCTATGCATTTAAATGCAAATATTGTAATGAACCGTTTGCTGTTGTTAAAAACTGTCAAATTCTTTGTCAGTGTATTAATAGTAGACTTTTTCCATAAATTATCTCTTCCTATAATGCATGTGCTGGTACCCCTTGCTCAATTGGCTTTATTTCATTTATTTCTTTATTACAATCCTTGTTAACCATCGTAAGATAATAAAATCTTATAAATTGATTTTAATCTAAATAATATTGAATTAATAAGACTACTTGTACATACCTATGTTTAAATTCCTTAGAAGTAATTCCTATAAGTAATAGAGTCGACAGAAGAGGAGGAAGGAAACAGACGTTAATTCGCATTTAGAAACAAGGAAATTTCAGACGTAAATTTGCCCCTGCTGGTAACTCTGATATATTCTGACGGCGCTCACAAAGAACTGCCTTCCAGACAGTAAACGCCCTCTGCGGCTTCTTAGTCTGTATTATTTTATGTAAAAAGAGCAGTGTCCTTAACTTTAAAAGATCACTAGGAGTGTAGTTAATGATTGAAGAAGATAGACTAGATATATGATCCCCTAGTTTTTAGTCGTATATAAAGCGAGCAATATTATTGAAAACAACAGTGTATTTTCCTGTTCCACTGGAACCTGTTCCATTGGAAATACAGAGGTGTTAATAATTGAAATAAAAATATAGGTAATACATTTCAAAATGTACGGTAGGATAAGTTCAATGAATCTAGGACAAATACCGTCAAGCCCAGCAGCATTTGACCTAATGCATCTTAAAACGTCAGTTCTATCAGTATCTATCTGAATCTTTCAGAATTGAATTTGGTTTTAATGCCTTATCTTCTACTGAGCTCGTGTTCGTGTCTTCGCAGGGTTATTCAATGAACACTTCATTTAACTTGGTTTGATACATATTAGACACCTTGCTGTTGTCGATATGATTACATGTTTTGAAGGGTTCTGAAATTGTTTTGCTTTAAACGCCTTAAAATAGCTCTATATTTCGTTTTCAATAGTTTTAACACTGTATTTCAACCGATATTTTTTATATGTCATATTTTCTATTTTTTTTCTTCTTATTATTATTATTTATTAATAGTTTACACATGTTTCTACATAAAATGTTACTTATATATTACACAGCGATGACACTATAAAACTATATAAAATTCCAGATAAATGTAAATACTTAATACAGGATAAAAATTTCAAAATTTGCAAAATTTGCAGTTGATATATAAGGTACAAGGTACAAGGAAAATTTCAGAAAACAAATAAGAAAAACGACAGGTAAGAGATAACTGGAACAAGTTAAAAAATCTTTTATCGTTTGAAATATTCGGTTATGGCTCTCTTAAAACTGACACAGCTACCAATATGGGTATTGACACAGCTTTTTCATCCAATGGGTATTGAGTTATATAACCTAATGGCAATGACAAAGAAAATTATCCTTGTGTTAAGGTAATTATGAATGGGCACTAAATACTGACGAGTTCAATCAGACTGACGGAAGCTCAACTTGCCATAGAGATATGAAGGAAACGTCTTCAAAATTAAACTTCCCAAAAATATTGGCTGACATAATTGGTAGCTGACATATGCATACCTAACAGCGGTATTGAACGCAATGCGTAACTTATACTCGGAATAGGAGCTCAACTGGCTATAGACAGTGATGTCAGGCAATACAAGCTGCTTAAGTTAGTTCACACGGTTCGCCTCTGGCGTGACGGCTGAGGAGAGTCTTAAGGCAAAAACAACTCTATAAATTTAAGACGCCAGGCTATTAAAATCATTTTAATAACGTATCCTACATTTCCAACAGTACTAACGACTTCAATCCGAGCCTTGCCAATTAGTATATTGGGAATCAAATTATTTAAATGAATATTTCTACGCCTAAATACTGGCAAAACTTTTGGCTTAACTGCATTAATTTAAAGACAGTCTTTACTTGACCAATAGCTAATTTCTAATAAATCTGAGTTAAGTTTATCCGCCAGCTCACTAAATAAGCGGAAAGTCGTCTGTGTACGCATGCTTAGCTGTGAACCCATATACCATAAAAATGTCATTAATGAATAACAAAAATAGAAGGCGGCTCTCAAATTGAAGCCTGGGGAGCCCCCGTCGAAACTACTTCAAAATTAATAAGTCCACGACAAATAAAATTTGCTTAGCACGTCTATAACAAATAAAATTTTTTTAGCACCTTAGGAATTAGATCACATTTTTGCAATTTCCTGCACACTACACGGAATTTCCTCAAATTCGCTCAAAGATCTTTCGAGGTGAGATTCCCAAATAAATAAAAATTTACCAAAAAGCTTATGTTTTGCATTGAGTATACGCGTATGCTTCGACGTCCATCAATTTATCCCGGTATATTGCAATAAATTCTACTGAACTAAGCAATAAATAGTTCGTGGTCCAGTTTTGTGTTGTCAGGCTGATTTCTTTACAAAATTAATTTAATTAAAGTGCAATTACATTAAATACTTAAATAAAAGTTGGGGAATAATTTAATATGGACACAAGGTTAAAACACCACAAACAAAAATCTGCTCTCTTTTTGTCAGCGCATTAAACTTAAAACCGGTTTTAACAGTACGCGTACTTGATGATCGTCTTGAAAAGATTAGTCACAGTCTTTTTCTGAAGATTAGTAATCAGCTGTCTCTGATGAGAGAGGAGTTCAGCGCCAAAATAGTTAAAGTGGAAAAGAGTTGGGCACATAAGCTTGAGCATGTTACGAACGATTTAAAGTGTTGTAATGAGAGAGTGATAAACTTGAGTGTAGATCTGAATTCCGTTGGTGAGAAGATGTTGGAGTCTAATGAAATTCAGAACGCTCTCATTACTCGATGTAAGAAGCTTGAGTCAGCGCAGTGTTGTTCACATGATGGATGTGCGCCTGTTGGTGAACTTTTCAATGTTATTAATTGATTTTCTTGAAAAAAAGGAGGTTGCTGCTGATGTTGTTCTTTTCGGATTACCGTACTCGCAATGTGAGCAGCTTGCCGAAATGTTCTTTAACCTTTGCTCAACCATTGGCTGTCAATCGACCACACCAAAAATGTTTTTTTCGTATTGAATGAGGCAAGAAGTCGCCTGTTGTCATTCAGTTTAAAATCCCTGCAGAACGGGCAAATGTGCTAAAGTGAGCTATGTGCTCAAGTTACGTGATGTTGGGCTTGACGGAGACGGGATTCTTTTCTTGAAGGAGAGCTTTGTAGTGCGTGTCATAAACATGCTATGGTTATGCCCACCTCTGCACAGGAAAATAATAATAATAATTCGTTTTAAAAATGGCCTTCCGTAAACAGTCTTTGGGTCATCCACACGAGGACGTAAATTGAGCCATCGAGTGCGACGACCGCTCACTTTGTGTTTGTTGTGCCGCCGCAACACAACGTGTTTGTTGTGCCGCCGCAATACAACGTGTTTGTTGTAGCGCTGCAACAAATGTGCAAGCAACGCACTTTAACTTAAAGCCAACACATGTGCAAGGCTGTGGTAGAACGTGAAAAAAAAGAATAGAAATAAAAATAAGAACTGGATTGCGACACATATGATCGTCAACTATTTTGGCGATCACCAATGAAAAGAAAACCAATCAAAAGTGTCGAACATAGGATATTTTTCGAAGTCAGAATAAGAAATTTTAGTATATAAGACTGTGTAAATTTTAAATAAAAACCAGAATAAATTAGTAAGCCTACAATTACATTCTGTCATTTACAAGCGAATAATTTGGCGACAAACGATCGCCTTCGCTTTCATTCTCATTTAATTCGGCAGCATCAGCTTGCCTAACTAATCTAAAGATAAATTTTAAAAATGTCTGTTTAGATGAACCACCAGGACGATACGTCTACCACAGTTTGACGAAGGCGAACACAGAATTTTCTAGAAAAGGTGATATGTACGTCATCAAAAAAAAAAAAAGCAGTCTTAGTTAAATGTGTAGAGGATCTTAACCTTGTAACGAGTTTATTTCCTGCCAGGATATACTCACGGTCGTCCAGGGTCGTTGGTGCTACCGTTTCGATTAAAAACACTAGTTTGTTTGCTTCAAAAGTTGTACTTTATTGAGCTCTATATTTAGGGTTGTCTTATATTTCCATAAAACTACCCTCACTTGAAATAAAACCACTTAAAAATTATCACATCCTGACAAATCAGAGTAAAACCGACAATAAACGTTGGAAAAATGTAAAGGACATGCTAAATATAGACATTCCAGACCCAAAAGCAAAAAAGTGCAGTGCTAAGGATATGCAAACAATACCAACATAATTTCCATTTAGACAATGACAATTTGACGGTCAATAACTTCTATAAACAAAACATACACACCATTGACAACAACCCGGTGTACATAAAAAACTATCGTCTGCCATTTACTCAAAAGCAAATAATACAATAGTAGAAAAATTAGAAAGTAGCGATATTATAGAATCATCAGTAAGCCCGTATAACTCACCACTCCTTATAGTCCTCAAGAAAAGTACACATGACACAAAGAAATGGCGACTAGTAGTAGATTTTAAACAACTAAACAAAAAAGTAGCCAGCGACAAATTTCCATTAACTAGATTAGACGACGTTTTAGACATTATAGGAAGAGCAAAATACTTTACAATATTGGGCATGACAAGCTCGTTCCACCCCCGTTCGGATTAAAAATATCATCCAAAAGTTTTCAACGGATGTTAACATTAGCATTGACTGGACTGGACTCCAACGCTTTCTTATACGTAGATGACATAATAGTTTTCGGCTGCTCCTTACAGCATCACAATCAGATCCTCTGCAGAATATTGGAACGACTGGACAAGTACAATCTAAAATTAAATCCATCCAAATGCCAATTCCTGTACATTTAATTACCTCAACGGCATAACTGCAGACACTAAGAAATGTAAAACTGTCAAAAATTACCCCCTACCAAAAAACGCGGACGAAACAAGACGATTCATAGCATTCTGTAACTATTACAGAAGATTTATAAAAGATTTTGCGAAAATAGCAAAACCACTCAACAATCTCTTGAAGAAGACTCCGAAATTCGAATGGACAAAAGAAGGCCAAGACGCATTCGATAGATTACATACATCTATAACAGAACCAGCTATAATACAATAAACCGACATGGACAAAGAATTGATACTAACAACAGACGCCTCCGACTACGCCTTAGGCGCTGTCCTCTCACAAAGAGAAATAGGGACAGCCATTCACTGGGGAATAAATCATTTTAGGCAATACTTATACGGAACAACATTCACAGTGGTAACGGACCACAGACCATTAGTATCACTTTTTAGTAATAAAAAACCATCAAGTAGAATGACTAGAATTAGAGTAGATTTAATGGATTATGATTTTAGCATTAAATTTAAACAAGGCAGATTAAACACAAATGCGGACGCGCTATCTAGAATTAAATTAGATTCTAATATTTTAAGAACCATGGTACCAACAGTAAACGTCATAACTTTAAGCAATACTTTAAAGAATAAAATCACGAAGAGACACAGAATGAAGATGCTATTACATAAGAGCCTGATGAACTCTATATGTGGAATTGTATCTCTCTATCTGATGTTCGTAAAGTGAAAACATTAAAATTTGAGCTCGTAAGTCGTACGCTTTGCAATTATAATAAAAATATCAGATTAATATTATTATTAATATTAGCAGAAATTAGCGAAAATTCCAACAAGCAGACTTTAGAGTCAGTTTGGGAAAAAACTAATTTTCTTATCGAATAAACATAACATCGATAAATTAGCAATTCAAGATGACGATATCATATTTAATTGCTTAAAAAAGGAAGAAATAATAAAAACGTTTAACAGAAAAATGAAAATAATTATTGACACTAAAAATTACAAGCCAGTAAAAATTTTAATATATAGATTGGTCAGAAGGAAACTTCGTGAGAGCTGGACGTGTTTATAGTCAGAAGTTTTGTTTTTTCAACTTCCAGTGATCATAGTTTATACTTTAAATAATTGGATAATTTATTAAATTTACTATGGAAGTATAATAATTAAACAATATAAGTTGTGGTCTTAAACTCTTTGCATAAGTAATAATTAGTAAATTATAAAAGGAAAAGATAATATTATAAGTTTTTCGCAAGTCAATAACTGTTTTATTTGACTGTTCTGTGAATTGTTGCTGGTTTCATCATGTCTTACACTCGCTCCAAGTCGGCATTGTCTAAACCGGTTTCTATGGCAACAACAAATACATCTTGCTCTCCGAAAATTGGTGGTGCTGGCTCTGCACCAGTTCTCTCGTTGTCTTCGCTTGATGAGAGGTTATTGAAACAAAGCGAGCAAATAATAAATCAATTTAAAGCAGAAATGCTAAATCTTCGTGAGGAACTTTGCTCTAAATTGTCAGAGCTTGTAAGAGTTTGAAATGATAAATTCTCTCATCTGAGTTCAGAACTGAACAATACTGTAAAACTATTAGCAGTTTTAAAAGAATACAGTGTTTCTCTCAACGATAAGTTAAATGTACTGCATGGCGAAAAAGTTGTTTTGGATAATAAAGTAATCAAACTTTGCTCCACGTTCGATGACTTCAAGCGTTCTTCAGTTGGTGCTACAACAGTAGCAGACCTGTGTGAAAGGATTGAATCCCTCGAACGTCCGCATGTCGGGACGAATGCTATTCTATTTTCTGTGCCACACGAGATGATGCGAATTTAAGCAACATATATAATTAGCTCTGTTTCAGTATTGGGTTTAGATCGGCTCCTATAGTCAGCATTAGCCGTTTGAGAGAATTCAATGCGGCTTATAGGAGAACATCAACGGCATCTAACTCTTCGTGACGTCGGTATGGAAGTGGAGGGTAATTGCTTCTTAAATGAGTGCCTGACTAAACCGGCTAGAGCTATTCTACAGCTAGCATCGAAACTAAAACGGCAAAAAAACCTTTCAGGAGCCTTCTCTAGGAACGTCCGTATGTGAGAACTCTCGCTGATGATCAGTGTATTGAAATTAAGAACATAGATGCCCTGGACTCCTTTCGTGATGTTGTTATGGATGGATCATCGTCTTGATATGCTTTTGTACTTGTATTCTATTTTCTATAAAATCATACTTTTCAATTTACTATTTCCTTCTATTCTACTCCCTTATTTCAGGTTCTACTTAAGAATCTGATATCGTGTTGCCTGAACTTGCTTTGGGTCGGTCTGCCTCTTCCATTTATTGACACATAACCGTTGCCGTCGTGGCGCGGTCCATAGCCTGAACCATAAGCTGCTTATTAATATCCTCTGCAATCGAAATTCGGGTTTACATTTAGTACATTTTAATGCTCGGAGTCTTAATCATGATAAATTAGATTATGTAAACTATGTATTTAATGATTCCTCTGTGGATGTGTAACTAGTTTATTTCCTGCCAGGTTATACTCATGGTCGTCCAGGGTCGATCGTGCTACCGTTTCGATTAAAACACTAGTTTGTCTACTTCAAATGTTGTACTTTATTGAATTCTATATTTGGGGTTGCCTTAACCTAATGTTCGCACTTATTTTCTATTCATCTACATACATACGTCACTTATTTATATGACTATTATATGATTTTTTCTTGCCAAAATATATTCTTAAGTCAAGGAGGAGATGCGGGTGTTTGGGGTAAGGAGAAGGTTTGACACATGAAACCTTCCACCAAACTATCGACAAAAGGTAGCAAATGTTATTCGCGAGTCACTATACGAGTGCAGGGTCTAGTCTGACGGGGATCTGAATTTGGCTTTAGCTTAACAGCGCTTCACCAAATTGCAGACAAACGATAAACAGGATATTTGCGAGTCACTAGACGAGTTAAGGGTCTAGTCTGACGGGGATCTGAATTTGGCTTTAGCTTAACAGCGCTTCACCAAATTGCAGACAAACGATAAACAGGATATTCGCGAGTCACTAGACGAGTGCAGCGTCTAGTCTGACGGGGATCTGAATGTGGTTTCACCTTACTAGCGCTCCACCAAATTGCAGACAAAACGATAATGATCTCGATATATTTAATAAAATTGTAAAACCACTTACCACTGCGAACGCTGATTTCCAAAAGAGTCTTGATTCAGGATCGGTGGCTGCTTTTATACTCATCGCATAGCCGTATTCGTGTTACTCTGTTGTTGTAAACTGACCTTCGACTAATCTCTTTGTTTACTTACAGTTCGCTTGCTTGTGGTTGTTACTGTAAACTTCTTAAAGTGTTGTTAGTTTCTGCTTCGCTTTGGCGCTGCATTATTTTTGCACGAAAACCAGTTTCCTGTGTGTATCCTCTGCCTACGCTCGTTGTTGGTATGCCGCTGAAGCTCTATTATGCTGAAATCTTGTTTTTCGGAGCTTCGTTTCTGTTGTGTTTGAATGTTTCAACTGGAGTTATGTTGCGTAGTTGTTGTGTTGTAACCGGTTTTGCTGTGTTGGGTGGCCTTAAGTTAATCCGTTTGTTTGTTTGCTTCTGTTGAGAATTAAATGCCCTGTTTCGATTTTTACCTGCGTACTTGCATGTTTTTCGCATTTTATAATGCGGAATTAAATCCACCTTGAATTGAGTACGCACAATTCAAGATTACTGCATTCCTTGAAGACGATCGAGCTTGTAAGGGAACTTATATTTTCCTAACAGATGTTATCTGTGTGTCTGAAACTTGGTTTTGTGGTGAACTTACGGATGGTACTATTAAAGTTGATAATTTTAATGTGTTCAAGAATGATCGAGTTTGAAAAGGTGCAGGCGGGGTTGCTATTTATTGTAGGAAGTATCTAAATGTGAATGTTATATCTAGGTCTTGGGACTCAGATGTTGAATTTATAAATGTTGGTATTTCTGATAAGTTCAAAAGTCTATTCTTTTATATAATGCCAACAGGAACTATCAACTTGACCCCTTTCTATTGGCTTTACATGAAAATGTGGTTGCCTATGATTACATGGCAATCTGTGGCGATTTCAATATAAATCTACTATCCGTTGACCAAATGAGGAAGTGCTTCTGTGATAATATTGATTCCTTGGGATTATTCTTTGTTAATACTACCATGCCAACTAGATTTTCGAATAATGCTTGTCCCTCCCTTCTATATTATTTTATAGTGTCTGACTTAGCTAAATTTCTCCTATTCGACCTGATATTTCCTTTCAGATCACGACCTAATTTTTGGCACTTTACACCTTACTTTGTCAAACGTAGATACTCCAAGTTCTTATTCTTTCAGAAACTATAATGCTATTGCTGCAAATTGCTGCTCATTCATTTGATGACCGCATGCTACTAAATACTGTTGACGATAAAGTAAACTATTTTTCTGCTCGTATTTCTCACCTCTTTAATAGGTACGTGCCTTTAAAAACTGTAATATGTTGCAGCGCAACCAGGCCATGGATTAATTTTGTTGTCCTTGATGCCATTAAAGTTAAAAATCGTTTGCATGCTAAGTGGCGTAGAAGCCCTACATCTCTTAACTTGGTAAACTTTAAAAGGGCGCAAAATAGAGCTGTGCAAGTATGCAGGACATCTAAGACATTATATTTCCACTAAGCTAAATGATACTCTTCCTACTAAAAAATTGTGGGCCAATATACGGAAACTTGGAGTTTGTAGTAAATGTGACACGGAATGCCGTTTAGACCCTGAAGAACTTAGTTCTCATTTCTTTGGTCCTGCTATAACAAACCCTGGTTATACCCTTAGTTCTTTGCCGTGTGATGAGAGTACTTTCAGATTTCTTCCAGTCACTGAGCTCGACGTTGGTAACTGTGTTATGGATATCACGTCTAATGCTGTTGGTGATGATGGTCTCTCAATTCGGTTTATAAAAATTATATTGCCGCATATTATTACGCCTTTAACTCATATAATAAACCAGTGTTTCCATTCTTCTACATTTCCCTTTATTTGGAAAACTGCAGTTGTGATTCATGTACCGAAAAAGTGCAATCCTGTAGTGGCAAATGATTTCAGGCCTATAAGCATTTTATCGCCATTAAGCAAAGTCTGTGAGAAACTTATGGCTCAGCAAATCTCAAACCATCTTATGGTGGGAGGGTATTTGTCTCCTCTCCAATCTGGTTTTCGCCCTGGCCATAGTTGCGCTATGGTCAAAGTATTAGATGATATTAGACCTAGTTATGATAATGGTTTTTTGACCTTGATTTGCTTGTTAGATTTTTCTGTTAGAAGGCATTAAATAGTGTAGTGCATGAATGTCTTTACTCTAAATTGAAAAATTTATTGCAAAATTTTTTGACTGGCAGACTACTCAGATATACATATCTAAAGACTCAAGTGTATCTGCAGATCTGTTCGCTAATTTAAATAATGATTTAGCTTCCATCAACCATTGGGCAGTTTCAAATGGACTCCAGTTAAATATTTCAAAAGGTTCGTACTACCTATTCATAAGAACAGGTCTCTTCCTGCACTTTCCAGAATCTTGTTGGATGGCAGTGATCTGAGAGTAGTCAATAAAATAGTGAATTGGGGTTTTTGAATAAACTCCTCGCTCTCATGCTTTGATCACATAAATAGTGTTGTTAGGAAAATTTACAGTCTTTACGCTCATGAAAACTGCAAGTGCTACTCCACCAAGGATTCGTCGTCCGGTTACTCTACAACTCTTCATGCCCAATATAGATTATTCCAACATTGTGTATGCTGTGTTACAGTCCTTTTCGCAGTTAAAACTGTCCGTTGCATTTAATTATATTACGAGATATGTTTTCGGGCTGCGTAAGTTTGACCACTTATCCGTGTACCGCTCTACGTTACTTGATTGTGATTTAGTTAGTTACCACAAAGCCAAGGTCTGCATATTTTTTTTCAAATTGCTAGCTACCAGGACTCCGGGATATTTGTTTGACAAGTTACAATTTTGTAGATCCATGAAAAGCAGGGTACTTTTAGTGCCTCGTGGCAGATGTTTGGTCTCTTCAAGGCTATTTTTCATTCATATTAGGCTATGGAATGCGTTGCCACGATGTGTAAGGGAGACACCTGGTGTGGGTAGGTTTAGGCAATTAGTAGTTCGCTTCCTTTCGATGTTGTAAGTCTATTCTCTTCTCTCTTTCTGCTCATTCTTTTTTTTCTTTTCTTTTTCCTCTGTACTGTACTTCTAACCTTTTTACCCCATCTTTCTATCTAATTAATTTAATTTAGTTTGAATTTTTTGTTTTGCAACCAAAATTTTGAATAAGTCATAATGTGATTATAAAAGACTTTTGTCTTGATGTATGATTTTGTTTAATAAATAATAATAATAATAGTAGAGCACCAATGGCAATCAATGACGCGCTTCGAGTTAATAAAAGAATATCATACAACCCCATAAGGAGGTGATAATGGCGTGAAGAGAACAATGGCTAAATTAAAATAAAAATATGTGTGGAAAAATATGCATAAAATGATAAAAAAATTCAATGCATAGATTGCAATAAAAATAAGATAATTAGACACACAAAAGACGAAATTATGATAACTGACACATCATGGAGACCATTCAAAACAATCACAATTGACACAGTAGGACCAATACACGTCGCCAACGAACAAAAGTACATACTAACAGCACAATGCGAACTCACAAAATATTCAGAAGCACACCCAATGCCTACAAAAGAAACGACAGAAATTGCAAAGACTTCAGTAGAAAAGGATCTTAACCTAGTTGGCGGGACTGAGAAATCTTCATATGTTATTGATTAAGATTCATTTTTCAATGCTAATTAATTGTAATTGTAAGTTTATTTGCTTTAGTCTTTCTACACAATTTCCATTTTCACTTTCCCTCTCTCTATATGCTATTATTTTTTATGTATCTACTAAAGTGCATTTTTGTTGTATTCTTTATAATTTTTTCATTTTTTCTTTCTTTGAACCTTTTCGTTTTTGGGAATTTCTTGTGTGCTTTACGTCTGCTGACCTTCCCTGATGTTATTTGATTTGCCATGAACCCTAAATTTCGGAGCTGTGTTGGTGGGGATCATAAGACGCTTATAGGTATTTTGTGTAGTCAGCATAGTGGACTTAATGTGGTGCACTTTAATGCTCGCAGCTTGAATGCAGAGAAACTTGACTACATAAGGTACCTTTTCACTGACTCCTTGGTGGATATTGTATGCATAACTGAAACGTGTTGGAGCGATGATCTTGATGCTCGTATTTGTGAGAGGCAGAACTTTAGTCTGTTCAGATATGATAGATCCTGGAAACGAGGTGGAGGTGTTTCTGTGTATTGTTGGAATTATCTGAGCGTCCTTGCTAAATAGATTAACACTTCTTGGAATTGAGTTTTTGCATCTTTGCATTCAGGGCAATAATTTTAAGGTCCTATTATCGTGTGCTTATAACCCCCATAAAGCATATAGTGCTGATCCATTGTTTTTCTCATTGAGTAGAATTATCGTTGACTTTCTTTGTGGCATTAACTCCAGTTCAATCCTTCTGGACTATCCTGCTGTATCTGATGTAAAGCTAGTACTGTTGTTTGATCAGATTGACTTTATTTCTGACTATAACTTACTGTTCTCTTCATTCAACTTAGATGCGTTAAGCAAGAATTGTGCTGTGGAGTTAAGTTTTGTCTAGGGATTTCAAGTCTATAGATTATTCTGTCCTCTAAAATGATTTACGCCTAGCTTCATTTGATGAGATTTTGTACTACAGCAATTTAAATTATAAAATCAATATGCTTACTGACGAGGTAAACACTAACATTAATAATAATATCCCATTGCGTATGGTAAAAACTAAGAGTTCTACGTGTCCTTGGTTTACTAATGTTATTAGAGTAGCAATTCACAATCGAAATAAGTTGCATAATCTTTGGAAAAAAAACCTAACTGCATCTAACTGGGAAAAATTTAGAATTGCGAGGAATTTCGCGGTTTCTGTTATAAGGGAATCAAAACGAAGATTTATCTCTTCTAAGTTAAATCCAAGGCTGTCTTCCAACGCAATCTGGAGAAATTTGAAAACGTTGGGAATAGCAGCCAGGAATAAATCTGAATGCAACTTGGATCCTGATGAACTAAACTCCTTTTTCTCCCGTGTGAACATCTCTGACGACCATCTACATTTCCTGTGCAAACATTTGGTTCTTAGAATTTCCCAATTTTAACCAGTTTCTAAGATGAAAGTTGGAATGTCCCTCATGAGTATAAAGTCAAATGCAGTAGGTGAGGATCAGCTATCCCTTCAGTTTTTGAAAATTATTTTACAACACGTAATTTGCTCGCTTACACATATCATTAATTCTTGTATTGAACCGTCTACTTTTCCTGACATCTGGAAAAGATTACTTGTCTTGCCTGTAGCTAAGGTATCGTCTCCGGACGGTCCCAATAACTTCAGGCCTATTTGTATATTGTCATTTCTTTCGAAGGTGTGTGAAAGAGTCATGGTGAAGCAAATTGTTAAATATTTAGAGTATAAAATACTACTTTCCTCCAATTAGTCTGGCTTTAGAAAAGACCACGTACTTCTATAGCTTTAGTAAAAATTTTAAATGATATTGGACCTGCATATGATATTGGTGAAGTTACATTGCTGTGCTTGCTAGATTTTTCCAAATCTTTTGATAGGGTTGATCATTCTCTCCTATGCAACAAGTTGGAGAATATTTATGGTTTTCAGGATAATGCAGTACGGCTTATAGATTGTTATTTGTCAAACCGAATGCAAAGAGTAAGAGTAAAAAGGCTCTGGTCAGGTTATTTAAATACGAGGAGTGGTGTTCCTCAAGGATCCGTTCTTGGTCCCCTGCTATTTTCTTTGTACATAAATGAGGTCTTGCGGATGATATACAACTGTACCTATCTCGTCCTATTGCCTCTATTATCACCTTGACAAGATTGATAAGTGATGACATTACTAAAATATATCAGTGGGCTGGAAGGAATTCCTTGTAACTTAATGCTATTAAGTCTTTTGTCGTCCCTATAAGCAGAGTAAAAATTTCCATTAATGATATTCCTCCATTATGTATTGGATCTTGATTACGTGACTAGGACACCAATGTAGGATTTGTAATTAATAGCCACCTTACTTGTTCAGATCACGTTAACTCGGTCCTGAAGAAATCTATTTTGCGCTGCGGAATCTCACGTGGTTCTCTTCTATTACTCCCTTTGAGACTAAGAGGACGCTGGTTGTCCAGCTCTTACTACCCATTTTCACATACTTTATGTAGTTTATAATAAACTGGACTCAATCTCGCAGATAAAAATTCAGGTGGCCTTTAATTATGCAACGCGCTATGTTGTAGGCCTGTCCCGATTTGCTCTTGTCTCTAGTTATAAAGACACGATTCTAGGTTGTGACATTATTATCTGAAGATGAGAAATTGTCTTTTTCTCCGTAACCTAATCAGAACAAAAAAACCTCGTTATCTCTATGATAAGATTCGATTCTGCATCTTGTAAGGGCCATTTTCAGGGAAAAAAAAAATAATAATTGCAAGATTATTACTGATATTTTTGCAGCAGTGTAGAAGAAGAAAAAAACGAGTTCACCGTCTCTCCTTTTGTGCAATATTCGGAGTTCTCCGTTGTCTCTTTTCCAAGTGTCAATGCAAATTCGGGAGCGGGTGCAGATGTAATAACGGTGTGCTTCCACATTCCTGGAAGTTCTAAACATGTGAAACGAGTTTAGGTAGGGTTAGTGTTGAGGTGATTGCGGGAGTGGCGTGAGTGATGTGAAGGAAGACAGTCGCATTTTTTAACGGAGTGAAAGCGATTTTGTTTTGATTGCAAGAAGGTGTCGGTAAAATTGAGTGCCGCAAGTACTGCTTCCTTAAATACACAATTTAAAAAGAAATACAATAAATGTAAATAGAAAGTACAGTAAATAAAATTAAGCAAAATGCAAGGAAGAAAAAACCAACTCATTAAGTTTTATCAACAGTACAATTTGTCAATTCCGTATTAACATTTCACGCAACATTTGTATGTGTATGTGCAAAGTGTACAGTTTATATACATATGTATATATATATATAGTTATTTTTTGATATATATATAGACCCATAAAGATAAATATTGATATGTAAATTGGATCAAGCGTATTTTTTTCTGATCAATAAATAAAAGTATAGAAAAACAACAACGGTATAATCGCGTGTTTAAGTGAAGATTATACAAAAAGAGAAAGAAAAAACAACAAAAGACATTGATCTAAGTACACGAATATATACGATAAATACATGAATATCATTACGGCATTTTTTTTGTGATATTCATGATTGTAATTGTCTCGCATAAGCACATATACACTTAGTTAGAGGAATCTCGGTTACTGTACTTTATCTTTGCCAACAACATAATCAAATCGTGGTTGAATAATGGTGACTGTACCTGGAACCCGTATACAGATTAACACAAGTAAATACGCCGTTGGAGTCATCCGTAAGCAGCTACTGGAAACCATCATTTATTACGTTTTTTTATTATATGTTACTACTTATATAATGTAGATATTGTATGTAAATTGTTATATTACTTCAGTATATTAGATATATCTTAAAATGATATATCATACATATATAAATTAAGAGGGCTGCAGTCCGTATTTTTTTGTACTTTATCGTTTTTTTTTTTTGTAGTTTTGAATTAAAAACGTAATTACGACGACGTAAGTCTTATTAGATATTTTTGTTCGCTTTGCATTGAAACGTAATAATGACGACGTAAGTCTTATTTAATATTTTTGATTGTTTTGAATTAAAACGTAATTACAACAACGTAAGTCTTATTAGATTTTTTTCATGTTGTGTTGTACACACAGATTCGTACATATATACATAAGCGTTGATGTCAAATGGAAGGAAGTAATAAAGAAATTATATGAGTAAATGAGTTAATAATATGTGTTAAACGGAGTGATTCCCATAAGGTAGCGGCGTCGTCAACCACGCGTTGACAGTAGAAAAGGGAGCTTGTTATGTACCATGGGCGTGGATATGATCGGCAGGCTCAGGTAGGGTAGGGCTAAGGTGGCATATCAGCAGCCACCATATCGCTGTAGCTGGAGACAATTTTGCTTCTGTTAATTCTATTGTAGTTTTTTTCCCCCCTATATATATTAAATTCTTCTTCAATCATAGCTTGATCAACTTCTCTAGAACTCTCTCTGTTTAGGCTAACGGTACCCTAGAATTTTGATCACAAGGGCAAGTGCATGAATTCTTTCGAGTTAGCGTACCTTCAAAACACTAGCATACGTGAGAGGAGGCGTACATCCACCCGCCCGCCACTGATCGCTAGCCGAATATTCAACATGCATATCGTCTTTTCTCACTCAAGGGACAAACAAGCTAGTTTTCCTTTGGATTCATGACATTAGGTACGTTACAATCTCGCAGCGTAGTGGTAGTTTGATCCTGCCAAGGAGTGGATCGTTAGTCACATCGCGTCTGTTCTTCGTAAATGCTGTACGCCTGTGCAACTCCCTACCAATAAGCTTACGAGATTCCAATAGTGGAGCGGCCTTCAGATCTCGAGCTCTTGAGTATTGTTCCCCTTCTTCTCTATAACTTCAATACTTTCTGTTTCCTTTTTTTTTCTTTCTTCTTTTACTCCCTTTATTTCTATTTTCTGCTACATCGCATATATTATCTACTAAAGAGTCCGCCATCTAACGTTTTTATTTCAAGTAAAGCTTATTTCGTGAATAGTAACACTTAGCTCATGTCTGATTTAACAGATAATTAGTTTTATCCTTCCGCTGAACGAATATGGTTGTGTATACGCTTGAACAACGCTGGGAAACTGGAACGCTGGGAAACTTACTTTGAAAATCATGATAATGTTGCAGAATGTGTGCGAAAATTGCGTACGGATTATGGAAGAAGAGAAGCGCCGTTAGCTCCGTATGTTTGTTATCTTGTGAAAAAAGTAAAAGAAACTGGCATCCTCATCAATAAACCAAAGCGTGAAAAGCCAAAAACAGGGAGTACACCCGAAAATATTACTGCTGCGGCAGAAAGTGTGCGTGAAACGCCATCAACATCAATTCACCGTCGTTTTCAACAATAGAACATTTCGGAGACATCATTGAGACGAATTTTGCATAAAGACCTTGGTATGGCGCCATAAAAAGTCCAATTGGTTCAGGAGTTGAAGCCAACTGACCATCCAATGCGTTATCGCTTCGCTAAGTGGGCCTGCGATCGACTTACAGAAGGTAACGATTTTGCCAAAAAAATCATCTTTTCAGATGAAGCTCATTTTGATCGGCGGGTATGTAAACAAGCAAAATTGTCGCATTTGGGGCCCAAAAAACCCGCACGCATACATTGGAAGGTCGGTGCACCCAAACCGAGCCATTTTTTTGGGGCGGATTTTGGTCCAGCAAGGATTGGCCGTTACAATCAATAGCGATCGTTATCGGGCCATGTTGAACGAATGTTTGTTCACAAAAATTGAAGAGGAGGATATTGGCAACATTTGGTTTCAACAGGACGGCGCTACGTGCAACACAGCGGAAGCTACACTCGAAGTTTTGCGCCCTGTTTTTGAAAATCGCATTATCAGCCGCAGAGCTGATGTCGTTTGGCCACCTCAGAGCTGCGATTTGACACCGTTGGACTATTATTTGTGGGGTGCCGTCAAAGATAAGTGCTACGCCAACAAGCCAGAGACAACTGACGCTTTAAAGGATAATATTCGTGAAGCCATTGGTGAAATACCGTGCACACAATCGATAATGTTGTAGTGTAACCACGGTCTAACATTTTGTAACATAACTAAAGTAAAGACCATCTCACATGTACACCCTGCTGCTCGTGAAGTACATTGAATGGAACACAGCATACGCTGCACTAATTTCCACTCAATGCATTTCCCCAAGCGATCAATACGCAGCCAAAAAGAATATGCTAGGTTGACACAAATAATAATTGTAAGTAGAGTAAGAAGGAAAGAAAGCAAAGGGTGTCCACTTTCCATTTCTTTAAGTTAAGTGTAAGTCGTCTAGATATATTTACATAATAAGCGACAATGTATAAATTTTTGTATAAAAAGGGCAAACTAGCCAAATAACATTATTGTTCCTTTGACAAGACTACAAGGAGGTTGCATTATCTAAAACGTAAGTTTGGCCTGGTGGCCATCACCTAATATATTTATAGCTTGGTTCACTTACGAACAAAGTTTGGCCTGAAGGCCATCACAATGTTCTATGAACATAATTAGCGTGGTTCGCTGTGCACAATAAAAACCAAATTTAAAAGCGCGGCCTGGCGGCCAGCCTATATCGGCTTGACTAGCTGGAAAATAAGTCACCATTTTTTTTAACACGTCTTTCTTTTCTTCTATCACAAACCAAAACACACTACATGGCGATCCTGCAACTTTCGATCCTGCAACCTCTGATCCTGCAACTTTCGATCCTGCAACCTTCGATCCTGCAACTTTCGATCCTGCAACTGGATTAGATGACACAAGAATCCATCGATGCAATATTTGCAAAATGGGAGCAACTTATTAAAAGCGACGTACTAACATTAGACGACGAATACATACCACAAGCGGTATGCGAACCCATTGAAGAAGCACCAATATATACGCCACAACCGAAGGGAAGTGGACCGAAGCCAATCTCTATAGAAGAATATAGAGCACGGCAAAAGAAGGCAAACATACCAACAACAACACCAAATCAACCTCTAAAAAGAAGCAGAGCCGGCAAACGCGTAAGAGACCGGAAAGAGATAGCAGAACTGCATAGGTTGGCTACACTATGCACTGATAAAGTGCAGAAAAAACTGTTTTTAAATAAAATCAAAATAATTAAAATCACAGCGAAAAACCAAAGAAAGCAAAAACGTGAATAAAAACAACAACAACATGGGTCAAGTGCAAACAAAAATAAACCAAGTGAGAGAAACAGTGCACGAACTAAAACTGCCACCGATCCCGGAATACATAGTTGCCGTTTTAATTATGTTATTATTAATAGTAATAGTTTTATTAGTAAATAAGTACATTAAAAATTATATAAACAAACATAAGAATATAGCTTCCTCTACGCCTGTTTAAGAATAAGAATACAATAAACTGTCCAAAAAAAAAAAAAAAAATTATGAATAAAATGTAAAATAAGAAAAGATTTATATCGAATAATATAGCATGTCATTAGTGTTAGAAGAATTACAAAGAATTTTAACAAATCTTAAAAAGACACCCAATAGGAACTATTCCATTAACTCAATAAAAACAAAATTAATTAAGATAAAAGACCTAAAACACCGATTTCACGCTCTTATAGAAGAGGACGCAGAACAGCTTCCACTAACTTTAGAATTCAATAAAATATACAGCAAAGTAAAAGAAATATTAGAAAATAAATTGAGAATTAAAGAAGACGAAAAAGAAGATGGTGAAGAAGAAGAAGAAGAAGAATACCAAGATATTGTAGAGCCAGCTAGAGTATTAGAAAGAAAAATGTCATCGTTTAACTTAGAAACGCCCATAAAGGCAATCCCCCTATTTACAGGTGTATATAAAGAGTTTGACAGTTTTTTAAAAATAATTGAAATCATACATTAAAATCTAAACGCAGAAGGACAAAAACAACTCATAGAATTAGTTTATTTCATAAAACTAACCGACAGTGTAAAAACAGCACTCTGTGGATGCACAGAACCAGAAACATTCGAAACACTTAAACACATACTTACAACACATTTCAAAACAACCAACACGATACCACAAATACATACAAAATTAACAACATTCGTCCAAAGAAACCAATCAGTCAAAAATTACAAAGAAAGGTTATTAACCACCATCAATGACTTAAATAACCTGCAAATCGCTGAGTTAGTCGTCATAAAAATGAACGAAAAATACGGATTAAATATATTTAAAAACGGCTTAAATGACAACATAAAAAACACCGTCTTTGCAGCGCAACCCCAAACACTTACTGAAGCAATTACCCTTGCTCAAGAATTGGACAAAACACAATCACAACAAAGAATGATAAATACGATTAAATTTCAACCGAACCAAAGGTTCAACAACACTTTTAACACACGAAACAGCAACAACTACAACAACAACAGAAACAATTGGAACAGTAATTGGAACCAAAACTTCAATTCACAAAGGCAAAACCAATACAACAACAACAGGAAACCCCGCAACGAAACCCACTTCAGCAACAACAGAAACCGCTACGAGTACAACAACAACAACAACAACTATAGAAGTCCGAACCCAAAAAACTACAACAGAAACCGCGACAACAACTACAACAGACACCGCGACAACAACAACAACAACCACAGCAGAGTAAGAATAACACATGCGGAAAACGTGCAGGGCCCGGAATGAACGCTCATTCCGGACAGCCAAAAATAAAAGTATACAAAATATCGGATGACAATACAAATTTCGTAACAGTAAAACACAAAGACAAAAAACTAACATTTCTGATAGACACTGGTGCAGATATCTCACTATGTAAAATATGCACTCAAATAGAAAACGAAGAATATTGTACAACAAATAAATGCAAATTAACAGGCATCACCAACTCCGAAATTTATTCCCTAGGCATAATAAACTTAAATCTAGAATTAGGAAACAAATCAGTTAGCAACGAATTTCATCTGGTCGACGAAAAATTCCCCATAGAAACAGATGGAATATTAGGTAGAGATTTCTTAAGGCAGTTTCTATGTAAAATAGACTATGAAACATTTACAATATCAATATTAATAGATGACACGGAGATAACACTCCCTATGCAAATAAATGGACATAAATTACTAAAAATCAAAATACCACCTAGAACACAAATAGTACAGGCAATAAAAACAGAATTCAATGAAGACAAAGTAATTTTTAGTAACGAATTAGAAGAAGGGATTTTCTTGAGTAATTCTATAGCACCCAAAAACGGAATAACACACATCAGGATACTTAACACAACAAACAAAGAAGTAACACTAAACGACATTCCACTTCAAACTGACTCATTAACAAACTATGAAATTTTAAACTACGCTTCAAACAGAACAAATAACGAAGACAGATTAAAAAAGATACTTGACGCCATAAACATTGAATCGGTAGACAACGACTCAAAACAAGAACTAATGAGCATATTTAAAAGATACCAAAACGTATTTCATCTCAAAAATGACACTCTTACGACAAACAATTTCTATACACAAAAGATTTCAACAACAGACGACAATCCTGTTTACATCAAGAACTACAGACTGCCATATACTCACACACAAATAATGAATGAACAAGTACAAAAAATGCTACACGACGACATAATCGAACCATCAAACCGCCCCTACAATGCTCCAATCCTTTTAGTACCAAAAAAGAACACCGAAGACAAAAGGAAATGGAGACTGGTAGTAGATTTCAGGAAACTGAATGATAGAATAACAAGTGACAAGTTTCCTCTAACTCGCTTAGAGGATATTTTAGACAAGCTTGGACGCGCTAAATGGTTTTCGACACTCGACATGACTAATTCATTTCACCAAATACCACTCGACAAAAAGTCACGACCATTGACAGCATTTTCAACAACAAACGGACACTACCAATTCAAAAGACTGCCTTTCGGATTAAAAATTTCGTCAAACAGTTTTCAACGCATGCTCACAATAGCCTTATCAGGTTTAGAATCTGAAGCCTTCTTATATGTGGATGATATTATCATACATGGATGCAGTCTCAACCATCACAACCAAAATTTAATCAAGGTACTGGACAGACTACAACAATACAATTTAAAGCTAAATCCAGAAAAATGCTGCTTCCTAAGACCCGAAGTAGTTTACCTAGGACATCTGATAACACGCGATGGAGTAAAGACAGATCCAGCAAAATACGACACAATAAGAAATTATCCCACACCCACCAACACAGATGAAGTAAGACGTTTTGTTGCATTTTGCAATTACTACAGAAAATTCATACCAGATTTTGCAAACATAGCAAAAAGCCTAAACTTACTATTAAAGAAAGGGACTAAATTCACATGGACAGACGAATGCCAGGTAGCTTTCGAAACATTAAAAGAGAAACTAGTAAGCCCACCACTTCTACAATATCCTGACTTCAGCAAACCATTCGTACTAACCACAGATGCTTCAAATTACGCGCTAGGAGCAGTTCTTTCACAAGGCGAAATCGGAAAGGATTTGCCTATTTCATATGCCAGCAAAGCATTACAGAAGCATGATTTGAATAAACCCGTTATAGAGAAAGAACTTCTAGCAATTCATTGGGGAATCAACTATTTCAAACCTTATTTATACGGCACTGAATTCATTGTCGTCACCGACCACAGACCATTAATATCATTATTTTCACATAAAAACCCTTCATCAAAAATGACAAGAATACGTTTAGATTTGAGTGATTAT
Organism: Thecophora atra; assembly: GCA_937620795.1. NCBI lineage: Eukaryota > Metazoa > Arthropoda > Insecta > Diptera > Conopidae > Thecophora > Thecophora atra. The sequence goes on from OW569398.1 coordinate 70,114,063, forward strand.
GATTTTAAAATCATATATAAACAAGGTAAAATGAATACAAACGCCGATGCGCTATCAAGAATACAAGTAGACTCAGAAATGTTAAAACAGATGATACCGACAGAAACAGACACAAAGGTAAAAAGGACACTAATTATAACAAGAGGCATGAAAAACAGACAAATAGAGGCAAGCGAACAAATCATACAAAAGAATAATAAAGAACTAAACAAGGAACAATGCACATCCCCGAAGACTGATCAACTTCACATATGGGAATGCACTTCCTTAAGCGACGTTAAAAATATAAGAAAGGTGAATTTCATAATTAATAATGATAACAAAGCGAATACAATAATATCCATTGGAAAGGATATGGTACAAATAGAATTTAGCGATAATTCAGCGGAACCAGTTCCGACACTGAAGAAACTAAATGCTAATAATATATACAACGATAAAAGTATGCATGCAAGATACATTGAAAATTCAGCGAAACTAGATTCGACACTGAAGAAACTGATATCATTAATGAATAAAGAAAATATAAAAGAATTAGCACTGGCCAGTGATGACGAAATATTTAAAATTTATACAAAGGAAGAACTAAAAGTCGCATATGAAAGAATAATGGAAAGCAGAAGTCCTCATAAAAGTCCTCAACTAAGAATACTAATTTACGATCCACCAAAACGAATCTCAGATGACATGATAAAATACAAACTCATTAACGAATTTCACAACGCGGGACACATAGGAGTTAGAAAAACAAAAACTAAAACTAAAACAAAGCTTTGTATGGAAGAACATGAACAGAATGGTAAAGAAATTCATATCGTATTGCGACACTTGTGCCAAAAATAAACAAGTTACACACATAAAAGAACCCATTAGGTTGACAGACACACCAAGTAACAGCTTCGAAATAATCTCAGTAGACACCGTCGGACCCTTAAGGATCTCAAATGGCTACCGCTACATATTAACACTACAATGTGAATTAACAAAATTTGTAATTGCATACCCCATGCCAACCAAAGACGCTCACACAATAGCGAAAACACTTGTAGAGCAGTTCATACTAAGATACGGACATTTTAAGACACTTAAATCTGACTGTGGGACAGAATTCAAAAACGAACTGATGTCAAATATATGCACACTTTTAAAGATCAAACAAACATTCTCAACACCATATCATCACCAAACAATAGGTTCTTTAGAACGCAACCACAGAGTACTTAACGAATTATTACTCACGACATCAAAAGACAACGAATGGCATGAATGGATACCGTACTTTACATTTACATACAATACGACACCACATGTTGAAACTGGTTATACACCATTTGAACTAGTTTATGGAAAACTTCCTTGCATAACAATTGATTCTAGTCCTAATAGAAAAATTTACGACTTTGATAATTACACAAATGAATTGAAAACAAGACTACGCTACGCGTTGACTAGAGCCCAAGAGCTACTCATAAAAACCAAACATAGAAGAATAAGTAAAAATACACAAAATAACAATACTCACTTTAAGCTAGATATAGGAGACTTAGTATTATTAAAAACTAACAATAGACGAAAAAACGAAGCCCCATACAAAGGCCCATATAGAATATTAAGTAAAAACGGTGTAAATACAACAATAGATTACAATGGCAAAACAAAAGAAGTACATAATAATCAATTAAAACCCTACCAAACATTAGCATAAGGATACAAATATATACATACATAAATGTTAAAAATATGTAATACCAAAAATAATACAATATGTTACACTTAAGAAAAATTAGTGAATTTCATCCCCTAATTTTCCTCTTAAGGGTGAGGGTGTAGTGTAACCACGGTCTAACATTTTGTAACATAACATAACTGTGGTTCTCTTCTATTACTCCCTTTGAGACTAAGAGGACGCTGGTTGTCCAGCTCTTACTACCCATTTTCACATACTTTATGTAGTTTATAATAAACTGGACTCAATCTCGCAGATAAAAATTCAGGTGGCCTTTAATTATGCAACGCGCTATGTTGTAGGCCTGTCCCGATTTGCTCTTGTCTCTAGTTATAAAGACACGATTCTAGGTTGTGACATTATTATCTGAAGATGAGAAATTGTCTTTTTCTCCGTAACCTAATCAGAACAAAAAACCCTCATTATCTCTATGATAAGATTCGATTCTGCATCTTGTAAGGGCCATTTTCAGGGAAAAAAAAATAATAATTGCAAGATTATTACTGATATTTTTGCAGCAGTGTAGAAGAAGAAAAAAACGAGATATTGTATGTAAATTGTTATATTACTTCAGTATATTAGATATATCTTAAAATGATATATCATACATATATAAATTAAGAGGGCTGCAGTCCGTATTTTTTTGTACTTTATAGTTTTTTTTTTTTGTAGTTTTGAATTAAAAACGTTATTACGACGACGTAAGTCTTATTAGATATTTTTGTTCGCTTTGCATTGAAACGTAATAATGACGACGTAGGTCTTATTTAATATTTTTGATTGTTTTGAATTAAAACGTAATTACAACAACGTAAGTCTTATTAGATTTTTTTCTTGTTGTGTTGTACACACAGATTCGTACATATATACATAAGCGTTGATGTCAAATGGAAGGAAGTAATAAAGAAATTATATGAGTAAATGAGTTAATAATATGTGTTAAACGGAGTGATTCCCATAAGGTAGCGGCGTCGTCAACCACGCGTTGACAGTAGAAAAGGGAGCTTGTTATGTACCATGGGCGTGGATATGATCGGCAGGCTCAGGTAGGGTAGGGCTAAGGTGGCATATCAGCAGCCACCATATCGCTGCAGCTGGAGACAATTTTGCTTCTGTTAATTCTATTGTAGTTTTTTTCCCCCCTATTTATATTAAATTCTTCTTCAATCATAGCTTGATCAACTTCTCTAGAACTCTCTCTGTTTAGGCTAACGGTACCCTAGAATTTTGATCACAAGGGCAAGTGCATGAATTCTTTCGAGTTAGCGTACCTTCAAAACACTAGCATACGTGAGAGGAGGCGTACATCCACCCGCCCGCCACTGATCGCTAGCCGAATATTCAACATGCATATCGTCTTTTCTCACTCAAGGGACAAACAAGCTAGTTTTCCTTTGGATTCATGACATTAGGTACGTTACAATCTCGCAGCGTAGTGGTAGTTTGATCCTGCCAAGGAGTGGATCGTTAGTCACATCGCGTCTGTTCTTCGTAAGTGCTGTACGCCTGTGCAACTCCCTACCAATAAGCTTACGAGATTCCAATAGTGGAGCGGCCTTCAGATCTCGAGCTCTTGAGTATTGTTCCCCTTCTTCTCTATAACTTCAATACTTTCTGTTTCCTTTTTTTTTCTTTCTTCTTTTACTCCCTTTATTTCTATTTTCTGCTACATCGCATATATTATCTACTAAAGAATCCGCCATCTAACGTTTTTATTTCAAGTAAAGCTTATTTCGTGAATGGTAACACTTAGCTCATGTCTGATTTAACAGATAATTAGTTTTATCCTTCCGCTGAACGAATATGGTTGTGTATACGCTTGAACAACGCTGGGAAACTGGAACGCTGAATGTGTGCGAAAATTGCGTACGGATTATGGAAGAAGAGAAGCGCCGTTAGCTCCGTATGTTTGTTATCTTGTGAAAAAAGTAAAAGAAACTGGCATCCTCATCAATAAACCAAAGCGTGAAAAGCCAAAAACAGGGAGTACACCCGAAAATATTACTGCTGCGGCAGAAAGTGTGCGTGAAACGCCATCAACATCAATTCACCGTCGTTTTCAACAACAGAACATTTCGGAGACATCATTGAGACGAATTTTGCATAAAGACCTTGGTATGACGCCATAAAAAGTCCAATTGGTTCAGGAGTTGAAGCCAACTGACCATCCAATGCGTTATCGCTTCGCTAAGTAGGCCTGCGATCGACTTACAGAAGGTCACGATTTTGCCAAAAAAATCATCTTTTCAGATGAAGCTCATTTTGATCGGCGGGTATGTAAACAAGCAAAATTGTCGCATTTGGGGCCCAAAAAACCCGCACGCATACATTGGAAGGTCGGTGCACCCAAACCGAGCCATTTTTTTGGGGCGGATTTTGGTCCAGCAAGGATTGGCCGTTACAATCAATGGCGATCGTTATCGGGCCATGTTGAACGAATGTTTGTTCACAAAAATTGAAGAGGAGGATATTGGCAACATTTGGTTTCAACAGGACGGCGCTACGTGCAACACAGCGGAAGCTACACTCGAAGTTTTGCGCCCTGTTTTTGAAAATCGCATTATCAGCCGCAGAGCTGATGTCGTTTGGCCACCTCAGAGCTGCGATTTGACACCGTTGGACTATTATTTGTGGGGTGCCGTCAAAGATAAGTGCTACGCCAACAAGCCAGAGACAACTGACGCTTTAAAGGATAATATTCGTGAAGCCATTGGTGAAATACCGTGCACACAATCGATAATGTTGTAGTGTAACCACGGTCTAACATTTTGTAACATAACTAAAGTAAAGACCATCTCACATGTACACCCTGCTGCTCGTGAAGTACATTGAGTGGAACACAGCATACGCTGCACTAATTTCCACTCAATGCATTTCCCCAAGCGATCAATACGCAGCCAAAAAGAATATGCTAGGTTGACACAAATAATAATTGTAAGTAGAGTAAGAAGGAAAGAAAGCAAAGGGTGTCCACTTTCCATTTCTTTAAGTTAAGTGTAAGTCGTCTAGATATATTTACATAATAAGCGACAATGTATAAATTTTTGTATAAAAAGGGCAAACTAGCCAAATAAAATTATTGTTCATTTGACAAGACTACAAGGAGGTTGCATTATCTAAAACGTAAGTTTGGCCTGGTGGCCATCACCTAATATATTTATAGCTTGGTTCACTTACGAACAAAGTTTGGCCTGAAGGCCATCACCATGTTCTATGAACATAATTAGCGTGGTTCGCTGTGCACAATAAAAACCAAATTTAAAAGCGCGGCCTGGCGGCCAGCCTATATCGGCTTGACTAGCTGGAAAATAAGTCACCATTTTTTTAACACGTCTTTCTTTTCTTCTATCACAAACCAAAACACACTACATGGCGATCCTGCAACTTTCGATCCTGCAACCTCTGATCCTGCAACTTTCGATCCTGCAACCTTCGATCCTGCAACTTTCGATCCTGCAACTGGATTAGATGACACAAGAATCCATCGATGCAATATTTGCAAAATGGGAGCAACTTATTAAAAGCGACGTAATAACATTAGACGACGAATACATACCACAAGCTGTATGCGAACCCATTGAAGAAGCACCAATATATACGCCACAACCGAAGGGAAGTGGACCGAAGCCAATCTCTATAGAAGAATATAGAGCACGGCAAAAGAAGTCAAACATACCAACAACAACACCAAATTAACATCTAAAAAGAAGCAGAGCCGGCAAACGCGTAAGTGACCGGAAAGAGATAGCAGAACTGCATAGGTTGGCTACACTATGCACTGATAAAGTGCAGAAAAAACTGTTTTTAAATAAAATCAAAATAATTAAAATCACAGCGAAAAACCAAAAAAAGCAAAAACGTGAATAAAAACAACAACAACATGGGTCATGTGCAAACAAAAATAAACCAAATGAGAGAAACAGTGCACGAACTAAAACTGCCACCGATCCCGGAATACATAATTGCCGTTTTAATTATGTTATTATTAATAGTAATAGTTTTATTAGTAAATAAGTACATTAAAAATTATATAAACAAACATAAGAATATAGCTTCCTCTACGCCTGTTTAAGAATAAGAATACAATAAACTGTAAAAAAAAAAAAAAAAAAATTATGAATAAAATGTAAAATAAGAAAAGATTTATATCGAATAATATAGCATGTCATTAGTGTTAGAAGAATTACAAAGAATTTTAACAAATCTTAAAAAGACACCCAATAGGAACTATTCCATTAACTCAATAAAAACAAAATTAATTAAGATAAAAGACCTAAAACACCGATTTCACGCTCTTATAGAAGAGGACGCAGAACAGCTTCCACTAACTTTAGAATTCAATAAAATATACAGCAAAGTAAAAGAAATATTAGAAAATAAATTGAGAATTAAAGAAGACGAAAAAGAAGAAGGTGAAGAAGAAGAAGAATACCAAGATATTGTAGAGCCAGCTAGAGTATTAGAAAGAAAAATGTCATCGTTTAACTTAGAAACGCCCATAAAGGCAATCCCCCTATTTACAGGTGTATATAAAGAGTTTGACAGTTTTTTAAAAATAATTGAAATCATACATAAAAATCTAAACGCAGAAGGACAAAAACAACTCATAGAATTAGTTTATTTCATAAAACTAACCGACAGTGTAAAAACAGCACTCTGTGGATGCACAGAACCAGAAACATTCGAAACACTTAAACACATACTTACAACACATTTCAAAACAACCAACACGATACCACAAATACATACAAAATTAACAACATTCGTCCAAAGAAACCAATCAGTCAAAAATTACAAAGAAAGGTTATTAACCACCATCAATGACTTAAATAAACTGCAAATCGCTGAGTTAGTCGTCATAAAAATGAACGAAAAATACGGATTAAATATATTTAAAAACGGCTTAAATGACAACATAAAAAACACCGTCTTTGCAGCGCAACCCCAAACACTTACTGAAGCAATTAACCTTGCTCAAGAATTGGACAAAACACAATCACAACAAAGAATGATAAATACGATTAAATTTCAACCGAACCAAAGGTTCAACAACACTTTTAACACACGAAACAGCAACAACTACAACAACAACAGAAACAATTGGAACAGTAATTGGAACCAAAACTTCAATTCACAAAGGCAAAACCAATACAACAACAACAGGAAACCCCGCAACGAAACCCACTTCAGCAACAACAGAAACCGCTACGAGTACAACAACAACAACAACAACTATAGAAGTCCGAACCCAAAAAACTACAACAGAAACCGCGACAACAACTACAACAGACACCGCGACAACAACAACAACAACCACAGCAGAGTAAGAATAACACATGCGGAAAACGTGCAGGGCTCGGAATGAACGCTCATTCCGGACAGCCAAAAATAAAAGTATACAAAATATCGGATGACAATACAAATTTCGTAACAGTAAAACACAAAGACAAAAAACTAACATTTCTGATAGACACTGGTGCAGATATCTCACTATGTAAAATATGCACTCAAATAGAAAACGAAGAATATTGTACAACAAATAAATGCAAATTAACAGGCATCACCAACTCCGAAATTTATTCCCTAGGCATAATAAACTTAAATCTAGAATTAGGAAACAAATCAGTTAGCAACGAATTTCATCTGGTCGACGAAAAATTCCCCATAGAAACAGATGGAATATTAGGTAGAGATTTCTTAAGGCAGTTTCTATGTAAAATAGACTATGAAACATTTACAATATCAATATTAATAGATGACACGGAGATAACACTCCCTATGCAAATAAATGGACATAAATTACTAAAAATCAAAATACCACCTAGAACACAAATAGTACAGGCAATAAAAACAGAATTCAATGAAGACAAAGTAATTTTTAGTAACGAATTAGAAGAAGGGATTTTCTTGAGTAATTCTATAGCACCCAAAAACGGAATAACACACATCAGGATACTTAACACAACAAACAAAGAAGTAACACTAAACGACATTCCACTTCAAACTGACTCATTAACAAACTATGAAATTTTAAACTACGCTTCAAACAGAACAAATAACGAAGACAGATTAAAAAAGATACTTGACGCCATAAACATTGAATCGGTAGACAACGACTCAAAACAAGAACTAATGAGCATATTTAAAAGATACCAAAACGTATTTCATCTCAAAAATGACACTCTTACGACAAACAATTTCTATACACAAAAGATTTCAACAACAGACGACAATCCTGTTTACATCAAGAACTACAGACTGCCATATACTCACACACAAATAATGAATGAACAAGTACAAAAAATGCTACACGACGACATAATCGAACCATCAAACCGCCCCTACAATGCTCCAATCCTTTTAGTACCAAAAAAGAACACCGAAGACAAAAGGAAATGGAGACTGGTAGTAGATTTCAGGAAACTGAATGATAGAATAACAAGTGACAAGTTTCCTCTAACTCGCTTAGAGGATATTTTAGACAAGCTTGGACGCGCTAAATGGTTTTCGACACTCGACATGACTAATTCATTTCACCAAATACCACTCGACAAAAAGTCACGACCATTGACAGCATTTTCAACAACAAACGGACACTACCAATTCAAAAGACTGCCTTTCGGATTAAAAATTTCGTCAAACAGTTTTCAACGCATGCTCACAATAGCCTTATCAGGTTTAGAATCTGAAGCCTTCTTATATGTGGATGATATTATCATACATGGATGCAGTCTCAACCATCACAACCAAAATTTAATCAAGGTACTGGACAGACTACAACAATACAATTTAAAGCTAAATCTAGAAAAATGCTGCTTCCTAAGACCCGAAGTAGTTTACCTAGGACATCTGATAACACGCGATGGAGTAAAGACAGATCCAGCAAAATACGACACAATAAGAAATTATCCCACACCCACCAACACAGATGAAGTAAGACATTTTGTTGCATTTTGCAATTACTACAGAAAATTCATACCAGATTTTGCAAACATAGCAAAAAGCCTAAACTTACTATTAAAGAAAGGGACTAAATTCACATGGACAGACGAATGCCAGGTAGCTTTCGAAACATTAAAAGAGAAACTAGTAAGCCCACCACTTCTACAATATCCTGACTTCAGCAAACCATTCGTACTAACCACAGATGCTTCAAATTATGCGCTAGGAGCACTTCTTTCACAAGGCGAAATCGGAAAGGATTTGCCTATTTCATATGCCAGCAAAGCATTACAGAAGCATGATTTGAATAAACCCGTTATAGAGAAAGAACTTCTAGCAATTCATTGGGGAATCAACTATTTCAAACCTTATTTATGCGGCACTGAATTCATTGTCGTCACCGACCACAGACCATTAATATCATTATTTTCACATAAAAACCCTTCATCAAAAATGACAAGAATACGTTTAGATTTGAGTGATTATGATTTTAAAATCATATATAAACAAGGTAAAATGAATACAAACGCCGATGCGCTATCAAGAATACAAGTAGACTCAGAAATGTTAAAACAGATGATACCGACAGAAACAGACACAAAGGTAAAAAGGACACTAATTATAACAAGAGGCATGAAAAACAGACAAATAGAGGCAAGCGAACAAATCATACAAAAGAATAATAAAGAACTAAACAAGGAACAATGCACATCCCCGAAGACTGATCAACTTCACATATGGGAATGCACTTCCTTAAGCGACGTTAAAAATATAAGAAAGGTGAATTTCATAATTAATAATGATAACAAAGCGAATACAATAATATCCATTGGAAAGGATATGGTACAAATAGAATTTAGCGATAATTCAGCGGAACCAGTTCCGACACTGAAGAAACTAAATGCTAATAATATATACAACGATAAAAGTATGCATGCAAGATACAGTGAAAATTCAGCGAAACTAGATTCGACACTGAAGAAACTGATATCATTAATGAATAAAGAAAATATAAAAGAATTAGCACTGGCCAGTGATGACGAAATATTTAAAATTTATACAAAGGAAGAACTAAAAGTCGCATATGAAAGAATAATGGAAAGCAGAAGTCCTCATAAAAGTCCTCAACTAAGAATACTAATTTACGATCCACCAAAACGAATCTCAGATGACATGATAAAATACAAACTCATTAACGAATTTCATAACGCGGGACACATAGGAGTTAGAAAAACAAAAACTACAACTAAAACAAAGCTTTGTATGGAAGAACATGAACAGAATGGTAAAGAAATTCATATCGTATTGCGACACTTGTGCCAAAAATAAACAAGTTACACACATAAAAGAACCCATTACGTTGACAGACACACCAAGTAACAGCTTCGAAATAATCTCAGTAGACACCGTCGGACCCTTAAGGATCTCAAATGGCTACCGCTACATATTAACACTACAATGTGAATTAACAAAATTTGTAATTGCATACCCCATGCCAACCAAAGACGCTCACACAATAGCGAAAACACTTGTAGAGCAGTTCATACTAAGATACGGACATTTTAAGACACTTAAATCTGACTGTGGGACAGAATTCAAAAACGAACTGATGTCAAATATATGCACACTTTTAAAGATCAAACAAACATTCTCAACACCATATCATCACCAAACAATAGGTTCTTTAGAACGCAACCACAGAGTACTTAACGAATTATTACTCACGACATCAAAAGACAACGAATGGCATGAATGGATACCGTACTTTACATTTACATACAATACGACACCACATGTTGAAACTGGTTATACACCATTTGAACTAGTTTATGGAAAACTTCCTTGCATAACAATTGATTCTAGTCCTAATAGAAAAATTTACGACTTTGATAATTACACAAATGAATTGAAAACAAGACTACGCTACGCGTTGACTAGAGCCCAAGAGCTACTCATAAAAACCAAACATAGAAGAATAAGTAAAAATACACAAAATAACAATACTCACTTTAAGCTAGATATAGGAGACTTAGTATTATTAAAAACTAACAATAGACGAAAAAACGAAGCCCCATACAAAGGCCCATATAGAATATTAAGTAAAAACGGTGTAAATACAACAATAGATTACAATGGCAAAACAAAAGAAGTACATAATAATCAATTAAAACCCTACCAAACATTAGCATAAGGATACAAATATATACATACATAAATGTTAAAAATATGTAATACCAAAAATAATACAATATGTTACACTTAAGAAAAATTAGTGAATTTCATCCCCTAATTTTCCTCTTAAGGGTGAGGGTGTAGTGTAACCACGGTCTAACATTTTGTAACATAACATAACTGTGGCTCTCTTCTATTACTCCCTTTGAGACTAAGAGGACGCTGGTTGTCCAGCTCTTACTACCCATTTTCACATACTTTATGTAGTTTATAATAAACTGGACTCAATCTCGCAGATAAAAATTCAGGTGGCCTTTAATTATGCAACGCGCTATGTTGTAGGCCTGTCCCGATTTGCTCTTGTCTCTAGTTATAAAGACACGATTCTAGGTTGTGACATTATTATCTGAAGATGAGAAATTGTCTTTTTCTCCGTAACCTAATCAGAACAAAAAACCCTCATTATCTCTATGATAAGATTCGATTCTGCATCTTGTAAGGGCCATTTTCAGGGAAAAAAAAATAATAATTGCAAGATTATTACTGATATTTTTGCAGCAGTGTAGAAGAAGAAAAAAACGAGATATTGTATGTAAATTGTTATATTACTTCAGTATATTAGATATATCTTAAAATGATATATCATACATATATAAATTAAGAGGGCTGCAGTCCGTATTTTTTTGTACTTTATAGTTTTTTTTTTTTGTAGTTTTGAATTAAAAACGTTATTACGACGACGTAAGTCTTATTAGATATTTTTGTTCGCTTTGCATTAAAACGTAATAATGACGACGTAAGTCTTATTTAATATTTTTGATTGTTTTGAATTAAAACGTAATTACAACAACGTAAGTCTTATTAGATTTTTTTCTTGTTGTGTTGTACACACAGATTCGTACATATATACATAAGCGTTGATGTCAAATGGAAGGAAGTAATAAAGAAATTATATGAGTAAATGAGTTAATAATATGTGTTAAACGGAGTGATTCCCATAAGGTAGCGGCGTCGTCAACCACGCGTTGACAGTAGAAAAGGGAGCTTGTTATGTACCATGGGCGTGGATATGATCGGCAGGCTCAGGTAGGGTAGGGCTAAGGTGCCATATCAGCGGCCACCATATCGCTGTAGCTGGAGACAATTTTGCTTCTGTTAATTCTATTGTAGTTTTTTTCCCCCCTATTTATATTAAATTCTTCTTCAATCATAGCTTGATCAACTTCTCTAGAACTCTCTCTGTTTAGGCTAACGGTACCCTAGAATTTTGATCACAAGGGCAAGTGCATGAATTCTTTCGAGTTAGCGTACCTTCAAAACACTAGCATACGTGAGAGGAGGCGTACATCCACCCGCCCGCCACTGATCGCTAGCCGAATATTCAACATGCATATCGTCTTTTCTCACTCAAGGGACAAACAAGCTAGTTTTCCTTTGGATTCATGACATTAGGTACGTTACAATCTCGCAGCGTAGTGGTAGTTTGATCCTGCCAAGGAGTGGATCGTTAGTCACATCGCGTCTGTTCTTCGTAAATGCTGTACGCCTGTGCAACTCCCTACCGGCCTTCAGATCTCGAGCTCTTGAGTATTGTTCCCCTTCTTCTCTATAACTTCAATACTTTCTGTTTCCTTTTTTTTTCTTTCTTCTTTTACTCCCTTTATTTCTATTTTCTGCTACATCGCATATATTATCTACTAAAGAGTCCGCCATCTAACGTTTTTATTTCAAGTAAAGCTTATTTCGTGAATGGTAACACTTAGCTCATGTCTGATTTAACAGATAATTAGTTTTATCCTTCCGCTGAACGAATATGGTTGTGTATACGCTTGAACAACGCTGGGAAACTGGAACGCTGGGAAACTTACTTTGACAATCATGATAATGTTGCAGAATGTGTGCGAAAATTGCGTACGGATTATGGAAGAAGAGAAGCGCCGTTAGCTCCGTATGTTTGTTATCTTGTGAAAAAAAAAGCGTGAAAAGCCAAAAACAGGGAGTACACCCGAAAATATTACTGCTGCGGCAGAAAGTGTGCGTGAAACGCCATCAACATCAATTCACCGTCGTTTTCAACAATAGAACATTTCGGAGACATCATTGAGACGAATTTTGGATAAAGACCTTGGTATGACGCCATAAAAAGTCCAATTGGTTCAGGAGTTGAAGCCAACTGACCATCCAATGCGTTATCGCTTCGCTAAGTAGGCCTGCGATCGACTTACAGAAGGTAACGATTTTGCCAAAAAAATCATCTTTTCAGATGAAGCTCATTTTGATCGGCGGGTATGTAAACAAGCAAAATTGTCGCATTTGGGGCCCAAAAAACCCGCACGCATACATTGGAAGGTCGGTGCACCCAAACCGAGCCATTTTTTTGGGGCGGATTTTGGTCCAGCAAGGATTGGCCGTTACAATCAATGGCGATCGTTATCGGGCCATGTTGAACGAATGTTTGTTCACAAAAATTGAAGAGGAGGATATTGGCAACATTTGGTTTCAACAGGACGGCGCTACGTGCAACACAGCGGAAGCTACACTCGAAGTTTTGCGCCCTGTTTTTGAAAATCGCATTATCAGCCGCAGAGCTGATGTCGTTTGGCCACCTCAGAGCTGCGATTTGACACCGTTGGACTATTATTTGTGGGGTGCCGTCAAAGATAAGTGCTACGCCAACAAGCCAGAGACAACTGACGCTTTAAAGGATAATATTCGTGAAGCCATTGGTGAAATACCGTGCACACAATCGATAATGTTGTAGTGTAACCACGGTCTAACATTTTGTAACATAACTAAAGTAAAGACCATCTCACATGTACACCCTGCTGCTCGTGAAGTACATTGAGTGGAACACAGCATACGCTGCACTAATTTCCACTCAATGCATTTCCCCAAGCGATCAATACGCAGCCAAAAAGAATATGCTAGGTTGACACAAATAATAATTGTAAGTAGAGTAAGAAGGAAAGAAAGCAAAGGGTGTCCACTTTCCATTTCTTTAAGTTAAGTGTAAGTCGTCTAGATATATTTACATAATAAGCGACAATGTATAAATTTTTGTATAAAAAGGGCAAACTAGCCAAATAAAATTATTGTTCATTTGACAAGACTACAAGGAGGTTGCATTATCTAAAACGTAAGTTTGGCCTGGTGGCCATCACCTAATATATTTATAGCTTGGTTCACTTACGAACAAAGTTTGGCCTGAAGGCCATCACCATGTTCTATGAACATAATTAGCGTGGTTCGCTGTGCACAATAAAAACCAAATTTAAAAGCGCGGCCTGGCGGCCAGCCTATATCGGCTTGACTAGCTGGAAAATAAGTCACCATTTTTTTACACGTCTTTCTTTTCTTCTATCACAAACCAAAACACACTACATGGCGATCCTGCAACTTTCGATCCTGCAACCTCTGATCCTGCAACTTTCGATCCTGCAACCTTCGATCCTGCAACTTTCGATCCTGCAACTGGATTAGATGACACAAGAATCCATCGATGCAATATTTGCAAAATGGGAGCAACTTATTAAAAGCGACGTAATAACATTAGACGACGAATACATACCACAAGCGGTATGCGAACCCATTGAAGAAGCACCAATATATACGCCACAACCGAAGGGAAGTGGACCGAAGCCAATCTCTATAGAAGAATATAGAGCACGGCAAAAGAAGGCAAACATACCAACAACAACACCAAATCAACATCTAAAAAGAAGCAGAGCCGGCAAACGCGTAAGAGACCGGAAAGAGATAGCAGAACTGCATAGGTTGGCTACACTATGCACTGATAAAGTGCAGAAAAAACTGTTTTTAAATAAAATCAAAATAATTAAAATCACAGCGAAAAACCAAAAAAAGCAAAAACGTGAATAAAAACAACAACAACATGGGTCAAGTGCAAACAAAAATAAACCAAATGAGAGAAACAGTGCACGAACTAAAACTGCCACCGATCCCGGAATACATAATTGCCGTTTTAATTATGTTATTATTAATAGTAATAGTTTTATTAGTAAATAAGTACATTAAAAATTATATAAACAAACATAAGAATATAGCTTCCTCTATGCCTGTTTAAGAATAAGAATACAATAAACTGTAAAAAAAAAAAAAAAAATTATGAATAAAATGTAAAATAAGAAAAGATTTATATCGAATAATATAGCATGTCATTAGTGTTAGAAGAATTACAAAGAATTTTAACAAATCTTAAAAAGACACCCAATAGGAACTATTCCATTAACTCAATAAAAACAAAATTAATTAAGATAAAAGACCTAAAACACCGATTTCACGCTCTTATAGAAGAGGACGCAGAACAGCTTCCACTAACTTTAGAATTCAATAAAATATACAGCAAAGTAAAAGAAATATTAGAAAATAAATTGAGAATTAAAGAAGACGAAAAAGAAGAAGGTGAAGAAGAAGAAGAAGAAGAAGAATACCAAGATATTGTAGAGCCAGCTAGAGTATTAGAAAGAAAAATGTCATCGTTTAACTTAGAAACGCCCATAAAGGCAATCCCCCTATTTACAGGTGTATATAAAGAGTTTGACAGTTTTTTAAAAATAATTGAAATCATACATAAAAATCTAAACGCAGAAGGACAAAAACAACTCATAGAATTAGTTTATTTCATAAAACTAACCGACAGTGTAAAAACAGCACTCTGTGGATGCACAGAACCAGAAACATTCGAAACACTTAAACACATACTTACAACACATTTCAAAACAACCAACACGATACCACAAATACATACAAAATTAACAACATTCGTCCAAAGAAACCAATCAGTCAAAAATTACAAAGAAAGGTTATTAACCACCATCAATGACTTAAATAAACTGCAAATCGCTGAGTTAGTCGTCATAAAAATGAACGAAAAATACGGATTAAATATATTTAAAAACGGCTTAAATGACAACATAAAAAACACCGTCTTTGCAGCGCAACCCCAAACACTTACTGAAGCAATGAACCTTGCTCAAGAATTGGACAAAACACAATCACAACAAAGAATGATAAATACGATTAAATTTCAACCGAACCAAAGGTTCAACAACACTTTTAACACACGAAACAGCAACAACTACAACAACAACAGAAACAATTGGAACAGTAATTGGAACCAAAACTTCAATTCACAAAGGCAAAACCAATACAACAACAACAGGAAACCCCGCAACGAAACCCACTTCAGCAACAACAGAAACCGCTACGAGTACAACAACAACAACAACAACTATAGAAGTCCGAACCCAAAAAACTACAACAGAAACCGCGACAACAACTACAACAGACACCGCGACAACAACAACAACAACCACAGCAGAGTAAGAATTACACATGCGGAAAACGTGCAGGGCCCGGAATGAACGCTCATTCCGGACAGCCAAAAATAAAAGTATACAAAATATCGGATGACAATACAAATTTCGTAACAGTAAAACACAAAGACAAAAAACTAACATTTCTGATAGACACTGGTGCAGATATCTCACTATGTAAAATATGCACTCAAATAGAAAACGAAGAATATTGTACAACAAATAAATGCAAATTAACAGGCATCACCAACTCCGAAATTTATTCCCTAGGCATAATAAACTTAAATCTAGAATTAGGAAACAAATCAGTTAGCAACGAATTTCATCTGGTCGACGAAAAATTCCCCATAGAAACAGATGGAATATTAGGTAGAGATTTCTTAAGGCAGTTTCTATGTAAAATAGACTATGAAACATTTACAATATCAATATTAATAGATGACACGGAGATAACACTCCCTATGCAAATAAATGGACATAAATTACTAAAAATCAAAATACCACCTAGAACACAAATAATACAGGCAATAAAAACAGAATTCAATGAAGACAAAGTAATTTTTAGTAACGAATTAGAAGAAGGGATTTTCTTGAGTAATTCTATAGCACCCAAAAACGGAATAACACACATCAGGATACTTAACACAACAAACAAAGAAGTAACACTAAACGACATTCCACTTCAAACTGACTCATTAACAAACTATGAAATTTTAAACTACGCTTCAAACAGAACAAATAACGAAGACAGATTAAAAAAGATACTTGACTTAAAAGATACCAAAACGTATTTCATCTCAAAAATGACACTCTTACGACAAACAATTTCTATACACAAAAGATTTCAACAACAGACGACAATCCTGTTTACATCAAGAACTACAGACTGCCATATACTCACACACAAATAATGAATGAACAAGTACAAAAAATGCTACACGACGACATAATCGAACCATCAAACCGCCCCTACAATGCTCCAATCCTTTTAGTACCAAAAAAGAACACCGAAGACAAAAGGAAATGGAGACTGGTAGTAGATTTCAGGAAACTGAATGATAGAATAACAAGTGACAAGTTTCCTCTAACTCGCTTAGAGGATATTTTAGACAAGCTTGGACGCGCTAAATGGTTTTCGACACTCGACATGACTAATTCATTTCACCAAATACCACTCGACAAAAAGTCACGACCATTGACAGCATTTTCAACAACAAACGGACACTACCAATTCAAAAGACTGCCTTTCGGATTAAAAATTTCGTCAAACAGTTTTCAACGCATGCTCACAATAGCCTTATCAGGTTTAGAATCTGAAGCCTTCTTATATGTGGATGATATTATCATACATGGATGCAGTCTCAACCATCACAACCAAAATTTAATCAAGGTACTGGACAGACTACAACAATACAATTTAAAGCTAAATCCAGAAAAATGCTGCTTCCTAAGACCCGAAGTAGTTTACCTAGGACATCTGATAACACGCGATGGAGTAAAGACAGATCCAGCAAAATACGACACAATAAGAAATTATCCCACACCCACCAACACAGATGAAGTAAGATGTTTTGTTGCATTTTGCAATTACTACAGAAAATTCATACCAGATTTTGCAAACATAGCAAAAAGCCTAAACTTACTATTAAAGAAAGGGACTAAATTCACATGGACAGACGAATGCCAGGTAGCTTTCGAAACATTAAAAGAGAAACTAGTAAGCCCACCACTTCTACAATATCCTGACTTCAGCAAACCATTCGTACTAACCACAGATGCTTCAAATTATGCGCTAGGAGCAGTTCTTTCACAAGGCGAAATCGGAAAGGATTTGCCTATTTCATATGCCAGCAAAGCATTACAGAAGCATGATTTGAATAAACCCGTTATAGAGAAAGAACTTCTAGCAATTCATTGGGGAATCAACTATTTCAAACCTTATTTATACGGCACTGAATTCATTGTCGTCACCGACCACAGACCATTAATATCATTATTTTCACATAAAAACCCTTCATCAAAAATGACAAGAATACGTTTAGATTTGAGTGATTATGATTTTAAAATCATATATAAACAAGGTAAAATGAATACAAACGCCGATGCGCTATCAAGAATACAAGTAGACTCAGAAATGTTAAAACAGATGATACCGACAGAAACAGACACAAAGGTAAAAAGGACACTAATTATAACAAGAGGCATGAAAAACAGACAAATAGAGGCAAGCGAACAAATCATACAAAAGAATAATAAAGAACTAAACAAGGAACAATGCACATCCCCGAAGACTGATCAACTTCACATATGGGAATGCACTTCCTTAAGCGACGTTAAAAATATAAGAAAGGTGAATTTCATAATTAATAATGATAACAAAGCGAATACAATAATATCCATTGGAAAGGATATGGTACAAATAGAATTTAGCGATAATTCAGCGGAACCAGTTCCGACACTGAAGAAACTAAATGCTAATAATATATACAACGATAAAAGTATGCATGCAAGATACAGTGAAAATTCAGCGAAACTAGATTCGACACTGAAGAAACTGATATCATTAATGAATAAAGAAAATATAAAAGAATTAGCACTGGCCAGTGATGACGAAATATTTAAAATTTATACAAAGGAAGAACTAAAAGTCGCATATGAAAGAATAATGGAAAGCAGAAGTCCTCATAAAAGTCCTCAACTAAGAATACTAATTTACGATCCACCAAAACGAATCTCAGATGACATGATAAAATACAAACTCATTAACGAATTTCATAACGCGGGACACATAGGAGTTAGAAAAACAAAAACTACAACTAAAACAAAGCTTTGTATGGAAGAACATGAACAGAATGGTAAAGAAATTCATATCGTATTGCGACACTTGTGCCAAAAATAAACAAGTTACACACATAAAAGAACCCATTACGTTGACAGACACACCAAGCTTCGAAATAATTTCAGTAGACACCGTCGGACCCTTAAGGATCTCAAATGGCTACCGCTACATATTAACACTACAATGTGAATTAACAAAATTTGTAATTGCATACCCCATGCCAACCAAAGACGCTCACACAATAGCGAAAACACTTGTAGAGCAGTTCATACTAAGATACGGACATTTTAAGACACTTAAATCTGACTGTGGGACAGAATTCAAAAACGAACTGATGTCAAATATATGCACATTTTTAAAGATCAAACAAACATTCTCAACACCATATCATCACCAAACAATAGGTTCTTTAGAACGCAACCACAGAGTACTTAACGAATTATTACTCACGACATCAAAAGACAACGAATGGCATGAATGGATACCGTACTTTACATTTACATACAATACGACACCACATGTTGACACAGGTTATACACCATTTGAACTAGTTTATGGAAAACTTCCTTGCATAACAATTGATTCTAGTCCTAATAGAAAAATTTACGACTTTGATAATTACACAAATGAATTGAAAACAAGACTACGCTACGCGTTGACTAGAGCCCAAGAGCTACTCATAAAAACCAAACATAGAAGAATATGTAAAAATACACAAAATAACAATACTCACTTTAAGCTAGATATAGGAGACTTAGTATTACTAAAAACTAACAATAGACGAAAAAACGAAGCCCCATACAAAGGCCCATATAGAATATTAAGTAAAAACGGTGTAAATACAACAATAGATTACAATGGCAAAACAAAAGAAGTACATAATAATCAATTAAAACCCTACCAAACATTAGCATAAGGATACAAATATATACATACATAAATGTTAAAAATATGTAATACCAAAAATAATACAATATGTTACAGTTAAGAAAAATTAGTGAATTTCATCCCCTAATTTTCCTCTTAAGGGTGAGGGTGTAGTGTAACCACGGTCTAACATTTTGTAACATAACATAACTGTGGTTCTCTTCTATTACTCCCTTTGAGACTAAGAGGACGCTGGTTGTCCAGCTCTTACTACCCATTTTCACATACTTTATGTAGTTTATAATAAACTGGACTCAATCTCGCAGATAAAAATTCAGGTGGCCTTTAATTATGCAACGCGCTATGTTGTAGGCCTGTCCCGATTTGCTCTTGTCTCTAGTTATAAAGACACGATTCTAGGTTGTGACATTATTATCTGAAGATGAGAAATTGTCTTTTTCTCCGTAACCTAATCAGAACAAAAAACCCTCATTATCTCTATGATAAGATTCGATTCTGCATCTTGTAAGGGCCATTTTCAGGGAAAAAAAAATAATAATTGCAAGATTATTACTGATATTTTTGCAGCAGTGTAGAAGAAGAAAAAAACGAGATATTGTATGTAAATTGTTATATTACTTCAGTATATTAGATATATCTTAAAATGATATATCATACATATATAAATTAAGAGGGCTGCAGTCCGTATTTTTTTGTACTTTATCGTTTTTTTTTTTTTGTAGTTTTGAATTAAAAACGTTATTACGACGACGTAAGTCTTATTAGATATTTTTGTTCGCTTTGCATTGAAACGTAATAATGACGACGTAAGTCTTATTTAATATTTTTGATTGTTTTGAATTAAAACGTAATTACAACAACGTAAGTCTTATTAGATTTTTTTCTTGTTGTGTTGTACACACAGATTCGTACATATATACATAAGCGTTGATGTCAAATGGAAGGAAGTAATAAAGAAATTATATGAGTAAATGAGTTAATAATATGTGTTAAACGGAGTGATTCCCATAAGGTAGCGGCGTCGTCAACCACGCGTTGACAGTAGAAAAGGGAGCTTGTTATGTACCATGGGCGTGGATATGATCGGCAGGCTCAGGTAGGGTAGGGCTAAGGTGGCATATCAGCAGCCACCATATCGCTGTAGCTGGAGACAATTTTGCTTCTGTTAATTCTATTGTAGTTTTTTTCCCCCCTATTTATATTAAATTCTTCTTCAATCATAGCTTGATCAACTTCTCTAGAACTCTCTCTGTTTAGGCTAACGGTACCCTAGAATTTTGATCACAAGGGCAAGTGCATGAATTCTTTCGAGTTAGCGTACCTTCAAAACACTAGCATACGTGAGAGGAGGCGTACATCCACCCGCCCGCCACTGATCGCTAGCCGAATATTCAACATGCATATCGTCTTTTCTCACTCAAGGGACAAACAAGCTAGTTTTCCTTTGGATTCATGACATTAGGTACGTTACAATCTCGCAGCGTAGTGGTAGTTTGATCCTGCCAAGGAGTGGATCGTTAGTCACATCGCGTCTGTTCTTCGTAAATGCTGTACGCCTGTGCAACTCCCTACCAATAAGCTTACGAGATTCCAATAGTGGAGCGGCCTTCAGATCTCGAGCTCTTGAGTATTGTTCCCCTTCTTCTCTATAACTTCAATACTTTCTGTTTCCTTTTTTTTTCTTTCTTCTTTTACTCCCTTTATTTCTATTTTCTGCTACATCGCATATATTATCTACTAAAGAGTCCGCCATCTAACGTTTTTATTTCAAGTAAAGCTTATTTCGTGAATGGTAACACTTAGCTCATGTCTGTTTAACAGATAATTAGTTTTATCCTTCCGCTGAACGAATATGGTTGTGTATACGCTTGAACAACGCTGGGAAACTGGAACGCTGGGAAACTTACTTTGACAATCATGATAATGTTGCAGAATGTGTGCGAAAATTGCGTACGGATTATGGAAGAAGAGAAGCGCCGTTAGCTCCGTATGTTTGTTATCTTGTGAAAAAAGTAAAAGAAACTGGCATCCTCATCAATAAACCAAAGCGTGAAAAGCCAAAAACAGGGAGTACACCCGAAAATATTTCTGCTGCGGCAGAAAGTGTGCGTGAAACGCCATCAACATCAATTCACCGTCGTTTTCAACAATAGAACATTTCGGAGACATCATTGAGACGAATTTTGCATAAAGACCTTGGTATGACGCCATAAAAAGTCCAATTGGTTCAGGAGTTGAAGCCAACTGACCATCCAATGCGTTATCGCTTCGCTAAGTAGGCCTGCGATCGACTTACAGAAGGTCACGATTTTGCCAAAAAAATCATCTTTTCAGATGAAGCTCATTTTGATCGGCGGGTATGTAAACAAGCAAAATTGTCGCATTTGGGGCCAAAAAAACCCGCACGCATACATTGGAAGGTCGGTGCACCCAAACCGAGCCATTTTTTTGGGGCGGATTTTGGTCCAGCAAGGATTGGCCGTTACAATCAATGGCGATCGTTATCGGGCCATGTTGAACGAATGTTTGTTCACAAAAATTGAAGAGGAGGATATTGGCAACATTTGGTTTCAACAGGACGGCGCTACGTGCAACACAGCGGAAGCTACACTCGAAAATTTGCGACCTGTTTTTGAAAATCGCATTATCAGCCGCAGAGCTGATGTCGTTTGCCAACTCAGAGCTGCGATTTGACACCGTTGGACTATTATTTGTGGGGTGCCGTCAAAGATAAGTGCTACGCCAACAAGCCAGAGACAACTGACGCTTTAAAGGATAATATTCGTGAAGCCATTGGTGAAATACCGTGCACACAATCGATAATGTTGTAGTGTAACCACGGTCTAACATTTTGTAACATAACTAAAGTAAAGACCATCTCACATGTACACCCTGCTGCTCGTGAAGTACATTGAGTGGAACACAGCATACGCTGCACTAATTTCCACTCAATGCATTTCCCCAAGCGATCAATACGCAGCCAAAAAGAATATGCTAGGTTGACACAAATAATAATTGTAAGTAGAGTAAGAAGGAAAGAAAGCAAAGGGTGTCCACTTTCCATTTCTTTAAGTTAAGTGTAAGTCGTTTAGATATATTTACATAATAAGCGACAATGTATAAATTTTTGTATAAAAAGGGCAAACTAGCCAAATAAAATTATTGTTCATTTGACAAGACTACAAGGAGGTTGCATTATCTAAAACGTAAGTTTGGCCTGGTGGCCATCACCTAATATATTTATAGCTTGGTTCACTTACGAACAAAGTTTGGCCTGAAGGCCATCACCATGTTCTATGAACATAATTAGCGTGGTTCGCTGTGCACAATAAAAACCAAATTTAAAAGCACGGCCTGGCGGCCAGCCTATGTCGGCTTGACTAGCTGGAAAATAAGTCACCATTTTTTTTTAACACGTCTTTCTTTTCTTCTATCACAAACTAAAACACACTACAATGGTTATTAATAAGGACAGTATTAAGGTAGATTGATATATTAATATTATATGTTCCAAAGTACATAAATCTTTATGTGCTAAAAAAAATTTATTCTTAATGTACTTTGCAATTGATGACAATAAATGAAAATGAAAAAAAGCACAAAATTAAATGACTATTCTTAGACGTAAGCATAAAATGCAGCAGAATAAGTGTTGTATGAGGCCCAAAACACTTTAGATACACTTAAGTAACAACAGCCAAACCAGCTGATGCAGCATGCTTTCTAAAATGAAGTGTAGCATTATCACAGGGCAGCAAATCAACATTGAAGTCACCACACACCATGTGGTAATCGAAGTCTTTAAGCCTACTGCATAAGTCAGCAAAATAAACGAATATTCGAGGCTATAACTACGCGCAGGATTGTAAAAACAGGAGACAAAAATTTTACACTTGTTTATAATTAACTAAATAATAACCCAAACCGATTTATAATTAACTAAATAATCAGAAATTCTACCGGTAGATTAACACTGTTATTCAGTAACTTTGCGCTCATGCTGTCTCTTGCATGAAAAGGAACCCCACCTCCCGTCCTGTTGACTGCATCGTTCGTGAAGACATTAAAACCTTTAACATCATAAATATCAGCCAACTTCAAGCTTCTTAAACTGCGTGAATTAAAGTGAAACACACTTAGTTCCCCTTGTGCACCCCATAGAATATTATATAAGGATTTATGTACGTATGTCATAGCCAAAACTATTAGGCGTTAGAACCCCATTAACCATTACACATGGTAAGGGCCATTTTCAGGAAAAAAAAATAATAATTGCAAGATTATTACTGATATTTTTGCAGCAGTGTAGAAGAGGAAAAAATGAGTCCACCGTCTCTCTTTTTGTGCAATATTTAGAGTTCTCCGTTGTCTCTTTTCCGAGTCTCAATGCAAATTCGGGAAACTAAATAATGTTACATTGAGAGACGCGTAGCCAATCCCAATAATTGAAAGTATCCTCAGTCGATTGCCTAAAGCAAAGTTTATTTCCGCACTAGATTTGAAAAAGGCATTTTGGCAAATCCAATTAGAAAAGAGTTCTCGGGCGTATACGGCGTTTACTATACCGAATTGTCCTTTGTACCAATACACAGTGATGCCTTTTGTACTGTGCAATGCTCCACAAACTATGTGTCGCCCAACTTCGCAGTAGGGTGTTCGTGTATATCGAAGACTTTCTGGTATTGTCAAAAAACTTTGAGGGCCATCTAAAATTACTAACTGAGGTTGCCACCCACATAAAGAAAGCAGGGCTAACCCTTAACATAGAAAAATGTAAGTTTTGTTTGAAGCAAGTAAAATATTTAGGATATGTCGTCGGGGACGGTATCATAAAGACAGATCCTGACAAGATAGCCGCGATAACTTCTTATCCATTGCCGGAATGGCTGGGTGGTACAGAAGGTTTATTGGAAATTTTGCTAACCTGACTGCACCAATAACTGATCTGTTAAAAAACCGACAATCTTTTAAGTGGACAGCGGAAGCTCAGACAGCATTTGATCGTCTCAAAATAATGCTATCGTCTGCTCCTATCTTCGCTACACCTGACTTTTCTAAACCATTTTGCATTCAGTGCGACGCATCCTCATCAGGGATAGGTGGTGTGCTGACGCAGTTAGATGAAGATAGAGGAGAGGTCCCAATAGCATACGTTTCTCAGAAATTAAATGCAGCGCAACGTAAATACAGCGTGACAGAGCAAGAATGCCTGGCGGCGCTGTTCTGTCTAAATAAATTTTGCCCTTACGTTGAGGGGCAAGACTTTAAAGTCATTACAGACCACGCCAGTCTGAAATGGCTCATGCGTTAAACTGATCTATCTGGACGACTTGCACGTTGGTCGTTAAAAATACAAGGCTTTTCATTTAGCATAGAACTCGCACTGAATCAAATGATTCTATTGGGGAAGTGACGGAGGGCAACGTCATTATTGATTTACGTTCGCCTCACTTTAATTCTGGTGAATATAAAGAACTAAAAGAACACATAATGAAAAACCAAGATATGCTACCAGATCTGAAAATAGTAGAAGGTGGCATTTATCGTCAATCAGTTAGTAGAGCCACAAGTCCAGTCACGAGCCAAGAAGCTCATCAGTGGAAGCTGTGGGTACCTAAGCCGTTGCAACAATCAGTACTAGCAAGCGCGCACCTTGCACCCGAGTCCGCTCACGGTGGCATAGCAAGAACCGCTGAGAGAATCAGAAGGAACTTCTATTGGCCAAATTTATATTAGAATGTTCGTGAAATTATAAATAACTGTCAGATATGCAAAGAAACAAAACCGATTAATTCTATTCAGAGACCTCCAATAGGAAATCAAGCAAAATCTTTTCGACCAATTCAAAGACTATATATAGATATCTTGGGACCATACACACTATCAAAGAAGGGCAACATAGGCATCTTCATAGTGTTGGATCACTTCAGCAAATTCCCATTATTATTTCCGCTGTCAAGGTTTACTTAAAAAAAAATTATTGACTCCCTTGAATCACAAGTGTTTACTATTTTTGGGGTGCCAGAACAAATCATAAGCGACAATGGAGCACAATTTAAATGCAAACAATTCAATAATTTTCTTTGGGAATTTGGGGTTAATCACACATACACTGCTTTGTACTCTCCTTAGGCTAACGCTTCAGAAAGGGTAAATAGGTCCATTATTTGTGAAATACGCGCTTTTCTTAAAGGAGATCAACGTCAATGGGATGCGAACTTACACAAGATCGCAATGTCCATGCGAACTTCTTATCATCAAGCTATAGGTAGATCACCGTATTTTGACCAACAAATGGTCACCCACGGAACATCATACGAGTTATTCCGTAAACTAAATTCCTTAAATGAGGGCGAAATTATACAACCCGAAGACAAAATGGAGCAAATTCGGGAAGAGGTGGAGTTATGCATCGATAAAGCATACGCGACAAATCAGAAAACTTATAATCTGCGAAGCAATCCAAAGGCGATATATTCACCGGGACAAGAAATCTTCATCAGAAATTTTGCTAAAAGCAACAAATCAATGAACTTCAACGCGAAATTGGCAAAACAATTCTTGAAAGCTAGAGTAGTTAAGAAAGTAGGTACTGGGTATTACCAACTATCGGACATGATCCCTGGAAAGAATATTGTGGTATTCCATGGCAAGGATATGCGAATATGAAATTGCATGTATTTAATACAGGTTGGTTGTCGCAACTTATAGTCCGCCAAACAACCAGTTTTGTAAGGGCCATTTTCAGGAAAAAAAAAATTATAATTGCAAGATTATTACTGATATTTTTGCAGCAGGGTAGAAGAGGAAAAAAACGAGTTCACCGTCTCTCCTTTTGTGCAATATTTAGAGTTCTCCGTTGTCTCTTTTCCGAGTCTCAATGCAAATTCGGGAGCGGGTGCAGAAGTAATAACGGTGTTTAAACGAGTTTAGGTAGGGTTTGGTTGAGGTGAATGGGGGAGTGGCGTGAATGATGTGAAGGAAAACAGTCGCATTTTTTTAACGGAGTCAAGACGATTTTGTTTTGATTGCAATAAGGTGTCGGTAAAATTGAGTGAAAAAATGCGAGGAAGAAAAACCAACTCATTTAAGTTTTATCAACGGTACAATTTGTCAATTCCGTGTTAACATTTCACGCAACAATTGTATGTGTATGTGCAAAGTGTATAGTTTATATATATATATGTATATAAATATATATAGTTATTTTTGATATATATAGACCCATAAAGATAAATGTTGATATATAAATTGGATCAAGCGTATTTTTTTCTGATCAATAAATAAAAGTACAGAAAAAAGCAGCGGTATAATCTCGTGTTCAAGTGAAGATTATACAAAAAGAAAAAAAAACAAAAGATATTGATCTAAGTACATGAATATATACGATAAATACATGAATATCATTACGGTATTTTTTGGGATATTCATAATTGTAATTGTCTCACAAAAGTACATACAAACTTAGTTTAGAGGAATCTCGGTTACTGTACTATTTCATCGTTGCCAACAACATAATCAAATCTGGTTGAATAATGGTGACTGTACCTGGAACCCGTATACAGATTAACACATGTACATACGCCGTTGGAGTCATCCGTAAGCAGCTACTGGAAGCCACCATTTATTACGTTTTCTTATTATATGTTACTACTTATATAAAGTAGATATTGTGTGTAAATTGTTATATTACTTCAGTATATTAGATATATCTTAGAATGATATATCATACATATATAAATTAAGAGGGCTGCAGTCCATATTTTTGTACTTTATCGTTTTTTGTTGTTTTGAATTAAAACGTAATTACGACGACGTAAGTCTTATTAGATATTTTTGATTGTTTTGAATTAAAACGTAATTACAACAACGTAAGTCTTATTAGATTTTTTCTCGTTGTGTTGTACACCCAGATTCGTACATATATACATAAGCGTTGATGTCAAATGGAAGGAAAAAATAAAGAAATTATAAGAGTAAATGAGTGCATAATATGTGTTAAACGGAGTGATTCCCATAAGGTGGCGGCGTCGTCAACCCCGCGTTGACAGTAGAAAAGGGAGCTTGTCATGAACCATGGGCGTGGATAAGATCGGCAGGCTCAGGTAGGGTAGGGCTAAGGTGGCATATCAGCAGCCACCATATCGCTGTAGCTGGAGACAATTTTCCTTCCGTTAATTCTATTGTAGTCTTCTTTTTCCCCTTATTTATATTAAATTCTTCTTCAATCATAGCTTGATCAACTTCTCTAGAATTTTCTCTGTTTAGGCTAACGGTACCCTAAAATTTTTGATCACAAGGGCAAGTGCATGAATTCTTTCCAGTTAACGTACCTTGAAATCACTAGCATACTTGAGAGGAGGCGTGCATCCACCCGCCCACCACTGATCGCTAGCCGAATATTCATCATGCACATCGTCTTTTCTCACTCAAGGGACAAACAAGCTAGTTTACTATAAAAATATGAACAAGATCCTTTGGATTCATGACCTTAGGTACGTTACAGAAAGTGGCGCCCAACGTGGGGCCATTAAGCAGTATTAACATTTCATTACATTCATTTCAATAAAATTTCAATGGAGCCTTGATAAACATTAAACCATCTGCCAATTATTTTTTCGTGTCCCTTGTTGAAGATATTTCACGGGTGATAAAAGAACGACAAAACGATTGTATTGCTTCATATTGTATGGCAGGGTTCTCGCAAGTGCTACAGTAACGAAGAATTATATTCGTGGAATAGCTCGTTGAAGGTCTGAATTGCGAACAGTTGAGGGTAGAATAGCAGCGAAGGCTAACTCTCTTACGTGTCGTACAATCTAATTTTTTTTTTCTCGTTTACAGATCGGTTACGTTACTGATCAATTATAGTTAATGTTCGAATACTTTATAGCAGTAGCTCATAGGGCGTTCCGAGGAATAACGTGTAGCGACTGAGGTCACATGCGCGTCCCGGGAATCGATATCTGGTTAAAAAGAGTAAATTCGTACGAAAATGTTTTGCATTGTTAAGAACATGATAGGATAGATTGCGGTTTCTAATTGTTATCTCGGTAAATTTTCTTTTCCTTCCTTAAATTCTTCTATTCTATTCACTACGTTGTCTCGAGCTGCAGTAGCGCTGTCAGCGGGATTGATGTATAGGCTGCTACAGGGAACCAAACCAATAAATACATTAACCTGATTATTATTGATTGCGATATAATTGATGAATTGTACCTAAATTATTTAGGCAACATTTGAATTAAGATAAATTGGTTGTCTTCATATCGATATAATTGTGGTAGGATAATGATAGTTAGTTTTGTTACGCCGGAATTCTAAGCATCATTCAATTTATTTGATGTTTAAAAGTGTAATGTTCGACTGAGGAGGCAGTTATTTAATTTGCAACCGTCGACCCGATTGTAATCGAACTCATCCTAAATTGTTTCACATATATATTAATATATCTTTATTTTATTTTTTTGCTTTTCCTATTTAAATATGGTGGTTCGCAGCAGGCAGAACAAGAGAACTAAATTATACAGGCAAATAATGAACGGCAGCAGTTGTCCCACCCTCAACCGGAGTGGCCAACGGTGATGCAAAGGCACTCACATCGACAGTCTCTTTTCTCATTACCTTCGAACAGATCTAATGCTTTCAATGAAAATCACCGAGCCGCAACCAATAGTATGTATCCACGGAAAATCACTAGCATAATTCAAGGTTGGAATATCCAGTTTGATGGTACTTTGAATGGGCCAACGGTAGATCAGTTCCTATATCAAATCACGGCCTTAAAAAAAGATTGCCTGCAAGGGAATTTCCAACTCGTTTGTGACAGTAGTTATTTATTGTTTTCTGGTCAGGCTAGGGATTGGTATTGGAGGTACCGACGGGGCTTAGAGAGAATTAGGTGGGAAGATTTGTGTGAGGCATTAAGATATCACTTTAGCGATCCTCGAAATGATACCGATATTCGCGAATTAATTAGGGACAGAAAACAGAAAGAAGGAGAAACATTTGAAATGTTCTATAATGCCATTCTTAAGCTGACGGATCGGTTAAATACACAAATTCCAGAATTGGAGTTAGTGGAAATACTGCAGCGTAATCTAAGACGGGAAATTTGTCAGCAGCTATTTATGATCCCAGTCAACAGCGTTTCACATTTAAGATCGTTATGTCTTCGTAGAGAAGCAATTTTCTCCAGTGCTATCGGCGACCGAATAACACCACGGAAGGTTCCTTTCAATCGTCATGTCGACGCGGTTGGTACACCATTCGGCGACGTCCAAGAGGAAATAGCGTGATCTCTTGGAATTGCCGGCATCAAGGGCATCGCTATCATGACTGCCTAGAAAAACGTTCAGTATTCTGCTATGGATGCGGAACACCAGACACGTACAAGCCAAACTGCGTAAAATGCGACCAGTCGGAAAACCGAAAGTAGAGTGGGAACAAGAACACCAGTTCTCGCTCTTAACTCAAAATGCTGCATTAAAACCAATCAAAAATAAAGCACTGCCGAACAACGACGCTAGAAAAGGTAAAGTCAAAGCATATAGCACTAGGTAAAGAGTTTGTTGTAGATGGCGTAATCATGGGTGTTTTCCTTTTTGAATGAGTACAGTATTTTCCAATTGTGTTGTAGTTCATGCTGTTTGTGTGTGTGTATTTTATATGTTGACGAATTCCTATGGTGGATGTTTTTCTTGTTGGGCTGAGTTCAGGTTTTTGCTTATTTTCTTGTAGTTGTTGTTGTTGTTTTGTGTATTTTAAGTGCGATCATCCCTTAAAATTAAGGTGCACTAAGTGTGGCAGCAAACGCAATTCACATGATCGCCGTACTAAAATTATCGCTTATCAAACCGTAAATTACAAAAGGAAAAATTTCATTGAGATTTTATGGGGTTTTTCAAGAATTTTCCATTAGAAGAGAAAAAATTTATTTATATCGAAAGGCAATAAACTAGGAAGAAGTGATGAGTCTCTGAATTTACAGGATTCCTTGTGCATGTGTACTAGTAAACGTGCTATAGAATAGAATCATCCCATAAACCAATTATCCCTTATCTAACAAAGCCAATTAGAGGAAATTCGTTTGTTTGAATTTAATGACGTTTTGTAGGAATTTTTTCGAAAGGAGAGAAGAAAAAGAAGAAGAAGAAAACGAAGAAGAAGACAATTTTATATAAAAAGTAACAAAATTTCAGAAAAGTGCTCTGAATTTACGAGTAGCGTATCTGCAGGTGTGCATGAATTTAAACATGTTTCAACATGATTGACTAACGTACAAATGAAAAACGTTGAAAGTAGTACATATAAGACAGCTGTTGAGTAAAGATTCCTCAAATAAATATCTCAGAGTTTTTGTTCTGTGTTCAAGAGTTTCTAGTAAAATATAAAGAAACTTTGCTTGCAGAGCATTTCGTAGAGATTCTTAACTACTACATCAAACTAAGCAATTATCAACATCAATTTTTAATAAAATCATCCCACGAACATCATTATTCAGCTTGTTGTTGGTCTTCCGATGAATGTTTGGATGGTCCTGATACATGTCCCTGCTATATATTAGAACATATAATTTTAAGAATACAGAAATTGATGCTATTGTATACTATATTGAACAAAATTCAAAACCAATAAATAGACGATTATTGTTTAAAAAATTATGTTTATTTATTTATTGATTTACTATATAAGAACATTTAGTTTAAAAAATACATTTCAGGTTGATCTACAGGAAAATTTACATTCACTTCCAGACAGAATCTATTTTTATCCTCCTTCATAAGTTTAATTAAGTAATAAGATCCGTTGCAGAACTCTTTTATAGTTTCATCACTTATATTATTGAATCTAGGAGGTAGGAAAATTAGACTATTCTCCACTTCCATTAATATGCGCTGTCCATACTTGGTGTTGGTTTTTCTAACATGTTTTATTGCGTAGCTTTTATTAATTTCAATATTATTTACGGACATCACGTTTTTCCTCGTATAATTATTTTTGTTAAAATCTTCGACTGCACTTATTGAATAGAATGTTGCTGGTTGTTGATTCATTTTTAGACTTTTCTTAATGCTGTATAAATGCTTAAACACTGTTTGGTTGGTTGGTTGGTTGAAGAAACTTCTAATTGAAGTTGAATTCGGACAAGAACTAAATGCTCATGATCGAAGAACTTCTTATTTATAACATATATTTTGAGTAGAAATAGAAGATTTACTTTTTTGAGTAGAATCAGAGAATATACATCGAGTAGAATTTGTAAAACATTTGAGAAATTGAATTGGGCACCAACATATATTGTAATACATTTATATACATGTAGACATAAGGAAAGAGATTAAGAAATACTCTTACATATTAATGTGCTAGGGTAAACCAACTCATAAGTAAGAAAAACTCAATTTTGCTTTTTCTATGTAATGTTAACAGATTTTCTGATAAAACTTTATTAACTACTTTCATTTACATTGTAAAGAAATTCTAGGCATAAATGACCACAATTAAAAGAATTACAGTTTTGATATTGAGTGTAATTATAGTGTATATTTGGACCCATATACTTTAAAATTTCTTTTTGGTGGCTGCAAATTTCCAAAGCTATCAAAATATTCCTTTCTATTTCCATTTTTAAAATAAGCTACCCAGTGATTTCCCGGACCACTGCAAGTATCCAGATTAACAATTCCACATTTTTTTTTGATGTATCCTCATGAAGACACCTCTAAAATGTGATAATCTACTAGCATGTTTCTTCAAATCGATATGAGTGAGTGCTCTTTTTGGTAGCTTCTTTAATCGTTTTTTGCCTGGGGGTTATAATATAAACCTAATCCTTTATTGTATGGCTTTAGGTATTATTTAGGTTTGTTAGGTTTTGTTTATTTAGGTTTTGTTATGGCGATTTGCTTCTTTTAACTGTTCTCTGCCATTTCTGGCATCATTCATAATTTTAACGATCGCAGATCCACGAGATGCTAACCATCCGAGTGCTCCAAGTGCAGTCAAGACTGGTACCAGTAGTAGTAAACCTCCTTTTTTAGATAATGGTATAACACGCGGTATCTCGATTGCCCTTTTCTTTTTCCTGAAGGAATTGTTCAGTACTTTTCTTGCAATTTTAATAGCACCGGGAATATCTTCAGGTTTTTGCTGAGTTATTGTTTTCATTGCCTTTTTTACAGCATTAGTAAAATATTTTTTCATACATTTTCTTTTAATGGTTTTCTTTATTTTCTTGACATTCAATACGTTGCCCATGCCAAATTTAGTTTTAGCTTTCATAGCAGCCGCAACTAGAAAAGCGTTTCGCCTTTCTGAAAAGTCTGCCGATTTTGCGCTTTGTAAAGCCTTTTCTGTTAATATTTTATCTGCAATATACCTTTTATTAATATCTTTCGCATCTAAGGAATTAATTCCTTTATCACCTCGTGCTAAGCGTTCCTTTAGTTTTGTTCCTGGTCCACAAAATTGATAACCCGGTAAATGAAGTTCAATTGGCAGTGAGTCTTTTAAAGTATTTATTAAACCTTTAGCAACTTTTGACTTATGACTAAATCTCTTTTTATAGCACACAACCATTTTATGTGTTATCAACTAAACTGTTTTAATTAAAATGAATATAAGTACGGATATATTGGCAATATCAATTGCCAAAATGCATTTCGTTAAGCATGACGAGGATATTGTTGTTAAAAATTTAGATTTTTCGTTAAATAAAACATCACAATTAAGACACAGTTCATTGTTACCGAATTCTATATGAGGGCTTATAGTTGGACCATCGAGGGCTTATAGTTAGACCAATGCAATGCTAAGTTTATTTGAGAGTCCGAACGGTCTAAGGTTTCGCAATATATATTTGTATTCAAACTCGTTATATCAATCAAAATATGAATACCTGAAACAGTTATTACATCCAATAAAAGGATTGGGTTTCTACACATTTTCTGAAAATGCCGATGTGTTAGCACCAGAAGAAGCTAAAGCCAACTCTATTTTTATATTCGATGATGTTGCATGCGAAAAACAAAATAATATTCGAGCATACTTTTGTATGGGTCGACACAAAAATATTGATAGTTTTTACTTGTGTTTTTTTAATTATATTCAAACAAGATGAACTGAATATGAAACATATCTATAGTGATCATGTGTGTACAGATATGTCATTTGAAAAGTTTTCTCAAATTTGCAGAGAGTGTTGGAAGGATAAATATGGATTTATGGTTATAAGCAAGGACGATCCAATCGATGTTGGACGTTATAGAAAGGGATTTGATTTATGCATTCAACTATAAAACTGCATGCATTTTACTATAATTTGTCAGTATCTTCCTGCATTCGATACGATTAAGCTGATAAAGTTAATCATCAACATCAACCTGATCATCAACATCAACCTGATCATCAACATCAACCTGATCATCAACATCAACCTGATCATCAACATCAACCTGATCATCAACATCAACCTGTTCATCAACTTCAACATCAACCTGATCATCATCTGATCATCAACATCAACATCAACCTGATCATCAACATCATCCTGATCATCAACATCAACATCAACCTGATCATAAAAAAAATTTAGTAATAAAGTGGAAAATAGATGGAAAATTACTCAAAAAAATTGTAAAGACTAGAAATATATTGAAGAAAAAATTTAATAGCTTAAAGTTGAATGAAGCCGATATGGAAAAAAGATTACAAGAAACATTTAGCCCCATCACAAAACCTCTAAAAGAAATAGTTAAACAGACAAAGTTAAATGATAGCACTAATAACCAACCAAGTATAAGTGAAGGCCGAAAACATTTTCTAAAAAAAAGTACACCGTTTAAATTAAAAAGTGAATTCCAATTCAAGGATGACACTGAAAACACTATGCAGAGTAATGATGAAACTGAAGATAGTTTTTTCTCACAAATAAATGACACTCAAAATGATAGTAAATCATTAATGCTCCCGAAAACACAGCTATCTAAATGATTAGGAGAGCGCAAAAAGTTAGATATGTTGTATGGACCTCATAAGGATTCAGATGGTACATGGAGGATTGGTAACAGTACTTTTCAATTAACTGATAACAAGATATCTATATCTAATCATAATTGGAGCTTAACACCAGGATTGTTTGAACTGTTATTTCACAAGGAACCTAAAAACTATAACAACACAGAGCTAGAAGCTTATAAACAAATTTTAAATAGTACTAATGCTCATAGACGTAAATACAAAGAAGACGGACCATTTAACGGGACAAAAGCAGTCAAGTATAAAAAAATAAAAAAGCTATTTAGAGAAAATAATTCAGCAACCTTATATAAAGGAAACGGGTCGATGAAAGTAAATAGACATAAAACAAATTATATATATTGGGATGATCCAAATGAGTTGGTTGAAAGGTTAAGACTTTTACTATCATCAGAATCTGCCGGTAACAACAATCATAATAATGAGGTAGTTTCCATACTGGAAGAACTTAGGGAAGCAGAAATAATTGTATAAATTGGGTTACAATAATAGTTATAGCATTAATTCCAATATGAGTGTTGACAAATTCGGTCATTATTCTCATCAAGGTGAGAACCAAATCAAATATAGAAGAAATATTGTACGGATTTTAGGCTTCGGTTTGGACTATGATAAAAATTTAAAGCTACACCAGAGGCGCTTGAAAAATATTGGAGCACCTAAGGACGAAAATGATGCTGCTACAAAAACTTTTGTTGTTGAAAGTATGAATCAGATTATTTCCAGAATTCGAGAAGAAAATACATTGATCTACACCAAAATACATGACGAGACTTCAGTGTTAAAGGAAAATATTTCAGAAATAATTAATAAAACTAACACAAAACTACGACGAGAAATTGAATTGTTGAGGATATACATAGATATAAATTTCAAGCAGATAAAGACTGAATTTAAAGAAAAGTACGATATACTGAGAGAAGAAATAAATAAAAACCTCGACAAGGTAGTCTCTCGAAAACTACAGATCACAAAAGACGATATTGAAAGTAATGTTCAAGATTTTGTAAAATATACCAGTGAACAAATTGAGCGAATTGAAAGCTATATATTTCAAGAAAAGACGGAAATCCGTAGCTGATTTAGAAGAAAAGATTCTCATAGAGTTATTAAGATATGAGTAAAAAGCAAGCTGTGGTGGAAGAGCTTCACAAGCAAGCTCGTAAGAAATTTAAGCGAAGGCGTGTAATAACAAAAGGAATAGATGAACTTTGGCAGGCAGATTTAGTGGAAATGGGTACTTATTCTACATATCATAATGGGTATCGTTATCTTCTTACAATCATCGATACGTTTTCGAAATTTGCTTGGGCTGTAGCTGTAAAAAATAAAAACTCCTCTGATGTGAGCAAAGCTATGCAAAATATATTAAAAACTGGTCGTATACCAAAAATTTACAAACTGATGATGGTAAAGAATTCTTCAACAAACAATTTCAAAGTTTAATGAAACAATATCACATCAATCATTACTCAACGTATAGCATATTGAAAGCCTCAATTATCGAACGTTTTAACAGAACGCTAAAAGGAATGATGTGGAAGGATTTCAGTTATAATGGTTCATATCGATGGATAGAAAATTTTCAGAATTTAGTAGATATATATAATGCGAAAAAGCATAGAACTATTAAAATGGCTCCTCAGAATGTCGACGTATCCAATGAGTCTTCGCTATTAAAGACGACATATAATAACTTAAAAATTTTTAACAAACCCAAATTCCGTAAAGGCGACTTTGTAAGAATCAGCAAATACAAACATGTCTTTGAGAAAGGCTATACACCGAATTGGACTACGGAAATATTCAGAATCAAAACTGTGCAAATCACCAATCCGACAACATATATTTTAGAGGACTATCAAGGCAATCCAATTAAGGGAGGATTCTATGAAAGTGAATTGTTAAAGACTAAACATCCGAATACATACCTAGTCGAAAAAGTTATTAAAACAAAGGGAACAGGTGTTTGGTTAAATGGTTGGGATTTTCAAACGAACATAATTCCTGGATTAGCAACAAAGCCAACTGAAGAAAATATGATAAATAATGAATGTAGTTTAACCTTAATTTGTATTATGTATCTCGTATAAATAAACACCTTATAAACATTATTCAAGTCTTTTGATTCCATTTATTATTAGCCTTTAAGATGTCTATAACACTTACTCTGAGCGGTAACGAACCTATTCTTGTAGCAGATTATTTTCCACCAATAGATTTGAAGAGAAATTATGTGTGTGGCCTTGTGGATTTTCACACTTATAACTCTATACCCAATATAGATGTCGACAACAATTTATTTCACATAGGTAAACACATCATAGAAATTCCAGTTGGTGCTTATGAACTTGATGATATTGCCGATTATATTCATGAGGAACACAATAGATTAAAGCCAGCCGAAAACCTTACAATATTTGCTAATCTTAACACACTGCAAGCAGTTGTAAAGTCAAGCAAAGATATAATATATTTTAATAAAGACCGTTCCATTGGTTCATTGTTGGGCTTTAGTGCTACTGAATTGAAAGCAGGCACTCAACCTTCATCAGATTTGCCTTTGAATATAACAAACATTTCTGCAATACACCTAGAATGTAGCATAGTGAATGGTTTATATATTAACAACGAACCTGCTCATACAATTCATATGTTTGCAGTGAATGTCAGTTCTGGTTATAAAATAGACGAAATTCCGAAGAATGTTATCTATTTACCAGTAAACACCAAACAGATAAGTTCAGTAACAGTTAAGGTTGTCGATCAAGTGGAAATATAAATTTTTGTGGAGAAACAATTACTCTTCGACTTCATTTCAAACCTTTGGATTAATATGATTATTTACAATAAAAACACGGTAACACCTGGAACTTCAATCATTCCTTTATTGGCAGTTAAGCAAGCAAGATAAAAAAACAGCAGCAAGACAACGGTGTCAATTAAGAAAACAAGGACATTATCAATCAACAACCAAAAATTTTTAAAATCCTTGGGACTTGTACTACAAAAAAAATAAGTTATGAGCGAGATACTAAACGTTTTACAAAAACCTGTTTATGATGAAAGTATTATTAAAAAAACATATCACAGTTATTCGCCATATTTACAATCATTTAAAAACAACAATCTTTATGTGTTGCCCACTGAGAGTTATATTTACATTGAAGGATTCGTGGCTTTAGAAAATGGAACACTGTCAAAAAATGGAATATTGAGGAACAATTTTATGGCATATCTGTTTGAAGAGATCCGCTATGAGCTTAATGGTAAGGAAATTGATCGTACTCGACACTTGGGTGTCACATCTACTATGAAAAATTATGTGTCTCTGAGCATGAATGAGAGCAACATGTTAAAAAATGCTGGATGGTTTTTTGACGAAGATGTAAATGCGGAAAGCGGATATTTTAATTTCTGTATGCCGTTAAAAAATCTACTTGGCTTTGCTGAAGACTTTAATAAAATTCTGTTAAATTCTAAACATGAGCTAATCTTATCGCGCTCCAAGTCTGATGGAAATATTTTGTTCTCAAATAATCAATCAGGCGAGATATTGAAATTGCATATTACAAACAGCACATAGAAAATTCCACACGTTAAATTGGCTGATTTCACAAAATTAAAAATTTTCAAAACAATTCAGAGCGCGCAGCCTTTGACTATATCATTCCGCAGTTGGGATTGCCATTTTAATCCTTCGCTTACTCAAGGAACGAATCATTTATGGTTATTTAAGTTAGCTGCACAAAATGAAAGGCCACGCTATATTTTGATTGCCTTCAGAAGAGAAAATGAATTCACACATTGTGATTTAACGGATATAAAAGTACATCTCAATTCCGAAACGTATCCATACGATGATCTGAATCTGAAATTTGATTCGGATCGCTATGCTATTTTATATGATATGTATGCAAAATTCCAACAAAGTTATTTTATGCGTGAACCACAACCTTTACTTCAACGTGAAAAATTTAAAGAAAAAGCACCAATAATTGTTTTGGATATAACACATCAGAATGAATCAATAAAAAGTGGGCCTATTGATATTAGAATTGAGTTTAAAACAATGAAGAACATTCCAGCTGGTACATCTGCATACTGTGTACTGATACATGATAGAATCTTTGAATATATTCCAGTCAGCGGCGAAATAAAGAAAATAGTTAAGTTGATTGCATGGCCTACAGTTGATATAAATAAAAAGCATGATTTGTATAATTATAATTACAATTCAATAAAAAACTTTATTTAAAATATATATATTACATGGTCATTTATTATTTGCTTTTGTTAATCTTAACTTATTTCACAAAATACAATTGGATAAGGACTGTTATTTGGATAGATTTCTTTCATTGTGTTGTTGAATAAATGATATTTAGAAATCCAAATTCTTAAAGAACTGCTCATTGTCACTTAGTTCCAAGTCCCTTATGACATCTATTTTGTAATGTCCCCAGGCATATGTGTGAAAGCGATCGGATTTTATAAAGCGCTTATCATCTAAATAACTTAGAGCTATCTTACGAATATGTTGAGTATATACTTGATGGAGCTTAGATCTAAATGTATACATGTCTCCATATATAATCTTATTATTAAATATGCAGTCCCTATAATCGCTTAAAGTTAACTTACTTAATACGGTACCCTTGACGCCTTTAGCTTTTTTAACTTCTTGGCAGCCAACGACATTAATCGAATACATTTTTGAACGTAACCCTATAAACTTCTTCATAATTCTTCCTTTGTTCTCGTCTTTCATCATACCCAACACTTTACCATTTTTTAGCGGCATATGGAAAGGATTTGTAGGTAAATATTCAGATGTGTCGAATTTCGAGTCGATATCGTCACGAATATCGTTATAAAAATCGTCACACCTAATGGAATATATAAAGGAATCCGTATCCATATAATTTAAACTGAGACTTGTTGTGAATTTTGGCTTCATGTAATTATAATGTAAATCATACATTTTCCACTTTGAAAGCTCTAACACAACAAATCCCAAATATATTGGCTTGTTGTAGGTGGAGCGTGCTCTTCTCATCTGTATAGCTATCATATCGTCTGTGAAACGTGATATGCTATGAAAATTTGGTTTTGCTATAAGAGCTCGAGCTCCTAAACGTCTTCCTTTACTCTCCCATCCATCAAAAATTTTCACATCTTTTCATTTATCTACATTTTCCATAGTTTTTCCATACACCGCATTATTAAGTAATTTAAAAAAGTTTTTCTCAAAAGTGGTTTTAGCCAATGTTCTATGATGCGTATTTAAGTCAATATACTGCATAACCAACAAGACTGCTTATACCTTAAGATTCTATGTATTTTACTTAGATGTAAGCCGTTCTTCAGGCATTGTTGTAGATTCTTATAATGTATTGTATAAGAAGTTGTAACGTTTGGGGGGTGGAGGAGAGCGCGATAAACTAATTTAATAACCCAAAAAAAAATTCCAAAACGAAGATATGACCACTGCTCAGCTCATCCGGCCTGATTGGTTCTTCACCAACCCCGACAGTGTCTTTAAACCCCAGTTACAAAAAAACAGATCGGAGCTGAGGCTTACATTGGCTCTACAGCCAAAGGCAAGACCGATAATCGAAAAGTTACACGACGAAATCTGCTCGGGATCGATACGAAGTTAGTGGCGGCAAAAACCAACGAAAAAAAAAACAATATAACGCGGAGGATCGGTGGGAGAGAGAGATGAGAGGAGGAGGGGGGGAGGAGTTGATGTTATTTCCCTCCCCCCTTTCTATACCCGCCCTACCATGGTTGTGGCGTTGCAAGTTTGTGCGCCAACCCCTTTTTCGAGTGTCGCCTGGCTGCGCGGAGTGAAACCGCTAACTCACCTGTTGACCTAAGTTACTGTTTAATCCATTGTCTAGCAAAAAGATAATTAAGTTTCAATACATATTAATTTATTTATTATACAGACTTTCATGAGTTTGAACAATACCAACAGAAGTTAAATATAATCATTCATAAGGATGTACATATTAAATAATGGCTTAATAAGTACATCAAATAATTCTGACGCCAGTACGGGAAACGCTTGTATTCATTTGCAAATGACTACAAAAAAAAACCCCAAAATCATAAGAACGCATACAGAGAATTAATACAAGAAAAAATTTCAGCAAATGTTGCAACTATGATTTTGACTAACGTTTTAAAATATTACAAAAATGTTGCAACAAAAAAAAAAACAAAATTGTTTTATTCATACTTAGTTTAACATTGGAAATAAAGTTTCTTACTATACCAATACGTTGTGTTTTGATTTACTACAGTATTGCAAAAATTCTTCTTTGCTGATTACGTGTTTTCTCTTTTGTTTCAAGTTTTCAGCATAATGAACAGCTAAACAAATTTCCACAAGTATCATTAAAAATAATATCGCCATATAAAAGTTACTTGAATTTGGTTGTGATTCCGTTCTGGAAGATGACTCAAATATGATAAAAAAAAAAAACAGGCGTTCATCGGCTTGAAGATTAAACTTAGCGTTGAATGGAATATTTTTGCTTATCAATCCAACTTTTTCCCTATTCCAATAAATCCTCAAATCATGTTGGCTATCGCTTCTTGCTGGGTTTTGGACGATTTAAATTAGTGCTCGATTATAAGCGGAAATAAATTAACAATTTCTCTATTTTACTTCAAGGTATTTAAATAGTGAACAGTTTTTTTTTTTTGTTTATATTTTTTTTTTTTTTTTCTTAGAATTTCCTTTGCAAAGTCACTGATTTTGCAGTTTAATTCATGAATCGTCTCAACTTTAATTATAATTGAAAATCTAAACACTCTGGTACTATTTTTTTTTTTTTATATATTTCACTATTTTTGCTTTGTGCTGGTAGTCAACAGCATGGAGTTTTCGTGATAATTTTTAATTTGTGAAGTTTTAAAAGCACTTCAAAGATAATTTTTGGTAAATCTTTTCTTGGTTTTTGATTTCCATCGGTACACACATATTACAACATTTTTTTGCTTGTCTTTTCTATAACGATATCATCACTTCTCGAGTTTATAATAATCGTTTTGTTGTTTTTTTTTTTTATTTCTCGAATCAAGTGCTTCCAACCGATCAACTCAACTTCGACTCCGCACTTGT
Source organism: Thecophora atra (assembly GCA_937620795.1). Classification (NCBI taxonomy): domain Eukaryota; kingdom Metazoa; phylum Arthropoda; class Insecta; order Diptera; family Conopidae; genus Thecophora; species Thecophora atra. The sequence continues at coordinate 70,156,140 of OW569398.1, forward strand.
TTGCGTTTCTGTTCTTTCTTCCCGACTCACTGTTTCTCAAACCACGCTTTGCTTCGAAGCGACAGAAAGCAAACTGGTTTGCCTCGCTCATTCCAGTCGCCGCCGCTGCGCAGCTAGCGACATCTCACTCCCTCTCACCATGATCGACTTTTATTGCAAGTCCCGTAGGATGGCGTGATGTGAAGTTCATAGAAAAAAAGTTCTTCTAGAAACTTCGATCACGCCACTTTACGGGACTACTCTCTCCGTCGTTATGATGGAAAGAGGAGATGGCGATAACCGCATTGCGGCAACGATCTGGAATGAGCGAATTTACCGTCCGCTCACTCTCCGCGCTCCGACACAGAGCGTGGTCCTCGACACACCTCACAAAGTCTTGTTAGTCAGATCAGAAATAAGTTTTACATACTTAGAATTGGGAGGTGTTTTATTTTCTGCACAGAACGGTAAATCGTTATGGATTTCATGAAGATACATATGTGGATATTCTAAAGCTACTTCAAAGACATAGCCGAAGGATGAGTTTTCATCAATTTTCCAGACATCAAAGTTATCAACATCTTTGACCCATTCGAAACCTCCGTAAGGAAGATATTGAGACATTGCCCAACCATACAAATTATTAGCATCCAGATACATTAAATATTCTGATGGCTTATTACAATCATAATCCACCATATATTTATTGTTTGCCTTTGCATGTCTCTTAGAGCATTGGACAATGCCTCCCCATATACTCCTCTGAATGAAAAGATACATGTCTACATCTGTAAACAGTTCCAGTTCTACTTGAGTAGTCTTGAGCATTGCATTCCAGGATAGGCCTGGTGCGGTGTAGTATTGGCAAGGATCCAACTCATAAATATTTTTACATACTTTTCTGAAATTTTCAAATATTACTGTTAAAATAAGAACATCTGTTTTGAGATACAGAAGCATGTAGTCTTTAAGGTTTTTACATTGGAATGTTTGCCAAATTTTTACAACATGGTCATTATCCTCATGTGAACTTGTCTTATCTGTCAAACGGCTGTAAAATTTATCCAGAGAAGGAAGGGAGGTTTCGTTAAGTCGATCAGTCGAATTTACGTATTCGTATGGAAATACACCTTTTCGGGTTAGAAGGGTGAACTCATCTTCCTTTGGATACATTTTGCGAACTGTTTCAAAGTTGGATGTTGATAAGTTTTGAGCTAGATCATCTGAACTTGCGGCCATAAATCGAAATGAATCTAAAAACCGTAATTCTATTGTTTTCTTTTCGCTTACTTGGATATGTTTTGAAAGGGATACGTACAACTCCTTGTTCAGAGGTATAACATTTATTTTACCTTCAATGAGGTTAAGTTCTTTCATGAACAAGTGAGCGTCGTACCCGGAAAAATTATGAAAGAATATTGGGATGAAATTGGCAATTTGGTGTTGTAGATTGCAGCTATTGTGTGCTGGGCCTCTATATTTGCCAGTAAGATGACAATGGTCTGCTACTCTATCTGCACCTAGTTCTTTCCTACAAATGTGGCAAGTTTTGTATTCGAATTGATGTTTTGACTGCTCGGATGTTAAGGGGGCCATGGGTATATTTACACTTAAATGATTATTATAAATATCTAAAATATCCCTAACTATGTATTCTATAAATTTTTTTAGGGGCATCCTCCCCCGAATATATAACGAATTTGCTAAACCTATCATTAAAGCTAGAATGTATATTATAGCTAAACGCTACCGGTATGTGCTTATTGACTAACTTATTGTTGCCACTGTCATCTACACTACTGAGTATACACTCGAAATCAGCGTAGACAACGAATGGAACGTCTAAAATTCGCTCATAATTTTTGAAAAATATACTGCTGTGCTCCTCGTCCGGCATCACCGTCACAGTCTTTGTACATATATGGCGATGCTGCATGATATCAGCATTCCTAGAGTACTGCAAGCAACCATTGCAGAAATACGCTGAGCATTTGTTAAAAGGAAACAATTAAAACACATCAATTATAAAATTTGGTAAAATAATACATAAATTTCATAATAAAATGTTGGAAAATATAAAATATAAATTGGGAAATAGTATTGTAAAATATTTATATCTTACCTTGAAATAGATTTAATCCATACATAATGCGAAAGTTCCAAGTCCTCGGTAAGAAGCATGTTGACATGATGTCTTCTTTCCATTTTTGTGCTGTAGTATGGCCCAATTATAGCATTAACTTATTCATCATATCCAAATACATTGACGCTTATGTCTCTGTTGTTTTTTTCAAACTGCTCAATATCATTCAAAGTTAGAGGGAATATTAAACACTCAAAATTTGAAACGTTTCCATTCGATAGACTGATGATACTATCCTCAATATTAAGAATGTTGTATATTTGCGGTCTTTCAGGATGAACTTTTTTCGGACACAGAGCTGCGATGAGAGTCCATTTAAAGCAATATTCGTCGTTGTTTTGGACATTAATGCAGGCTTTCTTCCTATCCAGGACATTTGGTAGAGGCAAGTATGATGAACCTCTTATTGCCCGGTACTGATTAAAATTTATTTCAATATGGCAGATTTTCGCCAAGCTCCACCCAATATCTCTCTCCTGAAATTCGCTCATTTTTTTACTAATAACCTCAAAATTTTCCCTGAGAAGTGGCACTATTTATTGCTCCAGCTGAAGTATTTGCATTCTCGTTTGGAATGCTTTTAATTCCACGATCATATCATCATCTGAGGTAATTTTAAATTTCTCAATATTAAATTTCAATGACATGTGCTTATCTAAGCTACTTTTTAGCTCCTGCACAATGTCAATCTCACTTCTCAGAAAGAATTCTTCGGGTATTAGTAAACCTTCATCTTTGTTTTCATAAATAAAAGATTTAATCCTTTTATTGAAAGTGGACATTATATATTTTATGTTGCTGTTAGCAGTAGGTACGTAGCAATTCTTTTTGTGTTTATTGGTTCTTATATGAAATGCCCAAGTTTTTATTTCAACGTTGGTTTTGCATTCTTTGCAATAAGAAGTGCTGCTTTGTATATTTTTCAGTGCAACTAAAGGCCCACCTTCTACTTTTGCATGCACTGCCTTTTTGTGTTCCACCAATTTATAATTTCCGCCGAATTCTTGTTGGCACTCGTCACATTTGAACAATTCGTTCATGTGCTTTGTTTTAATATGCCTCAATAAATTGCGCTTTGCAGTGAAGGTTGTCGAACATTTTTCACAGATGAAATTCATTTTGAAACTTTTATTTGGTGGCTAAAATGAGCAAAGCAAATGATGTGTGATGACTGAGTGATATCAGAAACTGAACTCTTGTCCGAAATTTTGTTACTTTTTATATAAAATTGTCTTCTTCTTCATTTTCTTCTTCTTCTTCTTCTTCTTCTTTTCTCCTTTCGAAAAAACTCCTATAAAACGTCATTAAATTCAAACAAACGAATTTCTTCTAATTGGCTTTGTTAGATAAGGGATAATTGGTTTATGGGATGATTCCATTACGAATCACGTTTATTTGTACACCTGCACAAGGAATCCTGTAAATTCAGAGACTCATCACTTCTTCCTAATTTATTGCCTTTCGATATAAATATTTTTTTCTCTTCTAATGGAAAATTCTTGAAAAAACCCATAAAATGTCAATGAAATTTTTCCTTTTGTAATTTTTGATTTTGATTTTTGGTTTGATAAGCGATAATTTTAGTACGGCGATCCTGTGAATTGCGTTTGCTGCCACACTTAGTGCACCTTAATTTTAAGGGATGATCGCAGTTAAAATACACAAAACAAAAACAACAACTACAAGAAAATAAGCAAAAACCTGAACTCAGCCCAACAAGAAAAACATCCACGATCGCACCATAGGAATTCGTCAACATATAAAATACACACACACAAACTGCATGAACTACAACACAATTGGAAAATACTGTACTCATTCAAAAAGGAAAACGCCCACGATCTTGTCAAATTCTTTAGTAGTTAAAATACACACAAACAAAAGTAGAAGACAATAAACAAAAACTTAAACTCAGGCCAACAAGGAAAACATCCACGATAGGAATACTTTAGCAGTTAAAATACATACAAGCAACTGCAACACAATTGGAAAATGCTGTAGTCAGTCAAAAAGGAAAACACCCATGATTACGCCATCTACAACAAACTCATAGCTTAGCTCTTTACCTAGTGCTTCCTACCCTAAATAAAAGACAATTATATAAATTGGTAACATTATTTGAAAGGCAAACCAAACACACGCGGTTTAAATTTTATTTTATCTTAGACAACTAACAATTTCATCATATCTGTCGCCTAAAACCAGCAAAAGGAGTCCTGCCAATCGAAATACTTAACGAGCATTGATATTCTAGCTACGAAATACACCTAAATAATATTATTGCACAAAAGAAATATAAATCTACGTCTATAAAAATCTAAAAAATACCCTCGACAATAACCAAACTAAATATACCAACCACTGTTTAAAAGTAATACCCTCAAAGGAATGCTACAAAAAAATTAAATTCACTAAATCAGAATAACATTAGCAATTATACCAACCATATAACAAGAAAATAAGCTTTTTGTAGTAAAGCCACAAACCTATAATGCGAAATCGATAATTTTATCGATAACAAAAAAAGCAAATATAGCACAGCCATAAACCAACTGTAACAATACTTACCCATTTTTATAGCTAAGACACAAACCATAAAAACGGCCCCCTCGGCTCCCTCGATTTCCTTTGTGCCAGAACTCCCCAATTATCACTACTGTTAGCGTACCTTGAAATCACTAGCATACTTGAGAGGAGGCGTACATCCACCCGCCCGCCACTGATCGCTAGCCGAATATTCATCATGCACATCGTCTTTTCTTACTCAAGGGACAAACAAGCTAGTTTACTATAAAAATATGAACAAGATCTTTTGGATTCATGACCTTAGGTACGTCACAACATCTCACTATCATCCACAGAGCACAAAAACCAAATACAGACTAGAATGCAAATACCGACACGAGCGTCCAAGAAAAGGAAAATTTTAAGAAAATAGAGACAAATTCCACAAACGTAGAAAGTAACATTGAAAGAATAGGTTTATTTACTGACATGGGAAGATGAAGAAGTAGTGTAAGATGAAAATGAGGAAAAATGAGATCTAGATAGAACATCCAACGTTATATATACACTGGCAAATATTGATATTTTACTTATTAACACCGGATAAAATAATGAACACAAATAAGAATATAATAGCCAAATTTTTAAGAAATTTAGGATAAATTACATACATACTAATACACATCAAGAGATCAGCAATGCGATTCATATCTTCAATATCAGCAACAACTTTAGGATCGCTATTCAGAGTAAATTTTCTATAAATTTTCCTGCCAAGAGAAAATACCTATGAAATTGTCCCCTCCTTCCTCAGCTTGAGGGTACGGTTAAGTTTTTCGCGATTGTTATTTGTTAAACACTCATGGACAAAGATTCTGCCATTACCTTCTAGCCCAATTTCACCCACATTGAGCTATCGCTTGACTCTTTTTCTAAAATCAGCAATCGCCTTAAACATTTTAATCAGAAGAAAGGGCGATGCTAGTTTTACAACAATCACATGGGTTATATTAACACTCGGTATATTATTGCCAGAACTTTTATGAATTGCAAGAGCGTCACAAATAACACTAATAAATATGTTAATATTATATTCTTTAATTGGTTAAGGCACACCTATTAATAAAATATTATATTTTGGCTTGCATCTTTTTGAATAAACAATAAATACTGAATAACTCTAATTTTGAAGCCCGCCGCAATTGATTGATTCTCACGACTGTCTTCGCGACAGTCTAGCACTAACTCTAAAGAGTTCAGTTTCGATGTTGTTTTTTTGTGGCTCCGTATTTTATTATTTTATTTGCTTAACAATTTTTATACTTGCATACGTTTAACAATTTCTATGCCTAGAATACATACACCAAGAGAGATGGAGAGAGTGCCTGCAGCAGAAGGCTGCACAATCTTTACCGGGCCAAAGTACCAAACGAGACGTGCGGTTTTCAGGCCGAACCACAGAAGGTATAGTCCAGTAGAATAAAAGAATTTCCTCCCAGAAGGTATTGGATGGAAGCCGGAGAGCTTCTTGGCAAAAGCCCTTAAATTAATTTGGTGACATCAAAGCGTCCACCAGGTAAAGTGTATCGGATCGGTAACTTGATTGAGTGCCGTAACTTGTTGATGTGCGAATAGTGTCGCACACCGCGGACCGAAGTCAAAAGAAACTCGATATTGCGCTTGCTGGGCTGAGGCCAAAAGTGTCAGATAGTTTTAAACACTGTACACCGAAGCGGAAAGCAAGTCGATAGCGCGGTTGCTGGGCCGAATGCTTCAGCATTATAATTTCTTTAGTTAGAATTTTATGGAATATATGAGCAAATATTCAATACACTAAAGGTATTACTTCCTACGAAAACACAGCATAAATTTATATCATTATCTTCTTCCATATGTATTTCTTTTAAAAAAATTTAGCATACACAGAAATCAGAAATCCACGTCATTAGTTGTAGACAATTGTTAGTTTAGAAATTAGTTAGACAATTAGTTTTTTGAAGCTGTGCGAGATCCCGAAAGATAAAATCTGTTGATCGGGTTTTCTTTTGTTGTAATCCAATTCATGTACAATAGCATTGTCCGTCCAAAGCTTACGGCAATAAATGAACAGGAACGATAAAATTGAATGCTCAGTAGGATCTCAGCGACTAAACTTCTGCCGTCAGTACCCAATTGAGATAAAATATGCGCACAGAAACCTTGAAAAAAAATAGTTTTTTTCGACTGCACCACCTAAAAAAACGGTTCAACAACTTCATAAACCGTCGGCATTGCTGGTCCTTGGACAATCAATAGAGAATTGGAACTATCCCCTTGTTGTGATGTGAACACTATCGACATTTATCAACGGACTTAAGAGATCGATCAAAGATGAGGTCCCAATACATTTGCTGGTGCAGCTGTTATTATAACGCGTTTTCGAGTGCGTAAAGCCGCCTTTCACGCAATTCGCTATTGCGTTCCTTTGGGACTGATGCTCACGTTTTTTAACACTGTTGTGTTTTTATCTAGACAATGTCGTGCACAAATGCTAGACCGAGCATAGTTTCACGATTTGAGTATAAGTATGCATAATACATTAAACTTAAAATCCTACCAGCGTGTGAGCGTGCGACTAAGGCTGACCAAAAGTCCGTGGTTTTCGTAGACTTTTAAGCGAGTCACACTACACAAGACCGAACTGTATGTTTGTGCAGTCAAACGCACGCACTAGGTACTTGTCAAACGCACATACTAGATCACACTGCTGCTCGTCAATGCACGCACTGCCTACTCTCAATCGTTAACGCTGCCACGCACGCTCGTGGAAGAAGCTCCCAACCGTTGCTCCTACTCACCACACTCGAGAAAAAGAAGCCGGTCGTACTCTTTTCCTTCTGTAATACCGATTTGTATAAAGAAAATTATTGTAAATAAAAGTGTGTCTAACTAAAAAATTTTGTAGCGAGCTCCCCTGGTAGTCGCTAAGCATATCACTATGTTGTCTAAATAAACAGTCAATACCTTAAAGAGATGTCAGAATGTGATTCATTAAGCGTTGGAATGTTGCTAAAGCTCCTATTAAATCAAATGGCATTCGGTTAAACTCAAAATGTCCCAATGCAGACAGTTAATACCGTTTATCATCAGAACCTGGTGATATCCCCTCGCTAAATAAAGTGTTTAAAAGTAGCAGTAGTGGGAAAACTTGTTTAATTGTGGCTTTGTTCAGCTTCCTGTAATCAATGACAACTCGCCATCTTTTTTCTTGCAATCTGTTCCACTGTTTTTTTTTAATTAAAGGCAATAAAGAGTTCCACGGAGGTAAGCCGTGCACAGTTTTATAATCCAAATCTAATTCTTTCATTAACCTTTGTCATCCCTGAGCCTTGTCCGCACTTACTATATATTTGATTGAAATTTTAAGCTTATTTGATGTACTGGTTTTTTTGTATTTATTGTATTTTAAGTCACTAAACCTTGGGAAAAAGTTGTTACTGAGAATGAAATATTTTTCCGTTACATTTAAAATCTAAACACTGACTTTCTTGTTTTTGACGCTCGTTAGTGTTTCTTCCAAGGATATTTCTGGTGAATTAGTCGTGAATTTAGTTTTAATGTTTAACTTAGTTATTGTGACGATTCTGGCATTTACTACTGCGGTATTAATGGTTTGTTCATCATAAATCTCTATGCATTTAAATGGAAATTTTGTAATAATAATGGACTTGATCCATAAATTATCTCTTCCTATAATGCATCTGCTGGTACCCCTTGCTCAAGTGGCACTATATCCTTTATTTATTTATTACAATCCTTGCTAGATGTCGTAAGATAATAAAATCTTTAAAATTGATGGTAGCCTTAACACTATTCAATTAATAAGACTATTATTATATAATAAGACACTATTCAATTAATAAGACTACATGTTTAAATTCCTTAGAAGTAATTCCTATAAATAATAGAGAAGAGATTGCAAGAAAAAATAAAACGGCTCGACAGAAGAGGAGGAAGGAAACAGGTATTAATTCGCATTTATAAACAAAGAAAGTTCAGACCTAAATTTGCCCTGCTGGTAGTTTCCCAAATGCTTGTAGGAAGAGATTTATCCATATGATTTATCCATAGTCTGACGGTTCTCACAAAGAACTGCCTTCGAGATAGTAACCGCCCTCGATTATTTCATCAAAACAAAAAATATCGGCTGCTTTGTCTGTATTATTTTATGTAAAAAGAGCAGTGTTCTTAACTTTAAAATATCACTAGGCGTGCAGTTAAAGATTGAAGAAGATAAACTAGATATATAATGCCCTAGTTTTTAGTCGTATATGAAGCGAGCAATATTGTTGAAAACAACAGTGTATTTTCTCAATGAAGCATTGTCTAGATTGTGAAAAATTTTACATCCATAGGTGAGCATCGGACATAGTAAAGCCTTAACCAAAAGAAGTTTTGTTGCTGTAGGTAGAAAGTGCTGAGGCTGCTGCAACATTCGTAACCCATCATCATCTTTACCGATATAAGCCGATACTGCCTGGACTAACCCTAAATTTTTGGATGAATATACACGTTTAATTACATCGCTACCTATGCAAACGTTCGGCAGAGTGCATGAGTTAAAATCTTTCTTGTAAATTGGCAAAACGTTGGTTTTGTGGATTTAAGGTTCAGTCCGTTGCAACAGGCCCAAGCACTAATCGATTCAAAATCATTATTGAGCAGTTGGATTTAGGTGTTTATTTCATTGATTGGACAACTGAAGATCAGCTGAACTTCATCAGAACGAACAGCTAGCGGTTGTTCATTCACGTAGAGCAAGAAAAAAAAGGGTCCAAAATCGATCCTTGAGGTACACCTGAAAAAACCGGTAAGAAAGAAGACATATTCCCATTAGCAACGACTCTTTGCCTGAACGATCGGATTAGCTTGCTTGATTACATTATCAAAAGCTTCCGAATAATCGAGTAAAGTCTCAAAGGATAGATATGATTTATCCATAGCTTGCCGCAGTTTCTCAATGACAAGGGTCAAACTGAGATGCAGCTTGTACTGGATCGAAAGCGAGACTGACAATTGCTAAGCAAATTATTGCTGGAAGTAAGAACCAGAAGTTGATCGCAAACTAACCTTTCAAAGTCAAAATCGAGATTGGTCGGAAGTCATTTACACGCGACTTGAAATTCTTCGGAATAGGAAATACAGAGGTGGTAATAATTGAATTAAGGTAATTTAAAATGTACGGTAGCATAAGTTTAATAAATATAGGACAAATACCATCATGCCCTGCGGAATTCGACTTAATGCATCTTAAAACGCAAGTTTCGAACAGAATTTTGACATACAATTAAATTTTGAAGTAACTGTTATACAAATCGTAATTTTTGAAATTGAGTATTTGAATTAATCTGTATTATCCATTGCCTTCTATTGAATAACGAGTTGGTTATTGTAATATATATATTTCTTTTTACCTTTGAAAATTTTCGTCGCTGTGTACTATAAAAGTACCCTCTGGTGGTGATGCGTCCTCCGAAAGCTCAACTCAATTCATACCTATCTGATTCTTTAAGAATTGAATTTTGTTTTAATACGTTATCTTGTACTAAGCTCGTGTTCGTGTCTTTGCAGGATATTAAAATGAACACTTAATTTAACTTGGTTTGATACATATTCGACACGTTGCTGTTGTCGATATGATTATATGTTTTCCAATGTTCTGAAATTATTTTGCTTTAAACACCTCGAAATACCTCTATATTTCGTTTTTAATAGTTTTAACACTGCATTTCTTGCGATATTTTTACATGTCATATATTCTATTTGTTTTCTTATTATTATTATTTATTGATAGTTTACACATGTTTGTACACAAAGTGTTACATCTATAGTAGACACCGTACAGGATAAAAATTTTAAGATTTGCAAAATTTGCAGCGGATATATAAGGTTCAAGGAAAAGGTAACTTAGAACTGACACTTTAATCCGAAAGGTGGTCTTTTGAATTGGTAGTGTCCGTTTGTCGTTGAGAATGCTGTCAATGGTTGTAACTTGTTGTCGAGTGGTATCTGGTGAAATGAACTATTCATATCAAGTGTCGAAAACCATTTAGCGTGTAGACGTTTGTCTAAAATATCTTCTAAACGAGTTAGAGCAAATTTATCCTTTTGTTTTTGTTTTTGTCCATTTCCTTTTGTCTTCAGTGTTCTTTTTTGGTACCAAAAGGATTGGAGCATTGTAGGTGCTCCTTGATGATTCGATTATGTCATCGTTTAACATTTTTTGTGCTGGCTCATTCATTAATTCTGAGTGCGTGTGTGACAGTCTGTAGTTTTTGATATAAACAGGACTATCGTCGTTTGTTGAAGTCTTTTGTGTGTAGAAATTGTTTGTCGTTAAAGTGTCATTTTCGAGATGACATACGTTTTGGTACTTTTTAAATATCATCACCAGTTCTTGTTTTGAATTGTTATCTACAGAGTCAATGTTTATTGTGGCGAGTATCTTTTTTAATCTGTCATCATTATGTGTTTTGTTTGAGGTGTAGTTTAAAATTTCTATAAACTTTTTAAACATGCCTCGAAGAGAAAATACGGCTGAAATTTTTCCCTCCTTCCTCAGCTTGACGACACGTTGAAGTTTTCCGCGATTGTTATTTGTCTAACACTCATGAACAAAGATTCTGTCATTACCTTATAGCCCAATATCAACGACACTGAGCTATCGCTTGAATCTTTTTCGAAAATCAGCAATAGTCTTAAACATTTTAATCGGAAGAAAGGGCGATGCTAGTTTTACAACAATCATATTTGTTATATTAACATTCGATATATTATTGCCAGAACTTTTATTAATTGCAAAAGCGTCACAAATAACTGTAATAAATATATTAATATTATATTCTTTAATTTATTAAGGCACACCTATTGTTAAGATATTATATCTTTCTTGTCTTGCATCTTTTTGAATAAACAATAAATAATGAATATTTCTAATTATGAAGCCCGCCGTAATTGATTGATTTTCACGACTGTGTTCGCGATAGTCTAGCACTGACTATGCGAAGAGTTCAGCTCCGATGTTGTTTTTTTGTGGTTCTTTGTTTTATTATTTTAATTGCTTAACAATTTTTATACTTGTATACGTTTAACAGTTTTTATACACAAAATACGTACAACAAGAGAGATGGAGAGAGTGCCCTGCATCAGAAGGCTGCACAATACCTAGCCAAAGTACCAAACGAGACGTGCGGTTTTCAGGCCAAAGAACAGAAGGTGCAGTCCATTAGAAGAAAAGAACTTCCTCGCAGAAGGCGTTAGTTGGAAGCTGGAGAGCTTCTTGGCAGAAGGATTTAAATTAATTTCGTGACGTCAAAGCGTCCACCAGGTAAAGTGTATCGGATTGGTACCTAGCTTAGGTGTCCTAACTTGTTGATTTGCGAATAGTGTCGCACACCGCGGAGTCAAAAGCAACTCGATAGTGCGGTTGCTGGGCCGGAGCTGAAAGTGTCAGGTAGTTTTAAACACTGTACGCCGAAGCCGAAAGCAAGTCGATAGCGCGGTTGCTGGGCCGAATGCTTCAGCATTATAACTTCCTTCGTTAGAATTTGATGGAATATAAGGCAAATAGTCAATACACTAAATGTATTACTTCCTACGAAAACACAGCATAAATTTATATCATTATCGTCTTCCATATGTATTTCTTTTAAAAAAATTTAGCATACACAGCAATCAGAACACCACGTCATTAGTTGTAGACAATTATTAGTTTAGAAATTAGTTAGACAATTAGTTTTTTGAAGCTGAGCGAGATCACGAAGGATAAAATATGTTGATCGGGCTTTCTTTTATTATTGTAAACCAATTCATGTACAATACCATTGTCCGGCCAAAACTTACGACAATAAATGAACAGGAACGACGATATTGATTGAACAGTAGGTTCTCAGCGACTAAACTTCTGCCGTCAATACCCAACTGAGATAAAGTATGCGCACGGAAGTTATGAAACAAAAATATTTCTTTTTCGACTGCACCACCTGAAAAACCATGAAACGACAAGTGTTGAGCGTGGCAGTGGGCCGATGAAATCGTCGCAAACGATGGCCCAGGGCTTTTCTGCTAGCTGTGTTAGCATTTTCCCTGCTTGTTGCATTTTATACCGCTGACATCCGCGTCCTCATCGGCGGACGTGAAGACAGATATTTCGAAGCCTCCGAGGCTAGTAGAAGCGGGTTATTATTCGTGCAGTGGTTTTCCTTATGCCTAGGTGACCTGCAGTCGGACTGTTGGGATTCTCGTATAGCACGCGGTCTCGTAAGAATGTCGGAACACACAGTTTCCAAGGTTGTCGTCGTTACTGAGTTGACTTTGAATGTGTCGGTAGAGGCTACCGCCCTCTACTCTGTAATCAGGGAATTTGTCCGGCCGCGGTCTGATTTCTTGCAGCTTCTTTTTCGTCCATGAGCATTTCGGTGCGGTTTCGTTTCGTTGATCGTGTTAGCCGTGGCTGCCGGTTGGCGCGACAGTGCATCGGCGACAACATTAGGTTTTCCCTTTCGATATTCAATCTCGAAGTTATATTGCTGCAACTCCAGTGCCCATCGAGTGATACGTTTTGAAGCGCTTTCGGTTTGAATGGCTGTTGCGCCATTTGAGTGATAAATGGTCCGTAATCACTGTAAATTTGTAGCCCTCACGATAGCATCTTTGGGATGCCCCATATGATGGCCAGATACTGCTTCTCTGTCGCTGAATAGTTGATCTCTGCCTTGTTCAGTCTGCGGCTTGCATACGCGATCACCTTGTCTGTTCCCTCGATCTCTTGAGTGAGTACTCTGCCCAGTCCGATGTCACTGGCATCCGTTTGGAGAGTAAATTGCTTGGCGGAATCCGGACAAGCGAGTATTGGCGCGCTGATCAAGGATGTCTTCAACCTTTCAAATGCTTGCTCCTGTTTAGGCTGCCACCTCCAGTGCTTCCCTTTCTTGAGAAGTTTGGTCATCGGATGTGCGATTGTTGCAAATTCCGGTACAAAACATCTGTATCATGATGCGATTCCTAAGCACCGTCGAAGCTCGCGTAGATTATTCGGCGACTGAAGCGCCTATAGCGCTGTGATTTTTTTTGGATCCGTCGGACTACCGTGTTCGTTCACTACTGCCCCAAATATTTAGTTTTCTTTTGGAAAAATTCACATTTTTCCCTGTTCAGCTTTAGATTTGCGGCTCTTAAACGTCTGAATACCTCTTTGAGATGTTGCATATGCTCTTTCTTCGTTGCGCTTGTCACGATGATATACGAAGGTATTAGCCTCTAAGTCAGGTCCAATCACTTGGTCGAGGGATCGTTGAAACGTTGTTGGCGCGGAATGTAGTCCGAACGACATCACCTTCCACTGGAAAAAACCACGGCCAGGCACGGTAAAAGCTGTATGGGGTTTACTGGATTCCTCCATCGGAATCTGACAGTAACGATTCTCTACATCGAGTCTACGGATAAACTTTGCAGATAAACTATGTAGTGAATGCGTGGTAACGGGTAAGCATCTGGGCGCGATCGAGAATTTAATTGGCGGTAGTCTATGCATAAGCGCTAAGTGCCAGTCTTTTTCTTCACTAGTACGATTGAGGCGCTGTACGCACTGGTGGATGGTTCTATGCAGCCTTTTACTAGCAGTTCGTCAACTTCCTGATTGATAATTTCTTGCATCGCCGGGTTTCGTAGAATATATATTTGCTTGAACGTGAATCCCCGCAAGTTAAGCTGGCGCCAGCGTCTGCAAGAAAGTCTGGAAGTATCAATAACAATGTGCGACGGGTCCTTTGCCTAAGGTGATTTGTGCGTGGAGATATTGCGACACCACTCCCTGGGACCCATCGGCCATGCGTATGTAGAGCAGTTTGTTTAACAGTTTACTTGCTAATCCTAGGTCTTTTTCCATTCGTGGTCTAACGAAGCTGCGTGTTGCTCCTGTGTCCAGTGTCGCCTCTATCCATTTCCCCTTGACTCAGATTCTGGCTATGAGATGGCCCTTATGACACCTTAAGACTTCTGGTTGTTTCCAGAAGACGTCTGCCCTGTCGCGGTCGTTTCCCTGCTGTGACACTTGTTCTTGGTTGCGGCGTTTATAGCAACAATCGATGGTTCGTCGCCCTGTGCTTCCACATGTCCCGCAGAACACGATTTGCGGATTTCGACAGCCTCTGCGCTGATGTCCGTCCTGGGCGCAACAACGGCATGCCGTGATTGAATTAATGGGTCGCGTTGTCAGCGGCGTGATCTCCATATGCCTTTCCTTTCTTGGAATAGTGGCATACTCTTTAGCGGTAGTCGGTACACCTCGGCCAACTCCTCTATTCGTTCGATGAACAACTGTGGGTCTTTCCCGCAGTCATATCTTACGTTCAACTTCCGCACTTTATCGATGATTAACATTGGGTTTTATTCGACGATTGCCGATACGGATAACACATGTTCGTCTTTGCTTTCCCTCGTTGGGACGGCGCCATCTTTGCCTCCTTAGTATCACCACCTGACTGCCGCTGTGGATTCGGGGATAGTCCGCGGGCTGCTGAATGGATGTCTTCTAACTACGACAGGCATGTGGATATCTCTGGATCTTTTTCGCCTGTTATAGCAAAGGCATCCAAACGTCCTCATAGTTCTCCGACGCTGCCTCCGTCATCTAATTCGAATTCATCGGCATAGGTAACCAATTCCTCCTTCCGGAGCGTATACATTCACGACTGTTTCGACATCGTGGTGATTCTTTTGTAAGTACGTTGCTTGGAAAATTTGTTAAATATCTGGTTTATCAGGTCCCTGTTCGGGCGCCAATGTAACGACCGATTTCTTCTCTCTCCTGGGTATGAGTCAGTCTCGTCCAATGTTCGTTAAGTTATTTGTATTTAATGAACACAATACACCAGATAACGTTATAATTTTATTTTATTGATCCTAACTATTAAAAGACTTACAACTAGGCTATGCACAAAGATTCTATTATCGCTGCAACGGAAATTTGAATTAGTGATTAGCGTGCCTGCGAGACACTTTGAAGTATAGAGTCGCAGCCGACAAGGGCTTGAGGGGGTTCTCTTGTCGCGGAGTTTATACCCTCAGGACGACAAGAGCTTGATAGTGTAGAGTCGTGGAGTTTATACCCACAGGACGACTGTCCACTTGTCGCGGAGTTTATACCCACAGGACGACAAGGCTAAAATGTATAGCTTCTGATCTACAAGTCTTACCCTCTTTGGTGGTCGTCTTGGCGTTGTCTAAGCTTTGCTTCACCTGACCTTGTGATGGCGGTGTTGTCGCTGACGAGGGCGTATTTCGGCGTTGACTGCGATGTCGACTGCGCTGCGATTGTGATGTTGACTGCGCTATGACTGCGACGCCGACGCTGACGTTGACTTTGACGTTTACTGCGACGTCGACGTTGACTGCGACGTCGACGTTGGCTGCGGCGTTGACTTTGACGTTGACTGCGACGTAGACGTTGACGCTGACTTCGATTCTGACTGCGATGTCCTTCGGTGATCCTTGCTGCCGACTATGATGTCCTTCGGTGGTCCTTGCTGCTAGCTATGATGTCCTTCGATGATCCTTGGCATTGACTATGAAGGAGTCCTTCGCGGTGACTCTGATTTCACTGTGTGCCTGACTTGCGGCGTGGTTCTTAATCGAATCTCTCTCCCGATACATTGATTGTGTGCGCTTTTATAGTCTGGAACGATTGTCGACTCGCTCACTCGTCCATTCTGGAAGAAAGCTTTTGTCGCATAGAAAGCTTTGTGTCGCAATACTTCGCTTGGCACATGCATTTACTTCAGTATATGGAAACTGGATTTGCTTGCTGTACATATTTGCATACACTGGCCTTGAATTCTGTTTAGTGCTTGTATGTACGGGAAATTTTGCGAACCAAACTTTTCGTTACAACCGGTTCAACAACGACGTCAACACTCGGCATTGCTGGCCCTTGGACAATCAATAGAGAATTGGAACTATCACCTTGTTGTGAGGTGAACATTATCGATATTTATCAACGGACTTAAGAGATCGATCAAAGATGGTAATCCCAATACATTTGTTGGCCTTGAAGAATACAAGGCAATAAACATAATAATTTTTGAAACTATGTTTCATGGTTTTGTAATCTTGTTTGAGCAGTCGCAAGATCACGTGACACCTCAGTCACGGTCATGATCTGCGGAGCGGTGCCGCTGTTATTATAACGCGTTTTCGAGTCGCTGAAGTCGCCTTTCAAGCATTCGCTATTGCTTTCCTTATGGCACCGATGCTCACGTTACTTCACACTATTGTGTCTTTATCTAGACAACTGTTGTATTATGTGTTTTAATGAAAATAAATGATAGAGAAAAGGTAAGGATTAACTTAGTTACCAAGCGAGTTACGCCGAATTTGTTTGGCCCAAGGCCGAGCTATGTTAAGGTTATTGTAAGGCGAGCTACGTCGGATTTAGTCTGACCACAACACCGTACTTACATTCAAAGGTGAGGTTTGTAGGTTTTTCACCAGTAACATTCTGACTTTATGGTTGGCTCGTGCCCCTTTTTATACAAAAAATTCCTTCTTACTCTACTTGCGATTCATAATTTTTGTTTACTACGCATATTTTTATTGGTCATGCTTATTTTAAATATTTAGTAATTTTTGTGCAATGTATGCAGTCAAAGTGAGTGCAGTCGGTTGCGCTTCAATAATTGCAGCGGAGTTAGTGTATGTGTGAGGCCTGCTGTGGGCAATGTTCCACTAGTCATGGTGGGTACATTACACCCTCATCATTAAGAGAAAAATTCGGGATGCAATCCACTAATTTCTCTAATGTTATGAGTAGTAAATATGAATAAATGAATAGTTCTTATGCTTTTAAATTATCTTAGAATGTAACATTTAATTGTTGGTATGACTCGACTTATGCTAACATTTAGTACGGTTTTTATAGGTGGTTATGAACTATTCTTATTATTATTATAATCTATTGTTGTGTTTACACAATCAGTGCTTACAACTTTATGGACCTTAATAAGGTGCTTGGTTTTTTTTCGATTTATTAATTTAAGTAATACTAAATCTCCTTTGTTTAATTGCAGTGTGCAATGATAAATTTTGCTGATAAAATTTAACGTTCATACAAAGAAGTACATTTAGCATCAAAGTCAAGGACAAAGCACAGTAAACTCGTTTTCGCAAAGTAAATAGAGAAAACTAGTCAAACGAATTTGCTGATTAGCTCGTAAACACTGGAAGCGACGAACATATCACATCACTTCCAGCAAACAAGTCTGAAGTTCGGAGAAAGCTTTAAAGTAGTATAAAAGAGAGCGCACTCAGTGCATCAGGACAGTCGTTTAGAAATCACACCCATGGACAGTTGTTGAGGAACCACTCCTGAACACAGCAAACATCACAAGGACCTCAAGTCGGCATCGAAAGGACTCGCAGTCAGCATCGCAAGGACCTCAGTCGGCATCGCAAGGACTCCTAGTCAGCATCGCAAGGACCTGAAGTCGGCATCGCAAGGACTCGTAGTCAGTGCCTCAGCCTACGTCGCAGTCGACGGCGCAGTCAACGTCTCAGTCGACGATACATCTACGTCGCCGCGCCGTAAATCTACAACATCAGCTGCAGCATCGTGGCGGCTTGAATCGGGTAAGAAACATAAGAAACGTCGTTTCTTCCAAGCGTAACTACATAGTTACCAAGCCCTGTCGGTCTGTTGGGTTTATACTCCGCAACAGTGGACACACACTAATCAAAATCTCTCTTCAGCACTGATTCGTAAGATAACCAAATAATCGACATGCAACTTAATCATAAACTCTCTTTTAGCCCAATGATCATAAACTCTGTTTCAGGCTCTTAATCATAAACTCTGTTTCAGCCTAATGATCACAAACTCTGTTTCATGTTTTTTTTTAATCATAATATCTATTGCAAGCTAATGATTGTAAACTTGTTAAATAAAACTTATCTTAGCCAAAACGTATCTCTAAGCATATTTCAAACTATTGTAACTACTGTAAAGATTTAATAAATAAAGTTGTTAGTATCGTAATCGGTGTATTGCGTTCAAATCAATAAATAACTGGACGAGACCTTGGACTGGACTGAGTGATATCCAGGCGAGAGAGGAAAAGTACAGTTACAGTGGCGCCCGAGGAGGGACTTAATACACCGAATATTTAACAGCTTACGAACAACAAATTTAACAAGAATCTAATAAAATGTCGAAGCGTTCATGGATACACACACTGCGAAAAAACGAACTGATCGAATACGCCAAGGAGTTCGAATTAGACGAAACAGGAAACGCCGATAACTAAGAAAGCAGTTCGTCGCTCTCGTAATAGCAGCTGAAAAGGATCCTGTGGTACACGCGCGCTTGCTGGTGTTAGAGGCAGCGCACAACGCGGCTCGAGGGCCACCACCGACATGCCAGCCACGATCAGGTGATGATCGGAATGAGATGCAGACTAGAGCAGCTTCACCTAAGCTAAGTGAAAAAGAATTTCACATATCGATAGAGACAGCTAGCGAACACATCCTCGCTGAACACAGGCGGAATGTGATATACACGAGACCACGGGAAATGACGATGGAGCCAGCAAGCATCATAGACAAAGTTCGAAAATGGAACGTCCGATACGACGGTGGCAAGGACCCGTTACTTTTTATTGAAAGAGTCGAAGAATTGACAAGAGTTTACCGGTTACACATGGGCAATTTACCGCAGATGATGCCGGAACTACTTCGCGATCGCGCACTCACATGGCTAAGAAATAACCAATGCGACTGGGGAAGCTGGAACAACTTCAAAACAGCGTTCCTTAAATTCTTCTTATCAAGCAGGTACTTCGAACAAATAGAGGACCGAATTCGAATGCGCATGCAGCGACAGCGAGATTCTTTCAAAGACTTCGTATTGGACATCTGCGATCTTATGCGAACAGCGAACTTCACAGAGGCGCAAAAACTAGAACGGGTGTTTCCAAATTCGCGGCAAGAATTTCAACTGTAGATAAAAAGGAGGGACTTTTCGTGCCTCGACGAATTGGTCAGCCTGGCGGAGGACTTAGAATGTATCCAAGGGAAGCCAGACGAGACGATGCGCCAGAGCAGTCGCCCACATGATGAACCTCGACAACACCCACCAAGAGCACGTTATGAAAACAGGCCATCAACGAACAGAGTACACAACGAGAGGCACATGGAAATCACGCAACCTCAAGCACGACCCATCAACACCAGCACCGCGTGCCGCCGCTGCGGGCAAGATGCACGCCACCAGAGAAGCTGCCGACATCCGCAACGGTTGTTTTGTTGGTCGTGCGGAAGACTCGGAGTTCGAAGCGTCGATTGCTGATATCGCCGTCGTAGTGGAAGACAGGAGAACCATCAGGGAAACGACGAGTGCCCCCGCCAGATCCGAGACTCAGCGGGACCAGGGCAGATATCGTCTCGGAAAAATTAGAAGTGCTACGCTGCCATAAGGGCCAACTGATAGCAAAGTCAAGGTTGAAGGACGATGGTTGGATGCAACAGTGGACACTGGGGCAACACGCAGCTTCGTCAGCACTCGAATGGAGCAGTCCCTCAGAATAGACCGAAAACCGCTCACGACTCCGCGATACATACGAATGGCGGATGGTTCACAGGGAGCAGTGACGCATTATCTTGACACACTACTCAGTTGAGGGCAGGACACGATTCGTACCATGTTGCTTATTCTTCCAGGTGCAGTGGACGACTTACTCCTGGGAATGAATTTCCTTGCGAACGTTGGAGCCAGCTTGACTTGCGGAGCGTTCACTTTGAACTTTCGAGATGCTTACCAACAAGCAGAGCCGATTGGAACTAATACATGCGCCGACAGCGAAGGAGATGAGAAGGAGAATCAGCGAACTTCCGGTGATAAAGAAATCGCCCTGCGGAAGAACTTAGCAATATTTAAAAGACTAGAAGGCCCAGCGAACATAACTTCCCATACAATCACGATGACTGATGACAACGAAATAAAACAGCGCTACGTTTCTAGGAAACCAGCCGCGAAGGAGATTATTCACAAAGAAGTAGACGAACTAATTCAAAAGGGATGCACGGAACAATCTAACGCCATCGCCAACGCCGTAGGAGACAGCATGACTCAACCAACATGCTCATGGACCGAGACCGACTACAGAATAGAGGGAGGCCAGCTGTACAGATATATCCAAAGTCAACTGGGCAACGGTGACAACGCACCGTGGAGACTCTGCGTTCCTGCATATCTGCGCGGCCGCGTTCTTCACGAGAATCACGACACCCCGACTGCACGTCATCTAGGAATCCGAAAATTAACAGCACGAATTTTGAATCGCTACTATTGGCCAGGTATGATGCGCGATATTAGCCTCTACGTTCGCCGTTGCGACTCATGTCAGCGGTATAAAACACAACAACGACAGCAAGTAGGTAAGATGTTGGCGCAGCTAGCAGAGGAGCCCTGGGCAATCGTGTGTGCCGATTTCATCGCTCCACTGCCACGCTCCGTACATGGAAATACTTCATTATTAATCTTCGTCGATAAGTTCACGAAATGGACTCAAATAATACCACTTCGGAAAGCCACTGGCGATAACTTATTAAAGGGATTTAGAGAGCGAATTCTAGCGAGATTTGGCGTGCTTAAAAATCTCGTCACCGACAACGGAAAGCAATTTAAAAGCAAACACTTCAAAGATTTTCTTGCAGACATTGGAGTCAAACACCAGTTTATCGCGCCTTATACACCTCAAGAAAATCCCACGGAAGGCGTCAACAAGACAGTAAAGACTATGATCGCACAGCTATCAGCCGGACAACAGCGCAAATGGGACGAAAGCCTACCAGAGGTAATGCTCGCTATAAACTCTTGCAGGTCAGAGACGACAGGCTTCAGCCCTGCATTCCTGGTTCAAGGACGGGAACCGCGACTGCCAGCAGCGCTATTTGATGAGGAGACACAAGGAACTGGACAACTGGAACAGAGCGCCAACACGAGAGCAAAACAACTAAGAGAAGTCTTCGAAATTGTGCGAGGCAGGCAGGCACAAGCAACAGCTGACCAAGCCAGATACTATAATCTGAGGCGTCGACAGTGGTCACCAAAGGTTGGAGAATTGGTGTTAGCCAAACAACACAATTTATCGAAAGGAATAGATTACTTTGCTGCAAAACTCGCACCCAAGTACAAAGCACCATTCAGAGTAATATCATTTATATCACCGCTCATCGCACGGATAAAAGATTTAAAACATGCTGTCGATACAAGTAGCGCAAACCGACGCCACAACAGTAATTACAAACATTCAAAGAAAATACATGCCTGCGGGAGCAACAACAACGATTGTCATGAATGGCATAATAAACATTTAATTTCATATTGTCATCCAAAATTTCTAGATTACTCGTTTCTTTCAGATATTATATCACCGCCGTTAATCAAGCTACGATTTTATTAGTCATAATGGCTCAGTACAATTGCAAATCAATTCCGACAAAATGCAGAAAACACAGATACCTCAGCGATCAGCGATGAACGAGAGCAAACAAATCAGAAGAACCAAGCAACAGATTCCAGCGCGCCGTAATATATTCAGAAGAATCGTCGCCGCCTGCAGAAGACGCCGATTTCCTACAGGGGTAGTGCACAACGCTTTAAAAAGAGAAAAAAAAATTATGAAACAACACGAGCCTGAAGAGACGTAATCGGAAACGACGTCAAATCAACATCACAACTCGACCAAAGGTTAGATTGGAATCTTCCCCCTCCCGTACACGACAATGAAAATTCAAACACAGAAAAGAAACAGTGTGTTAATGTATTACGAAACTCAACGAGATAGAAAATCACCTTATCACGGAGCGGCACTGTAAACATCGAGCACCTGACATCGCCAGAATAACGATACAGACGTACCATTTTCATTCATCTTAAAGAACGTTTTAAACACAGTAAATTTAACGACGCACAAACAAAGATAAACAAAAAAGAGAAGCAGGAATAGAACAAAATTCGAGTAGAAATATACATAATAAAAATGAATATGTATATATGAAAGGTAAACACATATATATATATATATAATATTATATATATTAGAGCAAAGATTTAAGCAAGAAAAAGAAATAAAAAAGTAATCCAAGTGGAATTAATGGAAATGAAAAATGAATTTAATAAACCAAAAAAAAAAACTATGTCAAAGTAAAGATTAGAACAAACACAGAACTAGATTCAGAGAACTGTGATTAATTTAACAGAACTAAAATGAATTTAAAATTTAATCAAAAAGCAAAGATTTAACCAATACGAAATACGAACATTTAAAAATAAGCAAGTAAGGAAAATTATAAAGAATTTAAGATTAAATTTAAATTAATGTACAAAACTAAGAAAATTGTAAACAAATAAGGCATTTTAATCAACGATGAATCTATACCGGCGCAGACAACAAGACACCTGGGGAAGGCCAAGAGACACCGCAGCATTCATTACAGCAGTCCTCCGCCAGGACCCCCCGAAACAAGGGGGAAATGTAACTATAAATTTCTATTTGCGAGTCCGATGAGGACAAGTCTATGACTCTTTCTCAATCAAGCCAAGCCACGATGATAGATCTTGAAGCTGAAGCTGCGCTACTGGAGGATGCACCGCTTAGCAGCACAAAGCATTATGGGACAGAACCAGAAGTTGTCTCTCGGTCGAAGGTGTACAAAGCCAACAGGGCCTATAAGCGTGCGAAGATTTATCTTCGCAAGCTGGCCAAGTTGGACCCGTCCACGCTGACAGAAAAACAGCTTCATATGAAAAGACTGAACGTCAAGAAGGTAGCAAAGTTTGAAAAGACCACGGCTAACTCTCGGCAACAGTCTTCATTACCTGTAAAGAAACCATTCAAACCTGCGCCCATAACGGTTCCTGAAACCGACAGACAACCCGTGCCGTCTACTAGTAAGGCGGCAAAAAGGAATAGGTCGGCGGACGAGAGCCTGAAGAAGGACGTAAAAAATGTAAAAAGGACAGCAAACTCTGTGGTCCAGGAGGAGCAGGTTGCCATCGTCGACAGATTGGATCCTGACGGCAAGATCGTACCGACGAATTGGCTTCTTGTGGAGGCCAAGTGGCTGTCTGAAATGATGAAGGATAGTAGGGGGGAGGAATAGGTAGCTTTTGAAGGCGCTGGCTGGTAAAGGGGGGTGAAGGTCGTCAACTGCGGCAACAAGAGATCCATGGATCTCTTGAAAGCCGTAATCGGGGGCTTGGGGAATTGTGTCCGAAAGCCAAACTAGAAGTGCTGCCTCGGTCGTCCCTCCATTTGAGACCGCTAGTCGTGGTTTAGATCCCTCCCCCAGTCCCAGAATCGGGGGCATCCGTACTGGGACTAATCAGGAAACAGAACCGTTCGATAGGGGCACAGGATTTGGAAATTGTCTCATCCAACGTCCCGAAAAATGGCGGTAGGAACTACTGGCTAGCGACTAGCCAAGAGTCCCTAGAGGACATCAATAGAGCGGATGGAGTTATTCGGTTTGGCTTAGGATCCTTAAAGATCCGCGTGCCTTCCACTGGTCACATTGAGGATGTCGCCAAAAAGCCAGCAAATTAACTTGCACCACTGTAAGGCGGCTAGTGGCGACCTTCTCCTTGTCACGATGAAAGAGGACATCAACGTAGCCCTTGTACAAGAACCCTGGCTTAGGACAGGTAGGGTTGCAGGACTAGGATCACCGCGTTATCGATTCTTCGAGCCAGATACTACCGGGAAGGTAAGAGCCTGTATATTGGTAAGGAAAAATGTTAATGCTTTTCTTTTTCCTAACAACAGCTACTCTGACGTCACCACGGTGGTATGCGAGACAAAGTAGAAGGACACAATTCTGCTCACATGAGCATACTTCCCATTTGAGTCGCCGGACCCGCCCTCTCATCAAGTCTGCGAGCTAACAAAGTTTGCCAGTGCTAGCAAACAACGGCTAGTCATAGGATGCGATGCTAATGAACACCATCCGCAATGGGGCAGCAGCGATATTAATAAGAGGGGTGAGTCAATTTTCGATTTCATTATAAATAACGACCTGGTGATATGTAATAAGGGAAACACTCCCACCTTTAGCAATAGAGATAGGTCAGAAGTCATAGACTTAACCCTTAGGAATGACATAAATATAGATATTGTGGGTTGGAGAGTATCCACGAAGTGCTCCTTTTCGAACCACCAAAGGATATTCTTCAACATTTTCACAGAATTACCAACCCCAATACCATTTAGAAATCCGAGAAGGGCGGACTGGGAAATGTTCTCCAAGCAGGCGGAGCACAATCTATCTAAAGAGAAGGCTAGACACCTGCACGGAGATACCGACAGCCTGGTCCGGCTTGTCTCGGCGGGTCTCCTCAATGCCTTTAATAGCTCATGTCCTATCAGCCGACAGCCCAAAAAGGCCAAGCTGGCTTGGTGGACCTCAGAGCTGTCAGCATTGAGGAGATCCATTAGACTGTTTTTTAATAAGGCCCTTTATAAGATTGGTCTTCGTACTTACAAAAGTAGAATCAGGGCTGCCAGGAGAGACTCTTGGAGGTCTTATTGTAGCTCAATATGCGAGGTCAACGATGCCGCCAGGCTCCGCAGACTGCTGTCCAGGAAAACTCCCGCTTCCAGCTGCCTGCAAAGAGCTGATGGCTCGTGGACCACGTCCAGGCTGGAGTCTCTGAAACTACTTTGCGATACACATTTCACGGGCTGTACGGAGTACGAGCCTGTGGATCCTGCGAGGCCAATGCGCGCGCCTGTTAGCGATTCTTTTTTCCAGGAGCCGGAGGTAGTGGGAGAAATGGTAGCAGAGGACAGGGTGGCATGGGCAATTGAGTCCTTCTTGCCCTATAAATCAGCGGGGCCGGATGGTATAATACCGGCTATGCTTCAGAGGTCCATGCCTACGGTTCTACCACTACTTTCCGAAATTTTCGGAGCTTGTATTAGGATGAACCTAATACCAAATGTATGGAGAAGCGTAAAGGTCGTATTTATACCTAAAGCAGGAAGGCCGTCACACTTTTCCACAAAGGATTATAGGCCCATTTCTCTCCTCCTTCTTCTTAAAGATACTGGAGAGACTGGTGGACAGATACATTGGAAACAGAATAACACACAAACTTTGCCTTTCTCAACATGCCTACCTAAAGGGTAGATCAGTTGAGAGCGCTTTGCATAGTGTAGTTTCTCAAATAGAGCGATCAATAGCGGTCAGAGACTACACACTTGAAGCGTTTCTTGATATAGAAGGCGCGTTTAACAATGTTAAACCAGAAGCCATTAGTGAGGCACTACTGTACTTTGAGGTGCCAAGCGCCATTATAGACTGGATAGTAATGATGCTGAGAACTAGAGTCATAAGTCCGGTCTTCGGTGCAAGCAACCTTCGTATGAGCGTCACACGCGGCACTCCATAGGGAGGAGATCTTTCACCTCTGCTGTGGCTTGTCGTGGCTGACGAATTACTTAGGACACTTCATAGGACAGCTATTAAAGCCATAGCGTATGCCGATGATATAGCCATTTTGGTCTAAGGCAAGTTTTTGCCGACGATAAGTGAACTTATGTCGCTGGCACTGAATAAAACGATGATGTGGGCGGACAGGAATGGTCTACAGGCAAACCCTGTTAAGACGGATCTTGTCCTTTTCACTAGGAGATACAAAATCCCAGCTTTTGAGACACCCAGCTTAAACGGGCATGTGCTCTCACTCTGGGCAGGTGAAGTATCTCGGCACAGTTCTGGACCGGAAGCTTTCTTGGAAGCATTACACTGCCGAGAGGTTGAAAAAAGGTTTGAACGCTTTCTACGCCTGCAAAGGGGCCATGGGTGGTAGATGGGTTCTACCACCGTATATCGTCCATTGGATGTACACGGCAGTAGTCCGCCTAATTCTTACTTATGGCTGTTTTGTCTGGTGGGAGGCGATTCTGAAGTGCTGTAACCTGAAGATATTAACGAAGGTGCAAAGATGCGTGGCATTGAGTATTACAGGTGCAGCCAAGAGCACTCCGCAAACAGGGTTAGACATGCTTTTGCACTTGCTACCCCTCGATGCGTTTATTATGGGCTCGGCAGGGAAAAGCTTCATTAGACTTAAGGAGCTCAAACTCTGTAAGGCATCAAGTTTTGGACACACCAGTGTGCTACAACCTTTGGAAAACCTGAGCTTGGGTCCTCGGAAGAACCTATCTTTTAAGACGGATCTCATTCTCCCGAGGATGGATTTTGAAGGGACATCCATTATAGAGCTCCCCAGTACAGCTGACTGGGATATGTTAAAACGCAGGCCCCCCAAAGGGCTCTTGTTTTGCACAGATGGCTTGAAAACTGAGGAAGGTACCGGAGCGGGCTTCTACTCGGAGACGATCAACGTTCGAAGGTCATACAGACTACCAGACGTCTGTAGCGTTTTTCAAGCAGAAGTCTTCGCAATCGAAAGAGCAGCGGATTTTGTCTGATAGGAAAAATTAACAAATAAGGTTATCTATTTCCTTGTGGACAGTCAGGCTGCGCTGAAAGCACTAGGATCACCCATGGTGAAATCTGACATAGTTATGAGGTGCAGAAGTAAGCTGGGAGTGCTTAGAAGTAGCCACAACGTGAGGCTCTGCTGGGTTCCAGGCCACTCCAATATTGAGGGCAACGAGCAAGCAGACCTGTTAGCGCGTAGAGGCGCTTCATTGGGACTCCATGAGGCGGATACTTCACTAAACGCGCCCTATTCTATTGTCAAGAGAATGACTGATTCCGTAGTTACGAGCGGAGCCAATCGTAACTGGGCCAACAGGAACGATTGCGCTACGACGCGAATGATATGGCGTCAATTTAACGGGGCACTGTCCCATTGGGGGCATGGTATCTAGATGGAAACCAGGTGCCAAAGTAGATCACTGCAGATGCTGCGATGACACTGACGAGGAGGAGACCGTGGCTCATCTGCTATGCCGCTGCCCAGCCTTAGCAAACAGACGCTTGAATTCGTTCGGGTCCGGTTTCGTGGCTGAACTTTCGGAAATCGCAGACCTACCTTACGATCTCCTTACGATGATTAGAAGCTCTAAAGCCGCCTTTACACAGCATTTACCTGTCATAAATGACGGGTAGGCTACAACTGGAGAGGCTTAGGTAGCTGTAATGGAATCCCACGGGACGTTTTTAAGGGCACTCCCAATGGGCGGGTAAGGCCTAGGTGGACTTGGCGTTGTCTAAGGCAGCCACACGACCTTCTTAACTGACTAACTAACTAATAGTTTGCTTATGTTGGTCATTAGTTCGTTCTTCAATTCTGTCCCGCAGTCTGATTTGAGTACTTCAAAATGTCCGTATCTTAGTATTAGCTGTTCTACAAGTGCTTTCGCTACCGTCTGTGTGTCCTTTGTTTGGATTGGGTGAGCTATCATAAATTTTATTAGCTCACATTGCATTGTTAGTATGTAGCGATAACCGAGGGGTCCTACAGTGTCAATAAAAATTGTCTGAAAACTACTTGTCGGGGTCTCAGTCAGTGTAAGTGGCTCATTTGTGTTTTGCTTATTTGATTTTCTTAAAAGTGTCACAACAAGATTTGAATTTCGTAACCATCTGGTTCATGTTCATCCAAACC
Source organism: Thecophora atra (assembly GCA_937620795.1). Taxonomy (NCBI): domain Eukaryota; kingdom Metazoa; phylum Arthropoda; class Insecta; order Diptera; family Conopidae; genus Thecophora; species Thecophora atra. The sequence goes on from OW569398.1 coordinate 70,184,438, forward strand.
TATCTTTGTTTTAATTTGGGGAGTGTTTCTCTGACGCCTATGTGTCCTGAATTATGGTAATCATTAATTAGTTTAAATTTTTTTATTTCATCGTAGACTTTTTTTGGCTGATTGTGAACTAGTATTTGATGGTTTTGAGCTATTTTATTTGTTATACGCATTGTTGCATTCGTATTTTTGAATTCTTTTTTATCGTAATTTTTAAATATTTCATCGTCACTAGCCAGTGCTAACGTTTTTATATTTTCTCTTTTCATAATAGTTATAGATATCAGTTTCCTTTGGTTTGAATCTAGTTTCGATGAGTTATCACTGTACCTCGCATGCGTGTTTATGTTATCGTTAAAATTTAGTGCACTATTCTATTAAATTCTACGAACACTTAGGTTAGGTTAGGTTAGGTTAAAGAGAGGGCCTTCTAGGAGCCATCCAACCGCAAGCAGTCGGATACACTTAGGCCAAACGGCCCATTGTGCGCCTCCGGGGGTGGGGGGCGTGAAAGCGGGAACATGGCAAGGGAAGAAAACGGAAAGGGAATGAAGTTGGTCATCTAAACAGCCCCGTGCCAAGAATGAAGCTCCTCCGTACCACCTCCGAGGTCACCACGTCCATCGTAATAACCTTGATAGCCGCTTGACTATCTGAAAAAATCTTACAGTATTCCCCGGAATTCTGTTGTTGTATAACCATTTAGCACCCTCCATAATCCCAAGTATTTCGGCCTGAAAGACCGTGTTGGAGTTGTGGAGCCTAATGCTTATTCCGTATTTGTTATTCGCACAAAGAAACCCTGCCCCCGTGCAACCGTCCATCTTCGAACCATCCGCATACAGGTGAATGGTTCGGTCCACATCATCCAGTATCTCTGTCCCCCAATCTCCTCTACTACTTATGGTGGACTCCACAGGCGTTATAGACAAGACTTCCGGAATGCGGTCACACTCCTAATTGCGGGGTTCTATGTCCACAAGATTGAGTATGGTCTGGTGTTTAGTGGTCTGGCTGACGGGCACTTTATCTTGTTTTAAATTGTAGTGCATCCACTGACCGCACTCCGCTTCTGTACACAACAGCACTCGAATTATTTAATAAATGCAGAGTATGCACTTTGCATGCGTTGACCTACTTACTCGTTGATGACTGCGACTCAGCATCACATATTGTAACACGAACCTTGAACCACCCAATTTTGGATCGCGTCAATGATTGCGTATCGGTTCAATGATTTTTATAAACAAATAGAAATTTTGAGTGAAAATAAAAATGTGAGCATAGAGATATAACTATGCATAGAATTAATTATAAAAAAGAATAGTTTGCCATATATGTTAATATTTACATTCTAAGAAATATGGTATCACTTAGGTTATAAAAACCCGAGCGATACAAAATAAAGTTCGGAATTAATATAGCAAGAAATCATTCAATGCTTTGCATTTAATTCTACACTGCAACATAGCAAGGCGTCTTTGGTTAAAGGGCGTTTCAACGTAATTGCAGGCACTCCTTCTCGTCCAGGGGCGTTTATGACATTAGGGCGACCTCTTTTCAACTTGGGAAGTATCTTCCTTTAAAGAGTCACTCACGTAACTTAACATGGCGATCCTGCATAGCGAACCTGAAATCCTCAAAACTTTAAGTTCGCTGAGATCCTGCAACTTTAAGTCTTTCCTAAAGTCCTCTAATAATATCGTGCGGTTTGAATCACTGTTCCTGCCAAATTTAAATTCTGCTCTTGCTCGACGGTTCTGTAAGACGGCATCAATGTCCGATGAATATACTATGGAAGAACCAATAGATGCACAGATACCACAATATAAGCCGATACAAACATCAAACGAAGTTGTACTATCTGGCAGCAAATAGAGGAACTGAAAAACTAAAACTGATAAACTTAAGACTCAAAAAACCAATGGGAAGTCTACTAACAACGACGGGAACAGAAATTAGTTCGTCAAAAACGGGTAACGTTTTACACTTCCAACAACGAGGACTTCCCTGAGGACTTCAAAAAGATAAACACACGATGCTTTTGTCAGCCATCAAATATGGATTTTTCTTTCTCGCGAAACATCTCACAACATCTCACAACTGCTAAAAAACAGTTAAGGTATTTTTCGAAACACACGCTCTCGTAATCATGACTGTTTGAATAATCCTCTATAAAATTTCAATATCTACCCTGTAACATAAAAAATGAGAAATTAACTTGTGTAAAAAAAAATTATCCTTAATATCTGAATAGCTATGCAATTTTAAATAAATATAATTATAATACATAGAATTCAAAATATACAATGGTTCAACTCCCAATCATGTAATAATTTCTCTGCACTTTCCAAATGATGCTTTCTGATTTACAAGGGACGCATTCTGATTTACTTGTGACGCTTTCTGAATTATAAGTGACACTTACTGATTTACAAGTGATGCTTTCTGAATTACAAGTGACGCTTTTTAATTTACAAATGATGCTTTCTGATTTACAAATTACGTTTTCTGAATTACAAGTGACGCTTTCTGAATTACAAGTGACGCTTTCTGAATTACAAGTGCCGCTTTCTGAATTTAAAGTGACGATTTCTGAATTATAAGTGACACTTTCTGATTTACAAGTGACGCTTTCTGATTTACAAGTGGCGCTCTCTGATTTACAAGTGACGCTTTCTGGTTTACAAGTGACGCATTCTGATTTTAAAGTGACGCTTTCTGATTTAAAAGTAGTAAAAGTGTAGGAAAGAAGTCGAATAAGAAAAACCATTCGGTCAACAAAACATTTTTTTTAAACCTTATCCAAAGTTAAACTTTAATTGGCCCCCGAACAGGGGCCAGTCGCGAAAGCTTAAAGGTTAAATACAAAAGTCCCTCAAGTAGTGACAGGATTCTAACCGTGGAGGAAAACCAAAGACCCCTCAAGTTGCGGCAGGATTCCAAAGCACGACGTGAAGAATAAGGCTCGAAGCGACTGGTCACCAAAAAGCCCTATAAAAAAAAATTGCTCAGGTCAGTGGACAAAGGCGTAGCCAGGATCCAGATTCATTCAGGGTATCCTAAACAAAACGAAGTCATCCAGCCCGTCCCAAACAGGAAGATGATGCAAAAGTATTTGATATTATAAGTGTATTTTAGTAAGAGAGAAGGTGTTAAATCATAAGAAATTGTGGTAGAAGTTGTGTTATATAAGAAAATAACTTATAAGATTAATTAAGAACATAGAGAAAATTTATGGGAGTGGTAATGCATTTAAAGAAAAAAAATTTAATATTATAATAAAAGTAATAGTAATAATAGTAGTAATTAAACAATAAATTCAAATCGGTTTAAAGGGGTATGGACGAAACCAAATAAAAATAACAAAAAAGCAAAATTGCGAAACTTACGAGTCTCTGCAATTTATAACAAGGTAATCAAAACTGCGAACTTACGACTCCCTTCAGAGTAAGGTTAATAATTTAGGTTAGGTTAGGTTAGGTTAAATGGGGAACGTTTTACAAAAAGAAGGACAAATAAACGTAAGCTACAACAACAACAATTCGTTCTCAACAACTTACAAATTCCAACAAGTAGCCGTAATAACAATTCTAGTACTAATAGCTGCACAATATGTATTAAACAAGATACATTCATATTTTAAATCTATGTATATAAAAGAGAGTCGTGTTAGTTTCACCATTTATAACTCGAGAACCGCTGGATCGATTTTTTTGATTTTTGATTTGTTGGATTTGTCTCCGCTCCTAATAGCAGAATAACTATTACAACATCGAAAAAATGCAAAAGGGGGCGTGGCAAATCGGTAAAATTTAATATTTAGGGACATATTGATCCCAGGCGAATGAAATTTGGTGGGTATGTTCGTAGGGCCATTGTCGACAATCGTACTAAAAATGGGCGTGGCAGACCTCCCTTCTCAAAAGTTACTCGGAAACTACTAAAGCTACAAGGCATTGTTCCTGAAAACTATATATAAAAAACTTTTAAATAATTAGTTAGTTAGTTTTATTTGTTTTTATGGAAAAAAAGATCAATTTTATGATATAACACGATTCTTTGTGATATATATTTAAATTACCTTGAAAACCTCCGGGAAAAATCCTACAAATATAAAATTTATATATATACAAATATAAGAATTTCAAGTCTGTTTGTTTGGACCACTAATTCGGAAACTATAAATCCAGTTCTAACGTCAGGAAAAAAAACAAAAAACTGACGCTTTTGCCCAACACTAAATTAGGGCGAGGCAAAGTTCGTCGGTTCAGCTAGTCTTATATAAATAAGCGTATTCAATTAAAAACTATTTCGGATGCGTAAAAATAAATAAAAATATACATATAAATAAAAATAAATATGTACTAACATATATATATTAAGCTATGATTAATGGAAGACTTAGATAAAAAATTAGAAACGGTGCAAAAAATCATATCGAACGCTAAAAAATCAAGTAGTAAACCATACAAGCCTGAAACAATTAAATCAAAACTAAAAGAATTAGAAGAATTTAAAGCACAAATACGATTTTGCATAGGCATAGTAGATGTAAACGATTATACGATTGCTAAAAGAATCGAAGAATTTGAAAAGGAATATTGTTTAGCAAGACAACTTTAATGTCGCAATCGACAACAGACTCGGACTTTTTGACATTGACAACCAAAACAATACACAAGATGCAAATATGGCAAACTTTAACATAGAAACCGCAATGAAAACCATACCAATTTTTTGGTGTAAATTATAAAGAATACGATTCATTTTTAAAAGTTGTAGAAATAATAAACAAAACTTTGTCCACAACTGCAAAGCAAGACTTAATAGAATTCGTTTATCACATTAAAATGAACCAAGAACAGCATTAAATTCGGTATAAACCCCTACAACATTAGATGAACTAAAAATCGCGCTTTAACTTCGTTACAAAACAAACAAATCAACTCCGCAGTTACATACAGACTTAGCCAATATGATACAAAGAGGGAACCCAACCAAATACAAAGGCAAAATACTAACGACTATAGCCGAACTAAGCAATCCACAAATAAAAGAACTCCAATCCAACGACATTACAAAAAACGACAATAAATAAAATCAACGACACGTACGCACTAACAATCTTCAAGGTATTAACAAAAATTACAAACAAACATAATTCGCATCACAGCCAAACACATTATCTGATGCAATAAGCCTAGCACTAGAACTAGAACAAGCAGGCAAACAGAATCAATTCCAAATAAACCACGTATGCAACAGAAACTCAAACTACAGACAACAGACGTACAATCAGTAACAACAACAACAACCAAAGAAACGACACCAATTTCAACAACCAAAGAAACAACAATCAAAGATACAACAGAGAGATTTCTTAAAGAGATTCTTGTGCAAAATAGATTACGAGCATACGCAATTTCGATAACAAAAATATTTCAAATTAAAATCCCTCCAACAGAAATTATACAACCACTTAAATTAAATTTTAAAGAAGAAAAACTGATTTTCAACTAAGAAATTGATCCGGGCATTTTTCTTAGAAATCCGTTAGCACCCAAAACTGGTATCACACATATAAAAATTTTAAATACAACAAATACTGAAGCTATTATATAATATAAAAAATATTGAAATAGAAACCGAACCACTTAAAAACTACAAAATACTTACCAACAACAAAACACACGACGTAGACCGCTTCGAACATATTATAAACAAACTGCACATCGACTTCCCAGGTGACAAAGCAAAACCATTATTACTAGAAATTCTAAAGAAACATCAAAATATTTTTCATTTGAAAAATGATCAATTAACAACAAATAATTTTTATACACAAGAAATTGTACTTTCGGGCGAAACAACAGTATACATTAAAAACTATAGACTTCCACATTCTCATAGTGAAGTGATAAACAACCAAGTGAATAAAATGCTAGAAGACGGCATAATAGAGCCTTCCACAAGTCCTTCCAATGCTCTACTTCTATTAGTTCCAAAGAAAAATATATCTGACAAGAAGAAATGGAAAGTAGTATTAGATTATCGCAACTTAAATGATAAAGTAGTTAACGATAAATTCCCACTCACACGTCCTGCACACATTCTCGATAAACTTGGAAGAGCAAATGGTTTTCAACCCTTGATATGACTAGATCTTTTCATCAGATAGGTTTAGCACTCTTAGGTTTACAATCCGAAGCTTTTCTATACGTAGATGATATAATTGTTTTTGGATGTAGTCATACTCACCACAATGAAAATTTAATTCCTGTATTAGATAGAGTAGATAAATACAAATGCAGAAAAATTTTGTTTCTTACGCCGAAGTAGTAAATTAAAGACTATCCTATTCCCTAAAATTCAGACAATGTTAGAAGATTTATAGCATTTTGCAACTATTATAGAAGATTTATACCAAACTTCGCGGGCATAGCTAACGATTTAAGTAGACTTGTAAAAAAGAATACTAAATTCGAGTGGAATGAACAATTCTTTCTTTGTTAAGTATTCGTAAAACAATTATAAAACTTAAACAAAGATATATATGGAAAAATATGAGTAAAATGATAAAGAAATTTAGGAACATTTTTACCGTTGCACAAATGCTCTAATTTTTTTGTTGTTTTGGGGGCTGTTTTTGGTGTTGTTGTAGACCCCAAAGACCCAAAAATTTCTTGCCGCCGGCTTCTAGTTACTGAGATATAGCCCTTCAAAATATAAAAATTAGATGGTCTATATCTCCTAAACTATAGGAGATATCGGGTCGAACTAAATACCGTTAGATAGACATTTCCAATATCTTTCACTTCTTCTAAGGTGTTTTTACCGTATAACCTATAGTTTTCTGTGAAAACTGCTTTTAATGTTTTTAGTACTTTTTTTTTACTACAAATTATTTTTTTACTAAATAAAATACATAATAACATGGCATTATAATGTACTTTTTATATAATCTGACCGAATTACTCGTACCCTGGTATTTTTTTTATTAGAATTGGTCCCATAGTTTCCGAGAAAACTGAGTTTAAAGATCAATATTGCATACTAATTTGATACGTTTTTCCAACTATCATAGTCCACTTTTTATGAATAATATTAGTACTGAAATTTTGCAACGATGATCGTGGTATCAACTTGGAATGTTTTAGAATACCGTTATTCGTTAAAAATTCTTTTAAAATACGAGTGCGTTTTTTGTGAAAGTTAATTGAACATGAATTTCAGTGATTTACTAGATTTATTTAACAACAAAATTGATGGTGAAATCACGCGTGAGATAATTGCTAAGTTGCAGGAATGGCACCTAATTCCGCAGGAAAAGAGTATTCAGTGTCCAAATGGCCACTTCTTTGAATTGCGTCCCAGGAGTGAAGCTCGCGACTGCTTCCACTGGAGATGTTGCAAGCCATACAAAAATCGGTCAAAGAAGAGGGTTTACTGCAATAATTCTTTGTCATTAAGGAATGGCACTTTCTTTGCGAAGTCACAACTGTCTCTCTTTAAAATCGTTGGGTTCAGCTATTTGTGGTTGCTGAACAATTCTGGCAACACAATAATGAAAGAGGTATTTTATAACATACGCGGAAGTTTTGTTTGAGTTAACATTTATATTTATGTTTAGCTAAAAATTAGCCTTAAAACAATTGTTGATTGGGCCTCTTTTAATCGAGAGGTAGTTATTGCTGCCACCAAAACTTTGCCGAAGATTGGTGGACCTGGCAAAATCGTTGAAATAGACGAGTCGAAGTTCGGCAAGCGAAAGTACCATAGAGGTCACCGAGTACTTGGGCAGTGGGTTCTAGGAGGCGTGGAACGTGGAACAAACCGTTGTTTCCTCGTTCCGGTCAAATTTCGTTCAGCGAACGTTTTAGTGAAGCACATTATAAAACATGTGGAAAAAGGAACGACAATAATAACTGATTTTTGGCGGGTATATACATATAAGCATTTAGTGTATTTTATAAACAAAATCCTAACTTTCTACTAAAATAATTGTTTCTAGGGTTACAATAGTTTGGGTGAGTTAGGATATAAACACCTGAAAGTAAACCATTCCAAGAACTTTCGTGACCCTATTTCCGGAGCCCATACAAACACTATTGAGGGATTATGGCGCCATATTAAGGCTTCCTTGCCAGTCACTCGGAAGCAGAAATTCTTCCGTGGCTATTTAGCTAAGTTCATTTTTCTGCGAGACTGCCGTGCAAGAAAAGTGAAGATATTGCCTGAGTTCTTTAGATATGCTGGCGCTCTATATGATACAATTGCGAAAAGAATTCCTTAAATGGATTCTTACAATAAAATCTGCCCTTTTCAGGGCAAAAAATCTGCCCTTTTCAGGGCAAAAAATCTGTCCTTTTCAGGACAACCATAACGATAGATAAAGAGATATTTGAACTATTTACAAGATTTAGCGCCGCAGGCGAAAAATTTTTATGAAAAAAATCGCGCGATTTTTTTCATAAAAATTTTTCACATTAGGGTAAGTATATCATAATTTCATTTAATGGAATTGTCAACGAATAACGACATATCATCGTTGCAGAACTCTGCGTTAAAAGAATTGATAAAAAGTGTAAATGTGTAGATTCAAAAAGGTATCAAATTAGTATGCAATATTGATCTTTAAAGTCAGTTTTCTCGTAAACTATAGGACCAATTCTAATAAAAAAAATACCAGGGTACGAGTAATTCGGTCAGATTATATAAAAAGTACATTATAATGCCATGTTATTATGTATTTTATTTAGTAAAAAAATAATTTGTAGTAAAAAAAAAGTACTAAAAACATTAAAAGCAGTTTTCACAGAAAACTATAGGTTATACGGTAAAAACACCTTAGAAGAAGTGAAAGATATTGGAAATGTCTATCTAACGGTATTTAGTTCGACCCGATATCTCCTATAGTTTAGGAGATATAGACCATCTAATTTTTATATTTTGAAGGGCTATATCTCAGTAACTAGAAGCCGGCGGCAAGAAATTTTTGGGTCTTTGGGGTCTACAACAACACCAAAAACAGCCCCCAAAACAACAAAAAAATTGGAGCATTTGTGCAACGGTTAAAATGTGCCGAAATTTATAACAAATTGTGATTTATGCGCAGGAAATAAAATAACAAAACACTTAAAAAAAGGAGAAGATTACAGACACACCAAGCACAAGCTTTAAAACAATATCTGTAGACACATTAAGGTATCAAACGGTTACAGATACATTTTAACAATGCAATATGACTTAACAAAATATATAATAGCACATCCAATACAGGCTAAAGACTCTCTAACCATAGACAAAACAATTGTAGAAGAATTAATCTTAAAATTCCGACATTTGCAAATTTTGAAATCAGACAAAGGTACAGAATTTACTAGTGAACTACTAAAAAACATATGCGATTTGCATAAAATAAAGCAAATATTTTCAACTCCATACCACCATCAAACATTAGGTTCAGTTGAACGAAATCATAGAGTGTTATATGAATTTTTATTAAATTTTGCTAATAATTGTGAATGGAATATTTGGTTACCATACTACATGTTTGCATACAACAAAACTCCACACATAACTACAAATTACTCACCACATGAACTCATTTTTGGAAAACTAGCTCAATTACCGACTGGCTCATTCATAAACACAACAAACACTACGAATATTGACGACTACGTTCACGAACTGAAGGTCAGATTACGTCCTTCAATTGAGATAGCAAAACAGCAAATTATAAATGAAAAGAAATACAGAACAAGTATACAATTATTCAAAACCACTTAACTCGCAAAAAGGAGCTCTAGTTTTGTTAAAACTAGAAAACATAAAAAAATTTAATAGTCCATACAAAGGTCCATATAAAATTATTAATAGAAAAAATGTAAATTCAGTCATAGATATAAATGCTTTACATAAAGTAGTACACAATAGTCTATTAAAACATATCGCAAATAAGATGTGAAAATAAGAAAAGAATAATTTTAAGAGTATACAAATATTCATGGTAACTAAAATTTATAAAAAATTATAACATTAAAATCATATTTACATATCATTCAGTAGTCTAACAGTCTTCATTACATGCTGAGCCATACAAACTGGTAAAGCTTAACTTTTAACTTTTACTTTTAAGAAAAAAGTTAAAAGTTAACTTTTAACTTTTACTTTTAAGAAAAAAGTTAAAAGTTAACTTTTAACTTTTACTTTTAAAATAAAAGTTAAAAGTTAACTTTAAACTTAAATTTTTCATTTTAAAAGTAAAAGTTTTTCAGAAACTTTTATTCGTGAAGGTCACCGATAAAAGTTTCTATGAAGACTTTTTCTTCGGACTTTTTTGAAATAAGAGTTATTTTGAAGAGTTTTTCGCTGAAGAAAAGCAAGCGCGGAGAGAACTGGCAAGTGCATGAAGATTGTTGAATACGTGGAGAGTTTTGCGAGATGGAAGAATTTTCAGCGGTAGATTTTTCACTGCATGTGAGAAATGGAAGGAAGCAGTTTAGATTAGCATTAGCTATAAATTAGTAAGTAATTTAAGATCTTTCGTATATAGAGCAAAATACAGTGATAGATATTCATGGACATATGCAAATGGTATAAGCAGCACAACAGGTTTCGCGTAAATGCAAATGTTGCATTTAATAAATATATTTTGATAAAAAATAATTTGTAGCAAAGATAATTGCCTGATATTTATCAGATCTTTTTGAAATCATCATTCATGTTCGCTGCCTGTATCTACGCATCACGACCGAAACTTATCAGCAGGTATAGCGGCGTCTTGCTTTGAGACAACAACTCATTGCTGCACTTGTGTATGAGTGTGACTGTGTTGTTGTTGTTGCTGTGTGTTTACGTTTCATGGCTTATGAAGAACCTAAAGCAGAAAGCCTTCTGCAATTCATTTAGATTTATTTAGGAAAACTATAATTTTTATATAAATTTGATTAGTCGCACGTTAATAAAAACTTAGTCAACTTGTAAACGGTTGCTCCGATTTCAATGTGGTTTTCACCAATGCATTTAAAGAAAAAAAATTTAATATTATAATAAAAGTAATAGTAATAATAGTAGTAATTAAACAATAAATTCAAATCGGTTTAAAGGGGTATGGACGAAACCAAATAAAAATAACAAAAAAGCAAAATTGCGAAACTTACGAGTCTCTGCAATTTATAACAAGGTAATCAAAACTGCGAACTTACGACTCCCTTCAGAGTAAGGTTAATAATTTAGGTTAGGTTAGGTTAGGTTAAATGGGGAACGTTTTACAAAAAGAAGGACAAATAAACGTAAGCTACAACAACAACAATTCGTTCTCAACAACTTACAAATTCCAACAAGTAGCCGTAATAACAATTCTAGTACTAATAGCTGCACAATATGTATTAAACAAGATACATTCATATTTTAAATCTATGTATATAAAAGAGAGTCGTGTTAGTTTCACCATTTATAACTCGAGAACCGCTGGATCGATTTTTTTGATTTTTGATTTGTTGGATTTGTCTCCGCTCCTAATAGCAGAATAACTATTACAACATCGAAAAAATGCAAAAGGGGGCGTGGCAAATCGGTAAAATTTAATATTTAGGGACATATTGATCCCAGGCGAATGAAATTTGGTGGGTATGTTCGTAGGGCCATTGTCGACAATCGTACTAAAAATGGGCGTGGCAGACCTCCCTTCTCAAAAGTTACTCGGAAACTACTAAAGCTACAAGGCATTGTTCCTGAAAACTATATATAAAAAACTTTTAAATAATTAGTTAGTTAGTTTTATTTGTTTTTATGGAAAAAAAGATCAATTTTATGATATAACACGATTCTTTGTGATATATATTTAAATTACCTTGAAAACCTCCGGGAAAAATCCTACAAATATAAAATTTATATATATACAAATATAAGAATTTCAAGTCTGTTTGTTTGGACCACTAATTCGGAAACTATAAATCCAGTTCTAACGTCAGGAAAAAAAACAAAAAACTGACGCTTTTGCCCAACACTAAATTAGGGCGAGGCAAAGTTCGTCGGTTCAGCTAGTCTTATATAAATAAGCGTATTCAATTAAAAACTATTTCGGATGCGTAAAAATAAATAAAAATATACATATAAATAAAAATAAATATGTACTAACATATATATATTAAGCTATGATTAATGGAAGACTTAGATAAAAAATTAGAAACGGTGCAAAAAATCATATCGAACGCTAAAAAATCAAGTAGTAAACCATACAAGCCTGAAACAATTAAATCAAAACTAAAAGAATTAGAAGAATTTAAAGCACAAATACGATTTTGCATAGGCATAGTAGATGTAAACGATTATACGATTGCTAAAAGAATCGAAGAATTTGAAAAGGAATATTGTTTAGCAAGACAACTTTAATGTCGCAATCGACAACAGACTCGGACTTTTTGACATTGACAACCAAAACAATACACAAGATGCAAATATGGCAAACTTTAACATAGAAACCGCAATGAAAACCATACCAATTTTTTGGTGTAAATTATAAAGAATACGATTCATTTTTAAAAGTTGTAGAAATAATAAACAAAACTTTGTCCACAACTGCAAAGCAAGACTTAATAGAATTCGTTTATCACATTAAAATGAACCAAGAACAGCATTAAATTCGGTATAAACCCCTACAACATTAGATGAACTAAAAATCGCGCTTTAACTTCGTTACAAAACAAACAAATCAACTCCGCAGTTACATACAGACTTAGCCAATATGATACAAAGAGGGAACCCAACCAAATACAAAGGCAAAATACTAACGACTATAGCCGAACTAAGCAATCCACAAATAAAAGAACTCCAATCCAACGACATTACAAAAAACGACAATAAATAAAATCAACGACACGTACGCACTAACAATCTTCAAGGTATTAACAAAAATTACAAACAAACATAATTCGCATCACAGCCAAACACATTATCTGATGCAATAAGCCTAGCACTAGAACTAGAACAAGCAGGCAAACAGAATCAATTCCAAATAAACCACGTATGCAACAGAAACTCAAACTACAGACAACAGACGTACAATCAGTAACAACAACAACAACCAAAGAAACGACACCAATTTCAACAACCAAAGAAACAACAATCAAAGATACAACAGAGAGATTTCTTAAAGAGATTCTTGTGCAAAATAGATTACGAGCATACGCAATTTCGATAACAAAAATATTTCAAATTAAAATCCCTCCAACAGAAATTATACAACCACTTAAATTAAATTTTAAAGAAGAAAAACTGATTTTCAACTAAGAAATTGATCCGGGCATTTTTCTTAGAAATCCGTTAGCACCCAAAACTGGTATCACACATATAAAAATTTTAAATACAACAAATACTGAAGCTATTATATAATATAAAAAATATTGAAATAGAAACCGAACCACTTAAAAACTACAAAATACTTACCAACAACAAAACACACGACGTAGACCGCTTCGAACATATTATAAACAAACTGCACATCGACTTCCCAGGTGACAAAGCAAAACCATTATTACTAGAAATTCTAAAGAAACATCAAAATATTTTTCATTTGAAAAATGATCAATTAACAACAAATAATTTTTATACACAAGAAATTGTACTTTCGGGCGAAACAACAGTATACATTAAAAACTATAGACTTCCACATTCTCATAGTGAAGTGATAAACAACCAAGTGAATAAAATGCTAGAAGACGGCATAATAGAGCCTTCCACAAGTCCTTCCAATGCTCTACTTCTATTAGTTCCAAAGAAAAATATATCTGACAAGAAGAAATGGAAAGTAGTATTAGATTATCGCAACTTAAATGATAAAGTAGTTAACGATAAATTCCCACTCACACGTCCTGCACACATTCTCGATAAACTTGGAAGAGCAAATGGTTTTCAACCCTTGATATGACTAGATCTTTTCATCAGATAGGTTTAGCACTCTTAGGTTTACAATCCGAAGCTTTTCTATACGTAGATGATATAATTGTTTTTGGATGTAGTCATACTCACCACAATGAAAATTTAATTCCTGTATTAGATAGAGTAGATAAATACAAATGCAGAAAAATTTTGTTTCTTACGCCGAAGTAGTAAATTAAAGACTATCCTATTCCCTAAAATTCAGACAATGTTAGAAGATTTATAGCATTTTGCAACTATTATAGAAGATTTATACCAAACTTCGCGGGCATAGCTAACGATTTAAGTAGACTTGTAAAAAAGAATACTAAATTCGAGTGGAATGAACAATTCTTTCTTTGTTAAGTATTCGTAAAACAATTATAAAACTTAAACAAAGATATATATGGAAAAATATGAGTAAAATGATAAAGAAATTTATAACAAATTGTGATTTATGCGCAGGAAATAAAATAACAAAACACTTAAAAAAAGGAGAAGATTACAGACACACCAAGCACAAGCTTTAAAACAATATCTGTAGACACATTAAGGTATCAAACGGTTACAGATACATTTTAACAATGCAATATGACTTAACAAAATATATAATAGCACATCCAATACAGGCTAAAGACTCTCTAACCATAGACAAAACAATTGTAGAAGAATTAATCTTAAAATTCCGACATTTGCAAATTTTGAAATCAGACAAAGGTACAGAATTTACTAGTGAACTACTAAAAAACATATGCGATTTGCATAAAATAAAGCAAATATTTTCAACTCCATACCACCATCAAACATTAGGTTCAGTTGAACGAAATCATAGAGTGTTATATGAATTTTTATTAAATTTTGCTAATAATTGTGAATGGAATATTTGGTTACCATACTACATGTTTGCATACAACAAAACTCCACACATAACTACAAATTACTCACCACATGAACTCATTTTTGGAAAACTAGCTCAATTACCGACTGGCTCATTCATAAACACAACAAACACTACGAATATTGACGACTACGTTCACGAACTGAAGGTCAGATTACGTCCTTCAATTGAGATAGCAAAACAGCAAATTATAAATGAAAAGAAATACAGAACAAGTATACAATTATTCAAAACCACTTAACTCGCAAAAAGGAGCTCTAGTTTTATTAAAACTAGAAAACATAAAAAAATTTAATAGTCCATACAAAGGTCCATATAAAATTATTAATAGAAAAAATGTAAATTCAGTCATAGATATAAATGCTTTACATAAAGTAGTACACAATAGTCTATTAAAACATATCGCAAATAAGATGTGAAAATAAGAAAAGAATAATTTTAAGAGTATACAAATATTCATGGTAACTAAAATTTATAAAAAATTATAACATTAAAATCATATTTACATATCATTCAGTAGTCTAACAGTCTTCATTACATGCTGAGCCATACAAACTGGTAAAGCTTAACTTTTAACTTTTACTTTTAAGAAAAAAGTTAAAAGTTAACTTTTAACTTTTACTTTTAAGAAAAAAGTTAAAAGTTAACTTTAACTTTTACTTTTAAAATAAAAGTTAAAAGTTAACTTTAAACTTAAATTTTTCATTTTAAAAGTAAAAGTTTTTCAGAAACTTTTATTCGTGAAGGTCACCGATAAAAGTTTCTATGAAGACTTTTTCTTCGGACTTTTTTGAAATAAGAGTTATTTTGAAGAGTTTTTCGCTGAAGAAAAGCAAGCGCGGAGAGAACTGGCAAGTGCATGAAGATTGTTGAATACGTGGAGAGTTTTGCGAGATGGAAGAATTTTCAGCGGTAGATTTTTCACTGCATGTGAGAAATGGAAGGAAGCAGTTTAGATTAGCATTAGCTATAAATTAGTAAGTAATTTAAGATCTTTCGTATATAGAGCAAAATACAGTGATAGATATTCATGGACATATGCAAATGGTATAAGCAGCACAACAGGTTTCGCGTAAATGCAAATGTTGCATTTAATAAATATATTTTGATAAAAAATAATTTGTAGCAAAGATAATTGCCTGATATTTATCAGATCTTTTTGAAATCATCATTCATGTTCGCTGCCTGTATCTACGCATCACGACCGAAACTTATCAGCAGGTATAGCGGCGTCTTGCTTTGAGACAACAACTCATTGCTGCACTTGTGTATGAGTGTGACTGTGTTGTTGTTGTTGCTGTGTGTTTACGTTTCATGGCTTATGAAGAACCTAAAGCAGAAAGCCTTCTGCAATTCATTTAGATTTATTTAGGAAAACTATAATTTTTATATAAATTTGATTAGTCGCACGTTAATAAAAACTTAGTCAACTTGTAAACGGTTGCTCCGATTTCAATGTGGTTTTCACCATTCTGACAGAAAATCTTTCAGGTTTCCATATTTGTACAAAAAATGTTAAGAATAATTTTCTATATGTTTGCTTCCCAATTATGGGCGTTTGAATTATGGCGATATTTTTTACAACGCAAAAACCTTAAGCAAAGTTCACAAGCTTTGATCGAGTTTTGTTCCAGGATAAGTCAATTATATTAATTGGAACTCTCCTTTGTTATTTGGCATAAGAACTATTTCACCATTGGTATAACTCAATTGACCATTCGCAGAATGTTGCTTTTGAGCATCCGCACGATTGGCTTGCGATAGGTAGAACGATTGCATTTCGGCGAGCCAAACTAACGGGATATGCTATTAGCGCTGATTCTTTTGCTTCTCATTTTCAATTTCTATTGTGAAGGATGCAATAAAAAGTGGGAATTTCCCTAGCTCATTTGTCGTAACTCGTTATGCTTCCAAAACTGCAGGTAATATTGCAGCCAAGTAAAAAACAAGAATAATTATGTCTGCTCTCCATGCATATGTAGTTCACGACAGTTCTTGGAATCGAATGATTGATGCAGACTTTCCTAATGTTATTCGAATTTTGCATTTTGAAATTTTTTTTTTCCTTTTTTCCAATGCTCAATCAATTGGAAAGAAATACATAACTATGTGCGTGGCTGCCGGCGTATTCTAGCCACTGTCTGTCGATGAAATACCCCTTTATAAAGTAACCATCCAAAAATCATTCATACCGGCATTCTTGCCACATTAATCTTCTCGTTTCCGCATTTAACACGCGTCTACACTATTCAAAATTAATTATACATTACAATTGCAAGCAATCACACATAAAAGGGTTTTCAATCGACAGAAAATGAAATTACTCCCAATATTCAGATATAACTTATCTTATTTCTCCTCTGATTTTTCCCTTTTTTGTTGTTTTTTTTGTTTTTTTGTTTAGGGTCTTGTGTTATATAAAACAACAACAACGCTACTAAAACAGAAGCATGTGACAAAACACTGCCCACAGTGATAACATGTGCATGTCCAAAAACCGTGCGTACACAAAAAACGGCCATTTAATTAATGGAAAATCATTGAGGCGTGTAAACAAAACGCTAAATAATAAAATGCTGTTGCCTTAAAAATTGCATTCCTGTAAAAAATTTCGCCAATTAATAACAGGCTGCTGTTAATAATAATTGCATTCCTGTTAAAAAACGCTATATAACAAAAAGACTGCTGTTATACAAATTGCATTTTCTGTCAGCGTGTTCCGTTTTCATCTTCGGTTCTTATTATGCAAGGGTTCCTTGGTGCAGCCAGGGACCTACATCCCACCTTCATTTCCTCATCGCCACCATACAACTTCACACATTTAGTCTTATTTCAAGTATAAAATCTTTACTCTTTAAAATTTTCTGGACACTTTGATGTAAAGACTAGACGAACGGCGTCGCCATCACATGTTAGCAGGATTATTTAAGACAGCTTAAGTAGGGGAGAAAAGTGGGGAGAGAGCACATACGCTGGTTTAAGAAACACTGGTTGCGTGTTTTTTCATCCTTCGTCGCCCTCCACACGCATAGGAACAACATTTTTTCTCTGTCCAATCGCCTAACGGTTGTTAAGTTGTTATTTTAATGAACGCCTTAGTGTTCACATATCATTGTCTCTCTTGAAGAAACGGCGTTTGCCAAGGTTTGCCTCCTGCCGGTTGCTATTCTCAATATTTTTATTAATACAGAACTTCCGGCAGTGCATATCTTAGAAAAATTTTTCAATTAACTTTAAACTCAATTCAATTTCTCGGTTCCCGTAATTTAATGCTTTGTTTTTAACGTATTTTACGTGTTTTACGACGTAATTAACGCATTATAATAAAATAAAAAACGCGCCTCAGCTAGGCACATCAATTCAACGAAAGATTTTCTGTCAGAATGGTGAAAACCGCATTGAAATCGGAGCAACCGTTTACAAGTTAACTAAGTTTTTCTTAACGTGCGACTAATCAAATTTATTTAAAAATTATAGTTTTCCTAAATAAATCTAAATGAATTGCAGAAGGCTTTCTGCTTTAGGTTCTTCATAAGCCATGAAACGTGAACACACAGCAACAACAACAACACAGTCACACTCATACACAAGTGCAGCAATGAGTTGTTGTCTCAAAGCAAGACGCCGCTATACCTGCTGATAAGTTTCGGTCGTGATGCGTAGATACAGGCAGCGAACATGAATGATGATTTCAAAAAGATCTGATAAATATCAGGCAATTATCTTTGCTACAAATTATTTTTTATCAAAATATATTTATTAAATGCAACATTTGCATTTACGCGAAACCTGTTGTGCTGCTTATACCATTTGCATATGTCCATGAATATCTATCACTGTATTTTGCTCTATATACGAAAGATCTTAAATTACTTACTAATTTATAGCTAATGCTAATCTAAACTGCTTCCTTCCATTTCTCACATGCAGTGAAAAATCTACCGCTGAAAATTCTTCCATCTCCCAAAACTCGCCACGTATTCAACAATCTTCATGCACTTGCCAGTTCTCTGCGCGCTTGCTTTCCTTCTGCGAAGCACTCTTCAAAATAACTCTTATTTCAAAAAAGTCTTCAAGAAAAGTCTTCATAGAAACTTTTATCGGTGACTTTCAAGAATAAAAGTTTCTAAGAAACTTTTTTCTAAGACTTTTAAATTTAAAAGTCGGACGAAAACTTTTTTCAAAGATTTTTAAATTTAAAAGTCGGACAAAAACTTTTTTCGATAACTTTTAAATTTAAAAGTCGGACAAAAACTTTTTCCAAAATCTTTTAAAAATAAAAGTTATGAATAAGAGTTATTGCCGGACTTTTATATTTAAAATTTATGGATAACTCTTATTCATGCGACTTTTTCGATTAAAGATATAAATTAAAGCTATAAATACAAAATTATTTTCGTTGAGTTTCCAAGGTCACTGCGACAAGGAACGGGAAAACGAGTTTGTGAATGCCATTGAACGACGATGAAATGAAACAGCGATGTGATTGCGATGACGACGATGAGTGTTATATACAGCATTTTGCATACCGTGTCCTCCCCATTGGGAATACTGTTCCCAATAATATTCACCCGGATAAATTAAAAGCGATTGTGTTGATGATTAGCGACGAAAATTTTGTTTATCTGTTTATTGTTAACGCGTTTTATGCAGACGGTGTGGAATGAATTATGAGTGCGAAGATAATAAATTAGGTAGAGTGTTCTCAACAGGGAGTTTGCAAACCTTAGTTACGACTCTCTTGTGGATGCCATCCTTGGTTTTAATACTAACAACTCTAACCTTTCCATCAGCGCCAGGATTATTTTCTATGATACGACCCATGATCCACTTGAGCGGAGGAATATTTTCTACTTTTATAATCACAATATCATTTTCCTTGAGATTATCTCTGGGGTTTCTCCACTTCATTCGTTGCTGTAATTCCTGTAGATACTCTAAATGCCAACGATTCCAGAACTGCTGGTGAATCGCCTGAACAATTTGGTAATGCTTTAACGGTAACAAATTTTCATTGGAACTCATGGGTTCAGGGATCGCGGTTAACGTGAGACCAATTAAGAAATGTCCTGGAGTGAGCGGGCG
This sequence comes from Thecophora atra, assembly GCA_937620795.1. NCBI lineage: Eukaryota > Metazoa > Arthropoda > Insecta > Diptera > Conopidae > Thecophora > Thecophora atra. The sequence continues at coordinate 70,204,332 of OW569398.1, forward strand.
TAAATCGTTTGGATCACTTGATAACGGCGACAATGGACGACTGTTGACAACAGCTTCTGCCTGGCAAAAACGGTATGCAGTTCATCATGTGTGACGACAAGTGTTCCAATGGTACGGCGTAGATGGTATTTTGCTTGCTTTGCAGTGCTCTCCCACAGTCCACCAAAGTGCGGTGATCGTGGAGGTATGTATTTCCACTGAATTCCTTCTTGCAAGCAGAACTCTTTCACATTGTGTTGTTGTGTACAAAAAAAAAATGCAGCAATTCCCGTAACTCTCGATTAGCTCCAATAAAGTTTGTTGCATTATCGGACCAAATAGTGTGACACCTACCACGTCTGGCGAAGAACCGCTTCAATGCTGCGATGAATGCTGCTGTAGTCAAATCGCGAACTAGCTCAAGATGAACTCCCTTTGTACTGAAACATATGAACACTGCGATGTAGGCTTTTGGACCGCAATAATCAATTCCGCATGTAAAAAAACGGATATGACTTCTCGACACGATCCTTCGGGAGATTTCCAAAATCTGTTCTGCAATATACGGTCGGCAGCGGAAACATCTGTTGATAACACTTTTGATTCTATTTCTAGCGTGTATTATCCAAAATTTGTCACGAACTCTCTTCCACTGCATCTTAGAAGGATGCCGTTTGGGAGCCACTTCAAGAGTGCTGTTTTTAAGTATTTTTCTGCTGAGTAGCTGTGATAATTCAACCTACATTTTTTCTTTTACTATTGATCTTTAATTTTCCCTTCTTTTCTTTCTTTGTCTTTCCCTTATTTATCTTTCTCTTACATTTATCTTTTTTTTCATCCAGGTTTAGGATTAGTATCTAAATTATTATTTGTTTTAGTTCTTAGTTCTTTAGTTATATTAGTATCAATGTTTAGTTTCAAACGAATTCTTGTATTTTTTTTATCTTTTCTTTTAATTTATATTCCTTTGTATTTCTTTTGCAATTTTTAATGTGTAAGTACTATAGAAGACAGAAGTCTTAGTGTACTGTTATAATTTAATAATAATATTAATAATAATAATAATAAATATAAACAGTCCAATGATTTAATTTAATTTGAGTATATTGTGAACTGTTTGAGCACCCGCGTGCAAATTCCTTCGATGACATTTATTAATAATTGTCGTTACGAATAGGTGAGCTGATGGTAAAATGATTGGGTGTTTGCTGTAGATCTTGCAGTTCTTCTGACACCAAAGACACTGATGGCCATTCGTCAGAACTACCACAAAAAAATAGTGGGCCATTGAACCATAATTCCTTGGTGGTTAATTCAAGAACATTGGCAACACGTGCCACTAAGTCGGCTGGATTTAATGCTGTAGGTACATGATGCCATGTATAGTTCTTCGTTATCTGTTGAATTTTGCTCACACGGTTTGCGACGAACACACTCCATCTCGATGACTCTCCGGCTATCCATGCTAATACGATTGTGCTGTTAGACCAACAATGCACAGTATGACTTGAAATCCGAAACGTATTAACAATTTGTTGCACCAGTTCTGATCCCAGTAAAGCTGCACAGAGGGCCAGGCGAGGCAGACTAATTTCCCTAGTTGGTGCAACTCTTGACTTAGCACATATTAACGCTGCTGTGGTGCCATCTCTTTCCGTTGTTACTGCATATACACAGGCTCCATACGCCTTGGTATTAGCATCTGTAAATACATGTAATTGGGTTATTGAATTCATGTTTACAAACCGAGGAATTTTGACGTTTTGTAATTCTTTCATTTGACGTTGAAACGCCGCCCAATGGTATGCAATATCTTGGGGAACGCTTTCATCCCAATTCAGTTTTAGTGCCCACAATCGTTGCATTAATATTTTGCTTGATACGATGACTGGATTTAATAGTCCAACAGGGTCAAAAAACGTTGCGATGTGAGCTAGTATAGAACGCTTTGTTTGGGGCCGCTTATTGATTTGTGGAACATAGGTGAACAAAATTGAATCCATCTCTGGTAACCATTTTAAACCTAATGCCTTGATAAATTTTATGTCATCTAATCGAACAAATTCCTCTTTGCCTTCATGAGGAATGTCGTGTACAATATCTGGACAATTTGATGCAAATTTACGAAGAGGAAACCCGCCTTTCTTTAATAATTCTGTGACTTCTGTTTTAATTTGAACAACTTCTGCAATCGTTGAACCTCCAGACATAAGGTTATCAACGTAAAAGTCTCTCAACGTAACTTTGGACCCAATTAGGTGTGTCCGTGATTCATCCTCTGCCAATTGCCGAAGACTTTTTATAGCCAAATATGGAGCGCAGCTGTTGCCGTATGTCACTGTGGTTAATTGATACGTCGAGACTGGATCTGTACCCGAATGCCGACACAATATACACTGGCATTTTGCGTCACGCTCGTCGACGTTAATCTGTCTGTACATTTTCGCTATGTCTGCCATGATAACATATTTATGTTTTCGAAATCGTACTAATATCGTGAACAGACCATCCTGCAACGTAGGTCCCACTTTTATTATTTGATTTAAGCTCTTCCCATTTTCAGTACGTCAAGACGCATCAAAAACCAACTTTGCGTAACGTTGTTGTGGAGCTGTCGTTGTTGATTACACAGTGGTGCGGGATATAGTTTACACTATTGCTGCTAACTTCTTCTGATGACAATTTTCGCATATGTTTCAACTTTATGTATTCGTCCACGAACGATGTGTAATCCACTTTGAGTGACGGGTTGCGTTGAAGTCTGCGCTCTATAAAAGACAGATGTTTCTTTGCTATCTCAAAACTGGAACCAAGCGATTCTGGTGATTCTTTAAACGGTAGACGAACGAGGAATTTATTTGTTTTCTGACATCTGATAGTTGTTGATTGAAAGTATTGTTCGCATTCAATCTCCTCTTGTGAAAACGGGTGATTTGGTGACGCTGGTGTATTTTCAATAGCCCAGAATCTCTCTAACATGCTCTCCAAAACTGGTTGCTCAGATGTGGCGATGAATGTTTTGTACGATACCAATCTCGGTGAAGGTGTTCCTGAGGTGCATTCACCTGAGACAACCCATCCTAAGTGAGTCTTCTGTAGAATAGGGCCGTTCAACTTTATCTGGCCTACTAACAGTTGGCCAGATAATAATAACAGTTGGCAATACTGACATGTGACCCACTCCAAGGCAATTCAAACATAATTTTTGCTCTTTAACAAGACTGTGCCGAGCACGCGGTTCAATGTCAATGAAATTTTTGCACACAAGTGAGGATTTGGGATTCCATTTTGGTGCAGATTTTAATGGTACGCTTCTATTCGTAAATTGTTGAGGCTGATTTGTGCCAATTATGTTGAAAGTTTGACACCGTCATTCCAAAAATTTTGCAAGATCATCCCAACTCGGCAACCGCAAGACCAATTGACCCTACTTCCTCCTCCCACTTCGTTTCGTGATCCAGTTTTGAAGTGATCAAATGTAATAAAATGCCGTCGTACACTTGCGTTGCAATATAATATATAAGTTTCAAGTTACGTTTACTTTTTCACTATTTGAAATTAGTTTTATGAAAACATTCATGTATAGTTTTAAAAAATATTTGTTTTATTAAATAAAAATGTATTAGATTTACAGTTTGTAAATAGAAATTTAATGTGTTCTTTATTTTTTAATTATTATCAATAAAATTTCTCAACAGCAGAGCATTTATTAGTTCTGCTGATGGTCTTGAACCTTTGCTTGTTACATTTCAACTAACTAACAAACTACTGTGATCGATCACTATAAATACAAAAATATGTTCGTTGAGTTTCCAAGGTCACTGCGACAAAGACCGGGAAGGAGAGTTTGTGAAGCTGATGCCATGGAACGACGATGAAATGAAACGACGATGTGATTGCGATGACGACGATGAGTGTTATATACAGCATTTTACATACAGGGTGTTGCATAGATTCGAACACTCACTATTATACAATAATTATTATAATTACTTGATACTAAGAACAAGTTAAATTTATTCATTAATTAAGAACTTCAAACATAGAATAGCAAATTAAATTTAAAATTCTCAAACATATAATTTTAAGAAAATCTCGAACTTTTCATTGACAATCACTGATAAAAATTAAATCCTTCCAATATAATTTTTCTCTTAAGGGTGACAAGAACCTTGAACCGCCCGATTTTGAATCTCGTCAATGAATCGCGTTTAGCCGTATATATTAATATTGTTTATATATTTACACTCTTTTCATTTAATTCTACGCCAGCAACATAGCAAGGCGTCTTTGGTTACAGGACGTGCCAACTTAATTGCAGGCACTCCTTCACTCACGTAACTCAACAAAATATACGTTTGTTACGTTTGTATTTTTATTGTTGACGTTGAAGTCGAGTTTCTTTATATTTCTGACGTCGCTTACGGAATTCCCATATGTGAAGTTGATCAGGCTTCGGAGACGTGCATTGTTCCTTTTTTAATTTCTTATTATTCTTTATTGTATTTTGTTTGCTTGTTTCTACTTGTCTATTGCTCATACTTCTTGTTACAATTAGTGTTCTTTTTGCCTTTTCGTCTGTTTCCGTTGGTGTCATCTGTTAATATGTCTGAGTCTATTTGTATTCTTGATAACGTATCGGCGTTCGTATTCATTTTACCTTGTTTATATATGCTTTCAAAATCATAATCACTCAGATCTAACCGTATTCTCGTCATTTTTGGTGAAGGGTTTTTATATGAAAATATTGATATTAATGGTGTTTCGTCGGTGACGACAATGAATTAAGTGCATTATTAGTTAGGTCTGAAATAGTTGATTCCCCAATGGATTGCTAGAAGTTATTTTTCTATTACAGGTTTATTTAAATGCTTCTGCAATGATTTGCTGGCATAGGAAATGGGTAAGTCCTTTCCTATTTTACCTTGTGAGAGGACTGCCCCTAGCGCATAATTTGAAGCATCCGTGGTGAGCATAAGCGGTTTGTTGAAATCAGGATATTGTAAAAGTAGTGGGCTCATTAGTTTCTCTTTTAATGCCTCAAAATCTAGCTGGCATTCGTCTGGCCATGTGAATTTAGTAGTTTTCTTTGATAGTAAATTCAAGATTTTTGCTATGTTTGCAAAGTCTTTTATGAATTTGCTGTAACAATTGCAAAATGCAACAAAACGTCTTACTTCGTCTGCGTCCTTGGTGGTTGGATAATTTCTTATTGTTTCGTATCTTGCTGGATCTGTTTTTACTCCGTCGCGTGTTATCAGATGTCCTAGGTAAACTATCGGGTCTCAGGAAGCAGCATTTTTCTGGATTTACCTTTAAATTGTATTGTTGTAACCTGTCCAGTACCTTAATCAAATTTTGGTTGTTATGGTTGCGGCTGCATCCGTGTATGATTATATCATCCACATATAAAAAGGCTTCAGACTCTTAACCTGATAAGGCTATTGTGAGCATGCGTTGAAAGCTGTTTGACGAAATTTTTAATCCGAAAGGTGGTCTTTTGAATTGGTAGTGTCCGTTTGTCGTTGAGAATGCTGTCAAAGGTCGTGACTTGTTGTCGAATGGTATCTGGTGTCTAAAATATCTTCTAAGCGAGTTACAGCAAATTTATCACTTGCTATTCTATCATTCAGTCTCCTGAAATCTACAACGAGTCTCCATTTCCTTTTGTCTTCAGTGTTCTTTTTTGGTACCAAAAGGATTGGAGCATTGTAGGGGCTGTTTGATGGTTCGATTATGTCATCGTTTATCTGTGGTTTTTGATGTAAACAGTACTATCGTCGTTTGTTGAAGTCTTTTGTGTATAGAAATTGTTTGTCGTTAAAGTGTCATTTTCGAGAGGAAACACGTTTTCGTACTTTTTAAATATGTTCACTAGTTCTTGTTTTAAGTTGTCTACAGAGTCAATGTTTATTGCGGCGAGTATCTATTGTAATCTGTCGTTGTAATGTGTTTTGTTTGGGGTGTAGTTTAAAATTTCATAGTTTGTTAATGAGCCAGTTTCAAGTATAATGCCGTCTAGTGTCACTTTTTTATTTGTTGCGTTTAGTATTCCGATGTGTGTTATTCCGTTTTTGGGTGCTATGGAATTACTTAGAAAAATTCCTTCTTTGAACTTTTTACTAAAAGTAACTTTGCCTTCTTTGAACTCTGTTTGTAGTACCTGTACTAACTGTGTTCTGGGTGGTTTTTTGATTTTTAGTAAAATATGACCATTTGTTTGCATAGGGAGTGTTATTTTTGTGTCATCAAATAATATTGACATTGTAAATGTTTCATAGTCTATTTTACACAGAAATTGCCTTAAGAAATCCCTACCTAATATTTCATCTGCCATCTGTGAAGATGCCTATTAATTTGCATTTATTTGTTATACAATAATATTCGTTTTCTATTTGTGTGCATTTTTTACACAACCAAATACTTGCACTGGTGTCTACCAAAAATATTAAATATGTATTGTTACCAAAAATTTTGTATACATTTATTTTTGACTGTCCGGAATGAGTATTCATTCCGGGCGTTGCACGTTTTCTGCATGTGTTATTTGTATTCTCCTGTAGTTGTTATTGTTTCCGTAATTTCTGTTGTAGTTACTTTGGTTCGAATTTCTGTTTTTCTTGTTGTAATTTTCGTACCGGTTTCTGGTGTTGTTGAAGTGAATGTCGTACCTGTTGTTGTTGTTGTATCGGTGTTGTCTTTGTGAATTATTGTTTTGGCTCCAATTAGTGCTTCTGTTTTTGTTGTAGTTGCTGTAGCCGTTGCTGCTTCGTGTGTTATAAGTTTTGTTGAACCGCTGGTTCAGCTGAAATCTGATTCTGTTTATATTGTGAGTTTGCATTTGCGATCTTTCTAGTTCTTGCGCAAGGTCGATTGCCTCATTTAGCGTTTTCGGTTAAGCGGCAAAAACAATTTCTTTAAGTTGCGTAATATTTTTCTTATTTGTAGTAATATTTGTTTAATTTTTTATTTATTTATTTAAGGATTTGTGTTTACATTTGTTTATTTATGCTTATTAATATACATTTTCAAGTATCTAATTATTTAATATATTGCCAATAATACTATTATGACTACCGCTGCTGGTAAAACATGTGCTGGCACTTCTGGGAGCTGCAGAATTGGATTGTTGTTGTGATATGGTTAACTTTGCTTTCCATGCTTTCCATTTTTGTGCGTTTTTCTACTTTTTGCTTCTATTTTCATTAGTTTAACTTTATTCAGGAATAGGTTTTTTTGTTGTTTGCTGCTTGCGCAGTTCAGCGATTTCCCTTCGTTCACATACCTTTTTGCCAGCTCGTGTTGTTCTCTTCTGTGGAAGTTTTCTTTTATTGCGGGACGCTGATTTTGTCGTCTCCTGTATTCATCGTTCGTGAGCGGTTTTGGGCCTGTCCGTTTTGGTTCTGGTGTGTACAATGGGTAGCTGTTATTTCCTTCTTCTGGTGTGTACTCCTCTGTTATCTCTATTATGTCCGTTGCTAGAAACTCTTCCCATTTGCTGAAGAGGTCGTTAACAGATTTTTGGGTCATCTATTAGAAGGTTCCAGGATTCGAAGTTCGCAGGATCGCCATTAAAATGAATCCATGTCTGGTAACCATTTTAAACCTAATGCCTTGATAAATTTTATGTCATCTAATCGAACAAATTCCTCTTTGCCTTCATGAGGAATGTCGTGTACAATCGTCGTGTCTGGACAATTTGATGCAAATTTACGGAGAGGAAACCCGCCTTTCTTTAATAACTCTGTCACTTCTGTTTAAATTTGAACAACTTCTGCAATCGTTGAACCTCCAGACATAAGGTTATCAACGTAAAAGTCTCTCAACGTAACTTTGGACCCAATTAGGTGTGTCCGTGATTCATCCTCTGCCAATTGCCGAAGACTTTTTATAGCCAAATATGGAGCGCAGCTGGTGCTGTATGTCACTGTGGTTAATTGATACGTCGAGACTGGATCTGTAGCCGAATGCCGACACAATATACACTGGTATTTTGCGTCACGCTCGTCGACGTTAATCTGTCTGTACATTTTCGCTATGTCTGCCATGATAACATATTTATGTTTTCGAAATCGTACTAATGTCGTGAACAGATCATCCTGCAACGCAGGTCCCACTTTTAGTATTTGATTTAAGCTCTTCCCATTTTCAGTACGACAAGACGCATCAAAAACCAACTTTGCGTAACTTTGTTGTGGAGCTGTCGTTGTTGATTACACAGTGGTGCGGGATATAGTTTACACTATTGATGCTAACTCCTTCTGATGAAAATTTTCGCATATGTTTCAACTTTATGTATTCGTCCACGAACGATGTGTAATCTACTTTGAGTGACGTTGAAGTCTGCGCTCTAAAAAAACAGACGTTTCTTTGCTGTCTCAAAACTGGAACCAAGCGATTCTGGTGATTCTTTAAACGATAGACGAACGAGGAATTTATTTGTTTTCTGACATCTGATAGTTGTTGATTGAAAGTATTGTTCGCATTCAATCTCCTCTTGTGAAAACGGGTGATTTGGTGACGCTGGTGTATTTTCAATAGCTTAGAATCTCTCTAACATGCTCTCCAAAACTGGTTGCTCAGATGTGGCGATGAATGTTTTGTACGATGCCAACCTCAGTAAAAGTGTTCCTGACTTTCATTCACCTGAGAAAACCCATCCCAAGTGAGTCTTCTGTAGAATAGGGCCGTTTAACTTTATCTAGCCTACTAACAGGAGACTGAAGAACAATCCAGCACCTATGAGAATATCTATCAGCCCAGGAATGTTAAAGCCAACGTCTGCCAAAAGGATGTTGGCTGGAATCGCCCACGATGATATGTCAATGAACTGATGTGGCTGGCATGACGTGATTGAAGGTATTATTACGGCGTCGATAATTTCTCTGAAACCATTTCGTTGCAACTTGATGAATACAGATGTGATATATCGTGTTTGGGTAGCGCTTGACCCGATTCCATTAACCTCTAAGTTGATGGTCCGGCGCTTTGCACGCATGTATTGAGCTACGTGCTCTGTTACAAAGTTGAGTTGTGATGCTGGATCCAGCAGTGCTCTCGCTTGCATTGATGCACCATGGGAATTAGAAATATATATCAGCGCAGTACCCAAAACTATATGTGAATTTTGAGCACTTATCTGGAGAGCAGTAGATACTGAGGGAGTCACTGCTCCTCCGGGCTCACTAACTACTTGCGATTGTGGCAATTTCCGATGCAACAAGGTGTGATGACCAACGTTGCAATATTGACATCTCTTTGAAGATGGACACTTTGCTGACATGTGACCCACTCCAAGGCAATTCAAACATAATTTTTGCTCTCTAACGTTTCTATTCGTAAATTGTGGAGGCTGATTTGTGCCAATTATGTCGAAAGTTTGACACCGTCATTCCAAAAATTTTGCAAGATCATCCCAACTCGGCAACTGCAAGACCAATTGACCCTACTTCCGCCTCCCATTTCGTTTCGTGATCCAGTTTTGAAGTGATCAAATGCAATAAAATGCCGTCGTTCACTTGCGTTGGTGAAGCTAATGATTGCAGTGCACGTGGATTGGCATTGATTGCGTATCGATAAAACCTCGCAATGAAGACACATTTACTTTTGTCATAGACTGAATCTAAAAAAATTCATTTAAATGGGACTGGAAATAAATCGTTTATGATTGTAACGTGAAACTAACAGTTCCATTGCCTTGTCATAATTTTCAGGAGTTACTTCAAGTGATTGAATGAGGCGCGTTGCATTTCCCGTGAGACACGAACGAAGATATTGAAATTTCTCAATATTCGACAAATCTGCATTGTTGTATACTAGCACCAAAAACATGTTGTAAAAATCAAGCCACTCGCGATGAAGCCCGCTAAATTGGCTTAACTGTAATTTAGGCAAGTTTGTTCGACGAGATATACGCGATTGTACTACAGAGCAAATTGTCGTTTACCGTTGCCTTCAGTAATGCAATTTTTTCCAACATTAATGCCTTTGCGGCACAATAATTTTCCTCGAACTCACTGGGGTGGTGCTGCTCACCTTCGATATCGCCTAAGATCTCAACTTCAGTTTGCAACTGCTGAAAAGTATCGTACTGTCGTTCTACGAGTGAAAGCCTTGCATCTAGTTGGTATACCGATAACCCATCAAGTATATTTGCATCTAAGAGTGACTCCATTTTGTTTAAAATATGCTGAGGCTTATCTATTTTTGTGCGATTTAGAAGACCTGACCCATTAGATGCCTCCTGGCCACTTTCTTAAAGACCTTCTTGACTCATTTTCAGTCCCTGTTCGGGCGCCAAAAATATGGTAAAGCTTTTTCTACCTTTGAAATTAACAAAACAATTTTCTTTATTATTAATTCTGCTGATGGTCTTGACCCTTTGCTTATTACATTTTAACTAACTAACAAACTACTGTGATCGATCACTATAAATACAAAATTATGTTCGTTGAGTTTCCAAGGTCACTGCGACAAAGAACGGGAAGAGGAGTTTGTGAAGGTGATGCCATGGAACGACGATGAAATGAAACGACGATGTGATTGCGATGACGACGATGAGTGTTACTGTAGAACCACAACACTGCGACATCATCGTCGACGACGAAATTCCTATGTAAAATGGAAATGAAACATCGTCGCAGGCTCTCTTTCGTCGCAGCACAAATTTCTAATTTTTCGATCTCTCTCAACGACTTTTCCATATTCTGGAAAACAGTATTGCCTACTTTTTATCGAATTCCCACAAAAGCATAAACTAAAACCATATGCTTATGACATTTCGTAATTACAAGTTTCCATTTTCCTCTGAACTGCATATAATCATATTTTGTGTTGATTAGCGTTTTTGTAATATTTTTTGGATTTTTGTGTTACAAACTATGAGTTTCGAGGAAAAACTTATAGAGGAAGTAAAACAGCGAAGAATAATATTCGATCTCACATCAGGAGGTTATAAAAATATTATAGCAAAGGAGAAAGCCTGGATTGATGTGGCCGGTAAGCTAGGAGTCACGGGTAAGAAATCTTTGCTTTTTTGGATTTATTATATTACATTCAATATACTTTCTTTACTAGACGAGCATGCGAAGAAGAAATGGAGGAACCTTCGCGATGTTTACAAGCGTGTTAAACAACGCATGAGGTGCCCTTCTGGGAGTGGCGCAAGGCGTCCCATAAGGTGGAAATTTTATGAGAACATGCGGTTTTTGGATGACGTGCCTTTTACCAGAGAGTAAGTTATTAAAGCTTGGATATCAACAAACTAATTTAGTGTTTGTTGTACAGCACTATAGGAAACGCCAACGAATTCCTTAACATTTCATTGGAGCCGCAGCAGTACTGTGATTCATCTCCGCTGGAGCCGTCTTCAGAGGCTTCAGAAAGCCAGGGCACTTTATCCCCACAGCATGCGTCTGCTTCATCGCCACAACTGCGCCGGTCTTTTTCGGGCACTTGATATCAATGAGCTTTCCATCGATAGCTCCCAAGCAATTTGGCAACCCCGTCTCATTGTAGAACTTGTGTGCGGTGTTTTTCCAATCGATGACATTTGGGACCGGCATATATATTGTGCGCAGCTCATCCCAAATTGCTTTGCAGGTGTCATACACAACATTCCTAGTCGTAGATTTGCCTATTTTGAATGCCAAGGCAAGCATGTGGAAGTTGCATCCCTGTGCCAAATACCTAATCCAAAAATTGTGATTGAGTTACTGATTTAATATTAAAAACTTACACAAGTGTGACGGCCAGACGTAGTTGTGGCGAAAGTGGCCTCCGCCTTGAAGTGCGACTTAACTTTTGGTGCAATAGCGAGAGAAGTAACTCGAATTTTGCTCTGTCCATCCTTACAGCAATAAAGAAATGTTCTGGGTCTTCTAGTTGGATCTGTCGTATGCAAGTCGTATATAGTCCTACGTCTTCCCGATTTCTGTTCGACGGACGAACCCACCAGCGTCGCCTAGGATGTAAATTGCAGTAAGCTTCATAAGCTTGCCACAAAATCATTAAGATTTTGAAAACTTTTAGGAAGGTTCTGTATCTGAACATTTCCCTTTCAATATATGTACAATAGTATTCAATTCAATATCAATTTGTACTTGAAATTATCAAATAGTAGAAAATACACACAATAGAAAATTAATTTATTGGAAATAAATGTAAACAAACAATAGATGACATTTGGAAATTTGAGAGAGAAAAACTGTCGCATGCGACTGCGATTTTGGTCGTTGTATTGTGGTTCTACACTTATATACAGCATTTTGCATACAGGGTGTTGCATAGATTCGAACACTCACTATAATATAATAATTATTATAATTACTTGATACTAAGAACAAGTTAAATTTATTCATTAATTAAGAAATTCAAACATAGAATAGCAAATAAATTTAAAATTCTCAAACATATAATTTTAAGAAAATCTCGAACTTCACATTGACAATCACTGCTAAAAATTAAATCATTCCAATAAAATTTTTCTCTTAAGGGTGACACGAACCTTGAACCGCCCAATTTTGAATAGCGTCAATGAATCGCGTTTAGCCATATATATTAATATTGTTTATATATTTACACTGTTTTCATTTAATTCTACGCCAGCAAGGCGTCTTTGGTTACAGGACGTGCCAACTTAATTGCAGGCACTCCTCGTCCAGCGGCGTTTACGCCAGGACAAACGTTAAGGCGACCTCTTTTCAACTTGGGAAGTATCTTTCTTTAAAGAGTCACTCACGTAACTCAACAAAATATACGTTTGTTACGTTTGTATTTTTATTGTTGACGTTGAACAGCAGAATTTTCTCACAAGAGCACATTTTAGACACCTTCATGTATATCTGAAAGTTGTTAGTACATAAATAACCGTTTTCCGTTGTTTTGACGCATGAGCTTAAATTATAACTACTCATAGAGATGTATTGGTCTCGATGAGAATTTATCGCCAATATGTCATTGCAACGTTTTATTTTTACAAAAACGTTGTTGAATGTCGTCGGCAACGCTATTAGCTTGTATAACGTAAACGCCTGTTGGTCGCAGAGTGGAATAGATATGTTGAATCGCACTTGGTTTTCCGTTAATCCACCTTCTGCCGACATTAATTTAAATAGTTGAGTGTAGTCATCATGGTGTATGGGCAGTTGAAGAAAAGAAGGCAAATGATTTCTGATTTTTACTAACTCTTGCTGTAATTGCTGAGGTGTCAGAAGACTAGTACTGATTCTTCCGTGATGAGTATCCGTAAGCACATCTTTAATAGAAACTTGTACCTAGATTTTCGACAAAGCTTCAATGAATTAAACAACTGGGAATTTCCTCGCCACATCTATAATCATGAAATACCCAAGTCATGGCAGCTACATGTTTTCACTGACGCCTCTGAAAAGGCATATGGAGCTGTTACATACCTCAGGTCAGTAACAAGTAACGGAAGGATACTTGTGAGACTACTATGTGCTAAATCGCGAGTTGCTCCATTGAATCGCAAACGTCAAACAATTGCCCGGTTTGAATTTGTGTACTGCACTCCAAGGGGCACAGCTCGCAGCACGAGTACAACGTGATCTACAGTACGGCATCGACTGCACGCACTTCTGGTCTGACTCGGAAGTGGTGCTGGCATGGATCAACACGGATTCGTCCTCATACGAGGTTTTTGTAGCCAACAGAATTGCTAAGATCCAAGATTTATCAACTGCGATGCAATGGTGCTATGTACCATCAAAACAAAACCCAGCAGACGTGCTATCAACGGGTTGCAATCCTCGCAGCTTTACTCAATGCGTTTTGTGGTTTTACGGGCCTCTGTTTTTACACCGGAGAGAAACAGAATGGATTCGACCTGCGTGCGAGTACAAAATAAAGTCAACACAAGAAGGCAAAAGAAAAGCTCCCGCATCATTAATCACTGCTCAAGTAGAAGCGGCAACTATAATTTACTCCATAAATCACAAAAATTCCTTTAGAAAACTACAACGAATCTTGGGCTATGTCATTCGATTTGGAAAACGGATGAGACATTTGCAAAAAGAACAGCACAACTCTTGGGCACATTCTCCACTCGAATTAGACAGTGCACTAAAAATGATTATCAAGGCCATTCAAGCTGGCGATTTTTCATCAGAAATCAGGGATCTTCAGAAGGATAACGTTGTTAAAACAAACAGTACAATTCATTGTCTGAAACCATTTCTGGATGGGGAAGGCATCTTAAGAGTAGGAAGAAGACTGGAAGCTTCAAGTTTACCAAACGAAAACAAACATCAAATGTGTCTTCCATATAATGAGTAGTAATCCAGTAGTTAAGCTTTTGATGCCGACGATACATGAAGCAAATATGCACTGTGGACCAACGACATTGGTAGCACTAACTAAACAACGATATTGGCCAGTCAAGGCTGCTAGTATGGCCAGGTCAATAGTTCACCACTGTGTCCGTTGTTTCAAGGCACGCCCACAATTGATACAGCAACTAATGGGAAATCTACCAGCAGCCACAGTAACGCCAGCGCGACCATTTATAAATGCCGGTGTGGATTACTGCGGGCCATTTTGGATTCATTATAAGCTGCGTGGAAAACGACTCACAAAGGCTTATTTGGCCATATTCTGTTGTTTCACAACTAAAGCAGTGCATCTAGAGCTCGTCAGTGACTTAACAACAGAGGCATTCCTCGGAGCGCTTGAAAGGTTCATTGCACGAAGAGGACGCTGTCAAAACCTTTACAGTGATAATGCGACAAACTTCGTTGGAGCCAAAAATCTACTCGTAGAATTAACGACATCAATCTATTCACCAAGCGCCAGAGAGAAAATTGTGAACACATGCAGTGAAAAGGGAATAAACTTCCATTTTATCCAACCTAGAGCTCCTCACTTTGGAGGGCTTTGGGAAGCAGCAGTGAAGTCCACAAAACATCTGTTGTTGAGAAGCACCGCTGCAGCCTCGTTAACATACGAGGAATTGGAAACCATCATTTTAGAAGCCGAAGCCATATTAAATTCCAGCCCGATGTCCAATGACCCTAACGACTTAACAGCGCTGACTCCTGGCCATTTCCTCATCGGGGAACCGCTAACAGCGCAAGTTGATGCAAGAGCGGTGGAACAAAAGGCAAGTCTAGGAGCTCGATGGAAGGCGGTGTCTCAAGTGAAGCATGAATTCTGGCAAAGATGGTCCCGCGACTATTTAAACGAACTTCAGCACCGATACAAATGGAGGGAACAGGCCAATAACATCAAGGTCGGAACTGTGGTAATTATTAAACAGGACGTGGCCACTTGGTAGAATTACAAAAATACATAAAGGAATTGACGAGCTGGTCCGAGTAGTGGAAGTAAAAACCACATCAGGTACATTCAAGCGTCCTATTTATCGTCTAGCTCCACTACCCATAGAAAACAACATAGATCCCCTGCCGCGAAAGGATCACACAAGCAGTAATGAGTCCTCTTCAAGCCAATCAGCATGTCAACGGTATAATGATAAATCACAACCTGAGCACAAAAGACCGCGACGATCATTGACATTAGTCACAGCACTACTGATCGCAATGGTTATGCTGCCGATAGTTGTGGTAACAGGGGTTGAAAACCAAGAATTCGACTCCAGGATGGGGATGCATTTTGACGCACTCGGATCCATGAAGATAGCCAGATCCAATTGGCGTCTCATTGTGTACTATGATCTTAAACCGTATTGGTCAGAAATGGAGATCTTCTCGAATAAGACTCGTACTTTACGGAAATTATGTCAAATCATGACCCTGAAACAGATTTGTGGCGATGTAGTAACGACACTGGAGCACGCCGAAGAAAGACTTCAATTAGACAACAGTTTATTAGCAGCCACCCCACCTAAAGAAAAAATGCCAAGGAATAGTAGAACTAAGCGAGGAGCACTAAACTTCGTGGGTAATGTGGCCCATTCTCCGTTTAGAGTTTTAGACTCGGAATACGAGAATCAAATGTCTAATACCATTGAGGCAGTTAAACAAAATGAAGGCCATCTTCAACATTTGATCAAAAACCAAACATCAATACTTTATGCTACGATCAACACATTTAAACATGATCAATTGGAGAGCAAACAAATTCGACAACATCGACAACTTGGTCAACAAGACATGGAAGAAGATTTCGGACACGGAGTACCAATCCAAGGTTCTTCAAAGCTTTCTATCGTCAGCCATGCAAATCATCGTGGTAGCCGCGAACCTGCAACGTGTACAAGTTTCTATTATAGATGTGCTTACGGATACTCATCACGGAAGAATCAGTACTAGTCTTCTGACACCTCAGCAATTACAGCAAGAGTTAGTAAAAATCAGAAATCATTTGCCTTCTTTTCTTCAACTGCCCATACACCATGATGACTACACTCAACTATTTAAATTAATGTCGGCAGAAGGTGGATTAACGGAAAACCAAGTGCGATTCAACATATCTATTCCACTCTGAGACCAACAGGCGTTAATGTTATACAATCTAATAGCGTTGCCGACGACAGTCAACAACGTTTTTGTAAAAATAAAACGTTGCAATGACATATTGGCGATAAATTCTCATCGAGACCAATACATCTCTATGAGTAGTTATGATTTAAGCTCATGCGTCAAAACACCGGAAAACGGTTATTTATGTACTAACAACTTTCAGATATACATGAAGGTGTCTGAAATGTGCTCTTGTGAGATAAATCTGCTGCACAACGATAGCAGAGCTGATTGCAATGTTGAGGAAGAGAAATTAAACTCAACCTGGACTCAACTGTCACATAGGAATCAGTGGTTGTACACCGTTAGCAGCCCAAGACGAATCACTGCCGTATGCAACGAGGAAGTTCAGCAGCTCAATCTGAAGAAATCTGGCATTATCACTCTACAACCTCAATGTGTAATCAAGGATAAGGACACAATCCAGGCCCAGCGATCATATTCCAGTAATCTGTACACATCATACACAGGATTTGGAAATTTGACGGACGTGGCGAAGCCAGAACAACTTCATATACTTCTTCACGAAGCCCAGCAGTACAACACGCGACTGGAACAACTCAGCAAGCTTCAAGAATGACTTAAAAAACAAGAGATATGGGATTTACCATCACGAATTGACAGCCACAATTACCATCATACAACAATAGGATACACCGCGCTAATCATTTCAATAGCGGTCATCGTACTCATCATCATAAAGGCGAGATCATCCACCGCACAACTACTCAACAGAAATCCACAACCAGCACCACGTCAGATTTCAACATCCCCAGACTTCGCGATATCGATCCAATAAGAACTTTTGTGACGTCATTATACGTGCTGACGTCACCAGAGGGAGAAAATGTATAATTCCAATAAAAACAATTATACATATTATTTATTGCTTGATGCCTTCACATGAAATCGCATTGCGTAATGTATAGTCCGAAAACAGTGTCACTGCACGAGTTCATGAAAAATTACTTTATTTTGTTTATATTTGTGCTTTGTGCAGCGCAGCTAGCCTTGGCACTGCAGATTGCTATGTCAGCAAAAATGGCCAACGCGAGTTCAACGCCGTCGTTGAACGGTTAAAAGGTTCAATCAAGTTCATGCAATGCCAAGGCTACTGCAATTATGCATTTTGTTACATTGGTGTTTGTAATTAATTTAAGAGTATAAGAGCCAAAATAATTAATAAACGAGTAGTCTAAATTTGTCAACGAAATCAACCGTTTCATTTTTAGTCTAGATTCCACTTACTCGATTCCATTTCCGATTTTGGCTTACTGGAAGCCAAAGTTTAATTAGGTTGTAGAATACATGGTTTAGCAGCTACATCAACCCTCTGCGCGGCTGACCCTTGTACAATCAATAGAGAATTGGAACTGTCCACTTGTTGAGACATATTATCAGTATTAATCACCGGACTTGAGAGATCGATCAATGGTGGTGGTGCCAATACACTAGTTGGCCGTAAAGAATTGAAACATAATATTTGTTGAAACTGTTATAAACTTGTAGTTTAGTTTGAGCGGGATCACGTGAGACATCAGGGAAACCCTCACGGACGATATTTAATAGTTTAATGAAGTCTATTTCAGTCGACCTACAACTTTCACAAAACCAGCGTAAACCCTTGTTAGCACCAAGAGCATCATAAACGCGCTGGAATTCCAACACATTTTATATGACAAAAGGAGTCACATAGCGGAAAACACACACCAGTCTCAGTGATATCACTAATTTTGCAATTTTTCAACTTGCATTCAACAGCCATATTACAGCAAGTATAGTAATCAAAGTTCCTGTTTAAAGCAGGTGCCTCAAAGTATGCCACACAAACCAGATGTAAAACTAATAGTCACAGAAGTTTAAGAGTCACAACAGATTGAGAGCAAGTGGAATGATGCTGATCAGCTGTTAAGATTTAAGATTAAAGAATATTCTTAATAGTCTTTTTGTAGATAAGCTGGTGCGTACCAAAACTCCCTTATACCTTTACGAGAAACTACAACTTACACATTCGGCTAGACCGTTAACTTTTATTGTTCCTAGGTGCAATTTTTTAAACAGCGGTCGACACTTCTTCATTAGCACTATTCGACTTTGAAATTCCTTACCTCTGACTTTAAGACGTCGATCGAGGCTGCATAAAGCATAGTGTCCAATACAGACTCTCTTCTTCTCCCTTCTTTTATTCTCTCTTTTATTTCTACCCTTACCTCGACTAGTTCTTAAGTTGTTATCTATTAATATTAACATAATGCATTGTTATGTATAAAAATTGCTATAATTTGTTAATTATCGTGCTTATTGTTACTTGGGTGTACTATAAAAGACGTATGAAGTCTTAAATAAATAAGTAAAATAAATGTCCAAAACAAGGACGAATACTGCTGTCTGTGTATGCAGTCTCGCGTTTCGATCATATCTCAACGTTGAGTAAAGGTATTCTAGGCTGTGGTATAGTTGAATACTTAAATATTTATTTATTTATTTATTTAAAGGATTGAACTAAACTGCTTGCTTTATAGTTCATATTATACATTCTAAGAAATACAAGATAAAGATAACAAATTTAAAATATTTCGCTTAACTACACAATCTGAATCAGAATAATTAATAACATGATAGACCTTATTGAAATCAGCACAACAATTCCGGAAAGGTTCATGCCGCAGAACTTTCAATACCAAGACGAACTGTACAAACTTATAACAATTATAGTTTGGGCTCCAAACGGGCGAGGCATACTCCAGTATAGGCCTGACAAGTGCAGTGTATAATGTTTTTGTTATGTATGGGTCTTTGAACTCCTTCGACCATAGTTTTATAAAACGCAGAGTACTGCGTGCACTACTGGATATATGGGTAATATGATTATGAAATCGTAATTTCTGATCAAGAATTACACCAAGATCATCAATTGTATTAACTATCTCAAGTTTACATCCACCAAGACAATAATTGAATGCAATAGGGTTTTTACATCGAGCAAATGTTATTTGTTTGCACTTCTTTAAGTTTAACTTCATACAATTTAAGCTACACCATGAGACAAGGGAATCCAAATCCATGTGCAGGAGCCTTACATCATTTAGGTCTTTGTAAGATCCAAATAGTTTTACATCATCGGCAAACATTAAAACATTAGCATTTTTTAAGGTTGTTGGAAGATCATTGATAAAAATCAAGAAAAGCAGCGGTCCCAAATGACTTCCTTGAGGAACTCCAGAAGGAACTGCAAACTTATTCGATGTGCATTGTTAAACAGAACCATTTGAGTACGATTCGTGAGGTATGATTGAATCCAGTTTAAAAGTCGCGTAGAAAATCCGAACAATTTTAACTTCAAACAAAGTAGTATATGATTAACTACATCAAATGCTTTACTAAAGTCTGTATAGATAACATCAGACTGCATCGAGAGAATAAAATTATTGATAATTTTCGATTATCAAATTCGCCAAATTCTATTAAATTAGTAGTTGTTGATTTTCCCTTGCAAAAACAATGTTGCATAGGAGAAAATGACGCATATACACTGGCTGATATTTGGTCCACGATGATTTTCTCAGACAACTTGGGTAGAGCACTTAGTTTAGCTATGCCACGATAATTACTAATTTCAGATCTATTACCGGTTTTATGCAACGGAATAATATACGATGATTTCCATATATTTGGAAAATAACCAGAACGTAATGAACAATCAAACAAAGTAGTAATCGGCGCAGCTAACTCCTCTGCACAGTATTTAAGAACACATGCAGGAATTCCATCCGGCCCGGTGTTGTAATTACATTTAATGGATTTTAGTGCATCCAACGTAATATGCACATCCAAAATAGGTAAAGGAATGGATGGCCGAGAAATACAATAAGGAATAGAATAAAAAAGAATATAATAAAAAATAAATTAACCAAATTGTCTTGTTCAAAAAACTGCAATAATTATCCACCCTAAATGATTAACAGAAGAAAAAATCTATCAGCTTACGATGCTGAACGGGAATTTGGACTTAAATCCCCTAATGACCCAACAACTGCAGAAAAAAACAACTCTTAAATTAATTAATCAATTTAAACAAAAATAAGAAATCAATACTAAAGGGCCAATTTTCTGTCAAGTAAGCAAAAGCAGCCCATTTATTCACGACAAACCTTCTATTACTGATGGAAGTCAAAAATGAAAGGGACCCGCCCCTATTTTCATTAAAAGAGCAGAAAATATTATTAATGAACTACGAAATCTATTTATATCATTATTTTGAATATTTATCAAATCAATTATTAGCCAAAAATTATAATGCAGAGGCTAATGACTGAGATAAATAATATTTCAAAGATGCTTCAGATGATATTAGATTATTAGATTTTATTAGAGGGATAAAATATAATAGAATCGATATAATTGAATCGTATAGCGTTGTTAGAACGGAAAATAAATGTGTTGGAGCAGCAGTCGCTGATAAATACAGTGGAGATTCGAAATTTACCGATAAACGGGAGCGAGAATGTAAAAGATAATTTAGAGGAAATAACTCAAAGCAATGGTTTCGCAATCAGAGAGTAATGAGACAGATGTACATAGAACAAATACTAAGAGGAAATATATGGTAGTGAAATTTGCCACTCTAGAGAAAAAGAGAGAGGTGATGAGAAAGCTCCTTGAGAAGCGTGGGCGGAGTGCGCGGAAGCGACAATAGTCGAAACAGCTCTGATATTTATATGGTTGATCAACTCACACCTACATACATATCGCAAGGGGGTGAAGGTTTTGACGTCTTTTGTATGATGAAGCACTATCCCAGCGACCAGATGGTTTGGAGGTAATGGTTCAAGACCGGCTATGCGTGGTGAAGAACCGCACCCAGCACGATGTGCCCCTGCTCTACATCCCACAACAAAAGGCGCTCGGGAATGTGCGGCAGGAACAAGCTCAATGGGTGTTGTGGCTGTTGCAGCCCCCTACCGGTTCGGCTGTACCCGCTAACGATGCTCAGAAGCCCTCTTTCTGTGAGGTTGCCCACGGACTGAAGCTGGGCATTATACCTACGGAGTACTGAACAGCTGAAGGCAGTGCAACACGGCATCCTGAACGAAGTGCGTAGGAAAAGAAACAGCTCAGTAAAACCGCAATTCACGGTATGTTCGTTCCGGCCAGGACCTCCAAAAACAGTGCAACCGCAGAGTGAATTAGGGCAAATGTGCCGAAGCTAAAATCATGGGCGGCTGCGCACATAAAGGTGGTGCAGGAAAATGACGTTCCTAGGGTACCACTTTATGTTGGGTACTTTCCAGAGGTGGATAGTACCAGGATAGCTGACATCCTCGAACTACTGGAAGGCCAAAATGAGGGCCTCAGAGTTTGCGACTGGTGGGCGGTTCGCAGAGCTCAGCGAGAAGCTGTTGTTGAGATTGTGTTGGCGATCGACCCGATGTTGGCAAATGTGCTGAAGGATCGCCAACATAAAGTTGGTTATGGATTTCGCTGCGCCACGATTAGCCCTACGGTGAAGCTGACTGAGCCAGAAGCGCAGCCACCATCAATCCCAACTGGAACTCAACCTAAGGGGGCACAGGGTAGCCCGTCCACCCCTGGTTGCAGCGGTACTTCCAACATGAAGCCACAGGCTGGAGTGCCTACTGCGCTAGAGCAGGAGTCCGCGAAACAGTCAACAGAAGCTGTGGCGGGTACAGAGGCTACGGAATTCGCTAAGCCTACTTCTACCCCAACCATCCGACTGGCGTTAGCTCAAGCTGGAGCAAGTAGTGCTCCCACAACGACCTCGGGTGGTTCAACCACCAGATATACCAGTGATTGGCGCCTTCGGGTTTTTAGGAGGTCTGGTGGCAAATGAAGCGGCCAACACTAGGGTTGACGAGCGGACAAACCAACTATCTGCAAATCAACCTTCATCATGCTAAAGCTGCTTCGTCTATGCTAAGCATGGTTTATCAGGCGGAAGCCTTGGACATAGCGTTCTTACAGGAGCCTTGGGTCCATAGAGAAGCTATCAAAGGCCGCGCTGTCACAAATTGTAAGGTAATTTACTGCACCAGCTGTGACCGTCCCAGGGCGGCCCTTTTAATTAATAATAATGTAAACTTTCTACCACTTTCAGAGTTCATGACGGGTGATCTGGTTGCTACATGGGCAGAGGTGCGCCCGGCAAGCGGATTGGTAGAAGTCATCGTTGCATCCACTTACCTGCCGGGAGATGATGTGGTAGCGCCAACCAGGGAATAATGGAGCTGGTGGAATATTACCAACGGAAACGCCTCCCGTGGATGATATGCTGCGATGCCAACGCCCACAATGAGATCTGGGGCAGTCGAGACACCAACAAGAGGGGTGAGTACCTTTTTGAGTTTATCTTAAAAAACAGCCTTTTTATTCTCAACCGAGGTAAGGTTCTTGAGCTGACCTTGGCAAATGACTGAATGGCGTCTATTACCTCCAACTGGCATGTATTGGGAGAAGCATCCATGTCTGACCATAAACATATCTTTTCTTACGAGCCACTGCGGCCTAAGATATCACCTAAAACAAATCGGACTGTCTAAAACGGACATCTGCAGATTTGACGAGGATGCTAAGGAAACCGCTGAGCATGTTCTCTGCGATTGTTCTGCTCTTAGCAATCGGAGGTGGTTAAGCTATGGTGATCCAATTATGATAGTGATCTAAGGTCTGGATCACTAACCCAGGAATGGTGCTTGATTTTATAAAGAGCGTAGATCTGCATAATAGATCCATGAGGTCGCGGTGCATCAGTGCCTACAATAGTAATAATAATAATAAAAGTAATACATATCGCAAACGACTTTAGATGGCAAAAACCCTGGCTAAGACAAACAGCTGAAATTTTGTTTGGTTTAGAGACGGGAAAATTCTTAATAAATATAGAATCTGAGGAATATCTGTGCTATATAAAGTAATTTCGTATATCGTATAAAGCATAAAAAAATAAATGAATTAAATTATGAATATACGGAGCATTTTGTACCGATCATTTATTTCAGTAGAAAAATGTGTTAGAAACGATCTGTGCCTATTTGAATATACGTTCCTTGAGAAGAACTTCTTAAACTTTCTAGGAGAAATACATTCAATCATCGAAGCTATTGACGTCATAATATTAGTGGAAACAAATATATCTGATGATAAAATAGATCTGTACAATATCTGTTAACAGACAAAATAGCCGAGGAGGGGGAATTGCGATTTTTGTTAGAGACTCCATTTCGTTCCAAACTAAGTCTCTAGATGCGGAACATTTCGAAATTATGCAATAAGAATTGTTGATAAATAAGAGTCCCACCACTATCTTAGCAATCTGTCGGCCTAATATATCATATCAATATGCTATTTTGTCTTCCATAAATAATCGCGGAAATTCATTGTCTACTCAAGGGGTAGGACGTAATGTGGACAATAGAGTCACTCACCTGATGAAAGACACTCAGTAGAGCGACCTGAATGAGACTGATAACGTTGATGACATGTACAGAGGTTAAACTTTCGCGTTTGGCCACATCTATAGCCGCTCCACGAAAATAGTAGCCACAAAAAAGCCTCGCAAAGGAAATCCTTGGATAACCAAAGAAATTATAGAATGCTGCAAGGAAAAGGACAAGCTTTATAGACGATGGTGCGCACAACTGAGAGAGATAAGCCTAGGGTATGGATTGCCGCAAGGATCGAAGTTAGGGCCGTTTCTTTATATTATTTATGCAAATGATATGCTCAACGCTCTTAACAACAGCACCTGCTTTGCGTATGCCGACGATACGGCAATAGTAGTTTCAAATCGCGACCTAAAGATAAATGTTGACGATATGCAAAAACAGTTTGACGTGCTTGTGAGGTGGTCGCATGATAATGGATTATCACTTAATGCAGCTAAGTTAAGGGTGATGCATATAAGTCCGCCATATCTTCGCCACAGCGAAATCCAAATCAAGTATCATGACATAGATTGCGTACACTCTGCATTGCAAAATCATCTAGTGTCCTCACATATGTAAATACCTCGGAGTAGTTGTGGATCAAATGCTAAGCTCCAGCGCATATCGAGATGCTGCAAAATAAATTCAGAAAAGCAGCCTATTTTATGTACCACCTCAGCAATCTTAGTGACTATAACGTACTCCCAAGCTTATTTAGCGTTTATGCGAATCCAGCCTTCGTCATGGAATCATCTTAGCGTGGGAATTATCAGTGTACTGCAGACGTCTTCAAAACAGTCAAAATCCAACCATCCTTAAGATACCTACTAAATCTCGAAGACATGCATATAATACATGTCGGAATGCACGAAGGTTTTTAAATATTGACGGGATTTTCAAATACTGTCTAATCGATAACGATAACGACGTCTACGATAACAAGTTTAGGGTCCGTTTAAATCATCCTTTTGGTAAACGACTAAGAATAGAAGGAAGGTATCAAATCCTGCACAGCATTGGTGCAGGGTAACCTTACCATTCAAGAATTCTACCAACAAGTTTATTCGCATTTGTCCCTTATTTTAAATAAAGTCGGCTCCATGGAAGTCGGTACTGAGGCAATGCGTTTACTTACACAGACCTATCGAGGCAAAGCGCTCGATACATGTATTTGCGGATTAAAAGGTGATTTTCCAAGACTTATTGGTATAAGAGAGCCAGTCCCATCTCCCTCAGGCGCTGCATTTATGTTTAAAATTAGAGAACCCAAACTTTCGCTCGCATTACGTGATAAATAGTAATAATCATATGAGAAGGACACATGATTTTCGTCCGTCGGTCCCAATTAGGAACCTTAATACATCTCGTACTGACAGACAATTTCATCCAGAATTGGTACATATCCCGCAACCGCGACCAAACCCGATAACCTTTTATTGGCCAACCCACCAAACTTACGCTCCTCAATGGCAGCCACAGCAGAGTTTCCATTCGAACTTTCAACGTCCGAACAATCTACCACCACCGCGTCCATTTCCAAAACATCAACCGCGTCCCGAACCGACGGACATTGATCCCTGCATACTCCACAGGTAAACTATATGAACATGTAGTAGCAGACCGTGGACACGTGGATATCTCGTAAGCCAGAGGAGCGATTTAAGTAATAGTAAGTTTTGTCTTTGGTGTTAGTAGATGTTACTGTTTTGATTAAGTGTTGCATGTGCAAGTATGTTTGATTGTTAGTAAATAAAATCTCAAGATTTCCCCTCACAGCAAGACCCTAAGTCTCCTTCTTGAATGGTTCGTGTGGAAAGGTGATTGTGGTAGCTGTGAATGGAAGTGTGATTGAACAGGGAATGAGGGAAAGTTGGAATTGTGAATGGAAGGGGGAATTATTGGAAAAGATTGGAAGAATGGGAATCGGAACGGGAAGTGAGAAAAGGAAGAGAAAGAACGAGTTTGGAGATTGGTTGATGGTGGATGAAGGTTTTGTTTGAGCGTTATTGAAAAGCAAAAAGAATTGTAAATAAAACTATTGATGAAGAGATTACTTGAAGGAAAAGAAAACAAAAACCTAAATGGTTGGACGAATATCGAGGTTGATGAAGAAGTGGTTGTTTGGAAAAGAAAATATTAAATTAAATGCGAATAAAGAAAGGCTTAAAAGTGAGAATATGAAAGATACTGACAAATAAAAGTTTTGAACTGAATCTCTTTAAATAAAAGCGTGTGACAGAGTTTTTATGGAGAAATAAAGCCGGCATTTACTGCACAAAACGTTCACGTTGTTAAAAAAGCAAAAAAAAAAAAAAAAACAAACCACAAGATATATACATATATACTTCGTAAAATAAAAGTGCGCCAAATTGAGGCGAAATTGCGCCAAAATTTCACTTGGCCTATGAGAAAAAAAATTTTTTTATAAAAACTTTTTTTTTTTTTGTATACTTGATATATGTTCATTACATTAAAACAAGAACAATTATTCATGCAGAGTCTTTATACATAAATCCGCAAAAGAAATGTAGCCAAACATATAACAGACAACCACAATAGCAACATCATAATATTTCACAACACTACCTGTTCGCGAATGTGTTTCCCGCACTCGTGGAAATGCATTCGCTCTGGCAGCACTGCCTCCTTCCCGGCCTTCCCATGGCCATTTTTTCTTCTCTTCCAGATTCCAGATTTCCGCCGTCATCGAACACATTAACTGTATCATTGGCTTATCTCGACATCTTCTACGCTTTTCATCACCACGCAATTCATCAAAATCGTAAATTATCCATAAATCAACTCCACAACAATCACCTCAACATCGCCATCTCATTCATCCTATCTATTTTGGACGCCAACCCAACCAACTCTGCACGCATCAGCACCATCGCTCATCCCTCCAGCAATCTCGGTAAGTCCATTTGACGTACCACATCTCCCATTTCGCTAACACCACCCACGATTTGCTTTCTCTTTTCTCCCAACACAACATTTGGTCCCATTCGAGCCGGATTACTTAGTAATCCGACTTAATCCACCCCATCCCACAACATATTAAACAAATACATTTCATGCAATATATTATTCACAAAAATATTGATGTTATTTTTGTGCGTGCTCCACTCCCGCTTGGTGATTTCGGTTCGGCGTCGCGGCCGCGTTATCGTGCTAAGGCGTTACTCCGCAAAGCAACGTAAGTTCTCAATTAATCATTTTCTCGTCTCTAATCGCGGAGTAACTCCACCCCCGGAATTACTCAGGTCGCTCAAAAGTGTAAAAGTGATGTGCGTGTGAAGGTTATATCGGCTCGTGTGATTGCGTATTCTCTACGAACGATCGTGACGTCTCGAGTCACCCGCGACTCACTCGCTGAGACGAACGTTCGTTTTATTACGTCACACGAACGCCGCACTACACCGCCACCAAAGTGTATTAAAAAGAAAAGCCAACAACAACAACAACAACAATAATAACCACAATACCAACAGCAACACACTTCTGTAAATTTGTGTAAATTAAATAAAATAAATATTTCCCAGCACTTTTGTATTTTATTTATCTTCGTCCCTTTATCTAGGTATTGTACAGTCCCGGCGAGAAAAATTACACAAAATAAATAAAATTTTTAAAAAACAAAGAAATACACTGCGTTTTACTGGCAACCAGCAATCTAGTGCACCGTGAAACTTCTTGGGCTCTCTCATAGCCCAAGAAACTATATCCGGTTGGATAATAACCGGTCCAATTCCCCAAAAATCCGCACATCCCGTGGTAACCACTAGAGTCTCGTTCTTCAACGAAGTCTCTGCAGATCAGTAGCTCTCCCGCTTCTGGGAAATCGAGGAGGTTACGCAGAAACCGAGAATATTCCGAACTCAACCACATGTCCAAAGTCACCTCGACAGAAACATTTATACCCCTGGAAATTATTACGTTCCTCACCATACGGTTCTGAAACCGGAAAGCAGCTCCACCAAGGTGCGAGTCGTTTTCAAGGCTTCTTGTTCTACCTCTAATGGCCTGAGCCTCAATGATGCCCTCTACACAGGTCCGCCGCTCCAGTCGGACCTAACATTCCTCGGAAGTCCAGCATGTATGTGGATGACGCCTTGTGCGGTTCCCATGAGGTCGAATCGGCTATACGCCTGCGCCTCGAGCTGGTCGCCGCACTTCAATCGGCGGCCCTCACCATGCAGAAATGGATTGCCAACCACGCTAGCCTGATGAGTGGCATCCATCCGCAAGATCTTCTCAACTCGGACTTCCTCGAGCGCAAAGACGCCAGTTCCGCAAAAACCCTTGGCATCAGATGGAACGCAAGCACCGATTGCTTCAATCTCGATGCTTAACTTACCGAAATCTTACCCTCGTACACCAAACGAGAAATGCTGTCGCTCATCGCGAAACTCTTCGATCCTGCCGGCTGGCTAGCACATGTCATTGTTGTTGCAAAATCCCTGATGCAACAGGTATGGCTTGATGGTACTGGTCGGGACGAACCGCTTAACCACCACACCCTTCAAAGGTGGCTTAAATTCGTCCAATGCTATCACCAGATCTCCCTGATGAAAATCCCGCGCTGGACGCATTACACGCCAAGCAGTGTTCTCGAGATCCATGCGTTTTCGGAAGCCATCGTCTATCTACGCGCTTGCACCCGCACTCGTATCCATACCTACCTTCTCTACGCCAAAGCCAAAGTCGCCACGATCAAGACGCTCTCCATACCGCGTCTTGAGCTCTGTGGCGCGGCTCTTCTGGCGGACATGCTTAACGCACTGCTGCCGCAACTCAATCTGCCACAATACAAATTGTATTGCTGGACGGATTCGACCATTGTGCTAGTGTGGCTAAAGCGTCCTCCATGCACCTGGAGAACATTCGTGGCCAACCGTGTCACCAAAATAATTAAAATTGCGTATTCCACGCATTGGTTTTACGTTGAGTCGCAGCAGAACCCAGCGGACTTGGCCAGCCGTCGCATTTTCCTGCTCGAGTTACGCGACAACAAACTCTGATGGCACCGCCCTGATTGGCTTCAGCAGAACGAGCGATTGTGGCCTCATTCTGACCTTTATCAGTCGGCCGAGACTGATTTGGAAAACAAGCCCATCAAGGAGCACGTTGCTCGTTTACCCCCGTACGAAAACGCTCTGCAAAGATTCTCTTCTCTCCCTAGAGCGCTTCGCGTAATCGCGTATAACTTCCGATTTCACGACCATACCCACCCTCAGAAACGCATCCAGTTTCTACGAACCGACCCATCTATCTACCCCGATGAAATCCGATTCGTCACTGCGAGGCTGATCGCCCTAACCCAACGGCATCAGTTCCCGATTGCTCCGCGTGGGTGGGCGCTTAGCATCATGTCCCTCTCTGGCATATGATGAGCGTCATCCCATTATCCTCCCGTACAATTGCCAATACTCCCGTCTTCTGATCCGCTTCATGCATAACATCACCCTGCATGGAGGCAACTCACTTATGTTGCGATTGCTAAGGACGCATTTCCGGATCCCCAAAGCAAAGAATCTTATCAAGACTACGATTCACAGCTGCAAACCGTGTGTCCTGCAGAAAAAGCAGACACAAACGCAAATCATGGCTGCTCTACCCCCTGAACGGATCCAGATCTCGCACCCCTTTGCTGCCACCGGTCTCGACTTCGCGGTACCTTTCGACATCAAGAACTAGACTGGACGCGCTTGCCTCATCACCAAGGGGATGTATGCGTCTTGGTCTGTTTCGCGACGAAGGCCATACATCTAGAGGCCATCAGTGACCTCTCAACCCCGGGATTTCTCGCCGCTTCCAACCGATTCGAAGCCCGGAGAGGTTGCCCCAAGGACGTCTACTCGGACAACGGGAAGAACTTCGTGGGAGCATCCAGGACCTTGGCAAAGGAATGGACGGACTTCGTCAAGCGTTCGAAGAACTTCATCACGAACCAATGGGCCTACCACCAGCTGCAATGGCATTTCATTCCCGCCGCTGCACCGCACATGGGACGACTCTGGGAAGCTGGCGTAAAAAGCTTCAAACTGCACTTCAGAAAGTTTGTCGGCGATCAGCGCTTCACCTTCGAAGCATTTTCCACAATTCTCGTCAAAGTGGAAGTGTGCCTCAACTCGAGGCCCCTCAGTAGCATGTCAGAAAACCCATCTGACCTGCAACCGCTTACCCCCGGTCTTTTTCTTATTGGAGGACCGATCTTAACACCCGCAGTACCCGAACTGCTCGCGTCACCGATGATGATTGTTAATAGATGGCAGAAGCTCAAAGCCATCTATCAACAATTCTGCAATCGGTGGAAAAACGAGTATCTTTCCGAACTCCAACGGTGAAGCAAATGGAAAACCCTGCAACCTGATCTCCAGGTAAACGATCTCGTCGTTTTACGATACGACAATCTCCCTCCCACTCAGTGGAGGTTAGGCCGCGTCTCGCGCACTTACCCCGGTTCCGACTCTCGAATTCACGTCGCCGACGTCCGAACTGAAAAAGGACACATAACGCGTCCGATCACCAAATTGATATCCCTCCCCGCACACCCATGACCGGCTCTGACCCGATGGTGATGATCCAGATCCGCCCACGAGGAAATTTCTCAGAGCCCTTCACAACCCACGCCGCGGTTTCCGACTGGGAATCTTCGTCGCTAGTCCCCCTATCGGCGACCCTTCTCGTCCGATAAGTCCACTTCTGTCCAGCGGTCACTCCCCCCCCCCCCCTCCCCTCCTTGGAGTTCCAGACCATTGCTCCACCACCACCCACGGTAGTCGAGCGGTGTCCGACGCCAGGGCGATAACCCCCTCTCGAGATGCCACTCCCTATGGCAGTACTGCAAGGCGGCCGGTATGTTCACGCCAAACCCGCTGGCGCCCTCTAGCAGCGAATGTGTTTCCCGCACTCGTGGAAATGCATTCGCTCTGGCAGCACTGCCCCCTACCCGGCTTTACCATGGCCATTTTTTCTTCTTTTCCAGATTCTGGATTTCCGCCGTCATCGAACAAATTAACTCTATCCTTGGCTTATCTCGACATCTTCTACGATTTGCATCACCACGCAATTCATCTAAATCGTAAATTATCCAAAAATCAACTCTACATCAATCACCTAAACATCGCCATCTCATCCATCCCATCTATTTTGGACGCCAACCAAACCAACTCTGCAGGCATCAGCACCATCGCTCATCCCTCCAGCAATCTCGGTAAGTCCATTTAACGTACCACATCTCCCCAATCGCTAACACCACCCACGGTTTGCTTTCTCTTTTCTCCCAACCCAACACTACCAATTGTGTGTTATAGATGATATGAAAAACAATACTTAACCAGCAGACCATTTGCCAAGAAAGCTCACGAATTGCCGCCAATTCTTCTACCTAAAAATTACTTAGAGGAAATACATAGTGAATATCAACACACCAACAACAACATCGTCAACACATAAATGTATACAAGTCAGTATATAAGCAGCAAACAACAATATAAGAAATATACACAACAGAAACAGATTCGTTGAAGCAGGGTTGCCGCCGTCAGAAAAGAAAACATTTATCATTAAATTTTTATATATCTCTGTATTACTTTATTATTACTGTATATTTTTTTTTATTTTTTTGTTAATATTTAGTTATTTTTATTTTATTATTATTATCTACAATTAATTCAAAACAAAGTAATGTACTAAAATATAAGAGAAAAAAAAGAGTAATAGCAGAAAGTTAGGAGATAAATAAATACACATACAAAATTTCCTTTGTGTACAGGTCCGGAGCTGTAAGGTGGCGCCATCAGCAGACTAGAAGTTGTCAAAAAAAACAAAAATTAACATTAAATATAAATTTGAGAATTAATGAATGAAATAACAGAAAAATAATTAAAAATAGTAAAAATGTTTATATATTTTATTATTATTTTAAATAAATAAGGAAAAGTAAGATTAGGAAAAACAAAGATGAAGAAATAATTGTGAATAAAGATAAGAAAAAAATTATAAAAAACAAAGGATAATTTTTTATTTTTTTAAATAAAAATCAGTTTATTTCCTTTTACAATGTGTTGCTAATCACAAAAATTTAGGCTGATGTGGTGGTGGACCTAAGGCGAGGTCACCGCACTTGAGGGCGTGGCAAACGGACAGACATAACGGACATTATGGAATAGACAGACCGATTATCGATGACTTGACAAATTAACGAAATAAGGGAACCGCAAATACACTTTGAGCCAAGTGCCGTTTATGGCTGTAACTTCAGAGAGTTACAGACGGGGTGGGCGGTTCACAGACGGACAACGACTTAGGTTGTGTTGTGCTATCATGTTTGAGTTTTCTAGTGGGTTGTAGGATGATTGGGTTATGCTTGGTTAGCTGAAAGTAGTTGAAAGGGGTTGAGTGAAGAATGTTAGGATTTTGACTAGGTAATTCTGAGTGTGAAAGGGATAGCTTGTAATGACCCTTTAGGAAATGTAGGTGCATGTGACTGTGTTTTGTCTTAAATCTTTTCGATCCTTTCCCCGGTTCTTCTTTAATAAAAAAAACAAATAAGGCACGATTATGTTTTTCTGTTGTGGGTAGGGTGGCAAGAACTCCACCCAATATTGCCGGCGAGCCTAGCCGCAGCCACCGTGCCACGTTACCTTAGCACACAACAAACAGGCCACGTCCTAACTTCCTTCCAGGGAAAAGACCATCCGCAAACGCTCCATTTCCGTAAAAACTACAAAGGAATTTCCATATAAATTCTGAAATGCCAACGGAATTTAATTGTGAAGAGCACGTAGAAACACGCGAGACAGACCGAACTAACACTACCGAAGACTCCTACTTCGAGGAAGAACAGGACAAAAATTTTATTGATACGACCGACCTTCATTTTTTAGGTTAACGCACACTTCGTTGCCATACATTCAAGCAAGGACGAAGAGAGGTACTATATGCAAATTTTTAATTGATACAGGATACACAAAAAACTATATTCAGCCCTCACTCGTCCCTAGCCCTATTAAAAATCAAACGATTTTTTTCGCGAAATCAATAACAGGTGATATAGAAATAAACGATCATACTTTCCTAAAACTTTTTAATGTAGATTCTGAACTAAAATTTTATCTTCTTCCTACACTGCGCTCGTTTCACGGTATCCTTGAAACGACAGCCTCAAAGAACTCGAAGCGGTTATCCATATCAAAGATGACTTTATGACAATCAAGGGCAGCACGAATATTAGAATAAAACAGCTGGTATCGAACACAGTAAATACACTGAAAATTATTGAAGACAGTATGACTGTCAGCCAACAAAAATAAGTTACAAATCTAGCTACGACATTTCCTGGTCTTTTTGCAGAACCAAACGATAAACTAACTTACACAAAAAAAGTCGTGGGTGAAATTAGGACAACTACTGACACACCCGTTTACACTATGTATTACCCTTATCCAATGTCGTTAAAAACCGAAGTGGAAACGCAAATTAATAAAATGTTAGATGACGGAATAATAAGACAGTCAAGATCACCTTACAACTCACCTGTTTGGGTGGTTAAAAAAGCCAGACTCCCAAGGTAATACCCAATACCGAATCGTGATAGACTATCGCAAACTCAACTCAGTAACCACAGCTGATCGGTACCGTATACCACAAATAACGGAAGTCCTATCTCAATTAGGGAAAAAGCGATATTTTTATGTTTTGCACGTCAAAAGCGGGTTCGTCCAAATTCCTCTCCGGGAACGCCATAAAGAGAAAACTGCATTCTCTATAAATAATGATAAATACGAATTTATGAGATTACCATTTGGGCACAAAAATGCACCTGCCATTTTTCAGAGAGCCCTCGACGACATCCTTCACCATCACATTGGCAAAATGTGCTACGTCTATATCGACGATATAGTCGTATTTAGCAAATCCGATCACCCGACACTTTTTTAAAACTAACGTAGAATTTTTAGGATTCATTACTAAATCCGAATGTATAACGAAAAATCCTGCCAAATAGCCAAAATCCCTTACCCTAAAAATATAAAGCAGCTCCGTTCATTCCTTGGACCCTCCGGCTATTATCGCCGCTTTATCAAGGACTATGCCATGCTGACAAAACCGCTAACCATACTTTTAAGAGGGGTGTAACGTTTGGGGTGTGGGTCCGCGGTAACCTAAATGCAATACTCAAAAAAAAATTACTGATAACAAA
This sequence comes from Thecophora atra, assembly GCA_937620795.1. Classification (NCBI taxonomy): domain Eukaryota; kingdom Metazoa; phylum Arthropoda; class Insecta; order Diptera; family Conopidae; genus Thecophora; species Thecophora atra. The sequence continues at coordinate 70,238,459 of OW569398.1, forward strand.
CGAAAATTGACCACTGTCAGGGCAGCTCAGCTCAGCCGGCCGTGCTCAGGGAAAGTGGGGGGGGGGGGGGGGGGGGGGGTTCTTCAACAACCCCGCCAGTGTCTCGATAACCCCAGTTACAAACAAACAGAACGAGCTGACTCTTACGTTGGCTCTACTGCCGTAAACTAGACCGATAATTAAATAATACACGACGATATCCACTCAAATAGATAGATACCAATTGGTGGCGTCTAAACGAACGTGGAAGTAAGAGGGAGAGAGACGAGAGGAGGAGGGGGAGGAGCAGGTGTTATTTCCCTCCCCTCTTTCTGCACCCACCCTACCTTGGTTGGCGTGTTGGCATTGGTTGCGCCAACCCCGTACTGTGTCGTCTGGTTGCGCGGAGTGGAACCGCTAACCCACCTGTTTACCTAATTAAATATTTAATCCATCATTAATCAAAAAGAAAAGCCATTTTCAAATGATCGTCATAACCAATAATAAATTTAAATGATTAAACAAAATGATTACAGTAAGGGGTTCCTTTTTTTGTTTTTTTTTTTTTTTTTTTGGTTAATGTGGCTTATTTAAACATGTATTTTATAATTTCGCTTAAGGCCAGATCTATAATAGTAAGAACATCTCATAATTACTTCGAAAATAAATTCATAAATCCGATTGATAATCGGATAACCAAAATTACTGGTGCATAAAATCAGATACAAAACCTAATCAAGACTTGATCAGGTTACAAAATCCAAAATGGGTAAGCATTACATTAATTTAATATTTATATCTTATTTCTCATGAAAATATTTATTCATAAAACAATTACCTGGGTCCGGACTCGTATTGAAGGCGCCCACAAGATAGTTCGGAACCCTGAAAATACACTGAAATATTTTATCATACCTATTTACCGAATTTTCATTACATTTCGAATTATTACTACTTTTGAATTTTTGAATTACGATGAAATCTTTCGGTACTCAAATTTAACAATTTTGTGAAAGTTATCAATTTAACAATTTTTAACAAAGTGAAATTAAAGCGAAATGATAATACCAAGAAAACGAAGCGGTATTTTATTACATTTTCAGCTAAGCTAAATTAATAAATAATAGTATAAAAAAAATAAAACAACACAAAGTATCTTTTACAATTAATTTTCCGTAAATGGACAACTTTGATTTAATCAAATCGTTTAAATTGCTAATTTTATTTTGTCATGGTGGCTTGTTGTTTCTTATTATTTATACTATTATTTATATATAATGGTCTGTGTTGTTTAATTGCTTCTGTGTTCGCTTAGCTTATGCCGTCACTATTTTGTCTATAAAATATTCATCATCCACGTAATAAACTAAGAATTTATTCGAATAACAAAGCGAACGAAGAATATTTGTATTCCTTTTTTTTTTTTTGTTGCTCTTCATTAATAAGAAAAAATAATATTTTAATTGCTTCACTTTATTATAGAATTGCAGATTGTAAAAACAACGACTTCATTGCATATCTAATAATTATTACTTTCCATGGCTGCTCTAAATTGAAAACAATTTTTAAATAAAAGTTAAACCTTTTCCGTCACTTGCTTTGAAGACATTCGCTGAGCGAAGCTGCCATGGAAACTATTATGAATCACTCCATTATTATTATGAATCCAGCGGCTAGCAGGGAATTTCCGAATTGTGTTCACGGGTTTCGTTTGCAGAGTTAACGTGACATGGATTTGGCAGATTTTATGTCTGGCCATATGAAGGTGCTGGTTGCGAGTTCAGTAGCGGCTATAGTATTGGACCTTACGAACGTAAAACAATTCGATGAAGCGAAATGAATATATGAATCAATTTAACAATATTCATTGGAATTCGTTGAGTACGAAATGCAGCAGAAAATGTTGCTGTAGAAGTGTTTTTCATCCATTTTAACTAAAAACTGTAGCTACTAGCAATTGTATATATATTTGCCACCATGCCCAGGAACCTGCGCACCTGCTTCGCCGTTCTAGGTACAGGATAATCGTTGACCGCCGTAACCTTTTTGGGATAGGTGCGCAAAGTACCTCTCCCTACTACGTAACCCAAGTAATTAACCTCGTGCAGACAGAACTCGCTTTTCGACACGTTAATGGTCAAGCCAGCCTTCCGCAAGCAGCTCGCCACCTCTGTCAGGTGGACCACATGCTCGTCAAAGGAGCTCGACAGAATCAGCTGGTCATCAAGATACACGAATACCCTCGACTTGAGATTGTACGGAATCACTTGATCCATAAGCCGACACATTGTTTGGGGCGCATTGCACAACCCGAAAGGCATTCGTGTAAATTGATAATGGGGTCGGTTCGGCACCGTAAAGGCGGTCTTCTCCTTGGAGATTCCTTCAAGGCAAATCTGCCAAAATGCGTCCTTCAGGTCCACTTTTGAAATAAAATTAACAGACGGCAAACGGCTCAAGATGCCATCTATGTTTGGCAAAGGATAAGCATCCTTGACTGTTACCTCGTTCAATTTGCGTGAATCCAGGCAGAACCGCACCTTGCCAGGTTTGACTATCAGGACTCCAGGAGACGACCATGCCGATCCGCCTGCCTGTTCTATCACGCCCATCGACAGCATCCGATCAATCTCCTGGCAGAGTAATTTTTCCGTGCAGGCGAAATCGGATAATACCGCTGCTTGATTGGCCTGGCCAATCCTGTGTCGATAACGTGTTCGACCAAAGTGGTTCTTCCCAGTCCCTCCCGTTCTGATGACGGAAAAGACTGGATAACACCACCTAGGCATCTACTTTAGGCGTCGGTAAGCGCCACGAAGAAATCTATGCCGCAGATCACGTCAGCAGCAATCGAGGGAATTACTAAAAATCGAAAGTCGAAACCTTTTTGATTTAGTTGAGTAAAAGCCGTGTAATATCCAGCCACATGCTGTACTTGCCTATCGGCAGTTCTTATTTTGCCTTTGAAGTTTTCAACCGAACACCCTGCTTTTAGGATGGATCGAGCTAACGCGCCTCCGATCACGCTTACATTTGCGCCGCTATCTAGCAGCGCTAGATGGCGTTCGCCATTAATGGTAACGTTTACGTATGGCCGTGAATCGTTGGGTTTCGAGACGATAGACGAAATTATCATTTTGCTCAATCGCCTAAGTCGGTACCAAAACTCGCGCAGACGTTGAGTTTTTCGTTTTCGACGGTGATCAGTTGAGAAGATTTCGCCTCGCCTTTGATTATACCTAGCAAGACGAACATGGTAGGGAATAATTTCTCGCCTGGGTTTTGGAATGCCAGGTAAAATAGTGTGTAAGTCCGGGTTTGCCTCAGTAGGTCTTGGAAGAATGGTCACTGGCGGCACTAGCGACGGGGTCGCGGCGGAACTGCCCGCCATTTGGTTTTTCGCTCGGGCCCGGCACGCAACGCAAGATGGTTTGTATGTACTTGCCCGTTCGCAACCGTAACAAAAGATTCGGCGCGTCGCCTCCTCGCAGTCCCGATAACCACAGCGCCACAGTTCCAACATTTCTCTCTACTGCGTTGGGTCACCACGCACACTTGCGACGGTTCGTCGGTGATCTCGGCCCCGTCGTCCCAGCCGTCCACCTCCAGCTCACGGTGGTCATGGTACCGTTCCTGAAAGAAATTCTCGTGCCTGTGACAGGCACGCCTGAGATCATTTAAGTCAAATAGTCTGCCATGCAGGAGTTCTGTTCCCAGTGCAGGCAGTAGGTTATGCGTCAAAATTTCCAACAGCTCTCGATCTCGCAGGGGGTTGCGTAATCGATCATTCATTGACAAGACATCGTCGTAAAAGTCATCGAACTTTTCGCCTTGTCGCTGTTTACGCCTACGAATTTGTTCGCTCAATTCGTAGTCCGTTAAAAAGCTCTGGAATTTGAGCTTTAGCTGCCCACACAAAGCTGGCCAGTCCACCGGAACGGTACCACGATGGTACCGCCAATACCACTCCTCGGCCTTGCCTGTAAATAACAGATGCGCGTGCTGGCACAGCAGCGCCATATTGCCGTTCAAGCATTGGTCAGTTCACGCGTTGACCCGGTAAATAAAATCGTCGACGCCAATAGCAGTTGGCTCTCCCGAGAACTTCAACCGCCATCCTGCGATGATCGACGACGACCTATCCACCGTGCCTCCGCCTCGTGATGCAGGTAACGCAGGGACCCAAGTTGGATTCGGTTGAGGTCTGGAAACAGTAGGTGCCTCCCCTGTCGCCGGCGTGAGCGAGGGCAACTGAGCGGCAGGGTTAGACACTCTCATGCTCTATAGCGCAGTCAATACTTCGTCCTTCAGGGACTGCATTGCTTGAGCCACCGTCTGTTCGTCACGAGAGTTGGGGGCTTGCGAAACTGCTGTCGAGTTCAGCACACGAGAATTGCGCGGACTCCCTTCCGTCCCCCCCCCCCCGCAATCTCAGCGCCCACCTTGGACAACCGTATGTAACGTTCGGGGGTGGAGAGAGCGCGATAAACTAATTTAATAAACGAAGATATGACCACTGTCAGGGCAGCTCAGCTCGTCCGGCCGTGCTCAGGGAAAGTGGGGGGGTTCTTCAACAACCCCGACAGCGTCTTGAAACCCCAGCTACAAAAAAAACAGATCGGAGCTGAGGCTTACATTGGCTCTACAGCCAAAGACAAGACCGATAATCGAAAACTTACACGACTAAATCCGCTCGCGATCGATACAAGTCTGGTGGCGGCAAAAACCAACGTACAAAGTAAAAAAAATTCACGTACGCAGAGGATCGGTGGGAGAGAGAGATGAGAGGAGGAGGGGGGGAGGAGTTGATGTTATTTCCCTCCCCCTTTCTATACCCGCCCTACCATGGTTGGCGCGTTGCAAGTTTGTGCGCCAACCCCTTTTCGAGTGTCGCCTGGCTGCGCGGAGTGAAACCGTTAACTCACCTGTTAACCTAAGTTAAAGTTTAATCCATTATCTAGCAAAAAAAAAAAGATAATTTTAACACACACACATATTATTAAGTGCGCAAGATGTGAGCCCTGATGTCTGAGCATTTAGCAAAACCAATCAGTCAATTAATTCGTTACTTTCGTAAACGACGAGTGAATAAATAACTAAACTGCGAAGTGTTGTTAAACGCAGTTTGTTCCATCAAAACACACATACATCGCCTCAACAGCTCATTGCAATGCTTCTTTAATTTCATTTATAATTCATAGGATTTTTACAAAATTTTCTTAAATTTTGTAAAAAAATTACCGGGTGCGTGAACAATTTTTACAAAGTTGTTTGTTTACAGTTTTCGTTACTTGCTTCATGAAGCATTTGAAAAAAAAAGTGTTACAATCATTTTAATTTGTAATTTTGTTTTCAAAGATTTACAAAACTTTTTGGTTTTATTACAATTTTTCATCGTTTTTTTTTTTTTTTTTTTTTTTTTTGATAATTAAGATATATTACAGTAATTGTTCTTCAAGAAATATTTTATACATAATCATCACGAGTTAAAGCAAATAATACACACAATTTCATTTGTTCAAAGTCTTTATCGTTCATTAAATATCGTATTGAACCTAAATTTTAACAAAAACAAAAAAAATGGTTAAGATTAAATTTAACAATAATTTAAATGTTGTTCCGTTTAACAGGCACATTAATTATGGCACTCTTTTTTTTTTTTTCTTTTGTTTCATTTTTCAAAGTTATTTTTCTCTTGATTTCTTTAAATAATAATATTATTCTTGTAATTTTTAAATTTTAAAGAACACAAAAATATAGCAATCTTTTAATTTTCTCTTGTTTCTTTTTTCTTTGTTTTGTTTTTGTTTGTTTTCTTTTTTTTTTTTTTTTTTCTTTCTTCTTGCATCATAATTTTGCTGTACATAGCGACCAACGGCGCATTGAATTTGATGTGTAAAAAAAAAAAAAAAAAAATTCTGACAGTGGGCGTCATCCAACGAGTCACCAATGATTCACATGAAATCATTCAGATGAAGTCTCTAATTGAACGAGGCCTCACTTTAATTCGGTGACACAAAAAGTTAAAGTGCTTCATAAATAAACTCGCGTGTTCTTACTTAAATATTCTCACAGTTCTTTATCTTTAAATAATTTCAACATTTTCTATTTAGGAATTTGTATTGGATTTTTGAATTTTCCTTTTTTTTATTCGTAGTTTTTTTTTTCAATAAATGTTTAAGTTAAAAGCAATTCACATGGTTTGTCAATATTCGAATGTTCAGTATTGTGCGAACTCTATTCAGCACAAAATAACAAATTCATTTTCGTGATCTGTTTTCTATGCGGACGGCAGACGACTCACACCCAACGCCGAACTACTCTTTCTCAAACCATGCTTTGCTTCGAAGCGACAGAAAGCAAACTGGTTTGCTTCGCTCACTCCAGTCGCCGCCGCTGCGCAGCTAGCGACATCTCACTCCCTCTCACCATGATCGACTTTTATTGCAAGTCCCGTAGGATGGCGTGATGTGAAGTTCATAGAAAAAAAATTCTTCTCGAAACTTCAATCACGCCACTTTACGGGACTACTCTCTCAGTCGTCATGATGTAAAGAGGATATGCCGATAACCGCATTGCGGCAGCGATCTGGAATGAGCGAATTACCGTCCGCTCACTCTCAGCGCTCCGACGCAGAGCGTGGTCCTCGACACACCTCACAAAACAGGTGATGATCGGTCACCGGTGACCAGAGCAACAGCTGGAAAAGGTGGAAGAAAAAAAAAATAATTTATCTGTTGGCCTTACACGAACCCACGACCTGAGACACCTTTTAAGGCCGCAAAACAAAACAGTAAAAACAAAAGCAACTGACTATAAAGTGAATTAATTAATAAAATACCAAAAGAGAAAAAAAAAATAAACTAGAACTTAAAGTAAAGTTAAATTGCAAAAAAAAAATGTTATCTAAAAATTAATATTAAAGGATTAAGAACTCATATGAAGGATAAAAAAAATAATGTAGTTTGAAAGAAAGGGTAATTTAATGGGCTAAATCAAACAAGATTAGGATTTAAAGACTATTAAAATAGAAACAAAAATTACTCTGAAACCAACGTGGTAAACGAAATAATGTAAAAAAATTTAATAATTAATTAATATTAATGAAAGAAGAAACACTTACTTTACTTTAATTTTAAGCAAACTATTGTACATTTATAAATAATTCTAATAAACTAAGGCAAAAATATATATGTAGGAGAGAAAAAAAAAATATATATATAGCAAAATATAAACCAAACTAATAGTAAGATCAACAATTATCTATAGTTATATATAAAAAATATTTTTCTACAAAAAAAAAGAAAACGTTAATGGAAAAAAAAACTTATAGCGAAATACAAAAAGCAAATGGAATATTAAAATTAATACGAAACGCTATATGCTATTTTAAACATAAAAGGAGTAAAAAAAAAAAAAAATTAAATTAGTTAAGCAACCTTATTTAAAAAAACTAAACCGAAGAAAAGTAATCAAAAGATATGTTAATTGAAATTAACGCCATAAGGAATTAAAAATAAGCTCGAAAGAAAACTACAATTAAATCAACAAAAGTAAAGCAAATTAAATCAACAAAATAAAAATAATAATAAAAAAAAGGTCAATCAAAAGGAATCTGATAACTAACAATGCTAATTAAAGCAGCGAAATAAATGTAGATAATGCGAAAGGAATTAAAGAACAACAAAAAAAAAATAAAAGAAAACTAAACTAACTAAAACATCAAATATTAATAGTGCGGTAGCCCAAGGTAATTCAAAAAGGATAATAATAAAAAACGATAAACTACAAAACTTAAATCATAGAAAGGAAACTTACATGCTACAAAAAAATCAGGTCGGGTAGCGGCTTCACCGCACCAGACGACACAAACCTCTCTCATCTATAATCTCCCGTCATCCCATGATCAAGCCAGCCAATGTATCGATCACGAGTGGTTTTTGATAGCAACCACTAGAGATAATCAATAGAATACATGGGCTAAAATAAAAAAAAAAAAAAAAAAAAAAATTCTGACAGTGGGCGTCATCCAACGAGTCACCAATGATTCACATGAAATCATTCAGATGAAGTCTCTAATTGAACGAGGCCTCACTTTAATTCGGTGACACAAAGGAACTTAATGAAATTAAATTTTTAAAGAGGAAAAACATAATTTAGTCGGGATCCGTTCAACGAGTTGCCCGTTACCTAAACAAGTACCCGGTACAAAGTCTCAAGCCAACTTCACCACGACTATCTAACCTAAAATTCTAATACTAAACAAATATCTGCTCGGGAATTATTGACGAGTTACGAACAGCCATTAAATCCATTAACGTAAAATCTCGAGCCAATATATTCCACGAGGGTAAACAGCACAATATATCTTCCGAGTTCTTGACGAGTTGTGAACAGCCATTAAATCCATTAACACAAAATCTCAAGCCAAGAGAGTCTTCAGAATTAAACAACACCAAAAGGAAGTTTTTGTTCCTTTG